>JBBPBP010000002.1:20255503-20323402 GCA_037974735.1 Cicer chorassanicum
GCACGTATATCCCAGTATAGTGAACGCTCTAGGAATTCTGCCTCGAAATTCCATAGGAAGCGGCCCCCACTTCCACATTCACATAGGTGAGTCTATCAAGAGTACTCCTGTAGCTAGGTACTCCACTCCACATAGAGTATAGATCTCATTAAGAGTTTCTATTATCTCATCCTTACATCGCTTCAGGAATCATGCTTCTCTCATAAATAAATAGCATGTTCATCTCATATCACTATGACTTGTTATTACCCATTGAACCTAATTCTTGGGATCTCCAGTCTTTTAGGTCGGGTTACCATCATAAGTGATTCATTGATCTATAGGCAATAGTCCCATCCTTTTGGATGTATTTAGGACTTTCTCTCTAGCTAATCCTTTCGTCAAAGGATCTGCTAAATTATCATCAATGCGTACATGATCCACTAATACAGCTCCTTTAGAAAGTAATTCTCTAATTGTGCTGTGCTTACGACGTATTTGTCGTCTCTTACCGTTGTAATAACGGTTCTCAATTTTTGCAATAGCCGCGGTACTATCGCAGTGGATCAACACAGCTGGTAAAGGTCTTTCCCATAACGGGACCTCAGCTAACAAGCATCTCAACCAGCTTGCTTCTTCACTAGCAGTAGCTAGTGCTATCATTTCAGACTCCATAGTGGACTGAGCCAATATCGTCTGTTTCTTCGATTTCCAAGATACTGCACCACCGGCTATACAGAAAATATAGCCACTGGTTGCTTTGGAATCATCCGATAAGGTGTTCCAATCAGCATCACTGTATCCTTCAAGAACAGCAGGAAATCTTCGATAGTGTAATCCGAGACTCATGGTCCTTTTAAGGTATCTCATGACTCTTTCAATAGCGTGCCAATGCTCCATACTAGGTCTACTAGTAAACCTGCACAACAATCCCACGACATAGGCAATGTCGGGTCTAGTACAATCAGTGGCATACCTGAGGCTGCCAATGATGCTCGCATATTCAGTTTGTCTGACACTTTCACCAGTGTTCTTGAAAAGTTTCACACTTGGATCATATGGTGTGCAGGCAGGTTTACAGTCAAAGTAATTATATTTCTTTAGGATCTTTTCAATATAGTGAGATTGATCCAAAGAAATTCCCTCCTCTGACCTAGTAATCTTTATTCCAAGGATTACACTCGCTTCTCCGAGGTCTTTCATATCAAAGTTGTTACTCAACAGAGATTTCACATTGTTGACGGCATGAATGTTTGAACCAAATATGAGTAAGTCGTCTACGTAGAGACATATGATAGTGCAAATGCCATTTTCAAACTTGTAATAAATACATTTGTCACTTTCATTCACTTTAAACTCATTCGACAAAATCAGGTTATCAAATTTTTCATGCCATTGTTTAGGAGCTTGTTTAAGACCATATAGAGACTTATCTAATTTACAGACCTTGCTTTCTTGCCCATGTATCACAAAGCCTTCAGGTTGTTCCATATAGATTTCTTCTTCTAGGTCACCATTTAAAAAAGCTGTTTTAACATCCATCTGGTGTATCACCAGGTTATGAATAGCCGCAAGTGATATGAGCACCCTAATGGATGTTATTCTAGTGACAGGCGAAAAAGTGTCGAAGAAATCTATATTTTCTCTTTGTCTAAAACCTTTGGCTACAAGGCGTGCTTTGTATTTATCAATTGATCCATCGGGTTTTAGTTTCTTTTTCAAAATCCATTTACAACCTATAGGTTTGCAACCAGGAGGCAAGTCCACTAAGTGCCAGGTCTTGTTAGACTCTAGGGAATCCATTTCATCGTTGATAGCTTCTTGCCATAAATCTGCATCCAAAGATGACAATGCTTCCTTGAGATTTGCAGGATCCTCTTCCAAGTTATAGGCCATATATTCAGGTCCATAATCTTTAGCAACTCTCACTCTCTTGCTCCTTCGAGTTTCTGTTTCGTCTTGTTTGTTGCTTTCAGAGCTTCTTATCACAGGAGCTTGACTTGGTTCGCCGCCCCCACTATTTCTCGATTTGAAAGGAAATTTATTTTCATAGAAGTCAACATCATTTGATTCTATGATTACTTTAGCATTTAGGTCGTAAAACCTATAAGCTTTACTGTTTACCGCATACCCTATGAATACACATTCATAGGCTCTACTAGCGAGTTTAATTCGCTTGGGATCGGGGATTCTGACATAAGCCAGACAGCCCCAAGTTCGAAGATAAGACAAGTTGGGTTGTCTTTTCTTCATTATCTCATAGGGAGATGTTTTGTTTTTAGATTTAGGGATTCTATTCAGAACATAGCAAACAGTCAAAATAATTTCCCCCCACCAGTGAGATGCAGCACCAGAATTAAGCATAATAGCAACAACAAGTTCAGTAAGAGTTCTGTTCTTTCTTTCAGCTTTACCATTCATTTCAGGGGAATATGGAGCAGTAGTTTCATGTATAATTCCTTGCGTTTTGTAAAACTCATTAAATAAACTAGAATCATACTCTGTTCCTCTATCACTACGAAATCTCTTAATCTTCTTATTAAATTGATTTTCAATTTCAGTTACAAATATCTTAAACATGTCAAGCGCTTCACTTTTATTTTTCATAAGATATACAAAGGTATAGTCGGAACAGTCGTCAATAAAAGTTATAAAATAGCGCTTTCCATTTCTGGTTAAAGTCCCATCAAGTTCGCATATATCAGAATGTATTAAGTCTAAAGGTTCAGATTCTCTAACTACTGATTTATGTGAACTTTTAGTTATTTTAGCTTGACTGCAAAAATCACATTTTTCAAAATCCTTTAGGGATAACTTTGGAATTAAGCCTAAGTTACTTAAATTCGAAATTACTCGTTTGTTCATATGACAAAGTCTAGCATGCCAAATATTAAAATCACACAACATGTAAGCAGAAGGAAACATTTTATTGATTTCAACATTTAATTTAAACATGCCATCAGTAGCGTACCCCTTCCCAACAAAAATACTATTTTTAGAAATAGTATACAAATCTGCCCCTATAGTCTGAGTAAACCCTGCCTTATTGAGAAGAAAACCAGAAACCAGATTCTTCCTTATTTCTGGAGTGTGCATGACACCTTTCAGAATTAAGGTCTTTCCTGATGTGAATGTTAGTTCCACATCTCCAATACCAGCAACATTAGTGGTGTGGGAATCTCCCAACAACACTTTCTTGTCTTCAGCAGCAGTGTATGTTTTAAACATAGCACGATCATAACAGACATGGCGGGAAGCACCAGTGTCTATCCACCATCCATCTGATCCACCAACAAGGTTGATCTCAGTTATCATAGCAATGAATTGCTCTTCTGTCAAGTTAGCCTGATTAGCAGGGCCTGGCTTGTTCCTACACTTGCGTGCAATATGACCCTCTTTTCCACAGTGAAAACAGAGAAAAGGAGTAGGGCCATTTCTTGGAGGTGGTTGCTGCTTTGCTATTGGGGCCTTTGGAGGGTTCCCATTCTTGTTGCTGTTCTTTGAAGGGCGATTCTGAATCTTCAGCTGTTTACTGTTGGGCTTCAGAACTGCTCCGATGAATTTCTTTTTCTTGTTGTTTGCCACAAGAAGAACTTCATCTTTCTGGTCTTGCTTACGGGTTTCTTCCTCAATTCTAAGGCGAGTTATCAGACTTTCTAAAGAAATGGCCCTATAGTATACAAGCATTCAATTTTCAAAATTAATTAAAAAATAATAATACACCACAAGACCAAGACCAAGGCCAAGGCCAAGGCCAAGGCCAAGGCCGGGCCCAGCCGAGCCGAGCCGGACGGACGGCGGCGGCGGCGGCGCGCGCGCGCGCGTGTGGTGGTCAACTTTGCTTGCGTTCTCCCTCCTTCACAAAATTGGGGTACCCCTTGAGGCACACCCCAAGGTACATACCTCCACCTTATATACCCTTCCAAAGTGTGATATCCCTCCTATGTGGGACTTCTCATTTTTTCAATTCACAACCACACTAGTTCATTAATGTCACCATTAATACCAACAATTTCATCAATAATTATTCATCATTTCTAACAGATGTCAAAAGGAAAACATAAAGGAAAGTCTAACATGAACAAAAAAAACTAATTTGTACAAATGAAGTAATTAAAAATGAGTCATTTTTTTATGCATTATTTTAAAACTGAATGTATGAACTTTAGTTTATAAAAAAAGACAAATATGTTCTTTTAGGAGATATATTTTTTGTTGTGAAAATATAAGAGTATATTAATGTCATCAAAATGGTGAAATTTCTATGGGAAAACTCGTCCTATAGCAGGAATGATACAAAACTTAATACATGTAGAAATGGAGAAAAAAACGATGTATTGTTAAGTTAGGAAGAGATTGAAATGTAGAAAAGGAAAAGATAAATGGAAGAATGGAGTTGAAGTTCAAGAATGACTACCTCATCGTGGTCGTTGGAAATGATTTATGGTTCAAATCAAAAAATAAAATATGAGTGAATAATAATCGGATAAAATTCAAATTCAAAAATAAAACTGGATATCCAACCGATTGTAAATGAGTTGAATTATAACTGTATTATTTAATGGAATATTTAAAATTGATTTGGATTCCATTATAAAATTATACCTTATAACCAGATTATTATAACTAGATATTTTGCATAGTCCTGCTCACCATCAGTGCAATACTTAACATTAATGACGTTAATAATTAATTTTTTTACACTGCGATTGTATGTTGAATGGTGTGAAAGGGATGTCGGAGTTAGGTTGGAACGGCAGAGTGCGTAGACAACGTTGAATCTTTGGGTCGACGATAGTGGGGTTTCCGGCATATGCAAAAGATACCAGTGGGACAATGAACAGCTTCTCCATAATTTTGAGATCTGGTTGAAGGAACATAATATGTGGTGAAATTGGGATTATGAGAAGTTTCAATCTCAAAATAAAGAAAGTAAGAGAAATACACACACTAGTGTTTATTTACATTTCTGGTTCGCGTTTAAGTGAGTTTTGCTTCGGTTTGTTTTTTCAAACTCTAAAAGGTTGCCACGTGCCATCATCCCCGTGTTTTGATTTATTTGACGGATAAAAATCAGCGAAAGCTAGAGTATCGTTCCTAGGCTAAAGTTAGACGATCCATTTTCATCTTGGGACCCTTTTGATTTCCCGCCATAACAGAGGCAACCTAAAATCATATTGTTGTCTCTCTCTCTCTCGGTGCCAACAACTCAGTTCTCTATCTGGTAAGCATCTGTGTTTTCTCTCCTACTCCTCTCTCCCTCCATAGCAGATTCTAATGGCTCCTTCTTCTCCGAGCAATACTGGTTCGCAGCCTCCTTCAACCACAGAGAATGATATTCAGGTTCTTTTTTCCCTATTTTTTTTAACCTTTTTCTATAACTCTGATCTGATCTCATTATTACATCCTCACTAAATATCTCTCATAATACTCCACATTATCATATTCCATTGATTTTTAAGTTTTTTTTTAGTTAAGTTGAAATTGTAGTTTTATTACCAAGTATTTATCAGTAATTCGACCAATTTCAATCGCATGAGGAAGGTCCACAAATGCAATCATAGTATTTTTCTGATAATGATTCCCTTTGTGCCTCATAACAAGTCAATATAGAACAATTTCGTTTTGTTTGACTTTACCTCCTTGCTACTACGGGTGGATTGCTGATTCAATCCTCATTTGTTTCTCTTTTTTTCTTTTGGCAGCCATTCTTTGTTCTTCATAAAGCTTCACCTCGGAGAAAAGATAGAACATCAGTAGGGCAGGTAAAATGTCGCAAGAGAAATGAGCTTTCTCCTTCTCGAAGTGCAAAGAAACTGAAATTAAGTACAGCTGAAGATTGTGATGGCCATTTGGATCAGAAACTGCAGATTGAAACTTTTGAGATTGTTTGGACAAAGATTGAATCAACCATTAAGGTCCTCTATTTATCTTCCCCCAAGTCTTGTAATTCACTGACATTGGTTTTATCGCATGTTCATATAAGAAGTAGAGTTTATTTTCATTCTTTACCCTAGAGTGATCTGGTAAGAAAATTATTGAATAGTCTTCATTCAATTGCAGGATGTCTTGAGAGATCTCAATGATAGTGTATTCAGTAATATACAACAATGGGTTGTTGAGTGCTTCAAGACTACGACATTGATTGGAGAACCTAGCATTGCTGAAGCAACTCGGTCTTTTCCTCTTCTAAATAATACTAATCCTGGGAAGTTGAACAGTGCATTTGTTATTAGCAGTAAGTGTTTTCACATTTTCAGTAAATCCTATGAATGCATTGATAGAACTAGTTCTACAAACATGCAACCCAAGGTCTTTTGGTCATGTACCCTCATATGAGGAATGAAATAACCATTTATATCTCTATAGAAAATCATGAGATTGAACTATGATTGGCAGGAAACATAGAGTTCGTTGATGACATATTGACATTTGAAGAGCTTGGTCTTTTCTTGAAATCCCATGGATGTCATGTGGCTATGCTTTCATCAATGGAGTTTTCGTTAAA
Source organism: Cicer chorassanicum (assembly GCA_037974735.1). Taxonomy (NCBI): domain Eukaryota; kingdom Viridiplantae; phylum Streptophyta; class Magnoliopsida; order Fabales; family Fabaceae; genus Cicer; species Cicer chorassanicum. Next base: position 20,261,991 of record JBBPBP010000002.1, read on the forward strand.
AAATGGAATTGCTGGTTGCTTGAAAGCTTTATTGCGAGGGTTTCTAGGGAGTGCTTTCGACGTGGGTGCATCAATGAACTTATTATGTATAATTAAATTAATTTTATCTACTGTCACTGTCTCCTTTACTTTTTCATTTTCTCTATACTATTGTTGAGCAGCCAGCTGATATATCGACCTTAGCATCGTGGTATAGAGAACAAGGCAACTACAATAAACCACTAGTATTGATCGTCAATGATTTGGAAAGGTGTTGTGGATCAGTCTTAACTGATTTTATCCTAATGTTGAGGTATGTAAGCATCTTTTGTAAGTGTGTTTGCATGTATATTTTTAACTTCATTTGTATTTGTGCATCGTGAATATTTTTGGTTTCTAAAGGTTTGGTTAATTATGGTGGAAGTCTCATCATGTTCTATGTCAACAGCCAAAATCTTTTTCTATAGTAGGTAGCGTTAGTTACATGAGTTCTATGACACTGTTGTGTTTTGTCAAAAAGCAACGACTCCTTACAGTGCATATGTATATTGTATATTCTTGCTGACATTTTTAGATTGTAATTATTTGTTTATTTATTTATTTTAATGTGTAATATAATGGTGATGATATGAATTGACTTTAATCTTCTTCCATTTTTTCTACTAGTGAATGGGTTGTCAAGGTGCCAATCATCTTAGTATTTGGAGTTGCAACGACAGTGGATGCCCCTAGAAATATTTTTCCATCACATGCTCTTGAGTGTTTGTGCCCTTCTACATTTATGCTTGTAACACCAGCTGAAAGAATGGATGCAATTGTTGAGGCTGTTCTTGTAAAACATTGCACCACATTTAATATTGGTCATAAAGTGGCGCAATTATTGAGAAACTACTTCATCAATCAGGATGGGACAGTTACATCTTTTATAAGAGCTTTGAAGGTTAATGATGCAATTTTTGGGTTACCGACTGTTCTCTGTATTGCTATTATGAATTACATAGACAAGGCAGGATATTACATGTGCTCTATTTTCTGACTATATCTTTCAGGTAGCATGCTTATTACATTTCTCTATGGAACCTCTGAGTCTCATACAAGGGAGAATTCTAGCTGATGACCAGGTCTGTCTTAAACTCTTACAACATTTGAATCACTTTCCTGAGTTTGCTCTGCAGATTTGATCTACTTCATACTTATATAGGTGTCTAGTGTTTGTATTTTAGGTTCATTTAGCCCAAGCTAGTCTAGTATTCTTAAGTTGGTGTAGTGTTTGATCTGTGCTCTTGTAACTAAAATTTTGACATTTCTTGCTCAATATTTTAAAAATTCTTATCATCTTATTATTGTTTTTATTATTATTTCATTGGTTGGTTAAAAATGGTTTCTCAGGAGGGCACATCTGGATTATCACCTGAGAATATGCTGAAATACATGGATGAACTTCCATTGTATGCAAGGTATTAGACTTTACAGATTTTTAGGTTCTAATTTGCATTTTTCTTAATGAAGATAACAAGTCCACCTTTTGGTATAATTAATCTAGGAATAAAATGGTTGATCAGACAAAGAAGAGCATGGCTGAGGGTTTGTCAGAATTGGTGACAGTGCAGAAACTATGGAGCACTGTGGTTCTCGTAAGATTTAGGAATTGCTTTTAAATAGTTGTACACTTATCTTCTGTTCTGATTGGTCAAATTCCACTTCTTTTCTTAATTGTTGAATGTTTAAACAAACCAAAGTAACTTTTCAATGCATTATATAATATGGGCATCAAAGCTGATACAAGGAACTGACATAGTCGACTGTAATACAAACCTAGGGATTGATCTTACTCTGAGTCGTGTATGACATTTAACATCTAAAATGATGCAAGAAAACTTAAAAGGGGCACATGCCACCTGATGATGAGGGTCACATCCTTATGAGTGGAATAACAGAATTTTCCTATGTCGAGGTTGCCTAGACTTTGAAGAGTTGTTATTGAAAGTGGATGCTGCTCAAGTGCCCATTGATCCTCTACAAATAATAGTGCGCATGACTTTGTTGGGAAATGGTATTATTTCACCTGCTGTTTGGGATTTTTTAGGATATGCATCTCCACCTTTTCTTATCCTGCATGTGAATTTACACTAGATTTTTAGGTTTTTTATAGATAACGACAGATTGAAGGCTCATCGGGTTTATGTATGGTGAGCGGAGCAATAGGATGACTGTTTTAGGATAGATTAATGCCTGTTCGGGTGCCCTGACTTGCGGGATTAATGTTTGGAAGATTGCTCACCCGCCCCCAAATACACTACTGAAAGCTAGGATCCAGTAGTGTATTTTGCTCAATTTTATACCACCGGAAGCTAGAATCCAGTAAAAATCCGGATAAATGAGCAAACATGAGGGGTTGGATGAGCAATCACCTAATGTTTGGGGTTTGATGGGTTAGCACAAATCGACGAAAGAATCAAATACAGCTTTTCTGGGGCTAACCCCGAGTCTGGTCCACAAAACATCCGAACAGCTTTGGATAAGGGTATTGAAAAGTATAGTCATCCCAGAATAAAACTTACCCAAAATGTGGAGGTTATTTGATCTTTAATGCTAGATTTTCTTGATGGTTAGGACAAATTGAAGGAAGAACGAACTAGGCTTTATGTGGGGTTAACCCTGAGTCTGGTCCGGTATCAGAACATTCTAGCAGCTGGTTATGTTATCCAAGAATAAAGTATCCCAGATTAAAAACAACCAAAATGTGGTGATTATTTTATCTTCAAAACAGATATCTTATAATACTCATGTGCCAATTTTGATTTTATTTTGTATGTTTGAGGTTCCATGTCTCTGACTCTGTTTGCTTTGATGATAGTTTTTGTTGTTGATTATCCCCATTTTATTATCTGCATTCTTGGTGAAATTCATCTTCCGATCAAAATGATCTTTTCCTAATGAAATTGTCGGGCAATTAGTTGTTAATGTGGCTGAGTTGGAGTTCAAGATACTGAATTTTCCTTTTGTCCAGTGCCTATACGAGGCTGGAAAATATAGCAGAGTGCAGCTGCTGGATTTGTTTTGCGAAGCACTTAATCATGTTTTGTATCCATCAAGGGATTCTGTTTGTCATACAAGGGATGATAAAGACCATGGGTTGTCCGCAACAAATGATTCCTCTCAGCAATATTCCATCATGCAAAGTGGAGGTTTTATTTGCCAGATAGTACGCAGAGTGAGGTAGCTAGGAATATGATACATGCTTTCTTTTTTACTTACCAAGAGAATCTTGTTGATGCAGAACCATATCCATTCTTAAGAGAAAACTAGTACAGAGACCTGTGGGATGCATGGGTGAATTATGCATAGGAGAACAAAATTTAGTCTTCATATATGAAAAGAATATTGTCATGAAATTTAAATTTTTACTATTGAGGAATAATACTAATATCATCAAAAAGATTATTTGTGTTTAAGAGCTGAAAAAATTGGCATAGTAAAACGACTAAGTTTAATATCTCATAAAAGTTTATTATTTGCATTATAATCTTAAGCAGAACAGGATGGAGGATAGATAGAGAAGTCATAAAAGTAAAAAAAATAATTTGCATCTAAAGCATACAGCTACGAGCTACCTCCTTATATTACTGGAAGAGTATTCCAATGTCTGTCTGTATCTAGAAGTTGAAAAGAAAATGAATAACTATAACAACCTAGAGGAAAAGGAGTAGGATACCAAATAATGCGACAAACCAAAAATTATAATGTATTCCCTGAAACCCAATTTATAGTCATCGACATCAAATTGCAATTTTTGTTCCTTTATTTGTCCATTCACACATTTCTTGGTGAACTTTACCATCAATTTTCCTAGTATGTCTCTGTTACGAATATGTCTATACTTTATTGATTTAGACACTTCACATGAACCTAATTTCATTTAGTTCAGATATCTATAGACTTCTGATTGGAAATTATACAGGGATCTCCCTTCAGGAAAGCTAGAGCAATTGATTGAGAGTTGGGATAAACTTACTGCAGATATTTCAGAGGCAAGTTTACACTTGAATATTTGTATGCTTGAAATTTTAATTTTTCAGTTTAATTTTTTTTTCTTGTTGAGACCATGTTTTGGGTAATATGGATCCAATTGTTCAATGTTGGTACCTTAGATGATAAAGTCACGTTTGCTCTTTTTAGAGCCTACCAACACAAGGTCAACAAGCTTATTATGCCCATTGACCTTAGTCTGCTGCAAGTGCATTGCTATCTGGAATGGTTGTCTGTAACTGTGATAAGTTAACTTATAAACTAGAAGTAGATTTGGTTGAGTTGGTAGTGTCAGCTAAACCATCCTAGAGACATTTGGAAGAGGCTGAGCTTATCTTATGACATAAACACTTCTGACTTACATGTTTAGAATAACTTGTTAAAATAACTTCATATATCACATAAGCTATGTGAAACTTAGTTTAATAAGTTCTTCGAGATAACTTGTGAAAACAACTTATAAGAGTTTATTTAGAGTTTACCCTTGTTCCCTCTTCAGTTTTGGAAATAGCTTATACATAAGTTTTTATATAATAAGCGCTTGTTGAATAAGTTTCTAATTAAGCTGTTTCCTAAATGCTCCTTAATAAAACTAGTTATGTGGGGCCGATTATTGCAGTAAATCAGTGAATTACATCAGAATTGAGATGTAGTGTTTTGTACTTAAATTGATCTGTTTTTGCATGGAGGGATATATTTTTTTGGGTGAGGACTACAATTTATGGATTTCTGGTCAATAATTTAACATACTCAGTTCAGGAATGATTGTACAGACAAGTGGTTAATATGGTTTAAGAAGGCTGCACTGGGGTCTATATGGTTACTGGCACTGCATCTAGTTACCATTGAAATTAAACTTATTTGGAGGTTACATTTTGGGTAATCTACATCTTTTGGGGTTAGAGATGGGTTTCTTGCGAGATTTCTACAGGCATGAAAAGGAGCTCCATGATTGGAGAATCTACTGTTCAAAATCACTGCACAAATTGGTAATTGGGTATAGAGTTTGTTAATCAGGAATTGATTTCAGTCTTTATTGTAAATAATTTACTTTCTTAGAATAGGTTAGATAAATTAGGCAATAGAATATTTGCCGTTATGAGTTGTAATTACCTATAATCACTGATAATCTGATTCTAATATATAGTATGGAATGCAATAGAGAAAGGCATCACCGATTCTATGGGAAGTTGGTAATATGTCATTGGCATAGGGTTTTGCTTTAAAGGGTGTTGTTCTAAATAGAATGGGTGATGCTAGCCTGATGTGCGTGGCTACTCATTGGAAATATATATCTTAAAAATATGCTTCCTTTATCCCATTTGGTTCACTCATGGATCTGATATTAGATTGTGGGAGGATTTGTAAGCAATAAGTACTTGGATTTGGGATTAGTTCTGGTTTTGTTGGACTTTTTTAAAATTCTTGTAAATTCTAAGATTATAGGTCTTAGGCTATGTATGTCACTTAGGGAGTGTTTAGAACTACAGCCCATTGGCATTTGACACACGACAAGAATGAAGCTACACGGTGAGCGAAGTATTAGACGCAGAAGCAAACATGCTATTAGTTGAATTATTATTTATGATTCTTTGGAGATCTGGACACCATGCATGGTGATTTATCTACGAGGCTGGAACTTAAAGAAGTACTCATACTGCTCAATTTCTAGATATATTTTGACTAGGATGTTTAGAAGCTTGGTGAGTAACTAGGATGGAAATGTTTTATGCATTATTTAATGTGGCAGGATGACTTGTTTTGCTTCTGTATAGTGGTCAACTAAGCACCAATGTTTATTTCAAGGTTACACACTCTTTTCAACACACTCTACTATCGATTGAAATTCATGTGTATCAACTACACAACAAAGTCAATTTTATATAGGCTTAAGACAATATATACAAAATAAATATTTTTCCTATTCACATGATATGATACAATGTGATATGCCTATAAATAACTTTTGCGATAAATACAAAGATCATAATATATTTTTAACACTTTGCAACTTGAATCCTGATCAAAGCTAACAATTAAAAAATAACGATTTCTTGCAGATTCACGAGAAACTGAAAATATTGCAATCTTCAGTAAGATGTAAAGATGAAAAGAGTGCACACAGGAGTTCCAAGGATACCAAGTAATATTCTAAATCTCTAGTTCCGTGTTATTTCCTGAGAGATCAGTTTAATTGTAGATATTAACTGGTCATGAAGTTCAGGAACTTTCTGCTTTGCTAAGGGTGACAAAAATAAGTCATGCAAATGTAGTGATTCCTTGGCCTAGGAGATGTATTCATCAAAAGATAAGAATAAAGTTACAAAATAAATTATTAATGCCTCTTTAGTTTTTCAAAATGGCATAATTTGAAACAAATTAAATTTTCGAAAATACTTTTTTTCTGGTAAAAGAGTAGGTGAATTATAATACAATATAAAGAGAAATGGATGTATAGTTGATGTCTGAAACATAAACAAAGCATCCTATTAATTTTTATTGTTTTACTAATGAGTGAGTAAACTGGTAAAATACTTCATTTCCATGTACCATTCTAAATCTTTGCCAAAACACATAATATCTTGAACATGAAATAGGGTAATCTTCTTTCTTCCTAAGCCTATTATGCCCAAAAAGACATTTTCTTGTTTCGATTTTGTCCTGAAACATTGTATTTGGCATCAATCTTTTAATCGGTCGCCATTGTTTTCCAACATAAGAAACTGAAACCTTAACTCCCCTATTCCTCCGTATTTTTCACGAACTTTCAGTATACCATCAAGTTTGTACTAAAATAGTTCAGTATGTCTCAGCAGCATCCATCACATTAGTTCTATTTCAAGTAAATTGTGTCAGTTTGCTAAATTTAAACAATTTTGTTGAAATTATGAGTTTTGGATAAAGTAAGAAGATTGAGAAGAAATATGATTATGGTGTAATATGATTGATAATGATTTGATACTAGCGTAATAAAAAGACTCTAAAACACTAATCCCTATTTATAGGGATAAATAGATAAAAAGACAAAAACTCTAATCTCTATTTATTGAGCATGGGTACGGCATGGATTTTGGAGAAATCATGCTTCAGAGCTGCTTTATCATTTATGGAATATACTTGCATTTTTTCTGGGTTCATATTGTGTCTCATGGGGGTTACTTTTGTTATGCATGTGTCAGACCAGTGTTAAGGAATTTTGCAACTAACGAACATCTCAACACCGAATGGGCTTTTCCTCCTCACTCTATTTCGTCAATGCTATCGTATTTCACCCTCTCACTGGTCCATCATAGCCAGTATTGAGTTTTTATGTATTTAGTAAAAACTATATAAACTGCATCAATATTTGAAAATAGTGGTCATCTTGCTACCTGCAATGTTACTAAGCATTTTTGAGGTCAGTTGCTGCTCAACTATCTGGGATTGATAACACCGAGACTGGAAAGTTCTTATGAGATGTTGTATTGTCTTCTTTGTTTTGGTTGTCACTTTTTAAGAAGGATTTCTTGTCCGTCACTTACAATTTCCTTTCTACTAATGAATTCTTCTCTTAGTGTTTTCTTAATGATTGGCTTTCTAGATTTTCGCTGTTTAATTACGTCTAATTATTTATATTTTCAGGAGAAGTGTATCCAGGGTTTCAGTAGACATTGACAAGGACTCAAGAATGTCAAACTTGCAAGCTATCACATTTCTTGATGATTTAGTAAGGTATTGTTTAATATTGTTACCATTTTTTTTTATTTTTTTTTATTTATTTATGTTTCTGCTGATTAATGGACGACTAGATATTAGCAATTTTCTATATTGAATCAATCTATATCATTGCCATACTAGGCTTAAGGGGGAAGGGTTTAAGTTTTGACCTTATAAGCAGATGGAAAAGAAAAATGGTCGGCATTGTTTGGTAACGTTAATAAACTAGCTTATAAGTTTATTGGATTAAATGAGATGTGTTTGATAAACGAGCTTTTCTCACCAGCTTATGGTTTATTCGCTATTTCAAGTAGCGTTTGAGCTTATAGCTTTTTACATTTTCTTCCATTTATAACGTTATTTTATTTTTATTATTTTTTATTCTTATGTACTACAAAATAACTACCCCACTCACTCACCACTCTTCCTCTGGGTGAATAGAGCTAGACTCATTTTCTTTAATTCCTTGTCAAAATAATTAAAAAAAAAATGAACTTTCATGTTATTCTTCTTACAAGAAATTTACCAAACACAAATTGATTAAGGTATGTATTGTCATATTTATTATTATTTCTTCATCTTTTAATTTATCATTGCGATAAAGTTAAATTCATTTTTTATGTCAAATTGTAAATAGTAAATGAATTGCATTGTTTTTACGATTACTATTTATACACATGGAATTTGTTAGAGAGAACTCTTCAAATTTATGTTTGTATTGTAATAAAAAAAAAGTAAATGATGTACAAAAAAAAGAAAATGAATTTCATGGTTCTAATATTTTTATTTCAGAGTTTTGTTGCATTTTTTTTTTTGTTTCTTCCACAAAATTCATAAATGAGAGAAATATAATTATGTCCTTTTATGTTATTTTATATTGTTAAAAGCTAAATTTACCAAATACTTTAATTTCAGTTAATTAGCTTTTCAGCTTTAAGTCATCAGCTATCAGTTAACTTTTTAGCTATTAGTCAGCTTTTCAGCTATCAGCTAACTTATAGCTTAATTTTACTAAACGGAGTCTTACACTTCGCATTTTTCACATCCATTTTTCTTTGTTTTCCTTAAACAAATTTAATTAATACAGGATAGTAGTTCGATAAATTCCTTATTCAAGTCAGAGTTGTTGACGTGTCCTCAACTTTCCCACCAACCTATATATTTAACGTTTTAAATTTGATGCCTGTATCTCAACTTGGTGATATCTATAATCATCAAGCCTTTGGTGTTTAACATGGGTAGTCAAGAATCAAACACAACTATATATTTTCTAGTGGATGGTGATTTTCATCATTGAAGTTCCTTCTCTTCAAGCACTATTTGTTTTGATTTCAAACAGCAATATTCATTTTGATCAATTTATTTTTGGGTACTGTTTAATTTCTTACCATTTAAAAACTACACTATATCAAAAGTAATATTGACAAATTATTATCCGATCTTCAATTGATATGAATTTTGGTGGTACGATCTATATGAATAAGAATACTAATTGGGCTGTGCAATATTTGCATGCATTCAGCCAAAATGATTTGTTTATTTTTGTTTACATCATTTATGGAGGAAATATGAAGAGCTCGTTGGAATGTAAACTTGATTTGGTTCATTGCACTATTAGTAGATTGGGTTAGATGCTAGAAAATGTAGTACTCCTCTCATCTCATTTTATGTGTCTCATTTGGAATATTTAATTGTCTCATATTATTTGTCTTTTAAATTACCAATGAAGCATTAAATATTTTTTACCACTAATTTACCCTTATTTATTCTATTTCAACCCACTTAACTACTCCACAACATTTTATTAATAAGAGTACATTTTATTAATAAGAGTATAGTAAATGAGTTATCATAGAATTTAGTACACTCAATGATTTTCTTAAGAAATGTGCATAACCTTAAAAGACACTTAATATGAGACGGATGAAGTATTATATAGAGTTGAAGGGGTGATATTAAATGTAAACAGTGTGTAAAACTCTCCTGTGGAGCCTATAAAGTGGGAAAGGCTCTCATTTTGTAAATCAAGCTAAAAAAGCAAAGCATTCCCTCAATAAGAAATATTAGTCTTCTCTCAAATATATTCTCTTCCCTTTCTCCCAAATGTTTTCTAAAACTTCTCTTCCTTTCCTTCAGAGCTTGGAGTGCTGTCTTCTTTTCTTTATTGTTTTGCATATTAGTAAAATTAGAAAAACGCTCTTTATTGTTATGTATTTAATCTTCCATTTTCTCAATACTGGTTATTGAGTACTGGTACTGATCATTCTTTTTCATGGAACAGAAATTATTTGAGGCCCATTGAAGGAATGCCTTTCCATGAAATTTTCTGCTTCAAGAATGTTGAGAAGCTTCAATTGGTAAGAGATCAAGAGATGTTTTCTCCATTGTATGGACATTCCTTTCACTTCACTGACTTATGTACAGATGGGATTTATCTTGCAACCTGAAAATTACTTTTCGACACTGCCAGATCATAACTCTGACTAACTTATGAATGGCTACAGTTCGTTACACCCGCTCTCTTGTATCATGACTACTGATTGATAGATTTTATGCTTGCAACTTGGTGTAGGGTATATTTGCTTAATTTGTTTGTTCAGGAGTGCATCTTTGTTAAACTTGGAAGTTGGCAATAACCTAGACAAAATAAGAAAATAAATCTTAGAACCTGAATGAATGTATGTATTTGCAAGATATCCCAAATAATGCATTTTCTTCATAATGACGTTTTTGATAACACTGCTCTATTATGGGAAACAGGATAACTCTGTGTGGCATTATCAGATATATAAGTAACTGAGAAAATTTAATTTGTTTTCCCAAGAATTTAATTTGCATGTTTAAGTAACTTTATATGATATTTACAGAAAAAATTAACTTCCATGCTCATTAGCAGCCATTCCGATAGCCACCTTATTATGTATGGGATTTATAATGCAACTGGGTTATATAAAGTTTAACACACTATATTAGTTCTTCAGAATCTTTTTTGTTCATCTGCAGTGTTAATTAACTTGTTGTGTATATAGGTTTTGATTGGAGATCCAAGGAGAAGGATTCAAGTTGATCTTTTGGAGTTCCATAATATTTTACGTTGCAGTTGCTGTAACAAGAGTAGCAATGCTCTTTTGCCATCCAGGCATGATTCCTCAATTATGTAAGTATAGTGCTTTTCAACTTTTTGATAATGTTTTTCTTTTAGCTCAAATAGTTATTTCCATGTTTTTTATAAGCGAACTATTGTTTGGTTGGGCTTGTTGTTACTAGAATTTTACTTGTCCTAAATTTATTAATATAAATAAATACATATACAGGGAGCCAAACTAAAATAAAGTTAGTGCCATTAACTCTTTAAATTACTCAGCTTCGCTTTATCATTCCATAAATGTCTCAAAACTCATCAAGAGATATTTGTAGAGGTCGAAGGTGGGCAAGAAAGAATACATGATTGTACTGAAGGTTATGATGTTATTCTGCTAAAATTTTCTTTTTTGGCTCTGGCATACTGGCACTATGAATACCTATGAGGTTGATTTTTTTGGATAACCTTGAACCATTGCATCTCATATGAAACTTTCTAGTATTATCTCCTCTGACATGTTAAAGCATCGCACAAGATTTAAGTTGACATTTTTTTACAGGTATTCGCTGGCTCAAGAGCATGGAGATCTTATCAATCTTCATGACTGGTTCCAGTCATTTAGAACAATTGTTCTTCAACTTACAAATAAAAGGAAACAAAAATCAAAACAGACCCCCCTACCCAAGAAGAGAAAAGACATGAATGGATCTGGAGACCAAAACGAAGCTGCAATTCAGTATCCTTTATATTTTTCATTTCACAATAACATGATAGCATAGGGTATAATGCTTCAAGTGCATTACAAGATGTCCGAAATTAGCAGTTCTAAAGTTATTATGTCACTAACCTTGTGTCGTTTTACTATTTGCTTAAGTGCATGCAATTTAACTTGAGAATAAATAGTGGAACATCTTTTGAATTACATGACACAAGGTCATTTAAAATAACGTTACATTTTAACTTGAGTGTCATAGGTATATCTTGCAAGTCAGCATTCTATCTTGTTAAAGTTGCCAATAAAATTATGGATGCATGACTTATGTTTTTCATTTTGGAAAAGTTCAAGTGACCTCCTTCAAGCCTTTGATCCTTGAACTTCAAAAATGTGATTTTTGAACTTTATGAAGTGTGTAGTAGTTCTTTCAAATAACTTTCCTTCAAATATTATTGGTGACTATTATTCTTAAATCATGTAACCATTTTTGTTGCAAGTTTATTTTTTTGGATAAAGTTCAATTTATTACATTTAACTTAGGTTTGAGGGGTTAATTTTTAACATTTGCCTATAAAAAAAGTATTAGGAACCTACTCGACAGAGTTGTTGGTCTTCAAATGATTGTAAATTGTAGTCCAACTTTTGTATTTGTTGATTGTTCAGATTTGAGTCTTGTGATCTTTAAATAATTTTAGCTTGTTTGCACAATCTGGCATGCCTATTGTATTTTGTATTTTCATACTTCACATTTCCATCTCCCAATTTCCCAATTTGCAGTGATTGGAATGCATTTTGTTTATCTCTGTCACAATCCTTAACTTTGGCTTGTCAAAGAGCACGATTTTGCAGGGGAGTTATAGAGCTGCAGATCACTGGGCTAGTTAGAATGCCTAGCAAGAGGCGTCCGGATTTTGTACAAAGAATAGCATTTGGACTTTGATCACATAATTCACTACTTTACTCCATGTGATTTATTATTTTTCATGGATGTTTGGTAAAGTTCATGCAGCAACCTCCTTGGTTTTTATTGGGTTATTCTATTGTATTTTGTTACAGTACGAAGTTATTGAAATTCGTTAAAATCTAGAGTCAATACAAAGTAGAAAAGGATACACTGTTTGGGTATTAGCCTTGAAAGGAACGATTCAAGTTAGATTATGAGCTACTTAACTTGCATGTATCTTAATAAATGTCCCTAAGGTTTGGTTATATTTTTTTGGCTTAATTGGAATTTTGGTGTTCATATTTTCACATATTCTTAGAATTAGTCCTCATATTTTAAAATTCAACACTTTTAGTGTGACATTTTAAACATGACATATGATACAATGATATTGAACGATTAATACTTATAAAATTGCAATAAAATACTCTAAAAGTTATAGTTTAAACTTTAGAAATGATTTATTTTTGTAATTTAATTAACAGTATATAAATAATTATTTCATCCAAATGATTCTACATAATGAAATTGTATACCACTTAATATTAAAAAACTGAAGGAATGATCAAAACTGTTGGGTTTTAAAATAGGGGAATCAAGTATAAGAATTAATAAAAATAGAGAAATTAAAATTAAAATTAAACTTTTTTTTTTAAATACTAACAATACACTCTAAAACATACTTCTCGATAGATAGTGTGTTACTAGTGTTTCTATGTTTTTAGTTGCGAAGGAGGCCCCAAACAAGCAACTATCATGATATCTACATAAAATCCGTCTCTCCTATAATTATGCCTAACTCAAAAATGTCTTTAAAAAAAAAATGTCTTCACAAGGATCGTTAATAATATCCACAATCACCTTATAGTTTGTTTATCTCAATAATGACATGCATCTCTCTGGTTATGATAACCACACAAGAAAAGTTACAACTTGAAAGTCTCCCTTAGCTCTAGGCAAAAGTTGAGATATGAAGAGCATTCTAGTCATCATGAACACTCCATGAGCATCATGGATATACACACCAGAGGCATCTTGAAAAAAAACCCTACATTTCTACCTTACATTATTCAATTTGTAAGGGAAAGGTCGTTGAAAGAGAATTATCAATGAATTTCGTTTGCTTGTGACCAAGCCATGAAGTAAAGATAAACGTGTCACTTGTTAATAAGACATTATCTCATTTTCTCAAAGAGTGTCTTAAGCTACAAGAAATTTGGAGTTTGAATTAACGCCTCTTTAAAATCTAAGAAAGTTGATTAGAAAATTGAGAAGCTTTTGAACAAGAAGTTTCTTGACAATGATAAAAGCTAAATTTAATATCATAACTTGAAATGTACTTCTAATTATATTTGAGTAAATAATCATTTTAGTAATTGAACGTGTGAAGCGTTGTCACTATAATTCTTGAATGTTTTGAAATTGAAAACACATCAACAAGTTTTCTTTTATTAGTCATTTTAGTTCTCAAATTATGTTTTTAAGCAATCAATTTAGTCCTTGAATGTGTTTTCATAAGTCAATTTACTTTATAATTTTTTTTTATAAATCAAAATTTAGTCCATAAATTTAATAACAAAAAGGCACTAGATGTGTGTTGATAGCTATCAATCAGATCAAATTTGATTGTGTTTATTAGTTGATTTTCTATTTAAGTTTATTTATATTTTGAGAAAGAATCAAATCACTCTAATTTGATTTATTTCCTAATTTATTTTTTCTTTATTTTCTGCATTCATCATGTAGCTGGTAGTAGTTTGATAACATTGTATATATGTCTGTAAAGTTTTAGTTTCAATATACAAGAAAAAAAAATTCCTTCCCTCTCTTGTTTTAACCTAGTTGTACCCTAAAACACATAGTATCAGAGCTTCGGCTATGATACAGTAGCAACTCACCATGTCCTCAAAAGCAACTAAAGAGAATGATTCCTCCACTACTACAATACCAGAAGAAAAAAAATATATATAGTGACCATAAAATTGTGTCAACCCTTACCATAAATCATCCACTTTCCATAAACTCTGGTTTACAACTTTTAATCCAAAAGATGAATGGTAGAAACTATGTTGAATGGATCCAGATTGTGAAGTTAGCTCTTGATGGCAAGAGAAAGTTAGACTACTTGACTGGAGACACTCCTTAACAAGATAAGACTGATCCAGCCTATCAAAAATGGAAGGCATAGAACTCTCTAATCATTGGATGGATGATCTGGTCAATGGAATTTCCTTAGGAAGTCCTACCTATTCATTTTCATTGCAAAAGAGGTGTAAAAAGATGTACGTGATTGTTATTTTTACTTATAGAACTTCTCACAAATTTATGAAATTAAGATTCGTTTGTGGTAGTCCAAACAAGGAGATATGAAGGTCACAACATTCTTTAATCTCATAGTTGTCCTCTGGCTGGAGCTTGAACAATGTTATGAGGATGATTGGGAGAATTCTAAAAATGCAAACAAGTTTAAGAATAGAGTCTATTTGTTTTTAGCAGGACTTAATCAAGAACTTGATGAAGTTCATAGTTGAATTCTAGGCAGAAAACCTTTGCCTTCATTAAGCAAGATATTTTCTAAAGTAAGAATGGATGAGTCTAGAAGGAAAGTTTTGTTGCAAAACTCTAATAGTACAGAGGTGCAAGAAACTACGAGTTCTGTTATAGCTACAAAGGGATACGAGCTAGATGGAGAAAGAAAAAAAAAGACCTTGGTGTGATAATCGTAGACAACCATGGCACACTAAAGAAACTTGCTAGAAAACCACTCAACTAGAAGAAAAAGTCAAATGGAGAGGGTAGGACATTCCAAGCTGCAAATGGAGAAAATATGGAGAACAAAGTCAAATTTGAGGTATCTCATTTCTCTAAGGAACAACTAGAGCACCTGTAAAAGTTGTTTACCTTTATGTTAGTTACTTCTTCATCATCTCTAGCTCAAAAAAGTATATATTTCTCTTCTTCTCTTTTGAGTTCCAAACCTAATTCTAAAACTCCATGGATCAACAATTCTAGAGCCAGTGATGATATGACAGATTGCTCAAAATTGTTTTCCACATATAGTACTTGCGCATACCATAAAAAGGTTAAGATGTCTGATGGTACCTTTTTCGACCATAGCTGAAGTGGGTTCTATCCCTATATCTATAAATGTATTCCTTCACAATGTCCTTCATATTCCAAATTTTCCATGTAACATGTTGTCCATAAGTAAATTAACACAAGATCTTAACTATTTGGTTATTTTTAATCATTTAATTGTCAATTTTAGAAGTTGAGATCAAGGAGGATGATTAACAGTGCGAAAGAGCTTAATGGTCTCTATATATTTGATGATGAACATGATCTTAAAGAGGAATTTCATAATAACTGTCTCAACTTAGCTTAGGTTCATAAAGATGAAGAATAATGTTTGTTGAGACAAAATCTCTCTCAATTGTTTCAATGATAACAAAATTATTTCAAAGATTATGATTATGCTTATTGTCTAATATGTGTTCTTGAGGATAAACAAGTAGAGAATGAATCTTTAACCTCTAAGACAAAAGATATACAAGACCACATAAAAAATGAACCTACAACAGATAAAAAGAAGATGAATATGTATCTAAAGACAAACAATACTAAAGTAAAAGGATAAAACAATTCATGAGAAGAGGATCCACGCCAGAGGATGAACAATGAAAGGATGAACTTCTGGTTCCATTCATCCTCATACATAGGGAATGTCCAAAAGTACCATAGTACGAAAAAGTGTTGTACTTGACAAGAAAAGCAAGACACTACATCTCTTGGAAAAGGAAAAAGTCAAAAGTACAAGTCATGTCCTAACTTATGGAAAGATCAAACCTCCTATCCAAGGATGGACAACAAACTCATCCTCCTAAGCTCATATATTACAAGGATAAGTGAATGACACTTTTGTAAATCAGATTAATGACCATGAACATTTAATCAAGTCTCCAATGGTCACTTAATAATTTTCCTCATGGATGAAGCTTCACAGCCTCTATAAAAGAAAGAGAACTCTTCATCATTCCACACAACAACTACTCATACAAAAGAGAAACACTCAAAGCTAAGAAGAACAATCTCATCATCTCTTTGCACTTTATACAATCATTAACTATATCTTTGAGAGTTTCCTCTTAAAAAGTTTTTGTAAAGGAAAGAATCATACCCTCATCACAAATCACTAAATCTGTATATTTCAAGTTCATATAAACTTGGTAATAGTTGTAAATCAAGGAGAAAGATAGTGCAAGCCTGGTGAGGCTGGAAAACAAACACAGAAAATAAAAGATCCCTTTAAAGGACAAGTCATTTTGAACTATAGTGAAACTCACAAGTTTGTGAAGAACTGGACGTAACCCATTTTGGGTGAACCAGTATAAATTTACGTGTGTCCTCTTTATATACTTTAGTTTTTTTATTTCATACATTCATCCTCATGTAACTTGCATTTCATCCTCTCGTTGAGGATACAGTTTTAAACAACTCACTAGAAAATTTTAAGACTACAATATCTCTATTCAACCCCCCTTCTAGTGATATTTCAGTTATTTCAATGTTATGGCATTATAGGCTATGACACCTTTTTTTTGTATTTGAAACACTTATTTTCTAAGTATTTTAAGGATAAAAATAGAGATAAGTTTTTTTTGTAAAGTTTGTCAATTTGCAAAGCATCATCGTTCTTCCTATCCTCCTTAGGTGCATAAACCATCTAGTAATTCATAGTAATATTTGGGGACCTTGTAGGGACCCTACTCCTAATGGAAGAAGGTGGTTTATCACCTTCATAGATCATCACACACGATTAACATGGGTTTAATTAATGAAAACAAAATATGAAGTTGAAAGTATCTTAAAAAAAATTCAAATGATTTTGTCTCAATTTCAAGTAAAAATAAAAACTCTCAATAATGATAATGAAAGAGAATATTTTAATAAACACTTAAATGAGTTTTTTCTACAACAAGGTATCATTCATAATAAATTATGTGTTGATACTCCATAACAAAATAGAGTGGCCGGACGAAAAAATAAATATCTCCTTGAAGTTGTCATGGTATTGTTGTTTGAAAATAAGGTTCCAAAGTATCTTTGAAAAGAAGCAATTCTCATTGGAATATATTTGATTAATAGGATGCCTACCAAGATCTTAAATTTAAAACTCTGTAGGATGTTTTTACAAGTCTATTTTATAATAATAAGCTTTCATATACTCTACTCATAAGGATATTTGGATGTACTGCTTTTGTTCATGTTCATTGTCTGAATCAAAGAAAACTTGAGCCTAGAGCAAATGGGTGTTCACCATAAAACATAAGGCCGATGAGTTACTAGAGAAGTATAAGGGTATGCTAGTTGCCAAAGGCTTTACACAAAGTTATGACATTGATTACTCATAAACTTTTGCTCCTATTGCAAAAATTAATACCATTCAAGTTCTCTTATCTGTGGTCGTTAACTTGGATTGACCATTACAATAGTTAGATGTAAAAAAATGCATTTTTAAAGGGAGATTTAGATGAGAAAGTCTATATGGATTTGCCCCAGGGTTTGAATCTTAGTTCAACCAAAAGGTCTACAAGCTTAAAAAGTATTTTTATGGCTTGAAATAGTCATCTCGAGTGTGGTTTGAAAAATTCTTCCAATTTGTTAAGTAGAGATATTCTCATAATCAAAATAATCATACCATGTTTGTGAAACATTCTTCTTAAGGTAAAATGACTATATTGATCAAGATGATTCTAGTAAAATAAGAAATTTGAAGGCATCTCTTGCTACTGAGTATGAAATTAAAGATCTTGGGTCTTTAAAATATTTTTTGAAAACATTTTTTGGGAATGGAAGTTACAAGATCAAATAAAGGGATTGTTTGGATCTTCTAAAAGAAACCAAGATGATGGGTTGTAGGCCAACTGATATTCCAAAAGATCTTTATTAGAAAATTTGTAGTGGTGATCCAATGGATACATCTTGATATCAAAGACTAGTAGGAAGACTAATTTATCTATCTCATACCTGTCCAAATTTAACCTTTGCTGTCAATAGTGTTGATGCAATGTCAATACATTTAAGAATTACAGTAACCATGCTTCATACAATTAATAGATAAAATGATTGTTTGTTCAATTATAATAGAGGTAAAAGGTGTTTCTTCAATTTATACTTCAAGTGAACATCTAATAGCATGAAACCACTATTATTTTGGGGTGCGGACCCTCTCATGTTGAAAAATATAAATGAGGAGAATAATTTTTAATCTCCACCGTTGAATTCCGTTCCCTTATTTTTAAACACACTCTCTCATTCAACATATTAAATGAATGATTGAGATTCAAGAATTGTACACGAGAGAATTCATCCCATCATTTTGAGGGTCTTATCTCAATAATACTATATTATACATAAGCTAACCAAAAAAAAAAAAGGAATTAATATAAATCCCACATTAAAACAGTGCATAGGGCTGCTTATTTTGTTTAGGCAAAAAAAACTACAATATGGATCCCATTGTTATTTTGTGATCAATTGATCTTCGGACGCAAGTAAGACTTTGGGTCCCTAAGAAACCTCGAAACCATCTCTGCCTTGTCAGTGGAAAGATCAGTGTTCTCCAAAATTTGCTCTTTTGATGCCTTCGCAATCGCTTGGACAGAACCAATAGCTTGACTAAGCTGAATTGAGATATCAGAATAACAAAATAACTCAACCTATATGCATGGCTACCATGGTTTTGCATGTGACAATTATTATCGTACGTAGTAGTCTATCCCAATCAGTAGGAATAGTAGCACAAGCTTTACACAGTATCAAAACTTTGATACCAATGCAATTATTATCAGTAAATATACAAAAGGAATGCTTATGCACAACTTACATATGACTGTTATACCTTTAGACACATCTATATTCAAGAATCTAGAGCTTACCGCGTTTGCATCGTGATTATCAATGCCTGGAATGGATGTAACAACTTTAAGGTAAAGGTCCATTCCTTGCACCAACTGCTTCCTCTTTAAAACCACAACAAAGTTAATACATCAATGTGCTAGTTTCAATTATTATGTGATTCCTGGCAGCTACATAGTATGAAATTTTAATGTAATATCAAAATCAATGAGCTGACCTCCGCTCTCAATTTTTCTTCAATTTTTTCCTGCTTGTATACTGCAATTAGTTGGAGAACAAGAACTATAAATTGGAACAATACATTAAAGCTAGATAGAAGTTTCAAGTTGTACCTCCAGAAGAATGGGCTATTTTTACCATCTTTTCAAACCCCATCTCTAAGTCCATAACTGGCACAAATGTAGGCTTGCCAATCACCATCCCAAATCTTCATGTATATTCATAATCATTATCCATGTTCTTTTGTTATTCAAGTCATGCATATAGTTAGCATTAATCAATCACAACAGAAGTAACAAAACTCACTTGAAATATGACTGAGTAAATGAATCAATTTTCTCTTTTGTTGGGAGTGTGATAACAACATAAAAACGTGAAAATTGAGTCTTCAGTTTCTGAACTCTGCACCACAAAATGCAAATCAAGCACAAACTCTTTTCCTAGATTTATATACTATGTAGCTGTTACGAATCGCATAGTAACCTATTGAAGATTGAAGCCACATTGTTGCAGTCCCAGGTTGTCACAAAAATGAAGGCCACAGACAAACCCCCACAATTGAAAATAAAGTCCTACAAAGAAAATTCTCAAAATTTCAGAGATGAACCAGCATTTGAAAGGAACAAAAAAGAATAGGGAACAAAACACAAAAACAGGCAGTTACTGGAGAAATTGGCACGAAATTAAGCCGAAAGGAATTTGCAGAGAGAAAAGCTGAGATAAAATCAATGAAGGATGGATATTGTTCCCCTTTCCATGCATTTCTCATCAAACAGACTCCATTTGTACCTACAATAATGTATTATATTGTCCTCATTCTAAACAAGTTAAGATAAGAATACACAAGCAATACGGCTAAACACCATGCTATCATTACTCATTATTATTGATTAAAAAGTTAAAATTAAAACAACATATCTAACAAGCTAATGCATTAAGAGAAGGATATAAGCATTATTTCAATGTTTCCACAGTAAATGATAGCTTTAAGTGGGTAATCAAACTGCCCCACACTATAACAGATCCTGAGATCAATATAATGAGAATAGTTTTCTTAATATCACACATACTATAATTAAAATATGTTCAATACATCACATTCCTAAGTCAGATATTTACTAGAGCATGAATATAGCTTTAAGCCGCTAATCAAGCTACCACACATA
Organism: Cicer chorassanicum; assembly: GCA_037974735.1. Lineage (NCBI taxonomy): Eukaryota > Viridiplantae > Streptophyta > Magnoliopsida > Fabales > Fabaceae > Cicer > Cicer chorassanicum. Next base: position 20,282,738 of record JBBPBP010000002.1, read on the forward strand.
CTATAGCTTTCTTAATAATAGACATATCTATAACTGTAACAAAAAAAAATACATATCTATAACTAAAATATGCCCAAATCCTCAATTCATCACATTATGCAATCAAATATTTAGTGCATGTTTGATTTTATGGTGGGACTCACAAAATCACAAACTATTGTGATTTTGTAGGAGCTACACTCTATAGCTTTTGCAAAATCACGGAGAACCACTGTGATTTTGTCGATCCCACCGTGAAACCAAACAACTACTTCAGAACAAGAATATCATATTCAAAGAATCAAAATCAAAATCTAAAAGGAAGTTTAATATGATGAATTGTGCAAGTAGATGACAAAGGTTCACCTACTTCTTCTCATTTTACAATCTTCATTCATAATGAAAAGTTAATTTCAAATGAAAAATACGGATTCAATAGCACGAATCTGTTCTTCAAGCTAAGATTAATTTCACATCAACATTAAATATGATTTATAGTTTTAACAAACAGAATCGAAACAGATCAGAAACACTAACTACAAATAAAATTATGATTAACCAATGTGTTTATCGGTTAATTAAGAAAAATCGGTACCGGAAAATGAGGCATGCGATGGAGTTGAAGTTGTTGAACCTCTGAGGGATATATCCATGAATGAATCGAAGAGTGAACTATGTGTATGAATGAAGAAACAGAAAATGATGAACAAATTCGTTTGCTTTCTCTCTCTTGAAAATTGAAATAGATAAATAACAAAAGAATGAGAAGACGATTATAGAAACCAACGACGGACGAAGGTTTCTGCTATGGCGGCGTCTGGTGGTTATGAGATCAAAGGGAAGTGCGTTGTTAACCGATCAGGATTGCCTAGGGAAGTGCGTTGTTAACCGATCAGGATTGCCTAACTTTGTGGCGGGAAAGGTACTCTACCTTTCATTCTTTATGAACGGTTGGATCAATCTTATGCTTCAAACCTAGCCACGTGTCCTTATTTTTTGTCAAATAAAAAAATCAAAGATAAACAATGGTAAACCTGCACGTGACTTCTGCCGCACCATATGTGCTCTCACCTTGTAGCACTGCAACAAAATAAACATCTTCAGACTATTTCCAATGTCGGATTGAGATGGCACCGGTGGTCGGAGTGCATGATGGTCACATCTGGTCGATTAGCTTGGACTCTCGTAGAGTGGTGGAGGAGATGAAAATGCTATCCACGGTGTTCAATTTGTCCTTTAATTTTTATTTAAAATTAAAAAACACTACCATCATCTAAATCTTAGGATTGATTTAATAGTGAATGAAGTTCCAAACTCTGACTTTTGTTAACACTCTAAACACCGCTAATACTGCATCAACAACACCTATTACTACTAATGCTACTACAATTAACGTTAATAATAATACTAATAATAATAATAATAATAATAATAATAATAATAATAATTAATAATAATAGTAATAATAATAATAATAATAATAATTCGAGAATTTGAGATTTGAAAATGAAGAAATTAAGGTTGAAGATGAAGATAGATGAATTTTTATTAAAAAAATTAGGGTTGAAGATGATGAGTTTTTATTATTTAATTTGTTTATTGATTAATTAATTAATTAGTTTTAAATTTTAATTAAATGAGTTAATAAAATGAATTTTAATTTTAAATATTAAATATTGTATAGTCAACAACAATTACACAGTTATTATGCGCCACTTCTTTCAAAATTAGTTATGTCATCATTTTTTTATTAAAAAAAATTCATAAAAAACTTTTTTAAAACTTATTAGAATTTGCAATAGTATAAATCAAACACAAAAATTATATGGACTAAATTAAAATAAAATATATTTAGAAGAACCAAAAATATATTTAAACCTAAAAATATACACCAGCTTACAAGTATGAAATTGTGGTTCAAAGAGTAGAGCATAAATTATGTAAAAGTTTAAATATACTTTTTCGTCTCTTAATTTATTTAAAAATTTAGTAATTTGATCCATAATTATAAAATCAATTAAGTTGGTCTATTAATTTATGTTAGCTGATGCAAGTTGGTTTTATTTGTTAGAATGACATGACACTACCACCATTAGTTATCACTTTCTTCCTCTAAAAAACCTAGCAACCAAAGTTATATGTACCAAAATTGAACTCAATTGAACCACATTAATAATTTGGTTCAGTTTTTAAAAACTACTTTCGAAATAAGTTCAATTCAGTTTTGAATCGATTTGAAATTGGTTTATAAATATAAAACCATTTTAATATTTTGAACAAATTTTTAGTTAAAATTGATTTTAAAATAGTTTTCCAAAAAAAAAAACTTTGAAATTCTTTTGACAAAAAAATATCAAATTTTTTCGAAACAAAATGTTTTTTGATTTTTTCTCAAAAAGTTTTCAAGAAAAAATGATTTCAATTTTTTTGAAAAAAAAAACATTTTCAATATTTTTTATATTATATTCGAGAAAAACAAATTTTAAAAATTTTCTAAGAAAAAAATATTGATTGAGATTAAAAATGTTTTAAAATTGTTAAACTGATTTTTGAATTAAGTTTGGTTAACTGATTTGTTTTAAATATGTGGTTTAATTCATGAATCATTTAATTGGTTTGTTGTTTTATGTGCGTTGTAATCCAATTTATCAATATGGTCCAATTAATTATATATTTTGGATACCCTTAACCAAAAATCCAACTTCAATAACAAATATGGATAAGAATAGGTCAGACCGATTGACAGGGCCTACGATCTAATCTACATCACGCTCAAGTCAAACTAGACTTTTTCTTTAAATAGACAAGGTCAAAACTTTAAAAAAAAACCTATTTAGTTAAAAAAGTCAGGCTACAAGTCATATAATATGTCTTTTAGACTGGCCTATTTAAATAAATATAAATAATATCTTTTTCCTACTATAATTATTATATTAAATGTTGATCCTTTTGTTATATACTTAACTTTTTAGTAATTTACACATATTAATCTTCTTTAATTTTTTACATATTTAAATGTATTATTATAAAATAAAATTGAAGTAGGAGGTGTATAAAGTTATATTCTTCAAAATGTCATGTTAAATATCAAAATAGAATTTAAATTCATTGACATATTAACACCTTAATCTACTTAAAGATATAAATGATTACTTATTCAAAAATATTAAAATAAAATAAACTTTTAAGCAGACTATACCAGACTTCTATCAATGTCAGACTCAAACCTAAAAAGGAAGCCCATGATAGGCCATGTCAAGCTTAAACCTTGAATTTTTTGACAGAACAGACTCAAACCTAACAAAATCTAGCTCGGTCCAGCTTATTCTCACCCCTAATCACAAACAAATTCAAAAACACTTATCAATCATTAAAAAAGTTTATTTTAATCACCTAAATTTTTAATTTAAAAAACTCAGGCTTATATATTCCATAATATCAAATAATATTTTTCATCCTACTCGTCAAAATCAATGTTTTTAATTTGATTTACTTTTCCAGATAAATTTGTCTTTTTTTATTAAACAACCACCACCTTCATCAACTATAGAACATACCAACAAATTTTTGTATTCATGAAATTGCGTGCTTATTTTTTTAATATTCTTCTTGATGTGGTTGAGTTGTGAGTTTTTTGTACGCGTTGATTATCATTTCTATATATATTTAGTTTGTTTGTAGCAATTGTATCTAAACAAGGAATTATACTAGACAAAGCTTATAAGCAATGGTTGGTTGTTAGGGTTTTTAGAGGAAAGCGTTAGTATTGTATTAACAAAAAGGAGCAATATGCATTAACTAACATAAATTAAATGACCAACTTGATGGTTTTAAAGTTATGAGATCAAACTAACTTTTAAAAGAAATTAAAAGACCAAAAAGATATTTAAGATTTATATAAATAATAAACTTATATTTAAATTATATAACAAATTAATTAATAGCAATAACATTAAAATATAAATGCATTATCTTCGATTAAACAATTCCCCCAATTAAGTAATTATAAATTTAAGTGGTTTGATTGCATCATATACAACCCAAATTAGGGGAATGAAAAATAAAAGAAGACGATGCAATGAGACAGAAAGAATTCTATCATGTACCACTCCATTCCAAATTTTTTTAATCCAAACAATAAAACCATGTTTTATATCATTTAATTCCATCACATTCTATCGATTCAAATAAAACTCAAGGCAAAATATTTTAATGAAAAAAGTGGTGATGGTAAATCGTTTCTAATTATCTAATACTTCCTTCTATATTTTAATAAGTGTAAAGATTCATTTTGGTCCATGAAAAGTTCAATTTAGTCATTAAGAAAAATAAAGCATTTTTTAGTCTATAAGAAAAATAGACCAAATCAAATTAGTCTTTGAGAAATTTTGGAAGACCCAGTTAAGTTCCTAAAAATTTTAAAAATACATTTTAGTCCTTAAGAAAAATAAACCGGGACAATTTAGGGAAAAAAAATAAACCATAGTGTTATTTCATATAGAGAAATCACAAGTCTAAAATAAAAACTCTTTTGATTCTATAGTGGTTTGCGATTCTGAAGGTGTGACTTCCGCCGTCTCTATCGTTTGTTTTAGAAGTTGCATTTTTTTTCCATTCTCACGTTTTCCTTCCTCACCCTCACGTTTCTGAAAGTGCGTTATTGTTATTTCCGATCGCTTTTTTGAAGTGCAATTTCATGTACTGTTAATGCGATTTATGTTTTGTTGTTGTTATTTTATGTGAATTTTTTATTTAGTCCGCATGATTTGTGGATATTTTGTTTATCATTGACAGGATTTTTGGTTCTTACTTTGTAATGTTGTGGTTTTTTTTGTTCTTGTTCTTTGCTATTTTATGTGAATTTTTTATTCAAATTTAAGTGATAAACACAAATAAGATAAACAAATTAGAAAAAATTAGTTAAGTAAGAATAAGATCATAGTGTTCTAATGCACATATGAAACACAAAGAGTACATAAACATAAAATTAGTATATGTAAGACAATTAATTAACTCAAATTCCAACAAGCTCAATTCATCGCTCTCCTTAGTAGACTTAATTGTTGTCAATGACTTAATTGTCTATTTTTAATTATTGTCAAATACTTAATTGTCATTTTTAAATAGAAATTACATGTGGGAGAATCAAGTTGTTGGGTTATCAGACAAATTAGCAAAAAAAACTTAATTTTTAACTGTGGTTCACACAAAGACTAATTTGGTCTGATTTATTTTACTTTAAAACTAAAAAATATTTTATTTTTTTGAAGTAGTAAAATGGATCTTTAAGAATTTATCAGATGCTAAAATGAACTTTTACTCTTTTAATAAAAATGTATTCAAGTTACTTTTAAATATATAATAAACACATTCATGATATTCGCCATTGAACAATTCATAATATATAGAAGTGTTGTTTAAAAATCACATTACCAAAATTTAATATTCTATTTATAAATATCTTTATAAAAAATTTGGTAATTGACAAATATTAGCACACGTTTTGTTAAAAAACTATTCAATTTAATTTTATAATTTAAGAAGTTTTATTTTATTTTTTATTATGGAGATAATTTATTGCAAGGAAATGTACAAATACAATAAAGCAACCGAAAAAAGTTGATTATTATGAAATAAAGTAACTAATAATTAATTAATAGTAACATTGGGCAGGCTTTGAGTGACGTGGCAACAGGGGATTGGTGGCATGACGTCCAACCTTATTATTGTGTGAAAAGAAAAGAAAATGAAAATATGATGCCGAAGCTGAGATCTCTGAATGAGTAATTGTTCTTCAGCCGCGTGAACGAAGCTGAAGCTTCATTAGAATCGAGTTTTGTGAAGGTGTGAGGTTTAAGAAGAAACAAAAAAAGAAAAGAAAAAAAGAATGAGGTCATTATTTTTGCTGTTGATCGCCTTGTCTTTCAGCTACGTCTTTGCGGAACACATCTTCCCTGTTCATATCGGTAACTAATCTAATCTCCGTACTTTTTATGTCTCTTCAATTTCTTAGGGCTTTCAATTTATCTGTACTCTTATTTCTATATCTCTTATCTTAAGGCAATTTTTTTTTTTTTTAATTAATATTATATCACTAGGTTTTCCTGTAAATTATTTTCGTTTTTATTATGTGAGTTTAATATATGTCAAGAATTTGAACAGGTAGCATATTTGGTGGTGGTGGTGGTGGCAGTAGTGGAAGTTCTCGTGAACCGAAATACAAGATTGAATTCCACCCCGAAGATTCCCCTTTTCACCCTGTAAGTTTTCCAATGTGTTATTGTTTGTGTGTGTGCTTTTTTTTTTTTTTTTTTTTTTTTTTTTTTTTTTTTAACTTGCTAAATTAAATTACACTTTAGACTAATATTGAATGTTAGCATGGTTCAAATGATGTGTAGTATAGTGTAATTATGCTGTTTACAAACACAATGATTATCACCTTGATGGTGGTGATAAATTCTTTGTTGATGTAGACCTCTCCAATGAGAGGAGCTTTACCTGCGAAGGCACTCTGATGGCAAAGTTAGGGGGAGTTAAAAGTAGGGTTTAAGAGTGAGTTATGAAGTGAAGTGACCATACCTGGAGGCTGAACCCGTATTTAAAGTAATTTTCGGTTCCGATAGGGACCCTTGTGATAAGTTCTGATTGGTGGATACTCCTTGGATGATATCATCTATTTTGCTGAAAATTCTCTTGATAACTGATAAGATGATAGCAAAGAGTTTGTTGTAAAGAATAAGGTCGAGTCCAGATGTGCTCCTATGGTCTTCTTCTAGAAGTAGTACTAGTGTTTGGGCCTAATTGAATTTGAAGGCCACAGGATGACATGGGCTCTGGGCCAAGGTCCATCCTGGTACGTGCTGGTTCTGAATCAAAACTATGAGTTTAAAAATGGTGTTATTTTTTGACGATATCATAGAGATTGGAAATAAGAATGGGTTTGGTCTGTTTTATTAGATTGGGGATTTAAGCAGTTTTACTAATGTTTGCTGACAGTAAGGAAAGGACTGACAACTCTGTAACACAATTTTTTTTGATATAACTAACTGAATGTCACCCACCCCTCCTTTTGGGTGTGGTGTAAACTTCATAGATATTTATCCTGTTTCTGATAAGAACTTCCGATGTTGAATTCACAGGATGATGACCAGGAATCTATAGTCGTACTGGATAAAAATGGACAGAAATTTATATGTTACTTGCCTAAGGTGGAAAAGGAAAAGAGTGGAAAACCTGTTATGCAGCACAACATTAGCAGCATGATTGTTGAAACTGAGAAAAGGGTTAAACAGAAGACACCAGATGAACTGTTAGAAGTATTGAAGGGTCCATGCTTTATAAGAGTTAGTATTTGCATCTCTATATTTGCTTTGAATGGTTATACTTTAATTATTTGTTTAATTTTATAAACAGATAGATTAGTTTGGTCTCTTAAGAGTCTTATTGGAAATAATTTTCTTACATTGGATAATGTGTTTGTGCAGCAAGAAGGTTGGTGGACCTATGAGTTTTGCTATCAAAAGAAGTTGCGACAACTACATTTGGAGGATGACAAGGTATTCCCTTGATTGTATTCAGTTTTGGCTCTTGACTATCTTTTAATAAATTTCTATTTGCTTCATCCTTTGGTTAGTAGCCCAATGTGATGGAATTGTGAGAGGAATTACATTCCTAAATGAGTGTTTGAATCAATTCACGCGATGTTGCATGATAGCGTGGCTAGTGCATCCTGGGAGTTGGGTCGGTATACAATTTGATCACCAACATTTTTGTTATATTATTAAAAAGTTTGAACTTCGTATGGGGCTCAATCTTCTTATGGGCTTTGGACTCTCCCTTTTTACCTACTTATAGACACAGTGCATTTATGTAAAATTTGTGAACCCCAACATAAAGCAAGTTAGGTTCCTCCATAAGATAATTTGTATCTTGTGAACCCCAACATAAAGCAAGTTATCAGGATTCTTGTGTTCCTGATAAAAAAAATCAAATTCGTTGTTACAGTTCATACAAAGCTTTAAGGCTATGTTTACAATATTGGCAATAGACTTTACAGAACATGGAAATCTGTTCTTTAGAGTGCAAATGTTTTGTTCTATAAATACATCTTGGGAAGAAGTGATCCATCATTGTCTCATGTAATGGTGAAGTGTGAGGACTGGCCAGCCTCCTCAATGTTAATCGCCGAGTTGACGGTATGTTTGGGGATTATGGATAGCTTGCTGAGTGTCCATGCCGCCAAGTCACCAGCTAGTTAGAAAAATGCAGAGAGCTGATTCGGACAAGTTCAAAGTGATGTTTGTGCCAGTACAGTACACTAGCCTCATAAGTTCGGAGTTTAGTAGGTGAAACAGTTGTAGGTTGAGCTTCCCATTCCAACTTAGAGAAGGTTGAGTTTGGAAGTTGCATCTAAGTGCTTATTATGAGAACCTCTTAGTATATTCCAGTGTTACAATAAAATAATGAACCTTGCTAATGTGCCCCCTGCCTCAATTGGCACTTGTTTCAATTTGAACTGTCAATGAATCTGACCTTTATATTCCCCAACCTTTGGCCTCCCAACCTGGGAGTCATTTCAAAAGGCATATTTCGTTCATTTTTCTTCTCCCTTAGTTTGTTGTTTTCTTTTCCCTTGAGCAGAATAGAACTTTCTCCCTTCTTGGATAGACCTTTGGTGTTCTGGCTTCTAAACACTCAATTGTTCATGTTAGTGTTTCTCTTGTATTTTACATTTCATGTCTCTCATTGTTTCTTGGAGTGAGTGTTTGCTTGCTAATGAGATCCACATAGTGTTCTAGTGCTGGCCGGATTTTTTCGTTGAGCCCCCATTGTTGTCAACTTGGAAGGTATTGCCATGGTTGCTATTTTTTCTTGCTTACTTTACGTGAACAGTAGTCGTTTTAGGATGAATTACTGTGCCCTGATTGAACTCTCAGGAGGTTAACCACGTTATTCTAGTCAACACCCATCAATAAATCTCAGTCTCGCCTGACTCCTAGTGTATCTATCTAGTCTTTTCGGTTGTTCAGATTCTTGTTTTTCTTGGACTACATCAGACTCATCATTATCTAAACATTTTCAAGTGTTTTGTCAAAATGTCTCTTCTCTGAGTCCAGGTAAAGAGGCCCCCACTGAGGAGTAGTCAAAGGTGCAATGAGCAAGATTATGATTCTTGGTCTTTGGAACTTGAATTCATCTATATGTATCAACTGTTTCAATAAGTGCTGAGTCATGGGGTATGGCTAGTGATCATGGATGGCTTGCTGTGCGTCCATGTCGCCTAGTCATGAGAAAGGTATGGAAATATTGAAAGCTGACTTGGAGCTCCAGCTGGGTGTCCAGTCCACATTGGGAAACCTCTATTTTTGTTTCCAGACCCAATTCTTATACAGCTTCCATGAGTTTTGGGCCTTCGGTTCATTTACCATTCTGGTGATGATTATTAACAGTAGAAGTCAATTGTTGATATAAATCATACTTTTGGAGCGCCTTTTATTTTGTTGTTCATTACTCTTGCAATTACTTTTAGCAGTTTTTGTTTATATTCTTCTGTTGTTTAATTATATTCAAAATCTTGTAAAATCATATATTCACACATGATAAATAACAATCAAATGTACATTTTTCTCCGTTACAGGCAGTCCAGGTGTTTGTCTTGGGAGAATATGATCCGGAGGCAACAGCTGCAATTAACCAAAATCTTTCTGACATTTCTACATTGAAGGATCCTCGCTCAAAGGATGCCTCACAAAGGTACCTTCCCCAAATGGCTGTTAGTTGGAATGGTTTCACATGGTATATGCTGTGATGAGAACAAGTACTTAATTAGTATATTATATGTTCATTCAGGTACCATGCTCACCAATATACTAATGGAACCACATGTGATCTAACAAATAAGCCAAGAGAGACTGAGGTATGAAATAGCAGAAATCTAGTTCTGTTTTATTCTTTCCCTCATCATACTGATTTCATATTTTTATCACAGGTGAGGTTTGTATGCTCAGAGCCCAGGGCAATGATCAGTTCAATCACAGAGATTTCAACTTGCAAGTATGCACTTACAGTTCAAGTCCCTATGCTATGCAAGCATCCGTAAGTCCTCTCTTTCTTTCCATCTCTCTGTGAAGTTTTTATGTCAACCACTTACGTCTACTAAGTTATAACATATGAACTCGCGTGCCTACAATGCATTTAAGTTTTTAATTTTTCTTTAGATTGTTTCAAGAGGAGAGACCGATATGGCACACCGTCGACTGTAATGTGCTTCCAAAGGATTACAAGGATACTAAAGTGAGACAAGATAACAGAGATGCGGAGATTGTTATGGTTACAGATTCAGAAACTAATGATTCAGAACAATGACATAAATATACAAAATGGAAAAAAAAAAGGATGTTGTCAGCTTGTATGTTCTACAATGACCAAAAACGGCATGAAGAAAGCCTTCCTCCAAACAGTGGGTAGACAGTGCTTTTTCATCTTCATAAGATCAGATTTCCCGAAAAGTGTATTTTATCTTTAGGTGGCTCTTGGAGCTTATGCAAGATTTGTATTTTTCTTCTTCGCATGTTATTATTATTTTAAAATAGGAGTGTTTCTTATTATTTGGGAACTTTTGAACTTGTTGTGCACAGGGACAGACTAACATTTAGCACTACAGCTGCTAGCATTTTAAAATCGTTAGTAACATAGTATATACTAATTATAAATCAAGGAGGTGACCTCATTTGATAGCACTTCAACAATTACCCTCTTTTTGCTGAAATTATTATATGAAATTCTTTTATTTATGAAAGCTAATAATTGTGAGAAAACAGATTAGGCAGAGTGATAGTAGTACTAAATGAAAGAGGAAAAATGAAACTTGGACTCTCACGTGTTAATTGGTGGTTGCGTCACCTGAGGCTAATACCCATTTTTCTTTTTTGGTGAGTAATTGTTTCTTTGAGTTATATGCAATTAATCATACAATTTGAGCATTTTCGCCATTTGAGAGTGTTTATATATTAGTAGTTTCTTTTGTTTATATATATATATATATATATATATATATATATATATATATATATATATATATATATATAAAAGACTCGTTTAATCAATGCACGAATTAAGAAAAATAATATTTATATTAAACTCGTCAAGAATGTATATTCTTTATTGAAATTTTTTATTTATTAAGAGAGATAAATAACTGATCTTTCAATTTTTATTTAGAGGTACTTTTATAAAAAAATAATTAATACATCTTGTAATTAGAAAAATATCTTATGAAAAGGGACATTAGGTTTTTACAAGAGAATCTTATGCAATAAAGATAATATTTTTTCTAAAACGTCAACATTTTTATTCATGTAATAGACCAAAACATAGCAAAGAGATGTGCTAAGGTAATCTAAATGCTAACGTATTATCATTTATAAAATAGGGAGACGTACTTAACATATCATACGCGAAATTCAAGATTTCTTGACTACTAAAAATATAAATTTTAAAAACTTGAGCAAAATATCTCAAAAGCATTCCCATGGCAAATACCACATCTGTCATTATATATAATATTCAATTCACTATATCACGGAAATTAAAAAAGTTAATTATATACTATTTATTGAGACATCTAGTCCAATACTAACAAAGCAATTTCACTTAACAAAAAACTCCTACAACACAAAACGGATATGCAATCCACCTAGCACTAGTCATGCGAAAGCACCTATAAATATATGTAACCCCTCCCCACACGGTTGTCTCACCATGCTCTGCATCCATTGCCCACAAGATAGCTTTAAGACTTTAGGTAAATTCTTCTATAATTCTGCAGTTTGACTTTTTAAGTTTAAAATAATTCTTCTTTTATAGTTCAAAAGTTTAGTCATATTAATTTTAGCCTAAAATTTCTTTAAATGCATCTTCAATTGTTCATAAGTAGATAATATAAACAATTAATCATCACTAACCTATTTTCTATGGTGTATAGCTATGAGACATAGATTTGCTTCACCATTTTTATTTGATTTACAACTTGAACTTTCATCACTCGGATAATATTGATCCGTCTTTCTACTTGTGGATATGTCATCCTTCTTCAATTTGGGGATGAGCCAACCTTAACTTTAATTTTCTTTTTTCTCTTTCATTCATTGAGCATATTTTACCTACGAGCTCTTGTTCAACTTTCTTTAACTTTTCAAATATTGTAGGCAACTTGTTGCAAAATCCTTAGACTCATCCATTGTTGAAATTATAGGCTTGAATTCAACATTTTTTTTTGCCAAGATCATTAAGTTTATTAATAATTTGTATGAATTGTTTTTTTAATTTATCAATGGTTTCACTATTTCTCATGCGAAGGAATTCAAATGAAGTTGTTAATCTATCAACTTTAGAAACACTTTATTCACCTAAGCTCTTATGTGTTATTTTCAAAATGTTTCACATTTATTAGGCTGTTTTATAATTGAAACTCATTTGAAATTATTTTCGTCCTAAAGCGGACAAAATAATATTTTTGACTTTTCAATTGTATTGAACAATTTTCTTGTCCAAATCATTCCATTGTTCTTTGGGTTTTCAATTTAATTACCATTTAAATCTATCTTTGGAATATAGGGATCATTCTCAATAGTTTCCCATACATCCAAATCATAAGCAACAATATGGATTTTCATTTTCTCCTTCCAATACGAATAGTCATTTCCTTCAAAAATAGGAGCTTTATGGTACTCTCCCATTACAATGCTAGCCATTTTGATAACTCTTTGAGTCGTCAGACTAATAACACAAAAAGATCAGAATCTCGATGCCACTTATTAGTTAATAGATTGCTTACTTTATGAACTCTAGACGCGGTGGATTGAGTAAAGTTCACCCTATTAAGAGTTTATCAATCGCGCAATGAAAAACAGTTTGGAAATGTGATAGACTCACATACAATAAAGTATTGGAAATCAATTTTAAAAGATTAATGATATTACTATCAATTAACACAAATGAACATTGGTAAATTCACACAAGAAAGAGTAGTGATAGAAGGTTTCGTAAACACTTGATCTTCAATCAAACTTGTAAATAGTTCTAAACACTTAATGATTGCACAATTGATACAAACACAAAGAATAACAAAACTTTCAATAATGAATCAAATTACTAATGTTGAGAAAGTTTCAAAACAAATTTTTATTTCAGCAAATCAAAACAAGATATTGATCCAAAATCGATAAAGAACAAAATTGTAGAAGTTAAATAAGTTAAGGAAAAAAGAAATCTCGATTTAAACTCGTCCCTACACTTCGTCCTTTCATGTAGAGTACATCTAATCATCATTCAAAGAATGAGAGTTGCTTCCTTTATTTCGACGTCGAACGTTTACAAGATTCATCAGCAATTGTTACAACATGTACACCAATTTCTTCTTCCTAAATACTCTCAAAACTAGATTCTTGGAACAATCATCCACATAAATCAGAACTTTATCTTCAAGAAGAATAAGTCATGTTGACTTCTTGCCTGATATCCCTAGAGAAACTATCTCTCTAGTCAAAATTGAAGATATTCACTCTTTAGCCTTTCAACACAAAATCAATCGATATCTCCTTGATGATTTGCATTTGGAATAGATACCTAAAACAAATATCCCTCTATGTTGTTTCTCGCACAAAACTTTGATTGCAAATCTGACTTGAATAAGAAATAGTTTTCAATTGTATTATGATCTTGAATGCTTCCTAATTGAAAATAAAAACTTTGTAACTATCACAACTATCATAAAACTGTCAAAAAATAACTTTGTAGGCTTGGTGAGTTGATTCAGACATGTTGTGAGTCGATTCACACTATTGTCAAAAATAATTTTTAAAACTACATCAGTGTGAATCAATTCACACAATAGTGTGTCGATTCACATAACTCCCTATTTTGTGGTGAGTTGATTCACCATTCTTGTGAGTCGATTTATAGATTTGGAACATAAAAAATGAATTTTTGACATTTATGAGTCGATTCATAAGCCTATAAGTCGATTTATAAAGTTAAGAGTCACTTAGAAAAGGTTTTTAATGCATTTACAAAGGTAAACTAGGGTTTAATGGTAATTCCTGACATTGAAGAACTACCCCCAAGCCACACAGGACCCTAGAAGACCCCAAGGTCTAGTCTTACATGCAAGCTTAACCATGACTTCCACTATCACACTCATTTCTAAAATTATGCATGAATACACTAGGTTCTAGATCCTCACATTTACCTTCCTCCCATTGTTGTCTTAAGTTATTCATTATAAAAGAGGGTCATCATATACATATCTCAAGTATAACACAATCACATAACTTTATGGAATCACATTCACACAATTTGTCACATTCATATCACAACATGCACATGGTCACTTAGTCACTGAATAACATATTGGATTGACATATCAATGCCATTTTAATTACATATAAATGAAGGTTAACACAATAACATATTTCAATAATCAACAACTCATAGCAAAACAATAGTAATAATATTCATAACAACAATCTAATAATGTTTCTAACTCATTTTATGACTTATTTTTAGTTAAATAATTAATCCATTTATTTGATTTTGTAGGGAAATGGCCTAGGCCATCCCCGAACAGTTCGGGAAATATAGCATTGCCATTTTTCACGTCACAATTTATACCTATGAATCCATCACATGAAAACTAACCATTATATAATTCGAAGAGAAAGACGCTAACAACGTAAGGTTATGTTCCTAGTTTGATTCTTCATGATTCATTTAGTTTAACTCTATGATTTTTCGAACATGACGAATGAAACGATTTGAAATGTTGTTTAATCAATCAAAATCAAGATTTAAATGATAAAAGTAAGAAATATATGGTGGAAATTTTAAATAGAATAGAAAAACACTTACTTATTGATAAAAAGTGCCTTAACATGTGATTGTTTGACGGAGACTTGTTATAATGTGATTGTATGGAAGAAAAATGATGGCTTTTTTAGGGAAACAAAGTCACTGAAATCACATAGAGTGGAAAATGGCATAAAAATATGTTACAAATGTCTATTTATAAATTCCCAATTCGAAGTTTTGTTTGCATGAAGAATCGAGCATTAAACAAGTTATTAACGAGCGTATTGCACCACGAGGCGGCACTTAGCAATGCAACGTGAGGGTTTTTCAAAGTGTTTCCCAACCTTTACTTCACACAACAACACTATATTTTTGCCCAATAAAGATCGTCAAGAGGCGTTGATTCAATCTTCTTATTTTTAAATCCTAATATATTTAATTTTAAATTATTCTATATACATCATTCTAATTCTCCAATTCCCTATATCTTAGCACATCACAAATGATTATGCACACAATTAGTACATAGGATTTAAAAAAATGGAGTGTCATATTTCTCCTTGTTACCAACATTTCGTCCTAGAAAACTACCTGAAGTAAATAACTCAAGATGCAAATCTCGCATCTGACCCTCTATCTTTGAAGTGACACTTTCACCAACAAGTCCACCCCAGATAACTTTCACCATATGAATTGTCTTACCTTGTAGTTTCTTGAGCTTTTAATCCTCAGTACGAAAAATGTTTGAAAAGTAAAGTTCTCTTTTATTTAGACCTCAATAGTTCATAACAATAGTTATATAGTTGTTTGAAAGAGTTATGATGAAAATGAATAACACTCATCATTTATAAAAGATAAATGTCAAAAATGAATTGAAAAACAGATAAAAGACCAAAATAAATATTTGGTAAAAGATAAAAGATCAAAATTATATTTAAATCCATATTATATATATAAATTAGAAGTCAAATAATTGTATATACAAACTAAATCTTAAAATAATAATAATATTATAAATATTTTGTAAAGAAGTCATCATATATATACACATGTAAATTTTATAAAAAAAACATTTATAAATATAAATGGTGAGATTTAATTTGAAGTTTGTGTGAAACATTTATTTTTAAATATAATTTGGTCATCCAATGATAGTTGTGTTATTTATATATAATATATCACATTATTTTAATTTATCTAAAATATATAATAAAATAGTAGATGTTATTTAGTATTTTATCATTATATGCACACCAAAATAAATTATGACAAGTGTTTTTTTTTTATGACACAAAAGAGTTTATAGTTTTTTATTAATAACAATGCTATGCGGTATGAATGACATTTTCACAAAATACTAATGAAAGCTAAACTTTTAGTCAAAGAAAGATCACTGTACACTTTAAATAGTGTGTTGAAATAGTCCAACCAATTAAAAGATGACACATTGTGTTTCGTTGTTGAATTCAATCATAATAATTAATATTTCTCTTTCACTAATAATAATATCATAAATACAATATGGGATATGAATGAAAATATGAGGACTAGTTTAAGATGTGGCAACTTGCAAGTGCATAACAAACTTGACCCTAAAATTTCTAAAATGAGTACAAAAAATAACTCTGCAATTAGAAATAATATAGTCCTTAATTCAGAAATATTTCCCTTTTTAGAATGAAAATTATTAACTATACCATTTGAATCTAACTCTAAGTTTACCAACTCAAGTTGAAGTTCATTAGTTCATTTTAGAGTAGATAACAATCCAAAGCAAATATGTGAGAACCATTTTGTTTTGGCTAATAAAGAAATTCCCACTATCATCTTTGATACTAACACCAATGCACTTATACCTTATGTTGGAACCAATGGCTTCATTAATATGCAACAATTATTCTAGAAAATCAAAGAAAGATACCAAAGGAAGGTACCAAAGGAAGCGACCAGAGAAAGCCACCAGAGGAAGTCACTAGAGGAACACAAAAGCATACGCGTCTGCCTCTAAATACATGTCTCTGAAAACGTGCCTCTGAAGGGATACGAAGATTGTCTTTTACGTTTGGCTCTGAAGACTACCTTTGATAACAGGGTCTGAAGACTTGCTCTGAAACTGAGTTTGAAGACTACCCCTGAAGGCTGTTTGAAGAAAGAATTTGAAGCCCTTGTGTGCCTTTGATGTGCACAAACTCAGCATGCCTCTAAAAATTTTATATCAAGCTATCATTACCTCTAAAGATATTGTTCAATCCATGCATTCAAAACTCATATTCCACTAATCAAAAGTTGCAATACACTTAAAATGTTGCCTCTGATATGGAGCCTCTAATGTTGCACTTAAAATATTGCCTATGATATGCAACCTCTAACATCACGTGAATAAGTTTTTGAACATAATATGAAATTAAATATGGTTCATATTATAATTGAAGGAAATATTTGACCAAGGTGAAAAGAAGATATGACCAAAATATTATTCACAAGAAGATATAGACAAAATATTGTTCACAAGATATGGTCAAAATATTATTCACAAGAAGATATGGCCAAAATATTGTTCACAAGAAGATATGGTCAACATATTGTTCACAAGAAGATATGGTTAGAATTTGTTCACAAGAAGATACACTCAGAACTATTTACAAGATGTTACATCAGAATGATTCACAAGAAGAAATACTCATAATTATTCACAAGAAGATACACTCATAATTTGTTCACAAGAAGATACATTAAGAATTTGTTCACAAGAAATATATGATCTAGATTTTACAAGGAAAAAAGTGAAAGACTAATCTATTCTATAAATAGATACTCAAGGTTGAAGAAGAAAGCACGAACTCATAAACTTAGAAATCCATACAATTTAGAAAAACTTTTGAGAGCTCAAATTTCTTAAGTATTCAAAGTTCAAAGGTTTAAGTTCCAGAGAAGCACTAGCTCAAAGAAATATTTTCTAAGTATTTAATTGTGAGAAATCAATTGTAACAATCTGCTTAGTATAAGGAAAACACAATCAATTTCAAACTTGTGTAACCTATCCTAATAGTGGCTTTAGTGTTCCTCAAGCAATATGTGGTTTTCAGGTTGTAGTGAGAAGACTTGACCTTTAGGGTGAAAGTGTAGTTGCCTTCAACAATATGTGGTTTTCAGGTTGTGTGGAGAAGACTTGACTTGTATGGTCAACGTGTTTGTTTGTCTCAAAAAGTCTATAGGTGTCAGGTTGTTTTGAGAAGACTGACTTGTAGGGTTAGGTGTTGTGTAATTTAAGGATTTGAATTAGTGGTTAAATCCCTCTAAGTGAGGGGACTGGATGTAGCTACCAAGTTGATGATGAACTAGGATAAATCTGTTTGTATCACTTTAATTCTGCACTCTCTACGTTATTAATGCCTTTAATTTTTTAAGTCTGATAGCTATTGCTTTTATTCTAAGAAAATCACCAAACCCGACACCTACAAGTGCTAAGTCAGTAGTTCAGACTACACATCTGTATTCGACTACAACCTGCTGTAGTCGAATACAAACAGCAAGTTAGTGGCAAAATTAACGTATTTGTATTCGACTACATGCCTTTGTATTCGAATACAAGGTGAAAATTTTGAATAAATTTGAACTTTATAAGAGGTGTATTCGAATACATACATACTGTATTCGAATACAACTGGAAACAATGCAATTTTTCAGATCTGAAATGGTTCTAGATCATTGCATTTGTTCATCAAACCTCTTGGAACAATGGCCACGAATCTGAAGTGATGTCTATGGAGTATAAATACACCATAACTTCAGATTAATCAATAACAATCCTACTACCAAACCTTGAACAACTTTGAACAACTTTTCTGATTTTTTTTCTCAAAGTTATTTCTCATAATTCAATTACTTGCATTTCATTTTTATATCACTGACAAAGGTTCTCAAAGTACTTGAAGCAATATTGGATTGATATCATTATACCTCTCTTATATCCTTATTCCAAATCAAATTACATTGTTTGTAAAAGAAAGTAATACTTTCTTAAAGTAGTCTTATCTAAGATAGTGGTGTGCTATCTTAGAAGTTCTGTTAGAAGTTTGTAGCAAAGATCCTAGGGTGGGAT
Organism: Cicer chorassanicum; assembly: GCA_037974735.1. Lineage (NCBI taxonomy): Eukaryota > Viridiplantae > Streptophyta > Magnoliopsida > Fabales > Fabaceae > Cicer > Cicer chorassanicum. Next base: position 20,301,666 of record JBBPBP010000002.1, read on the forward strand.
TTGTACATTTTCTGACAATAGTGGAGAAATCGCTTGTAGTGTGCAACATGACTGGATGTACCCTTGGTCATAAGGGGAATCAGGATAATATTGATGTGTTCATTTCATTACTGCCATTTACTTATTGTCACTTACTATCCTAAAGCAGAAAAATCAATCACCAAATCGTTGAAAACAAGAAAATTTCCTAAACACCTAATTCACCCCCCTCTTAGGTGCACCTCTGTACTTACAAAAAAAAAAACAATTGCAGTTGATTATGTTCCATTAATATTGCAAAGCTGTAAATAGTTATTACTATTACTGGCAAAAAAAATGCAAGCTATTTACAATGTCATCATTGCAAAGTACCCAAGAATTGGGACAATTTACTCCCTTACTTAGCCTCAATTGATTTGTTTTTTGATTTGGGGTAAATTTCTTGAACCCAATTTCAAAAATTAATCATTTTAGTGTTTGTTCTCATATCTTATTTATGACATGATTAATAAACCGTCAAGTTTGATTTGTTGGAGGACGAGGAGCCAAAAGGTCAATGACTTTTCGCTTGTCGACTCATATTAGCGTGTGAAAACGTCAAAATAAGGTAAAGGGTAAGAGAAAGTCTGATTTCATAAGTATATTATAATGTGAGATGAATGGGAAAACCGTATTTCTCAACAACTTATTTGGGGCTCGTTATGCACGGCGGTAGTCCTATTTTGTAATAACTAGATGTATACTCGCGCATTGAGTGGATTTTTTCATGAAATTAATTTAGTTTTTTTTTTTAAAATTGTTTGGAGAGTTAAAAGTGTTAATTTTGAGAGAAAAAAAAATCATATTTTAAATAGATATGTCGTAAAATATAAACATGTTAGAGGTTGAGTTCGGAGATATATAAAATTATTTTGATATCGTAGAACTAAGATTTAGTGAAAGATCTAATTATTTATCAATGTATTATACTAAGAGATCGAAAGTTCAAAATTATAAAAATTGTTTATAAAGATGCAAATGACAATTGATGCTCGAAAACGTTTCAAGTTTTACAAACTTGTGTTATGACAATGGAATATATATTCTATAATCACAGTTAAAGTGTCCATTTGTACAAATGACATAAATCTTATTTCCATTGTATATATTTGGCTAAATTGCATTCGTGGTCCCTTAACTTAATTTTAGTTAACGTTTTAGTCCTTTATCTTTTTTCTCCCAATTTGGTCATTTATTTTAATTTTAAGTGACAATTTGATCTTTTATGTTTTAAAATGTCAACAATGTTGTCCTTTTTTTTGTGTGCAAAAATTCATAAAAAAATTCAAACAAAACCCATAAAATTAATTATCATCCTTAATATAATGTAAATTTCATCAAATTATAACTTAAATCTTTAAATAAACTCATATTTTTATCTCTAGCAACATCAAATAAAGAATAAAGGACCAAATCGGGAAGAAAAAAAAGATAAAGGACTAAAACGTTAACTGAAATTAAGTTAAGGGACCACAAATGCAATTTAACCTATATATTTAATAATATTACATATGCTTTAAGTTTAAGTTCATTATAATAAAATATACACAATAAAATTGAAATAAAAATTCACACTCATAAAAATAAATTAGTAGAATTATTTTAGTGTCATGAGTTTGCTTAAATTTATTTTGTTGCCAATTAGTTCACTAACCAAACTAAATTTAACATAGTAAATAATTTATATATAGAAATTTTTTTCCGTCTTGGAGTAGTACCCTCTAGCAACATCAACGCTCATTGACAATAATATGAAATTTTTTTCCGTCTTGGAGTAGTACCCTCTAGCAACATCAACGCTCATTGACAATAATATGAATCCACCATTTTTCTAGTTACTTAAATCATCGTCACATTTACACAACAACTAATCGATACAATACAATCATATAGAAAATATGTAGACTTATCAAACATGAAATGCAGAAGCACAATCAAATCATAGTACAAAACTACAAAAAATAATTAATTCAAAAATGACATCATGTTACCATGGTAGCTACCCAATATTGTTGGTCTTTTTTTACAATTGAAGATAACACCAATTTTACTTCTTCAATGCAAGAAATATAAACTGGAAAATCTCAATAGAGACTTGAAATTGAAAAACACAAATCTAAACTGGCAAATTTTATGTTCGCAAGAAATTACAAATAATTTTAAATGCAATCTCTTCTAAATTGTAACTTTAATTTTATATAAGATGCAATACTATGTATGACAAACTGGCAATGCAAATTGTGGCCATTGCAATATGGTAAAAATTTATGAATTACCAAATATGATGAATGCAATACTTTGGTTTAGAATAAACAACAATTCAGTTACCAAATAAGATGAATGAATTAATTATTTAAAATTTATGTTACAAATTAATTGAGAAATTAAAGGGAATACAATGATGATAATAGATTAACGTTAACAAATTTATTAAAAAAGGGCGAGTGACTTAAAAGTTAATTAGTAGATATATTTAAGTTTACAAGACAAAGAAGTTTAGTGAGACCCAAAATGTTTTTTTTTACAAAACAAAATGATGAAAATGAATTGCATTTAAGGATATGAATGATAAGGCAATACAATGAAGGAATAGAAAATAGAATTTAGAAAGGATGAATGATTGTAGAAGTGACACATCAAGTTTTTTATGATGTGGAACAAATTTGATTAGGTGGCTTGTAAGACCCTTAGTTTTAAATTCTAATTTATGCAATTTTAGCATTTTTCTATGTGTTGAATTGTTGTGGCATTTAGCCAATTTTAATCTATTTTGGGAATTAAGTACCAAAAGCTTATTTTGTTAGAGTTTGTGATATGTTTAATATATGTATATTTTTTTAAATATCTTTTGAGACCCGTTTAAAATTATTTGTCGAAAAATAATTTATTTATGTTTCGAAGAATTTATTACCGGACAATTTTGTTAAAAATATCTCTGGTTGCTGAAAACTTTATCTGTCAATTGAGTTGCAACGAGAGTAGATATTTTTATCAAAATAGTTGAGATGTGAGTGAAGTGATGTGTGTATGTGTATGTGGATATTTGTTGGTTTGGTTTAAATATATATATAAGTGAAGGCAAGGAAAATTGGAAACAAGAAGCAGAAAATTTTTCCCTCCGTGCCTCGCGTATTCCTTTTCTTCTTTTCATGAAACCAAGTGTTAGTGGTTTTCAAAACCACCAAACACAAACCTCCACTTTCCTTCAACTTCTGAGCTTCATTTTGCGAAGTGACAGAATGGAAAATTGCTCATCTCCATGCTACGGTGCTAATGAGCCAACTTTGGAAGTGACGTCGCAAACAAAGTTTTTACCGGAATTAGTTGCGGTGTCGTGATCGGTTGTTAGAGCTACCATTGAGGTAAGAGCTCCTTCCAAACTTTTAGTTTGCATTTAGGACCTTATATATGAATTTGTGGAAAATAAATTTGATGTGTTTGAGGTGTAGTTTTGTGGAAAATGAATTTAACGCATTTTATGGGTGAAATTGTGGAAGTTGAATTTAATGTCTTTGAGGTGTGGGTTGTGGTGATTCATGTTTGGTGTGATTGATGTGTTCATAATTAATATTAGGAATTTTGAGATGCGTTTTATGTGTGAATTTTGTGGAAAAATGAATTGATATGATTTGGTGTGAATTGTGGGATTATGAGTTATATATGTTTGAATATGCTCTGTATTGAATTTGAAAACACATTAGTGTTAAATGAGTATTAAAAATGAGAAATCTTTTAATAGCTGCATTTACTTAATGGTTGTGGTGAAAAGAGTCAGAGTATGCTCATGCATTTTCATAGTACATGGTGACTGGATGGGCCACGGGATGATGCCATGTGATTTGTTGGTTCATCTTATCCTTACGAGAATTATCGCGTTGTGCTGATCAGCGAGAGATTGCACTCTTGAATGTGTTGATCTGTGAGCGATTGCACTCTAGAAAACAGTGTAAGGCCTGTGATAGGCGACACTTTAGTAAATCGTGTGGGCCTGTGAAGGGTGGCACCTTGGTAATTAGTACAAAGCATGTGATAGGCGGTACAATTATGATTTACGCCCCTTCGAGGAGGATTTTGGTTTGGAATTCCGAAATCATGTGCATTGGCATATACACATTGCATTAAGGTGCTTGGAACGCGTGTCATGTTTGATATACTGTGATGGTTGTATATACATACTTGACTATTTTTTGTGATTGTGCCGTTATTGATAAGTGTAATTGATTGACTTGATGTTGAAAGTGTTGAATGATTTCGAAACGTTTTAAAAACTTAATATCTGCAATTTTCATAGTTATATTCGAATACAATAGGACTATAATCGAATGCAGATATGATGATTTAGCCACTGACCTAGTATTTGTAGTCGGCTACGCCATGTGGTAGTTGAATACAAATGTGCAAGATTTTTCACTAACTTCGCACTTTTATTCGGCTACGAGGATATTGTAGTCGAATACAATTGTGCTGTTTTTGCTACTGACTTATGAAATGACACTGTATTCGAAAACAAGGAAGTTGTATTCGAATACGAAAGTGCAATTTTGTTAAAAACTTCATTTTTCGACTTTGATTATACTTGTTTGGCATATGAAAACCCTTTCTAGGTGTAAGCTAAGTTGAAATGTTATTTCGTGCATTTAAAATTTAAATGTTATGTGATATTTGTTAATTTCGGTTGGTGACCTTTACAATTATTGTGGAAATCTGGGATTTTCCCTCAGATGAGGATCAGGACCGTCCTACCGATTAGTACCTTGGAGACGGGAACATAGTTAGTCTTACCTGACCGTTGCTGTGTCAGAAGGATTTCGCGGAGCGCGTGGAGATCACTCGGGTTGAATAGTTTTTGTAGCATGATCATATTAGATGGCGATATATGGGCTAGATGTCATTCTTTTGTGGTTGTATTTATTTCATTTTGGAAAATTGTATCTATACTTTAACTGTCTGATGACTTTTCTTTTGGTGGGTCCTTGTACCAATTTTTGATGTGACGTAGGGGAAGTAGAATTTCTTGGGGCAATACTTTTGTACAGGTGTATGTCGAGAATACCGCATGTGTATGAGCTATGTCTGATATGTCTCATAGCCCAGGTGTATTTTTCCTTTAAATACTTTGGACTTTCATTTCAAACCGTTTCCGCTGTTTGTAATTATTGTTGACTTTTATCGTTGTGTTACGACTTATATATATTATCCAAAAGTATTTCTTTATTTATGGATTTGTTTTTAAAAAAAAAATGGGTTGTTACAATTTTGGTATCAGAGCTTTTGGTTATAGATTGTAGGTCAACCTGTAGGGTGGAGGGTTGTTATCTGATCATGCGTCGAGGTGATTTGTCTGAGTTGTCGGGTTCGGTGTAGTTTTGTGTTGGTATAGTCGGAAGTTATTTCTTTTTTCGGAATTTTTTGAAGTGGTGTTGAGACATTTTCTTGATATTTGTTTTATAGGAAACAATGCCACCAAGAAGGAATGACGCTGCCAGAGTGAATGTCAATAGAGATGACCATATGGCGGAAGCTTCTGTTGCTGCACAGACTGCCGCCAAGACTCTACGGGATCTAGAGAAAAGGGAAAGAGAGATTCGTGCTGTTGAGTCAAGGGGATTAGAGGACTTTCGTCGTTACAATCCTCCCAAGTTTAAGGGTGACGAGAATTCGGAGAAAGCGGATCAGTGGATCCAAGAAATGGAAAAGATCTTTGAGATGATTAACTGTCAGGCAGGAGTGAAAGTCAACTATGCCACTTATCTACTGCTAGGAGATGCTGAGTATTGGTGGAGGAGTACAAGACTCTTGATGGGACCAGCTCACGAGGAGGTGAATTGGGAATCATTCAAAAGGAAGTTTTTAGACAAATACTTCCAGATGAGCACTAGGACTAAGTTTGGTGATGATTTTCTAAAACTTCATTAGGGGAATATGATCGTGGGCGAATATGCCGCTAAGTTTGAATCATTGTCGAGGCATTTCAGGTTTTTCTGTGAAGAGGTTGATGAACCATTCATGTGTTATTGTTTCCAAGCCGGATTGAAGTATGAAATACAAGACTTTGTCTTACCCTTGGGAATTCAACGTTTCCAAGTTCTATTGGAGAAATGTAGAGAAGTTGAGGATATGAAGAATAAGAGGGCTAGCCGAGGAGGGAAGTTTAATTCATGAGGGCCTAGTCGGGTGAGTTATCAGGGCAACGAAGGGAAACAAGTTGCTAAGCCCTATAATGGACCACAGAATAACAACAGGGGGCATAATCGCCCGGGAAACCAGAATTTCAAAAGGCAATTGGGACAAGGGAATCGATGTTTCTGATGTGGTGAAGAGAGATATTATGCTAATATTTATACCTCTAAGGGACTTACTTGCTACAATTGCAAGAAGACAGGGCACATTGCAAGGGATTGCAAGGCTCCGAATGTGGAACCAGTTGTTAATTCAACTAGGGCTACTCGTATTACTGCTAGAGGACGCGTTTATTGCGTGAGTGCTGAAGTTGGAAATCCATCTAGCAATCTGATTCAACGTGACTGTGAGATTTCAGGTAACACTCTAACTGCACTTTTTGATTCGGGGACAACCCATTCCTTCATTGCTATGGGTTGTGTGAATCATTTGAAGTTATCTGTGTCGCCTCTACCTTTTGATTTGGTTGTTTCTACGCCTGTTAAGACTTTGACAGTAAATACTGCATGTTTACATTGTCAAGTGGCTATTCAGAATATGGATTTCTTGATTAATTTGATTTGTTTACCTTTACAATCACTCAAGGTTATTCTCGGTATGGATTGGATGTCATATCATTATGTGATCTTGGATTGTGCTCACAAACTGGTTCTTTTCCCCGAACCAGGAGTTGTTGAGTATCTAGTTGCTAACAAACTCGGAGTGTCACTAAGAGAAGAAGCTCATGAGTTTTTGTCTTTGGCTAACGTGGAGGCAAGGATAATTGTGAAAATAGAAGACGTGGTACTTGTCAAGGAGTACCTAGACGTATTTCGAACAGAAATTCCAAGATTACCACCGGTAAGAGAAGTGGAGTTTTTCATTGATTTGCACCCAGGAACATGACCAATTTCGATTGCGCCGTATTGAATGTCGCCATCGGAATTAAATGAGCTCAAAGGCCAAATTGAAGATTTGTTGGAGAAAAGGTTTATTAGACCAAGTGTATCACCATGGGGAGCTCCGGTATTGCTAGTTAAGAAGAAGGACGGAAGCTCACGCTTATGTGTGGATTATCGGCAGCTTAATAAGGCAACTATTAAGAATCATTATCCTTTGCCGCATATTGATGATTTGATGGATCAGTTGAGAGGAGTCGCGGTATTTTCAAAGGTTGCTTTCAGAACTCGTTACAGACATTATGATATTTTGATTTATTCAAGGATTGAGGAAGAACATTAAGAGCATTTGTGCCAAGTTCTTGAAATCTTACGCGAGAAGCAATTGTATGCCAATTTGTCGAAGTGTGAGTTTTGGCTGGAAGAAATGAATTTCTTAGGTCATGTGATAACTAAGGAAGGAATCGTTGTGGATCCAGCAAAGATTGAGTCAGTTCTTGCTTGGAAACAACCTCAGACTGTCACTGACATACGAAGTTTTGTAGGGCTAGCAGGTTACTACAGGAGGTTTATTGAAGCTTTTGCGAAGATTGTAGCTCCGTTGACGCAACTTACTAGAAAGGATCAACCGTTTGCATGGACAGAGAAGTGTGAAGAAAATTTTCAGTTACTAAAGGAAAAGTTGACAACCTCACCAGTATTGGTCTTGCCACAACCAGAAGAACCATATGAGGTTTACTGTGATGTGTCTCACCAAGGTTTGGGATGTGTTCTGATGCAACACAAGAAAGTTGTAGCTTACGTCTCAAGGAAATTGAAGATTCATGAAAGAAACTATCTTACTCATGATTTAGAGCTTGCTGTTGTAGTTTTTGCATTGAAGATATGGAGGCACTATTTATATGGATTCACGTTCACAGTGTTCAGTGACCATAAAAGCTTGAAATACTTGTTTGATCAGAAGGAATTGAACATGCGTCAGAGAAGATGGATTAAGACTCTCAAGGATTTTGATTTCACATTGCAGTACCACCCTGGGAAGGCCAATGTAGTGGCTGATGCGTTAAGTAGAAGAAGCATATCGGTGTCTTCAACAGTGATGGCTAGACAATAAGAGTTGTGAGAAGCTTTCAGAGACCTACACTTGAACGTAGAGTTTGCACTGGGAATTTTGAAATTCGGAATGATTAAGATTTCAAGTGGATTACTTGAAGACATTGCGAAATTTCCAAATGACACTTTAATTCAAGAGAAGAGGAACCTAATAGTGCAAGGGAAAACGACTGAGTTCAAGATTGGGCTAGATAATATTTTGAGATGTAATAGGAGAATTCGTGTACCCGAAGTTACGGATCTGAGGAAAAAAAAATTAGACGAGACTCATAAGAGTAAATTGAGTATTCACCCTGGAGCAACAAAGATGTATAAGGATTTGAGGCAGAACTATTGGTGGCCAGGAATGAAAAGGCATGTAGCGGAGTATGTGTCAACTTGTCTAACTTGCCAGAAAGCGAAAGTGGAACATCAGCGACCTGCTGGAATGTTGCAACATTTCTATGGATTTTTAACTGGATTGCCGAAAACAAGGAGAAAGAATGATTCTATTTGGGTGATAGTGGATTGATTAACTAAATCCGCACACTTTTTACTAGTAAAGACCACCTATAAGGTAGATAAGCTGACAAAGATCTACATTGCTGAGATTGTGAGATTACACGGAGTACTGTCGAGTATTGTATCAGACCATGATCTGGAATTCATGTCGCACTTTTGGGGAGCATTGCATGATGCGTTGGGAACAAAACTAAGGTTGAGTTCAGCTTACCATCCGCAAACGGACAGACAAACTGAGAGAACAAATCAGTCCTTGGAAGATTTATTGAGAGCATGTGTAATGGATGATAGAGGAAGTTGGGATGATGTACTACCGTTGGTCGAGTTTACTTACAATAATAGTTTTCACGCAAGTATTGGAATGGCACCATATGAGGCTTTATATGGGCGCAAGTGTCAAACGCATTTGTGTTGGTATAAAGACGGTGAAAGTATGATTGTAGGACCTGAGATGGTACAACATACTACAGATAAGGTAAAGAAGATAAAGGAAAAATGAAGATTTCACAAGATCGACAGAAGAGTTATGCGGACAAGCGTCACAAACCTTTAGAATTCGAGGAGGGTGACCATGTGTTTCTGAGAGTCACGCATACGATTGGAGTTGGTAGAGCCATGAAATCGAAGAAATTGACTCCTAAATTTATTGGACCATATTAGATTTCTACACGAATTGGACCGGTAGCTTATCGGATTGCTTTGCCTCCGATACTGTCCAATATTCACGACGTGTTTCACGTGTCGCAATTAAGGAAATACCTTACAGATCCGTCGCACATGAACGAACCGAACACAATTCAACTTAAGGATAACTTATCATTCAAAGTACTACCTGTGAGAATTGATGATAGGAAGATTAAGTGATTAAGGAACAAAGATGTTTCGTTGGTCAAAATGATTTGGAACCCAACTACCGGAGATGCGACTTGGGAATTGGAGAGCAAAATGAGGGAACAACACCCTGACATGTTTATCGACGCGTAGTTTCGAGGACGAAACTAATTTTAGAGGGTAGTATTGTAAAACCCTTAGTTTTAATTTCTAATTTATGCAATTTTAGTATTTTTCTCTATGTTGAGTTGATGTGGCATTTAGCCAATTTTAATCCATTTTGGGAATTAAGTACCAAAAGCTTATTTTGTTAGAGTTTGTGATATGTTTAATATATGTATATTTTTTTAAATATCTTTTGAGACCCCTTTAAAATTATTTGTCGAAAAATAATTTGTTTATGTTACGAAGAATTTATTACCGGACACTTTTGTTAAAAATATCTCTGGTTGCTGAAAACTTTATCTGTCAATCGAGTTGCAACGATAGTAGATATTTTTATCAAAATAGTTGAGATGTGAGTATGTGGATATTTGTTGGTTTGGTTTATATATATATGAGCTTCCTTTCGCGAAGTGACAGAAGGAAAAGTTGTTCATCTCCACGCTACGATGATAGTGAGCCAACTTTGGAAGTGACGTCGCAAACATTCAATTTGTAGACATTGAACACCAATTGGCTGACATATTCACCAAACCACTACCTGAAGATAGGTTTGACTTCATCAAGAAAAACCTAAATCTTACCTTCATATCTGACTGATGTTGTGATCACTTCAAATAGTTTAGTTTTACACTAGTTATTATATTTTTTTTATATTATGTTATGTTTCATTAAAAAAAAGAGAAAAAAGAGAAAAAAGAAAAAAAGAGAAAAAAATAAGAAAAAAAAAGAAGAAAAAAAAAGAGAATCAATAAATAAATAAATAAATAAAAGGCAGATTTTCACATTCAAGTCTTTTTGTCTGATGACAAAAGGGGGAGAAAGATATTTGATAAAGTGGAGAGAAAATGATACTAAGACTTAGGGGGAGCCCTAAGTAAGGGGGAGTCAAAGAAATATAAAGAAAAATTGTTATAAAAAATACAAGTTTTGTCATCATCTAAAAGGGGGACATTGTTGGAACCAAATTGATTTTACATTTAGAGTTTTGATGTTAACAAAAGTATTTTATGAGAATAATATATTTGACTTCAAAGAGTATGAAAGAAGATTCATGTAATTGAAGAAAATCTAAAATAAGATTTGATTCCAAATTATAATTGATTAAAATCTAAAATAAGATTTGATTCAAATTTATAATTGAAGAAAATCTAAAATAAGATTTGATTCAAATTTATAATGGATGAAAAATCTAAAATAAGATTTGATTCATATTTATAATTGAAGAAAATCTTTGACCAAGTTGAAAAGAAAATATGGTCAAGATTTGAAGAATATTTGAAGAAGATTTGATCAACATTTAATTGAAGATTTGAAGAATATTTGATCAACATTTAATGAAGATTTGAAGAATATTTGACCTACATTTAATGAAGATTTGAAGAACATTTGTAGAATATTTGATCAACATTTTAATGAAGCTTTGAAGAATATTTGATCAACATTTAATGAAGATTTGAAGAATATTTGACCTACATTTAATGAAGATTTGAAGAACATTTGAAGAATATTTGATCAACATTTTAATGAAGCTTTGAAGAATATTTGATCAACATTTAATGAAGATTTGAAAAATATTTGATTTGAAGAATTTACAAAGTCAATCTACACAAAATAGGAACAGAATCATTCTGAAGAATTTACAAAGTCAATCTACACAAAGTAGGAACACAGTCAATTTGAAGAATTTACAAACTCAATCTAAACAAGATACAATTCAAAATTAAATAAGGACTAAATTGAAGCCCAAATTTTCACTATAAATAGACGCTCAAGGCTGAAGGAGAAAAGTATCGAAAAATAGAAAAGAGTAACTCAAGCTCAAAGTTCTCAATTCATCTTAGAGTTCAAAGAGATAAACACTTGTTTAGGTTAGAAATATTTCTAAGTGTTCTTTTCTTAAAGTGTGAGAGTTATTATTATTATGATTATCAGCTTTGTTAGAAGCAACTACTCAAGTTTCGATCTCTTGTATCCAACCCGATAGTGGTTTAGTTCCTTCTTCAATCTGGAGTTGTAAGGTTGTTAGGAGAAGACTTGGCTTGTAGGGTCAAGGTGGTTAGTTCCTCAAAAGTCTGCGGTTGTCAGGCTGTTTGGGAAGACTGGCTTGGAGGGTCAGGTGCTTTGTAATTCAAGGTTTTTGAATTAGTGGATTAAAGCCTTCTGAATGAGGGGACTTGATGTAGCAAAGTTAGTGGTGAACCAGGATAATTCTACGCATCAAATTATTTATGCTTTCATTGCTTGCTGCCTCTAATTTCGATTGCTTCTACTCAAGGTAAGTCACCAAAACCAAACTAATTTTTAATTATTTATAAATTATCAAAAAGTTATCAACTATGTGCAAACACAATTCAACCCCCTTTCTCGTGTTCGCACCTTCAATTGGTATCAGAGCCTGGTTTCAAGGTTGAGCACTTTACAGTGTTTGAGAAAAGATCCAAAGGTTCAATATGTTTGGATTCAGTGAAGAAGCTGCTGGAGGAAATATCAACATATCACCTCTGTTTGATGGAGAACATTTTGAGTATTGGAAAGACAGACTAAGAAGTTTCTATATTTCACAAGATCCTGAACTTTGGGACTTGGTGGAAGATGGTTATATTGTTCCGAAGAATACTGATGGTATTGAAATTCCAAGAAAAGAGATGAATGCTAATCAGAAGAAGATGTACAAGATGCATCATAAGTCCCGAACATTCATGATAAATGCAATCACCTTCAAGGAGTTTGACAAGTGCACCGACAAAGAGACAGCAAAAAGTATTTATGATAGTCTGATTCAGACCTATGAAGGAAGCAAGCAAGTCCAAGAAGCAAAGGCCAACCTCCTAGTCAAAAAGTATGAGTTGTTCAAGATGGAAGAAGATGAAGACATTGAAACAATGTTTTCTAGATTCCAGACCCTGGTCTCAGGATTAAAGGTACTTGAGAAAAGTTATACTACTACTGATCATGTGAAGAAAATTCTTAGGAGTCTGACAAGCAAGTGGAGACCTAAGATCACTGCCATTCAAGAAGCAAAAGATCTGAATACTCTTAAGCTGGAAGAATTAATCAGCTCTCTCAGATCACATGAAATTGAGCTTGTAGAGGATGAGCCCAAGAAGAAGCAACCAACCGTGTCTTTGAAATCCAAGCAAAAGAAAGTTCAAAAGTCAACATCAGAATCAGAGGATGATGATTCAGATGATAAGAATGAAGACTTAGAAAAAGAGAAACTGGCGTTTATACGCAGAGAAGTTCAGAAGATGTGGCATAACAGAAAGAAGAAATTTCCCCAAAGATATTCCAAGCAATCCAACAAAGGAAATGATGATAAACATGACAAGAAAAACATAATTTGTTATGGATGCAATGAACCTGGACATATCAAGTCAAAATGTTCAAATATGGAGAAAGAAAAACACCAAAGGAAAGATTCTAGACCCAAGAAGAAGAGTATGATGGCTACATGGGATAATTCTGAGGAATCCTCTGACGAGGAACAAGAAGATTTGGGTATGATGGCTCATACCAACTCTATCTCTGGATCCAACACAGATTCTGACTCTAAAAGTGAATCAACAGATGAAGAAAGTGAGATATTCTCTGAATTTACTCGATCTGGTTTAATTACTACTATAAATGATTTTTTAAATATTAATCACAAATTGTCTTTAAAACTGAAAACACTTAGGAAAGAAAATACAAATCTAATTGAAAATGTTAATATTTTAAAGAATGAAAGTACTGAATTTAAAACAGAAAATACAAATCTGAAAACTGATATTACTGAACTTAAAATAGAGAATGCAAATATAAAAACCGATATTACTGAACTTAAGACAGATAATGCAACTCTGAAAACTGATATTATTGAACTTAAAACATAAAATGCAAATCTGAAAACTGATATTGCTGAACATAAGGCTGAAAATTTAACTCTGAAAAGTAATTATAGTTCAACATCAATTGAAAATACCACATGTAACTCTGATAAGCATGAAGAAGTATTTCAAGATTTTATTAATAATGGTATGGAAAGAAGCAAGTATGCATCTATGATTTATGGGGTTAGTAGGAATGGTAAAAGAGGAATAGGATTTCAAGAAAAAGTAATTGAATCTAAGTTTATTCCATCTGATGATTTATGTATTATTTGCTATATGAAATGTCACAATAAAATATCTTGTCCTATGCTAACCACATGGAAAGACAAGAAATCTTTAAGATCTAACAAACCAAGACCCAACCAAATTTGGGTACCAAAAGATAAAATTGTTTATGTTGCAGATGTTCTAAGCAATCAAATTGAAACACTAGTCATGGTGCCTGGTCAATGGATGCTTGCAATATATGAAGGCAAAAGTTATGTTCCAAGCTCTACCAAACAGAAGCCAACTGACTCTGTTGGAAGAAGGACTGGTCAACACAATACTTATCAGAACCAGAACCATATAATGAACCAGAAATATATGGAGTATCAACAAACTCAAAACTGGCAGAGAAATCTCACATATCAACAGAACTGGAACTACCATAAGAATCAGAATTACCATCTGAGAAATCCGATACATCAGCAGAAACAGAAGTGGCAGATTACAAGTCAGAATCAGGAGACTTCTTTGAACACTCCAATCAGATTCATAAAGACTACAAACCTAGATGGGAATTAAAATCCCTTCATCCAGACTCTCTAATCATAGAATATACAAACTCAGAATCTGAAAACCAAAAAAGAAGAACTAAGAGGGTTTTCATAGTGAAACTAAAATTGTTAACATATAGGTGATATCTTTCTTTAAATTTAATTATTGTCTGATATTATGTTTACTGTGATAACAAGAAGCTTGATCATAAAAATCAAAGCTAGATAAGTATTTTGCAGGTTCTCAAGAATTTAAGAGGAATGATGAGATCTAGTACCTAGACCAGAGAATAACATTATTGGAACCAAGTGGGTTTTCAGAAACAAGCTAAATGAAAATGGTGAAGTGGTCATAAATAAGGAAAGACTTGTCGCACAAGGCTACAGTCAACAAGAGGGCATTGATTACACTGAGACATTTGCTCTAGTGGCCAGGTTAGAAGCTATTCGTATCCTACTTTCTTTTAATGCAAATAATAACATTACATTATTTCAAATGGATGTTAAAAGTGCTTTTCTAAATGGTTATATAAGTGACGAAGTGTATGTTAAACAACTCCTAGGTTTTGAAAGTTCTGAATTTCCAAATCATGTTTTTAAACTTAGGAAATTCTTGTATGGTCTAAAACAAGCACCTAGGGCGTGGTATGATAAACTTAGTAACTTCTTACTTAAAAATAACTTTGAAAGAGGACAAGTAGATAATACACTTTTTAGAAAATCAATAGGAGATAACATTCTTATTATTCAAATTTATGTTGATGACATTATTTTTGGATCTACTAATGGCACTTTTTGTCAAGAATTTTCTACATTGATGCAGCTTGAATTTCAAATAAGTATGATGAGAGAACTTAAGTTCTTCTTAGGGATACAAATTCAGCAGATTCAAAAGGGTAAATACATTCATCAAACTAAATATACAAAAGAGCTTCTTAGGAAGTTTAAGATTAGTGATTGCAAACCTATGGCTATACCAATGCACCCTACTTGTTCACTTGAAAAAGATGATTCAGGCGAAAAAGTTGACAAAAAAAAACCTATAGAAGAATGATATGATCCCTACTTTACCTTACCGCTTCTGGACCTGACATGATGTTTAGTGTATGTGTATGTGCAAGATTTCAAGCTGACCCTAGGGAATCACATTTAACTGTTGTTAAGAGAATCCTTAGATACCTAAAAGACACTACCAACCTTACCTTGTTCTACAAGAAATCTCCTAAGTACAAACTTAGTGGATACTGTGATTCTGATTATGCTGGAGATAAACTTGAGAGAAAGAGCACCAGTGGCAACTGCACATTTTTAGGTGACAACTTAATATCTTGGTCAAGTAAGAGACAAAACACCATTGCAATTTCAACAGCAGAGGCTGAGTACATTTCAGCAGCTGGCTACAGTTCTCAACTACTTTGGATGAAACATCAACTTGAAGACTACAACATCCTAGAATCCAACATTCTCATCTATTGCGATAACACTTTTGCCATTTGTCTAGCCAAAAACCTTATCTTACATTCTAGAGCTAAACACATAGAGATCAAACACCACTTTATTAGGGACTTTGTTCAAAAAGAGGTACTAAACATTCAATTTATAGACATTGAACACCACTGGGCTGACATATTCACCAAACCACTACCTGAAGATAGGTTTGACTTCATCAAGAAAAACCTAAATCTTACCTTCATATCTGACTGATGTTGTGATCACTTCAAAGATGTTTAGTTTTACACTAGTTATTATATTTTCTTATATTATGTTATATTTCATTAAAAAAAAGAAAAAGAGAAAAAAAAAGAGAAAAAAAAAGAGAAAAAAAAAAGAAGAGAAAAAAAGAGAATAAATAAATAAATAAAAGGCAGAGTTTCACATTCAAGTCTTTTTGTCTGATGACAAAAGGGGGAGAAAAATATTTGACAAAGTGGAGAGAAAATGATACTAAGACTTAGGGGGAGCCCTAAGTAAGGGGGAGTCAAAGAAATATAAAGAAAAATTGTTATAAAAAATACAAGTATTGTCATCATCAAAAAGGGGGAGATTGTTGGAACCAAGTTGATTTTAAATTTAGAGTTTTGATGTTAACAAAAGTATTTTATGAGAATAATATATTTGACTTCAAATAGTATGAAAAAAGATTCATGTAATTGAAGAAAATCTAAAATAAGATTTGATTCCAAATTATAATTGATGAAAATCTAAAATAAGATTTGATTCAAATTTATAATTGAAGAAAATCTAAAATAAGATTTGATTCATATTTATAATTGAAGAAAATGTTTGACCAAGTTGAAAAGAAAATATGGTCAAGATTTGAAGAATATTTGAATAAGATTTGAAAAATATTTGAAGAAGATTTGAAGAATATTTGATCAACATTTAATTCAAGATTTGAAGAATATTTGATCAACATTTAATGAAGATTTGAAGAATATTTGACCTACATTTAATGAAGATTTGAAGAATATTTGATCAACATTTTAATGAAGATTTGAAGAATATTTGATCAACATTTAATGAAGATTTGAAAAATATTTGATATGAAGAATTTACAAAGTCAATCTACACAAAATAGGAACAAAATCATTCTGAGGAATTTACAAAGTCAATCTACACAAAATAGGAACAGGAGTCAATTTGAAGAATTTACAAACTCAATCTAAACAAGATACAATGCAGAATTAAATAAGGACTAAATTGAAGCCCTAATTTTCACTATAAATAGACGCTCAAGGCTGAAGGAGAAAAGTATCGAAAAGCAGAAAAGAGTAACTCAAGCTCAAAGTTCTCAATTCATCTTAGAGTTCAAAGAGAGAAACACTTGTTTAGGTTAGAAATATTTTCTGAGTGTTCTTTTCTTAAAGTGTGAGAGTTATTATTATTATCAACTTTGTTAGAAGCAACTACTCAAGTTTCAATCTCTTGTATCCAACCCGATAGTGGTTTAGTTCCTTTTTCAATATGGGGTTGTAAGGTTGTTAGGAGAAGACTTGGCTTGTAGAGTCAAGGTGGTTAGTTCATCAAAAGTCTGCGGTTGTCAGACTGTTTGGGAAGACTGGCTTGGAGGGTCAGGTGCTTTCTAATTCAAGGTTTTTGAATTAGTGGATTAAAGCCTTCTGAATGAGGGGACTGGATGTAGCCAAGTTAGTGGTGAACCAGGATAATTCTATGCGTCAAATTATTTATGCTTTCATTGCTTGTTGCCTCTAAATTCGATTGCTTCTACTCCAAGTAAGTCACCAAAACCAAACTAATTTTAATTATTTATAAATTATCAAAAAGTTATCAACTCTGTACAAACACAATTCAACCCCCTTCTCGTGTTCGCACCTTCATAGATGTCCTTCTTTTGTGGTTGTATTTATTTCATTTTGGAAAATTGTACCTATACTTAAACTGTCTGATGACTTTTCTTTTGGTGGGTCCTTGTACCACTTTTTTATGTGACGTGGGGGAAGTAGAAATTCTTGGGGCAGTACTTTTGTACAGGTGTCTGCCGAGAATACCCCAGGGGTATGAGCTATGACTGATAGGTCTCATAGCCCCGGTGCATTTTTTTGTTTAAATACTTTGGACTTTCGTTTCAAACCGTTTCCGCTGTTTGTAATTATTGTTGACTTTTGTCGTTGTGTTACGGCTTAAATTTTTTTCCCAAAAGTATTTCTTTATTTATGTATTTGTTTTGGATTTGTTTTTTAAAAAAATGGGCTGTTACATGGCTCATAAATAGATGATGTGACAATGGAGAGAATGTTGGAGTTATTTTAATATATTATAATAGATTAAACTAATATGACAAATCGAGGTTTGTTGGATTAAAATATGGATTAGAATTTTTTTTCTAGTTGTGTGATTTAAATTCTGCAAATGTGTGGTATGTGTGAAGAAAGTTTAAACTTCATGTTTTATGTGTTGAAATTTTTGATTTTATGATGGTTGCTTATGAATATATGGTTTTCACGATAAGAACATGTGATGTATGATCTTAGTGATTTTGGAATGAGGTGATGATTTTGTATAAGTGATTTTTGAAGCATATGACATGATCTTAGTGAGTTGTGTGAGATAATTTGATTTTGATAATACATAGCTATGTCATAACATATGCATCTTAGTGGACTGTGTGAGAATATTTGATTTTGATAATGGATCGTCATGTCATGACATATGCATCACGGTGGAAATTGTCTTTGTGATATATTTAAGTTTAGAAGACAAAGAAGTTTGGTGAGGCCCAAAATGTTTTTTTACAAAACAAAGAAGTTTAGTAACCGAAAATGATGAAAATGAATTGCACTTAAGGATATGAATGATAAGGCATTACAATGAAGGAATGGAAAATAGAATTTAGAAAGGATGAATGATTATAGAGTGACACATCAAGTTTTTTATGATGTAGAACAAATTTGATTAGGTGGCGCATAAATAGATGATGTGTGAATGGAGAGAATGTTGAGGTTATTTTAATATATTATAATAAATTGAACTAATATGACAAATCGAGGTTTGTAGGATTAAAATATGGATTATAAATTTTTTCTAGGTTTTTGATTTAAATTATGCAAATGTGTGGTATATGTGAAGAAAGTTTAAACTTCATGTTTTATGTGTTGAAAACTTTGATTTTATGGTGGTTGCTTATGAATATATGGTTTTCACGATAAGAACATGTGAGGTATGATCTTAGTGATTTTTGAATGAAGTGATGATTTTGTATAAGTGATTTTTGAAGCATATGACATGATCTTAGTGAGTTGTGTGAGAGAATTTGATTTTGATAATACATTGTTATGTCATAACATATGCATCTTAGTGGGTTGTGTGAGAATATTTGATTTTGATAATACATCGTCATGTCATGACATATGCATTATGGTGGAAATTGTCTTTGTGACATATTTATTTTCCAATTGATATGAACAACTTTTCTATGTGGAAATTGCCTTAGTGACAAATATTATATCTGGATCATTTAGTTTTTAAGAGCATGTATAACATTAGCATTGCACAATTTTGTGATTGTTTAGTTGTGGTTAATGTGTATCTATATAAATAATAACAATATAAAGAGTATAATAATAAGAATAAAGAATATAAATAATAATATATTTTAATTTATATGAAATAGAATTAAAATATCAAAAATGAAAAATCAAATTATGAATTTCCAAAAATTCAAAATATAGTAATATAGTTATTATAATAAAATTATAATATAATTTAAATAAAGAAAATATAAAAAGAATACTCTATAAAAAAAAATATCTAGCTGGGATTATCACTAAAATTAGCAGACAAGAAATCACTTCTAGCTAAATATTTTGCTTTGAAAAGACGGGTGATAAGGTTGTCTAGATTGAATAAGAGTCTCCAACCTTATTTGTCAAGCATGGAAATATTTAAAGCATTTTAGATTTTAAAGCTCATATCTCCATCACAATTTATACCTTTTCATGTCCTCAATTTTTACCCCATCGAAAAGAATTCACCATTCTTTCAATCTCTTCCCCTAAGTACGAGGGTAATAAGAATATACTTATGATGTAAGACAACATCATTTGGAGAACTTATTTCATAAGAACTTCACGACCTGCTCGTAAGAGAACTCGAGTACTCCAATAGTTAATTTTCCACAAAACTCTATCTTTAATGAAGTAGCACATATATTTTTTTCTTCTACAAATCATTGATGACAAACCCAAGTATTTCTCCGTCCCTAAAACCGTTTTCACACCCAACACATCGACAATCATGCCTTTCAAATTCTGATTCACATTTCTACTACAAAAAACCTCATATTTTAGCAGATTTATGGTTTGCCCCCACACAACTTTATAATTAGCCAAAATATTTCTCATCATTTCCGCTTCTCTAATAGATTCTTGGAAGAATAGAAAACACTCCTAAATGATGTTGTGGATATCACATATACTCCTCGCTTGTTTAATTAACGTAGAGAGTTCAACACAGAGTAAACAAAAAGGGGGAAGTGGATCCCCTTGTCGAAGTAATCTTCCAGGAATAATAGGCCCAACACAATTATTATCTATTATATATATTTAAAACAAACTCTCTCACTCTATTGCTGCCACCTCATAGTAATTCCTTCCACATGTGCAAATATATCCCAACTCAGTAAAAAAGTTGATGCGTACGCATCTGTTAGAGAGTTCTCTTGTGTTTTTAGGTTTCACCTCATTTTCCTCTACTTAGTTTCTAAATAATTTCTCCTTTTTTTAATCCCTAATTTTTTTTAATGGCTTCATCCAATAGTTTCTTCTTTCCTCTTGTGTATGCCTCAATCAATGTCCATTTCTGCTTCGTCATCCTCGCAAAATCATCTTTTGCGAAATCATCTTCTTCAATGTCCCTCCGTGGTAACTCCTCAAAATCGCCAACTCTACTCCAAAGATACCCTGACTAACGCTACTCCAAAGATACCCTGAGAGAGGTATATGTTTGATCATTGCAACAAAAAATTTCCTTCTCTTTGTCCATTTCTGATTTGGCTGCTTCTCATATTTTGACCGCCATAAATTCAATTATGTTCTATGCAATCTTTGAAATCAATATGGCTCATGGTGACTTAATGTTATATCAAGGTATATTTATACATCAATATTTTTTCCCTCACCCTTCTGAACTCTTTTACTTCTTTAGTTGTTTTTAAGTGTCACTTTGATTTGTGTGTCTCATATTCTTAGTTTTACTTCAGTGTAGTATATGTTGAGTAACTTAAAAGTTGCAGTCGAAGCTGCGAATAAGTCCAGTTGGGGAAGCACAAGCCCTACTGATGCAGGCCACTACAATAATTGGCTAGAAGACACTCATTTTTTTCCACAAATCTTTTCGCTAGGGTGGAGGAGGGAGATGCATCACTCTACTCCTCAGCTTTGATTGGAGGCGTTCTTACTTTCTCAACATTCATTTCACTTCTTCTTATCATATAGATGATCACTTGTCAGGTAAGAAAAAGTTTGACTCAAGTAAATTATAATCATGTTTAAAAGATATGTGCCATAGAATTGGGAAATAATTAAAATATGAACAAAAAAGACAATTTGGATCATTTTAATTAACGATCTTTGTGAGAATTGTGATTTTTTTTTTATATTTTAAATATGATATATTAGAATTTTAATTTACAAACATTCAAACAATTTTTAATATTAATAAGAGTAATCATAATCATTGACATTTTGGTTTCAAAACCGAAATTCAAAATGTATAACAATTCGGTTACAAAATATTAATTGTCAAACAATTATAAGTATACATCAAATACAAATAATTGCAAATAAATTACTTTAATTTCATGTCAATTAACACTATAAAATAAAAAATTAAATTTAATTAATTTTAGTAAAATGAAACTAACCAAAATTCAAAGAGACATGACTTTGTCCATCATTTCTAAATAT
>JBBPBP010000002.1:20323495-20337867 GCA_037974735.1 Cicer chorassanicum
CGAAATCAAAAATTTATAACAATTCGGTTACAAAATATTAATTGTCAAACAATTATAGTTATACATCAAATACAAATAATTACAAATGAATTACTTTAATTTAATGTCAATTAACAATATAAAATAATAAATTTAATTTAATTAATTTCAGTAAAATAAAACTGACCAAAATTCAAAGAGACACATCATTTCAAAATATTTATATATTATATATATTTATCAATATTTAAAATAAAAAAAAGTAAATAAAAAAATCCATATCTCTTTGTAAAAAAGTAAAGAAAAATGGTATATTATAATTGTTCAATTTTTTAGAAGAAAGAAAAATTGTATCAAGAACCTACCTTCAAAAAAAATTATATCAAGTACTATTTCAAAACTCTAACAATCTTATTTTAGAAACCTAACTATTCCTCTCGCTGTCGCATCTATTCCAACCGTCACACTTGCCACATCTCAACTATAGTCACCACCTGCACCTCGCCGCTGCATCTCAACCAAAGCCACCATCGTCACAGCTCGCCGCCATCGAATCTTAAACTCTTGACGTTGCATCTCAACTTTGTTGTCATCGTAACATTGTCGCCGTTGTAACTGTTTCGCGCCACTCTGTTTTATTTCAGTCTCATTTCTCGCCATTTTTCATTATTCTCGTTTCAGTATTCTTTTTCGTGGGATTTTGATTTTCTTCTGATTTAGGGTTTTTCTTCTGATTTAGTGTTTTTTGTGTGTTTTTCTTCTTGTTCTCCTTCATCTTCTTCTTAATATCATTAATAGAGTTTGTGCCTTACTATTTTCTTGTGATTTTCATGCTTAGGACAATTCTCATATTTGGTTCGGCACAATCCTTAGTCAGATTGTTGTTTAGATTCATTTGTGCAAGTTTTTGAAAACAATTTGAATTTATAACACATTTTTGAGGAATTTTATACTAACAAAATCCTAATTGTAATTCCTAATTTTGATTAAATCACAATGACATTATGCGAGGTTATTAGAGCCCTGAGATTGCGTATCATAGATAGAGTTGTCTCATAATCTTCAATGGTGCATCGAAGAGCCAAATTGTTGTTCCTTCTCCCATTTTTCAATAGGGTGAATTAGCACTATATTATTATTTTTGAGGTGTTATCAATTGAGTTTAATAATGACAGGTTTTCTATTTGTTGACAGGTGGACAATTTGAAGGCAAAGTTACTTGAGAAATTAGAACAATCCATTACAAACATTCAGCTGAGCTCTGAGGAGATAAACAATGCTTCAGAGGACCTTTCTCTTTCAGCATCTGCTCACAAGGTAACGAGTAGTGGAGCAGTATCTTTTTGTTTAACGTCCTCCTCTCCTACCCTTTTAATTGTGCTTTTACTATCCCATTTTGGTTACTTATGATGTCAACAAAAAACAACATTATAATTATGTATCTTAATACACCATTTCAAGCAAGATATTGATGAATATACAACTCAAAACTGAACGATTACTTGAGATAGATCATCCTTGTAGAAGATAGATCATTGCACTCTTTGAGAACATGGTTTGTGGCTCTGAAACTGTTGGGGTTCATGTGATAGAATCAAATATTGATGACCTGGCTAATAACAGGAAATAGAAAAGTTAGTATTATTCAGTGTGATGGTTGTTTCATAGTGTCTAATTCTCTGCCAGACTGCCACAAAATGGATGAATGGAATATTTACAATTGTTGGATGACTGTTCTGATTCTATCCAAAATGCTTTTTTTTCACACTTAGCCTAATTTACTTTCACTTGTACATATGTTTTATTTGATATCTAATGTTGCGAGACTGATAAATTAAAGATGTTTCTCTTTCATTTCTTATTATAGGCAGGAACTCATGAATTTGTTGAGGCAGTTTGTGCTCTTCTAGTAATATTTCCTGATTCAGAAAAGCAGTTGGTCAAGCTCGCTCAAGATTTGGTTTCTAAGTTAGTATTTTTATCTACTATAGGAAGCCATTTTAACTACTGCTGGTAAAATTTGTATTTTATTCTTACTTTTTTAATGTTTTTTAGGAATTTTTTAATTGCTGAGCAATATGTGAAGACACGGATTCTCCCAACAGATCTACTCAGTGTTATTCGTAAGTAGTATGACCTTGCTAATTTCCAATTTCTGGATATACACTTGAATTTGATTTCTAATGCTTGATGACTTTGTGCTTTTAGTTCAACATTAAGTACATGTGTTACAATGATCTTTGAGTTCTTTATTCTTTTTTATGAACTAATGATAAGAGAAGAACTTAGACCCATTGACACATCATAGATCTTCCAAAGAAGACCAAAACGAATGTGCTCACTCAACTTCCTAATTATTTATGTAAAGACTTGGCGTTTGAATAGTTCATGTGTGATATGATAATATTTGTGAAATATGTGAAATTTTTAATTTAAATATATGGGTGTAGATTGTTATTTATAGAGATCGAGATGTCAAATACAGTATGGATTTAATGAGCATACATTGTCAATGTAAATCGTTTTACATTGACAGTCAACATAAATTGTTGATTTGTTAGTTATTTTAGGATGATAGTTACCAATATGGAATAGGACGATAGAATAAAGAATGGTTATTTCATGTTAATGTATAAGTGATTTACACACTTAATGCATAGTTCATTTTCTCTTAGAATAGTTACCAACTTTTTTTTGTCTATTAATAAAGTTTGAGTTTGGGAGCTTTTTTTTCCCTTATACATCACATTTCCTTCATTTTATGTTATAATACTAATTCCTAAAATTAGTAATATGTTGGCAAAGGATGATACAAGTAATTTTGTAATCGAATCAACTTTAAAATTTTCACACCGCATCCATTTTATCAAGTATCTTCTCGAATGTGGCCATTTGTGGACAAGTGACTAAACAAAATGAACCAAATTTTCAAATTTCACACCACATCCATTTTATCAAGTATCTTCTCGAATGTGGCCATTTGTGGACAAGTGACTATATAAGAATGAACCAAATTTTCAAAACTATAGAGTTCTTAATTGAAGGAATGTTATTATAGTCTTTGAAAGAATTAAAGTTTCAAAATAGACATATGAAGACTAAACTAACAAAAAAAAAAATACACATCTAAATATGTTTCGTAAATTTGATACATTGAAGAACTATAGTGACTATATGTTACATACCTAAAGATCAAAATGATTATTTATTTTTAGACTAAAATGCAGTTTTGTTTTTTTATTTTACTAAATCTGTAATTTTGGTCCATGTATTTAATATTTGACAATTTTGGCTCTTCTATTTTCAATTTTTTTGAGGTTTAGTCCCCTTTCTTAATTTGAGTTACAATTTTGTGATGTGACAATTATTTAAGTGACATATGTACATGATGATGTAAAAATTCATGGTAATGCAGAATTTAAATTTAATTTTAAATAAAATAATACCACTTTTAATATAATATGTATTCATTAGTGTTACTATATAAATTCATGGTGTGATTGTAGTTTTGATCCCACTAATTTCATCAATTTGTGAACATTGGTCTCTTTATTTTGAAATCCAACAATTTTGATCTCTGCCTCATTTTTTAACTAAAAATTAGTGATGCGATATATTTTAAACGATGTAATATATGATATGATAATGTTGAATGATTAATACTCATAAAATTGTAATAAATTCCACAAAACATTTTAGTTTCAATTTTTGAAATAATTCATTTCTATTATTTAATTAAGACATATAAATATTTTTGTTATTTAACGTTTAATAAAAAAAATTGGAACAAATGTGATAATTGATGGACTAAAAAAATTTGATTTTAAAATAGGAAAACTATTTTCATGAGTTTGATTTAATAGGGGACCAAAGTGCATGTATGTCTTTTATTTTTAAGTTTTAAAGTTTTTTTTGCGTGAGATACTAAATATAAACATCTCTTAGTAAATATTTGAACTCAAATTCACCACTCTAGCATTTTCGGTTAACGTTGGTACTAAGCCTTTTATTATTTATAACTCAGAACTTATTTTTCATTTTTCTCATGTATTTGGTCAATAGATTAGAGAAAAGAAATTCATTTAATGTTATTTATTTGACTTCATAATTTTAGCCTCATATTTTTATTAGTTTGTCAATTTGTGAATTCAGTAATTTTTTTATTTTATTAGTAAAAAAATATCGTTGTTGTCTTGTTAGCTTATATCATAGATTTTTTAGTAGTAAATCATAGATGTTTGGATGTTTGAAAAATAATTTTGATATTGCTGTAGACTCATGAGTTACATACTTTGGTTTTATTGTATTGTTTTCAATGTTGTTTTTATTTTTATATTTTTTAAATTGTTTGTGAATTTTATAAATTATAATTTATTTCTAAAAAATTAGTAGGTCGATCAACACGCCAACTCATTGGCCCACCATATTTAAAAAGGTCGTGAGATTTTCAACTTTATATCTCTTAGTTCTGTCTATTTAATTAAATATAAATTAAAAAATTATTATTATAATAAATATGTATTTTGTCTTCGATCATTAATTTACTAATATTTTTTTTGTAATTTATGCATACTATCTACATTCATCAATTTATGCATACAAGTACAAAACTGAAGCAAAATTCAATATCATTTATCTCAATTCAATAAATATTTACACCTAATAAGTCTAAGAATAGGACAAAAGTAGAACCACTCTAAATCACTTTACAAAAAAATATTGATTTAGTATAAGCCAACAAACTTCAATTTGGTGCCTTAAAGAAAACACATTTAAATTCAATTATTACTATTAAAAATAATGAATACAAACATTTAAATTAACAAACACATAATATCATATGAGTAAAAAATATCACATAAAGTCAATTTTTTAAAAACTCTAATATAATGTTTGATTTGGTGCATTAATTTATTAAATATAGATATACGAATATCTGGTATTACAGCTAGAGTAATAAGAGTTGTGAGTGATTGTGAGGGAGAAAGAAAGTTAAAGGAAAAAATGATTTTGATTGGGAATGAATGATTTTGGTTAGGAAAAAATGATTTCTTCTCCTAACCAAATCCACCCACGTTAAAAATTTGAATTAGAAAACTCTTTTGAAAAATAAAATTGAAGAAAAATTTTGTTTGAGAGATATATTTTTAAAAATAAATTCAAAGTAGAAAAAAATATAAAATTTATTTGATTATATAATTTTTTAAAACTGTTTTTGAGAATTTCATTTTTTTATTTGTAATTTTCAATTATAAGTATATATATTATTTCTAAAATATTTTTTCTACTTTATATTTCATACTTAGACACGTGACTATTGATTTTAAATTTGGCTAAACTTTTATTTGAACAAAATAATAAAAAAATATTTTCTATATATCAGTTGGTTGAATTAAACCTCATGTTGTTGAGGTAGATGAGTAAAAAAATAGAGAAATGTTTTCTGTATCTCATCAGAATAATATAACCAGAATATTAGTGGTGAAATCAACCAATACACTGGTTATATTTTGTGTTAAAGTAAGAAATTATTAAACAAATATTTTTTAAATTGTGAGTGAGAAGAAGAGCGACGAGGTATGAGAGTAGGAGGGAGAGTATTTATTGGGAGATTGACGAGAGTTGTGAGTGAGTTGAGGGAAAAAATGAATTTGGTTGGGAATGAATGATTTTGGTTAAGAAAGAATTCATGTGGCACCATTGCAATAATTCTGTTCATCCAACGGATGAAAAAGAGTAAAAGTTAGACTACCTTTCCCGCCCAAAGTTGTAGGAGAGAGAAAGAACAGCGTGACAGTGACGTATCTGCTGCTGCTGACAGATTCTTTCGTAACTGCCCCTAATTTAATATAAAATTGCGCAGATTCTCGGAATAGAGGGGACCACATGGAACAAGGGTCAAATTCGCATAAGGTGGAGCAGCTGCACAGGCACAGCCTGCACTCTATACTTAATATGTTTCTGTGGACCACTTTATGTATAAATATATTTAATATGTTTTTGTGTATAAAAAAATTTTTAACAAGTAATTTAAGTTTTCTTAAACTTATGATTAATATTAATAATTAATACTTCTAGTAAATTATAATAAATTGAATGAGCAGTTATATTTAAAGCAAGAGTTGAATTCTTAATTTTGTAGAAGGTGAATCAACTTTTATGGGTAGATTATTTCTACAGCTGTTTTTAATGTGTTTAGTGATGAGTTGATAAAAAAAATGTGTTTGCGTGTGGGTGTAATGGGGGTGTGGTGGGTGGTTTGCACTTTTGCAGTCTTGTGTCCTTTTGTCACACAACTGTGTCATCATAATAGTTTTCTGACAATTTGGTTTGAATTCGTCACCTTTTTTCCAAAATAATTACACTACACCCAACCCAACTTCTCTTCATTGTTTAGAAATACTTACATGGAGACGTGATGTTTTAAATATTTTAGAAATTCTGTTTTAAAATTAAAATAAAAATAAATTATAATTTAATAATTAAAAAAAGATAAAATAAATTTAAATTTATAAATTTTATTTTTAATCATTATAAAAAAATTATTACTTAAATAGTTCTTAAAAAAACATTATATTTTTTTTTAAAATATTCTTATATAATTAAATAAAAAACTAAAAATAAATAAAAAAAATTAAAAATTAATCAAAAAGTCAAAATTCTATACCAATTAAAAATATATTTATTCAAATAAAACACTTTCATTTTATTATATCATAAAAAATAAAAAATATTGAAACTTTAACTAACTAGTATAATACCCGTGCGATGGCACGGGTGATGCGTCATTTATATATTTTTATTTAATTAAGTATTTTTTTTATAATAAATAGAATAAAATAAATGAAGTTAATTACCATAGTTA
This sequence comes from Cicer chorassanicum, assembly GCA_037974735.1. Lineage (NCBI taxonomy): Eukaryota > Viridiplantae > Streptophyta > Magnoliopsida > Fabales > Fabaceae > Cicer > Cicer chorassanicum. Next base: position 20,330,340 of record JBBPBP010000002.1, read on the forward strand.
TAGTTACCAAACTAATATATTAGTTGTAGTTAAAGTTATTAACATCACAACAAAATAATTTATGATGTGGCTGTGAGAGTTAAAATTTTAATGAAGATTTATTAGTGGTTGTTATGGAGTATCCCAAATAATATTGATTTGTAGAAAAAAAATTTCAAGACAATGACATGCAAGTTACAATGAAACCATCGTAATAATAGAATTTGAATGTTATTGATTAAAACATGTAATAATAAATCATAGTTTACTAAAATATATTTTACATGTAAAGAAATCTACAGTAGAAATATCATCCATACATTATCAATAGTTGTAGGTTGGATATTGATGTTAAATTAGTAATGTATCATCAATAACTTTTGTAATGTTGAAAGACAACTTCATTTCTTGTATTTTTTCGCATCAACGGTCATAATCTGCAACGAAGCCCTGTGACATAATTTGCATGTTAATTAATATGATCTTATGAAGTAATTTCAAGTGTATTTTGATTGTTTGATAAGATAACAAAATGTGAGAAATAGAGTTAACAACCTACTTTAACTTTTAATTGTTGGACTACATTATCTAAAGTATATTCTTTTTATAACATGTTCAATATTAGTTGACGATTCATCTCATCAAAATAATAATGATTGAAAATTGTTTTTCTATTGCAAAAATCCACAAAAAAATCGAAATTAATAATTGTATTCTTTATTATAAAACTAAGAACATTTGTTAAATTAGATTTATGTATATTATGGTAAAACATTAATGTGGCATATCCATGATGGAATACTCAATAGATTAGTCTAAAGTACAATATGAAATTACAAAATAATTGAGCTAGACCTTTGAAGTAATTGAAAAGTTGATTAAGTGAGTGATGATATAAATTTATAGGTTATGTTGATCATTTAGATGCTTTCAATGTCTATAGTTGTAGTTTTTTTTTTTTTAAGTCTGCATATGGAATACTTAAAGAAAATAATATACTTACAAATCAAAGAGATTGGAAAACCTCTTTGTATACAACATTGTTTGTTGTATATGATGCTTGCTTATATTTGTCATGTATTAAGATCTTCAACCCATTCTTGCTTTTAACTCTTGAAATAGCTACATATAATTGACCATGACTAAAGACTGGCTTTGGCATGTATATCCCAACGTAGTCCAATGATTGGCCTTGTGATTTGTTGATTGTCATACCATACGAAACAACTATGGGAAATTGTCTCCTAATTAGCTTGAAAGGCCTAGGTGATTGAGAAGGTGACATAGACATTCGTGGGATATATATTAAGTTCCCAATATTTTTTCCTGAAATTATCTTTGCTTCGAGCACATGATTTACAAGTCTTGTAACAATAAGTCTTGTTCCATTACACAAACCTTCAGATTGATCAAGATTTCGCAAAAGCATGATTGGAGTTCCAACTTTTAGTTTTATTTTGTGGTTTGGAAGGCCTGAGGTAGTTAATGTGCTCAAAAATTCAGGTGTAAGGATATCAAAAGATTCATTTCCATGACTTTCTGAACGATCAACAAAATCTGAACTTAAATACTCATTTTCTTCTCCTATAATTAGTGCAATAAAGCAATGATATTAATTGGATATACACATAATTCAATAAATATAATTATATAAATAAAGGTTTAATAATAATAATAATAATGATGATGATAATAATAATAATAATAATAATAATAATTATTATTATTATTATTATTATTATTATTATTATTATTATTATTATTATTATACCTGATATTAAGCTCATCACATATTCATTTATTGAATCAACAATCTCTATTGTTGATGCCAAAATTGCTCTACATTGCAAAAAATCTTCATTCTTGTAATTTTGGATTAAATTTGGATATGTGCTCTGAACAATTGCTTGAAGTGGAACGTTGAAGTTAGTGATTGTCAACTCTGGTGGTATTTGGATCTGCATGATCGTCATTAGGCTCTGAAAGCTTCCCATCTCCTAATTTAAGATCCATTCTGAAAATTGTTTAAGTTCATCCTTATTTTCTCTTTCCATTGCTGGAAATAAACGCATGTTTTTCACGAGTGTTAAAACTTGACAATGATCCCAAATATAGGAAGAGTTAATTGTCGCATTAACAATATCTGATCGGCTCCCTCTTGGTATAACCGGTAAAATTTGCCTAAAATCTCCACCAAATACTACAACCTTGCCTCCAAAGATAGTATTTTTGAACTTAGTTTCACTCATGATATCTTTCAATGTTTTATCAAGTGCCTCAAAACAAAACTTATGAGCCATAGGCACTTCATCCCATATGATTAATTGGGTTGCCTTTATTAATTCTGCATGATCACTACATTTATCTATATTACATGTAGACGACTCTAGTGTAGGAACAGGAATTTTAAACTTTGAATGGGTTGTTCTCCCACCTAGTAGCAATAGTGATGCTATTCCACTTGAGGTCACTTTCAACACAATTTGCTTCGTGAACGTATTTTTGAAGCCAACGTTTGCCACATAAATGTTTTTCCTGTGCCACCATAGCCGTAAAGAAAAAATACTCCCCCCTTTTGCTCCTCCACAGCTTTCATGATTTTAAGGAAGATCACAATTTTCTCATCTATTTTTAACCAATATAATTAAAATTAAAAATATTGAATAAAAATCATATTCAAATTTATTTGAAAACAATTGTCAACTAACTTGTAAGCGTTGCGTACAAAGTTTGAAACTCTTGAAATTGTTTTGCTACATTGTAGTTACGTTCTTCATAAATGAGTCTATTCCCCAATTGTGTCATCACATATCCTTTTGGATATGGCATTGGCTTGTATTCCTTTAAGCTCTTTCTGTTATCTTGCAAATGTTTCTCAATTTGCACGAGGGTTAAATTTTGAATCTCCTCATCATTTAGCATCAAATCTAATAACATAGAAATTTTTAATTATATTATAGATGGAGTAATAGCATGAGATCTATTTTATCTTGATATCGATAAAGCTAATTAAATTTGATATGAAGATGCTTATATATGTTTAGAATGAATTGAGAATAGTAAATTTTGTAAGGTAACATATAAAAACAAATGAATGAATTCAATAAAAAAAAAACCATTTAGTTTGTGCAGCAAATCAAATATGTTTCTACTATGATAACTTTAAGATATTATTCCTAATATAATTTAGTATCAGCAAACAACAATTGACCACTATTTTAGTTGGAGTAATATTATCATAATAAGATATAGTAATTGAATAATTAATTATATACCTTTGTTGTTTGAGATCCTTCTTTGCTCATATAAAATTCCATCTACTAACCATTGCCAACTCTTATTCCACACATGAGTTGGTCGATTCATAGTACTTGCCAAGAGCATGGTGACAAAAAGTTTCCGCAAGAAATATCCAGATCCCCATTTATGAGCCTCTTTGATAGCTTCAATGTATTCTTTATCATCTCCAAGCAACCCCATTGCAAAACATGCATCTTGAAAGCTATCATAAATAAAATTAGAAATTGTCTTTATTTGTTGATAACTTTGTGGGCCTTTGACATGAGTGAGCATCATTCTCAAATAATATAACTCTCCTGTACATGGTGGAACCCATATAAGTCTTCCAACTGTATACCCTTTAGTCTGTGGTTTCCAACATCTTTTACTTTTAACATATACAAACTTGGACACAAATTTGCTATATGTTAATTCTCTAGCTTGAGGATATACCTTATTTGCTTCCATCCATGAGGTGAACATGGATTCTGTAACTGATGGTTTTTGCAAGACATTATTAATATTTTCATAATCATGATAATAAATTGATTGTTCACCTTCTAAGTGGAAATACAATCTTTCAACAGCCGGTTTTCTTCCATGTATTGGGAAAGCTAAGATTCTCCAACACGCTTCACTGGGTGACACATATCTACAATCAAGATATTGTTTAATCTCATCAATTTCTAGTTCTCCGAGCGATGATTCATTTGGCACTATCGTTGTAGTTATTCTATCACAACCTTTGTTGATGTACTTAAATAAGTACTTGATTGATGTACTTTGATTACACCATTCCATGTTGATGTGAGCTTGATACTTACGAAGCAAACCTTGGTTGTATGGGACAACAAACCGATTATCTAGATGGATGCCATTCTTCTCAATTGTTCGTGTATTATGACTTCTTCTATACACTGGAAATCCATCTTGATCAACAATTATTCTATCTTGGTACTTTTTAGGAAAGAACTTTATACATTTTCTATCTTTTGTGCATGGTGCTTTTTGGTTTGATAAACCACACGGTCCATGTATCATGTGTGATTTGACCAAATTGTACAATTCTGGATCACTGACATGATCTGGAATTTCAGCTGAAATTATTTTGTCAATATCATCTGGTGTTGGGTATTTTGTTGATGGATGAAGGAATAATAGGATATGGGCATGTGGCAAACCTCGCTTTTGAAATTCAATGGTGTACATATCTACAAAGGTAAATTTTCCATTTATCACATGATGAGCATATAAGTTTACAACATATAAACTATTTATAAATATTAAGAAGAATACTTACATCCAAGTATTTTGCCAAGAACTTGTTTCTTTGTCAAGTCTGCTAGTAGCTCGTCAAACTTCATTTTAAATATCCTTACAATTATGTCTGAACGATCAGTAGCTTTTAAATGATTTGATGCCAACAATCGTTGGATTTCTGGCCAATTAGGATTACATGTAAATGTAATAAAAAGGTCAGGAAATCCAACATAGCTACAAATAGCCATACCGTCAAAGTATAAGTTATCCATGTAACGACGACTACCGACATATGTTGCTGGTAACACAACTCTCTTACCCCTATTTGAACCTTGAACTTGGTTGCTTCCCTGTTTATCATTTAAACTGCGATATTTTTCAACTCTCAATTTTGATTGGTTGTTTCTCAACCACTTGATGTTTTGTCCCTCCATCATTGTGAATCCATCAACCAAGAATTGTTGGAGTAATCTTCTTGATCTCATTATTGTTTGTGCTTCATGATCTCTTGACATAATTCTATATGCAAGCCATTCTCGTATTGTAAGTTGATTCCGCTTAGCACTCTTGGTTCCTGCTGTCTCTCTATGAGCAATTTTTGGTCTATAACCATTTTCACCATAAGGGAATAGCAAAGGATATTGATATGCTAAATAACTTGCATGGAACTCGTCAATCCTTTAGTTTACCACTTTGTGTCTCCATTATAATATCTCTTTTTGAACCTGTATCCACATCACCAACTATTAGTGCAGCCACTTCAGACACAGTTGGTTGGTTATACAATTTTCCATCAGATGATCTTTCAGAAATCAAGCGTAGTTTCAAATCATGCACTTGATTATCTTGCAATCGTACTCTTGCCATTTTAAATGATTGAGCATGTATATTGTATTGATAAAGCATGTTACTAAGTTCTTGAACTGTTTGTTGATCAATATTGTTGTTCCTATATATTCATAATTTATAATATGAAATTGTTAGTGGTTACTAAGATAGTATTGAAAAATGTGAAAGAACACATGCAATTATTTTTAAGGCATATGATTTAAAAATCCCTAATATATTGATATTTTAGATTAAAAAAATTATAAATTAGCATGACATTTCTCTCTCTCTCTCTCTCTCTCTCTCTATATATATATATATATTAATGAATGTCTGATAACTATATGAAATTGTATACTTAATTTTGTGTTTATTTGTTGCTATAGAAGCTTACTGAACATAATACAATTGATAAAATGTATATTAAAAATGCTAACATAATACTTATAGATGATAAGTTTACCTGAATCCTTGGATTCTGTTTTGGATCTCATTTTCAGTATCATAAATATATAGTTGTGCAAACTTGGGTGTTTGACCAGGTAGTGGTAACAAACTGCCTATCCTGTGACATGTTTGACCTTGTATTCTCATATTTGGTGGTCCTCGTCCAGTATTAAACCTATTGTCCAACTTTGCTCCCGGAGAGGTGAATGCAAACATCATATTATACATCCTAATATGTTGTTGGAAGTTTTTACTTTTAGGGGAATCATGCGTGAAAAGTAGTTTTTGAAGAAGTGGTGGTGGTGTCTTTAGTAGGGGAAGTTGCACTTTTCGATTGCCACAACACATGGAAAATTTTGGATTTGCAGAATGAGAACTTTTGTTCATTTGTTGTTGGTACCACATGTTTGCTCCACAATAATTGCATTTAATCATGACATTGCCAAGATCAGAATAAACTGAAATAAATCAACATCAAGTAATTTAATATTAACAACTTCCTAACATAAATATTAAACTTATTAAATTATAACCTTAAAATGCATAAATAGACCTTGTCTATTGGCAGTTTCTTCAAACATGTTATTGTTGAGGAAAACTTCATCTTCATCAGTATTACTATTTGCGACATCATTGCATTCATGCTCAGACATGTATTCATGTTCATCAATTGTATCTATTAAGGGAATCATTTTAGTTTGTCATTTGCATTTATTTTGTTCATGATTTTCAAAAGATAAATCACATATTTGGGTAATACGGTTCGTACCTTCACTATCATCGAACTCAGGATCCGAGACATGTAAGTCATCGTCGCTATTGTCATTTTCATACATTTGTGTGTTTATTGGGAGCAATTTTGGTAATGCTTTTGATGTTGAACATGAACCTAAATCAGCATTTTGAAATTTTCTGAAAAGATTATCCCCCAAAGAATGTAGCCCAGACAATTGCTTTCCCTTTGTCTGATGGTAGAAATTTGGATGTGGTTGACTTTGTATAACATTCCCCCTTGTCTTTATGTTTGAGGTGCAACTCTGATTAAAAGAAGATATGGAACTTTTGTTGTTAACACCCAATGTAATATCAGACAAATGAGTTATTTGATGATGATGTATAACATTTAACTCAGAATTGGGATTTGACATAGTAAAGAGACAATCAAGTTTGATCCTTTTTATCTTCTTTTGTCCAATATAGTTTTCCTTTTATGTCTTGCTTTTGTAGCTCTCATTTTTCTAACAATAGTATAATCATCCATATTATCATTCATTAGATTTCCTGCATGATGTAGATATAAAATTAAAAAAAGGTTAGACTAATACACAACATGATTATAACAATTGTAGTAGTAATAATTTTAAAAAATAAATTTATCCATTTAATCTACATTTCATTCGATTGAGTAAAAAAATTATTGTTTCATGTTAAATTTTATTTTTCATGATGGAGGTTAATTTTTGTTTGATGATGGAGGTAGTTGTTGTTTCATGATGGAAGTTAATTTTTTTTTCATGTTAAATCTAAAATTTTATTTATATCATGATAAACAATATTATATGTTTTAATCTTACCAAAAACTAAATTGACAGTGCTAAACCAATTTAAGAACAATAAATATTTGATATTGCTAAGATTGACAGTAGCTTTTATTTTTCTAACAATAGTGTAATCGTTCATATTATCTTTTATGATTTCATGCATGATGTAGATATAAAATAAAAAAATGTTAGAC
>JBBPBP010000002.1:20337877-20354420 GCA_037974735.1 Cicer chorassanicum
TTTTTTTTCATGTTAAATCTAAAATTTTATTTATATCATGATAAACAATATTATATGTTTTAATCTTACCAAAAACTAAATTGACAGTGCTAAACCAATTTAAGAACAATAAATATTTGATATTGCTAAGATTTACAGTAGCTTTTATTTTTCTAACAATAGTGTAATCGTTCATATTATCTTTTATGATTTCATGCATGATGTAGATATAAAATAAAAAAATGTTAGACTAATACACAACATGATTATAAACATTGTAGTAGTAATAATTTAAAATTAAATAAATAAATTTATCCCTTTAATCTACATTTCATTCGATTAGGTAAAAAAATTATTGTTTTATGTTAAATTTTATTTTTCATGATGGAGGTTAATTTTTGTTTCATGATGGAAGTAGTTATTGTTTCATGATGAAGATTAGTTTTTTTTCATGTTAAATCTAAAATTTTATTTATATCATGATAATCAATATTATATGTTTTAATCTTACCAAAACTACATTGACAGTGCTAAACCAATTTAGGAACAATAAATATTTGATATTGCTAAACCAAAAACTTTATCAATATTTCACAAAACACATAATTGCCATTAAACCGAGTATTTTCAAACCATATTGATTTTGAGAACCGTACTGTACTGAATTTCCATTATTGATTGATATTAATTGTTAAAAAAAATAAAATATGACTTGATTTTCTATAAATATAAATTTGATTGATTTCCACAATTTAATCTCTATATGTATGTCATTTGAGTTTCTCAAACCTGGTCAATAGCCTAAACTTCAACAATGTAATATATTATTTATAAAGTATGAAAGTTTGATTTATTTTATAGCCTAATTGTGTAACTTATGTTGTATTATGCAACAAAAAAAAAAAATACTATTATTTAAGATAGTAATCAATTTTCTCTTTAGTCATATATAATTTTTTAAATATAGAGATATAAGGATAATCACTTAGTTTATATTTTTTCAATAGACAACATATCAACATTTTCCATATTACTGTTCCTAAAGACATTAATGAATTAAACATCCATCCTGTAATAATAACATTGAACCAAAAAGTGTACTTGTGTTTAGTGTTTACAACGATACATAATTTGAGAATATATATCTCATGATTCGGACTTCATGAGACCAAAACATAATTAGGCCTTAGAATTACAACATATAATAATATTTTTTAACATAATTGATGTCATCATCTACTGTCTAGCATATAATTTCACTGTAGTTCCTATTCACATTTGATATTCTTGAGTGGTTTTGATGATGATAGTTTGGCACTTGCAATTGCATCGTTATCCCCATTATCTTGTTGGTCATCAGTTCGAGGCCTTTTAGCCGGTGTAGCTGACTGAACATTTTCAATATCGTTTTCACCAGTCATTGGTAATGATTGCTACATATTTCATAAAGTTTGTAGGAATTAATTAGATTATTGTCATAAAGATTTATGAAATCAGAATGTATTTATCAAAATGATGCACTTATAGAGAGACATGTAGATATATTTACAGTGTCAAATAGTATTTCTTGACTAAGATGTTCACGACTCGGTTCTCCTTTATATGTGTTCTGAAAATGGACTTCTATTAATTTAAGTTGTGCAGTTTTTAATATATATAATTTATTACAATTATAAGATACAATAAGGCAATATGTGGTTTGAATACCTCTTCAATTTGAAATTGTTCCTTAATTGCAGCAATAAGTGCAGCATCACTCCATGACTTATTAACAGAACATTGTTTTGAAGATGGTTGTAATTTTACACGAAAAGCTAGAGTGGTCCCCATTATGTCTTGAAGTTTTGATGGATATATCCTTATGTTAGTATCACTAGCCTTTAACATGTTTCAGGTAAATGAGTTATGTCATATTATGTGGTAAACAATAAATATCCAAACTATGAAGTTACTTGGACTAAACATTATATACATGCCTCAATCATTTTCTTCCTCATTTGAAGTGCTGAAATTCCAAGTAGTGAAGTACAATCCTGGTCCCACATAAGGAAGTTACAAAAGCAATTGTCGTGGAAAACTTCAATGATCATTTTGTACCTGTTTTATGTGGTTAGTGTTAATACAAATAAGTGTTTGATATAAGGACTCTAATATTGATTTATAAATTCTGATAAAATAAGGTTGAATATTGAACTACTCTTATGGGCTATTTGCTTTTAGTTTGGGAACAAATTCATATCCTTATATGACAGTTAAGAGAAAACCTTTCACATAGTAACACTAACCCTCAATAATATACAAATTGTTTCTACTTTATTTCATATGCGTATAAGTTAGAAAATTGTAATAATTTAGTTTTACTTTGATTGGACACTATATTTTGAATTATGAAGAACAAATGAAATTAAATACTTCTAAAATATAAAAAACAGCATCTATTAAAGTTTGATGTACCTTGGAATTGGTTCGTCAACCTGAACACCACATTTACATTGATAATTTGTAATCCCTTATTTAACTTTGATTGTGCAATTAGTGCAACCAAGATAAAACCAACCGAATTTTTCTGGAACAACCTTTGACAGAGTTGCCACAGTGACACAAATCATTACCTAAAAACCATGTTGTAATTAAAAAAATTGTAACAATTAAAAAATGTATATATCTACATAAAAATAGTGTTATGAAATTATAATTACATCTCCAATAGCCTTGATTTGGCGAAGAGTTTTAGCTTGAGCATTGTACATAAACTTCTCTTGTGAAGTATATTGAGATGAAGATGTGATCTGAGTTTGTAGTTGGCTGCCCTGAATGTAGTTATCTATATCATCTATTGCAGGTAACCTGCATTCATTGAAAATTTACTACTTTATAGAAAAAAGATTACTTATAAACAAAACTGCTAACTGAAGATGAGTGGTCGACATCATTAAAATCGTTTGACCTCTAATCAGGCTAAATCATAACTGCAACATTTGGAAGACACTTGTAAAGAGTTGATCAACTTACTGATTTCTGAATTCCTTGATTTGGTGCGTGTTTTCATTGATAAGAAGTTTAGTTCCACTCCATGCATTAGTGATTGTGTGCCCGTTGTTTCTTGCCATATAGAACTAATTAATTAACAACTACATTTAAGTAAATTGTAACAAACGAAATCTTTCATTAAACAATTAGTACTTGTGTTGAATTAATAATACCTTCTGGAGGCTTGACTCGTGCATGGTGGAATATTATAATTGTAACGCCCCGGATTTTGATCCAAGACATTACTTAAAAATATTTGTTTTCTTTAAAAAGTGACATAATTTTTTTTTAATTTTTTTTTAAACAGAAGTAGTTGATCATGTGATTGATAAAATTTCACTAGTAAATAAATCGATTTCCTTTTTTTATTTATGAAATAGCACAACACAAATTTTACTGGATGTTACTATTCTTATAAAAATAATTTTCTAATTGTAGAAAATTGTCACTTACGTCCTAAAATAGAATAAATTCTCCTTAAGTGAAATAAAAACAACTGATTTAGATTTTTTCTAGCGGAAGGACCTCACCTCCGCATTTCTATTTAAAATTGACGAAAAAATAAATAAACTTTGAAAATGTACCATATCGGGTTTATCACTACAAATATTATTATTTTTAATTAAAGTACCCCTTTTTCCCACGCGCGTGCGCCAAGCAAACGTCATTCACGCAACTCTTCGAGATCCTTAGTACCTAAATGTTGGTGTAAGGGGTCAGTTCATCCCACGGCAAAAATTAAACCAAATAATAAGTTAATAATCATAAAATATAAATATAAAATCTTTTTGTAATAAAAGATTTAGAGAAACTGATTTTTGTTTTTTTTTTTTTTATCATTCACAGGGATGTATCAAAAGTCATAAAAAAACATCTAAATAAATCGAGTAGCAACTCACCTTAGAGCAAATAATTAGATCAAAATAAAAATAACAATAAAATGAATTGCAAATTGTGCATGCTCCTAAACATATATGATCCGGATATAACCAGCCACACAGGCGTCCACACAGAAGTCACCCATACCAATGGGGAAAATTAAATCAGCCACACAGGCGTCCACAAAGATGCATATGATATGTCATGAAATGATAATGATGCTCGAAATTTACAAATCACTAGCCACTTAGGCAACCACAAAGAAAATGTCATAACACAAATAACCAGCCACTTAGGCAACCACAAAGAGAGAGCTATTCAAACCATAAGTCACCAGCCACTTAGGCAACCACAAAGGTAATAATATTTAAAACACAAATAACCAGTTACAAAAATCAACTTAATCATGTTATCACAATTAAAAATTAGAACTTTTCATCAATTCTCTCAAGACTCATATAGTATTCACAAAAAATCAAAACTTTGAAATAAAATAGCACAAAAATCGAAACTTTAAATTAAAAATATTCTAACAAACATATTACTCATGAGATCATAATAAAAATCATAACTTTATAATTAAATATACCTAGACAACAGAAAAATTGTAACTTTACATCAAATATATGACAACAAGTATATTACTCATGTTATAATAATAAAAATCAAAATTTTTAAAATTAATTTTATCGAGGTAACCATATTATCATAAAAACAAAATATTATAATTAAATTATCTAAGGCAAACATAGAGTCAACATTTTTCTTTTAACACATCAAGACATCATATAAATATCTTACAAATTATTAATTTAATATTCGGCCTAACCTTGCATGGAGAAAAGCCCTTACCTTGAGTGCTTTCCTTCCAGGCGACACTATATAGTCCTCGAAAATCTCACCAAGATGAAGGAACGAAAATTTAGAACTTTGATCGGAATGCGAGGGAATGTGAGGGTGGTTGTTTTAGTGGTTGGTAATGGCGTGTGGGTGATTATTACTTCTTTTTCTATACTGCAAGTTTTAATCGTGTCGTACGAATGAGAGGTGTATGTGACTAATAAAGGAGGCGTGGAACTGATCCGAGAGAAGGAATAATTCTCTTCATTGAGTTTAATTGCACTCATGAATAAGGAATTCAATTGAAATAATACCATTCAATGACCAACCGTTAAGAATTAATTGACATTCATGTATTTATTCTTGCTAGTTACACATTTGAATGGACACAAGGGAAAGTGCACGGTCCTATAAACTAAATACTATTAAAAATAAAATATAGTTATCAAAGGTAGTAGTGTGGGTGATTCAATTTTGACTTAGTCAAAATTGATTTGGACATTGTTCACTCTAAGACAGAAATTTCTACGAGTTTTAATTAGTTAATAATAAAAATCTCAATAATTAAATAATTAATATAAAAATACTTCATCAAATAATTGAATATCCAATAAATAATTATCACACTGAATTAATAAAACAGAATAAACAAAACTAAGGATTTTAAATTAATTAATTAAAATAAAGGGTGTTACAATACTTACCCCCTTAAAATAGTTTCGTCCTCGAAACTAAGAGGTATCTAGAAGGTTTGGGTAGAGCTCCCTCATCTTCTCCTCCAACTCCCAAGTAGCATCTCCATTCGTATGGTTCCAAATCACCTTAACCAAGGGGATTTCCTTTCCCCTCAACTGCTTGGTAGTTCTGTCTGAGATGCTTATCGGTGGGACCTCGAAGGAAAGGTTCTCCTTCAATTGAATATCATCGGGCGTGATAATATGGGATGGATCTGCCATGTACTTCTTTAGTTGTGACACATGGAACGCATCATGTAAGTTGGCCAAATTCGGTGGTAAAGCAATCTGATAGGCCACTGAACCCACACGTCGAAGGATTTGGTATGGTCCAATAAACTTCGGAGTAAGCTTTTTTGGCTTCAATGCCCTACCAACTCCAGTGGTAGGTGTCACTCTCAAGAATACATGTTCATCCTCCTGAAACTCCAGAGGCCTCCTATGTCGATCATCATAACTCTTCTGCCTGCTCTGTGCTGTTCTCATCCGCTCTTGGATCTAACGCACCTTTTCTGTAGTCTGTTGCACCAACTCAGGCCCTACGATCAAGTTTTCACCATCCTGATACCAACACAAGGGAGTTTGGCACTTGCGCCCATACAAAGCCTCGTACGGTGCCATCCCGATGCTTGCATGATAGCTATTGTTATAGGTAAATTCAACAAGAGGCAATAGATCATCCCAACTCCCTCGGTTATCTAATGCACAAGCTCTTAGCAAATCCTCTAATGTCTAAATAGTCCTTTCAGTTTGACCATCGGTTTGAGGGTGGTAGGCGGAACTCAATCTTAATCTAGTACCCAATGCCTCATGCAATGCTTCCCACAAACGAGAAATGAACTTTGGATCTCTATCAGACACAATGCTGGATGGTATCCCGTGTAATCTAACAATCTCAGCAACGTAGATCTCTGCAAGCTTAGATACATTGTAAGTAGTCCTTACAGGGATGAAATGGGCGGATTTTGTGAGCCTGTCAATAATCACCCAAATGGAGTCAAATTTCTTCTGAGTCTTAGGTAATGCCACCACAAAGTCCATAGATATGCTATCCCATTTCCACACCGGTACATCTAATGACTGCAGCAATCCAACAGGTTTTTGGTGTTCAACCTTAGCCTTCTGGCAAGTCAGGCAAGACGCCACATATTCCGCCACTTGTTTCTTCATGCTTGGCCACCAAAATCTCTGCCTCAGGTCTTTATACATCTTCGTAGTACCAGGGTGAATACTCAGTTTGCTCTTGTGGGCCTCATCTAAAATAGTCTTTCTCAACTCAGCATTATCGGGCACACAAATACGTTTATTACACCACAAAATGTTATTTGGATCCACTTCAAATTCGGGGGCCTTGCCAGTCTCAACCAATTTTCGTCTCCCCTGAATAGCCTCATCGGTTGCTTGAAGGGTTTTTATCTCATTCATCAATTCATTATCTACGATGATCGTTCCACATTGTACTTTTCCCGACAAGGAATCCAGATTAAGATCCAAGTCACGAAAATTCTCTAACAACTTTAATCCTTTCAATGTTATGGATGACAAATGGGCTCACTTTCTACTCAAGGCATCAGCCACCACATTTGCTTTTCCTGGGTGGTAATGCAACGTGAACTCATAATCCTTGATGAACTCCATCCATCTCCGTTGCCGGATATTAAGCTCCTTCTGGTCGAACAAGTATTTCAAACTTTTATGGTCGCTGTATACATCAAAATTGCACCCATACAGATAGTGCCTCCAAATCTTTAGTGCAAAAACTATTGCAGCCAATTCCATGTCATGAGTGGGATAATGATTCTCATGCACCTTCAACTGCCTTGAAGCATATGCTACCACTTGTTTGTTCTGCATAAGTACACAACCCAATCCTTGTAAAGAAGCATCACAATAAACTTCATATGGTTCTTCTGGTTGTGGCAACACCAACACCGGTGATGTAGTTAGTTTCTCTTTCATCAGCTGAAAACTCCTCTCACATTCCTCTGTCCATGCATATATATGATTCTTCTTTGTGAGTTGTGTCAATGGCGCTGCAATCTTAGCAAAGCCCTCAATGAATCTTCTATAGTATCCAGCCAAGCCCAGAAAACTTCTAATCTCTGTGACGGTCTGTGGTTGTTTCCATGCCACCACAGCTTCTACTTTAGTTGGGTCGACAGCGATACCTTCCTTTGAAATGACATGTCCCAAGAATTTCACCTCCTCCAACCAGAATTCACACTTCCCCAAATTAGCATACAATCGCTTCTCCCTCAAGATTTGTAAAACCTGACGTAGGTGAACTTCATGTTCCTCTCGACTCTTAGAACAGATCAATATGTCATCAATGAAGACCACCACAAATTTGTCTAAGAAGGGGTGAAATATACGATTCATGTAATCCATGAAAATAGCTGGTGCATTGGTGACACCAAAAGGCATCACCAAATACTCAAAGTGTCCCTAGCGAGTTCTAAATGTTGTCTTAGGAATGTCTTCTTCCTTCACCCGAATCTGATGGTACCCCGACTTCAGATCAATCTTTGAAAATATGATTGCTCCTTTGAGTTGGTCCATCAAGTCATCAATGCGTGGCAAGGGATACCTGTTTTTGATGGTGAATTTGTTAAGCTGGCGGTAATCGACACAAAGTCTAAACCTTCCGTCCTTCTTTTTCACTAGGAGCACCGGCGCCCCCCAAGGTGAGACACTCGGTCGTATGAACTGTTTAGACAAAAGGTCCTCCAACTGATTTTTCAACTCTGACAACTCCGATGGAGACATTCTATATGGGGCAATAGAAATAGGTCTTGTACCCGGAGTCACATCAATTGAGAATTCAATATCACGAACTGGGGGTAATCCTGGTACATCTGGCGGAAATACCTCTGGAAAATCTTCGACTACAAGAATCCCGTCTACCTCCACCTCTAGCTTCATACTGACTGAGTTGAGAGAAACACATTTCTGAACTCCCTCTTTCAAAGAGAAGTTCAATTTATTGGTATCGAGGAATCGAGAAACACCTGGATCTGGGAATATCACCGACTTACGAGCGCAATCCAATACAACATGATGGCGTGACAACCAATCCATCCCAAGGATCACTCCCAAATGCTTGAGGGGAATACAAATCAAATCAACATTGAATTTCATATCAAACACAATCAATGGGCATTGCAAGCAAGCCGTATTACATTTCACCGATTCGGTAGAAGGTAGGGTAACCACCAAATCAAACGGCAAGGTAGTAACAACAAGTTGGAGCGAATCCACCCAATCCAATGAAATGAACGAGTGTGTTGCCCCTGAATCATATATTACTTTAAGTGATTTTCCAGCGATTAAACACTCACCTTGGATAAGTTCAGATGAAGATGGGGCTTCCTCTCCATTGATATGGTATACACGTCCCTTGGCAGTAGGGCGGGCAACATTGTCATTGATATTGTTGCGGTTGACAGCTCTATCATCCTTCCGTTCAGGGCATTCGTTTGCAAAATGGTCTGGTTTTTGACAAATGTAACAAACCCTAGGTCTGATTGGACACTCAGATATCTTGTGTCCTTCCCTGTTGCAGCGAAAACACCTGATAGGGTACGCCTGGTTCAGCCTTGGAGTCTTTGGCCCTTCATCTTCCCCGTTTTGAGGTCGGGGTTGATCTCTAGCATTCCCCTGTGGTCGGGCATACGGCTTGTGTTGTTGATGTTGCCTACCCCTGTTCGGTTGGTTGTTATGCCCCTGTTTCAAATATTAACATTTAGAGGCCAAGCTTATGGATCTCAAGATATGAATGGATTTAAATCTCTACCTGAAGTCTGATGGGTCCACCTACAGCACCCCTATTCAGACGACTCTGCTTCATCTGCTCCACTTTCTTGCATTTCTCCACCAATACTTGGTATTGGCGTATCTCCAAGGGCCCCACTAACTCCTTTATCTCATACCTAAGCCCGCTTTCGAACCTCTCACACATGTATTCTTCATCTATCTGATTTAGGAAGTAGCGAAAATGCTTTGCTAGGGACTCAAACTTTGCCGCATATTCCGCTACTGTGAGGTTCCCTTGATACAACTTCAGAAATTGGGCCTCCTTCTCAGCCCTAGCACTCTTCGGGAAGTATTTGTCTAGGAACTTATTCCTGAAAGCCTCCCAGGTCAGCTCTTCATGATTTGTCTCCATCATTCTCTTCGCACCTCGCCACCAGTATTCAGCTTCACCAATCATTAAATAGGTCGCATACTCCACTTTCGCATTGTCAGGGCAGTGTAGGATCTCGAAGATCTTCTCAATCTCCTGCAGCCAAAGATCGACCTTGTCGGGGTCATGATCCCCTTTGAATTTAGGCGGGTCTTGGCGACGAAATTCGCTCAATGCTCTTGTTGCCCTAGCTGCTTCATCCCTCTGATCCCTCTGCTCATCTCGCTGAGCCTGGGCCGCGGCTTGTTGGGCCATTGCAGCGGCCATTGCATTCATGGCTTGGATCGCTTCAGTCATGTCATTTCCTCCTTGGGGAACCGATCGGTTTGTGCGACGAGCCATAACGCTTCCTAATTAGGGAAATATTACGACAGGATTTTAACTCTAGGGTAGTAAGGAAGTCTTTTATTGAACACTATATAGTAAGTTCGGGTTATACAACAAGTCGTGTTTTGGAGGGGTTCCCAGGAAAGAGAGGTGGGTCAATGGACCACTTAATAACCAAGTCTTTCCTTAGCCAGAATCCCTCCAATACAACTTTTTATGTATTATCCTTCCCTTCTATCTTGGGGATCATACAATTATACATAATTTAGGATTTAGAACATTGTCTTAGTTACATATATTTAGATCACATGATGAAAGCTCTATAATTACTTTGTGATTTAGATTGAAATAATTTAAATTGTGGGTAATAAAATTATAATTCGCAATATCATACAATCATAAATAATTACTGCATGAATTAAATTAAAATTTATTTCTAATCATAGTATCAAGAATTTAAGACATATTTTTCATCACAATTATACGGAGGAGTTAGGCAATTAAATTCACATAACTGGAATTTAAGTCATTAATGACATAAAATAGCTAGAGAATCAAACACTTAGTAAGAACAAGAAGTAGAGACTTTAAAATTAACAACAACAATCATAGAAGAACAAGTAGAAAATTCATAAAAGATAATAAAATGTAACAACTTAAATAGAAATTTTATTAAAAATATAAAAGACAATGCCAATAAAGCCATGCAAGTAGACATAGAAATTTTCATATTTGAAAACAATTAAATACAAAATAGAATAATTGAGTATTTAAGGCATATATTTACCTACAACAATTACACTATTAATAACACATAATAGAATTTAAGAGGTTGCACAATTAATAACACATAATAGGATTTAAGTGATTAGTAAAATTTTCAAATTCAAGGGGTTATACAATTAATTGCACATAATAGAAATTTAAGAGATCACACAATTAATAATACATAATAGAAATTTAAGTGACTAGTAAAATTTTCAAATTCAAGGGGTTACACAATTAATGATACGTAATAAAATTTGAGTAATTAGTAAAATTCAATTTCAAGGAGGTTACATAATGAATGACACTTAATAGAAATTTAAATAATTAGTAAAACTCAAATAATTAGAAAATCAAACAATTAACACGAGTAACATCAGAAAACATGCGACATACACAATTAATGACTCGTAATAAAATTTGAGTAATTAGTAAAATTCAACTTCAAGGAGGTTACATAATTAAGGATACTTAATAGAAATTTAAATAATTAGTAAAACCCAATTAATAAGAAAATCAGACAATTAACACAAACAACATCAGAAAACATGCGACATACACAACGCGTCCCACCCCACCAAAGTCCGAGAATTAGTGCTCTGATACCACAGTGTAACACCCCGGATTTTGATCCAAGACATTACTTAAAAATATTTGTTTTCTTTAAAAAATGACATAATTTTTTTTTTTATTTTTTTTTAAACAGAAGTAGTTGATCATGTGATTAATAAAATTTCACTAGTAAATAAATCGATTTCATTTTTTTATTTATGAAATAGCACAACGCAAATTTTACTGGATGTTACTATTCTTATAAAAATAATTTGCTAATTGTAGAAAATTGTCACTTACGTCCTAAAATAGAATAAATTCTCCTTAAGTGAAATAAAAACAACTGATTTAGATTTTTCCTAGCGGAAGGACCTCACCTCCGCATTTCTATTTAAAATTGACGAAAAAATAAATAAACTTTGAAAATGTACCACATCGGGTTTATCACTACAAATATTATTATTTTTAATTAAAGTACCCCTTTTTCCCACGCGCGTGCGCCAAGCAAACGTCATTCACGCAACTCTTCGAGATCCTTAGTACCTAAATGTTGGTGTAAGGGGTCAGTTCATCCCACGGCAAAAATTAAACCAAATAATAAGTTAATAATCATAAAATATAAATATAAAATCTTTTTGTAATAAAAGATTTAGAGAAACTGATTTTTGTTTTTTTTTTTATCATTCACAGGGATGTATCAAAAGTCATAAAAAAACATCTAAATAAATCGAGTAGCAACTCACCTTAGAGCAAATAATTAGATCAAAATAAAAATAACAATAAAATGAATTGCAAATTGTGCATGCTCCTAAACATATATGATCCGGATATAACCAGCCACACAGGCGTCCACACAGAAGTCACCCATACCAATGGGGAAAATTAAACCAGCCACACAGGCGTCCACAAAGATCCATATGATATGTCATGAAATGATAATGATGCTCGAAATTTACAAATCACTAGCCACTTAGGCAACCACAAAGAAAATGTCATAACACAAATAACCAGCCACTTAGGCAACCACAAAGAGAGAGCTATTCAAACCATAAGTCACCAGCCACTTAGGCAACCACAAAGGTAATAATATTTAAAACACAAATAACCAGTTACAAAAATCAACTTAATCATGTTATCACAATTAAAAATTAGAACTTTTCATCAATTCTCTCAAGACTCATATAGTATTCACAAAAAATCAAAACTTTGAAATAAAATAGCACAAAAATCGAAACTTTAAATTAAAAATATTATAACAAACATATTACTCATGAGATCATAATAAAAATCATAACTTTATAATTAAATATACCTAGACAACAGAAAAATTGTAACTTTACATCAAATATATGACAACAAGTATATTACTCATGTTATAATAATAAAAATCAAAATTTTTAAAATTAATTTTATCGAGGTAACCATATTATCATAAAAACAAAATATTATAATTAAATTATCTAAGGCAAACATAGAGTCAACATTTTTCTTTTAACACATCAAGACATCATATAAATATCTTACAAATTATTAATTTAATATTCGGCCTAACCTTGCATGGAGAAAGGCCCTTACCTTGAGTGCTTTCCTTCCAGGCGACACTATATAGTCCTCGAAAATCTCACCAAGATGAAGGAACGAAAATTTAGAACTTTGATCGGAATGCGAGGGAATGTGAGGGTGGTTGTTTTAGTGGTTGGTAATGGCGTGTGGGTGATTATTACTTCTTTTTCTATACTGCAAGTTTTAATCGTGTCGTACGAATGAGAGGTGTATGTGACTAATAAAGGAGGCGTGGAACTGATCCGAGAGAAGGAATAATTCTCTTCATTGAGTTTAATTGCACTCATGAATAAGGAATTCAATTGAAATAATACCATTGAATGACCAACCGTTAAGAATTAATTGACATTCATGTATTTATTCTTGCTAGTTACACATTTGAATGGACACAAGGGAAAGTGCACGGTCCTATAAACTAAATACTATTAAAAATAAAATATAGTTATCAAAGGTAGTAGTGTGGGTGATTCATTTTTGACTTAGTCAAAATTGATTTGGACATTGTTCACTCTAAAACAGAAATTTCTACGAGTTTTAATTAGTTAATAATAAAAATCTCAATAATTAAATAATTAATATAAAAATACTTCATCAAATAATTGAATATCCAATAAATAATTATCACACTGAATTAATAAAACAGAATAAACAAAACTAAGGATTTTAAATTAATTAATTAAAATAAAGGGTGTTACAATAATGATGGGACCAGAGTCGGGGTGAGCATTAACATAATTGAGGAATTGTGTACCATAAGCCTCCCATAGGGAGCAAGTAAGGATGTTTCCGCTGATCAAATGAATAATATTATTTGAAACATGCTTTGTATAGTATATTAATTAAATGTAAATATTGTTGTTACCTGAGATCTTTGATTTTGACAGTGACACAAGTTGTTTTGGTTGATGATGTTGAAGTCGAAGAAATGACTTCATCCACTACCCCAATAATATTTATAAATAAAAAAGATAAGTTAATCATTGAAACATGAAAAATATGAAACATATATATATTATTCAATTAAAAAAATGAAATGATAGTATTACCAATTAAGTTAATATGAGGGTTCTGCCCATTCAAAATGGTGCTAAAAGACACAAAACGGTACTGAGTCAGTGGGATTTCAGGGAGATCAACCTCTTCTTCAAAAGTAGCAGAATTGAAAACAATTTTGAATTCATGGAGGCAATATTTGAACTGGAAAGTACTTGGAAAAACTGAAAAGTTATGGATGATGTATGTTTGATTCTCTTTCAGTTTGCCCCTCCATTTAACAGAATCATCTTTTCATATAACAACATGTATTTGATCAGCCTTTTAATAACAAATAATTTATAAAATGAGATACTAACCAATATAATGAAGATATTTGTTAACCAAACATAAAGAAAAAGTTAAAATGTAGACCTGTTGATCCATCTAAATAACTTCATCGTGCACATTTCCATTTTTACTAACAACAGTGAAGTAATTTGTGACCCTAACTGCTATTTTCCAAGTTTCCTTTGAGGTGTTAATGTCCTTCAATGGTATTGCATTTCTTGTCTGTGAACCAATGCAAATTTTATAAACATAAATTGAAAATTAATCATTTATTTCATATTGTAATATATCTCTGAAGATGAAATGCAAAAGATTTGGAACTTAAAGAGTCATGAAAACCTAAAGAAGTTGAAGATGCAATTTCAGTTTGTAATAACATTTAGAAGTACAAACAAAAAACCTAAAGAAAATGCAAAGGAATATGAAATGAGATGGGTTACCAATAATAATTTAAAGAACTAAGAAATAGTGTTTCTAAAATAGATTAAAAAAAAACCTTAAAAAATAAAATGCAAAAGAAGATGAAGAAGTTGGGTTACATTTTTTGTGGTGGAGTCTTAGAAAAAAAATTAAAGACCAAACAAATAGCATTTTTGATAACATTTAGAAGTACAAAAAAAAAAGCTAAAAAAATGCAAAGGAATATGAAGAAGGGGGGTTACCAAGAATAATGTACAAAACTAAGAAATAGTGTTTTTAAAATACATACAAAAAAAAACCTTAAAAAATAAAATGCAAAAGAAGATGAAGAAGTTGGGTTACGTTTTTTGTGGTGGAGGCTTAGAAAAAATTAAAGACCAAACAAATAGCATTTTTAATAACATTTAGAAGTACAAACAAAAAACCTAAAAAAATGCAAAAGAATATGAAGAAGGTGGGTTACCAAAAATAACTTAAAGAACTAAGAAATAGTATTTTTAAGAACATTTAGAACTACAAAAAATCCTAAAAAATAAAATGCAAAACAGGATGAAGAAGTTGGGTTACTTTTTTTGTCGTGGAGGCTTAAAAAAAATTAAAGACCAAACAAATAACATTTAGAAGTACAAACAAAAAAACCCAAAAAATGCAAAGGAATATGAAGAAGGTGGGTTACCTTTTTAGTGGCGGTGGTTGAACCTGTCGTATCACAGATTGTGACAACCCCCTCTTTATGTTGTTCCATTTGCGATTTTCTTCTTTTTGAATCTCTTTGATTTTGTTCTCCGTGAATCTGTTTGATTTTCTTCTCTAGTGTTGCGGTGTGTAAACCCAAAATTTGAGGAAGTTCGGTTATTTGAGGAAGTTGGATTATTGCAGAAAATTAAAGTAACTTACAATTGTGGCCTTAAATTTTTTGCAAAGGTTAAATTTATGAAGGACAAAATTGTATTTTTGGTATAGTTGAGAATTCTTATAGTGTATTGTAGATTGGCTGATCCTTATTAAAGATAACATGTGAACACATAAGTGAAAAAATTTAAAAATGATAATTAATTCTATTATATTTTTATTTATTTATTTGAGTCACCAAATATTTAAATTTGAAATTGAGTACATGTGAGACTTGCTCTCCACCATCTTACTCCTTCCAATAATCTTGTTTTGAATAGCTGATACTTCGAGGATTTCAAAAAACTTTTTTTTTTGTTAACGACAAAATTTATTCTTTACTATTCCCTTCTTTTTTAATAATAAACATCCATTCAAGAAAAAAATGTCCAAAAATATAAGTTTCCTTTTAATAGATTAAATTGAAATACATGTCCACACAGGTATGGATAATTGTAATTTATACATAGATCAAACTTATATAAATTATAGATCAATGCACTACATTATATAAATAAATCATTTATTTAAATAAATTAAAACACAAATGTACCTATCCTTAATAGAATAGACATAAATTTAAATCAGATTCAACCAAACCAAATTAATATATGCATAGACCATTTCAAACATCAGTTACCCTTGTTTGGTAATAATAATTACTATAGAATTCTAGCCATATTTTCAAATTGCTTTTTAAGAAGCCAATAAAAATATACTACAACTATCTAAAAAATATAAAATGTGTCAAAGAATAATATAAAAGAGTTTACAACAAGACAAACAACTAAATCATTCTAGTGGTTAAAATTACCCACCCCAAAGAACTAAAGACACAAATAGATATGCTTTTAATTCTATAAAAAAATAGATATATATTTACTTTTTAATAATTTTAAATTTATAAAAAATTGTGGTTTTAAGGTATAAATAATTTGCATAGCTTTATATTACATACAAAACGGCAGTGTATAAAAAATAATTTTTCTTTTTAAATAAAAGAGGATCTAAATTTATAGAAAACGAAAATACAAAGATATTAGAGACATAAATACAA
>JBBPBP010000002.1:20383087-20393797 GCA_037974735.1 Cicer chorassanicum
TGTATCGTTAGAAAAAATATATGGTTGAGTGATTTTGATTTGCGTATATAATAATAATTAGAAAGTAGTATTTGGTTGTGCAAAAAATTTGTATAAAATAAATTACCATTTTTATCCCAAATATTTGACAATGTTTTAAATGAGGAGGACAATATTGATTTTTTTTGTAGTTATATTTTTGATAACATAATTATTTCTTTCTTACTAAGGTAGTTATATTTCTTTTGTAAAAATAAATTGCAGTTATAATTTTGTTTGGTGGTTATTTATTGTTTTTTCTTTTCTTATATACTTGTTTATCCTCTTATAATGATGTGACAAAAATCTACAATACACTACAAGAATTCTCAACTATATCAAAAATACAATTTTGTCCTTCATAAATTTAACCTTTGCAAAAAATTTAAGGCCACAATTGTAAGTTACTTTAATTTTCTGCAATAATCCAACTTCCTCAAATAACCGAACTTCCTCAAATTTTGGGTTTACACACTGCAACACTAGAGAAGAAAATCAAACAGATTCACGGAGAACAAAATCAAACAGATTCAAAAAGAAGAAAATCGCAAATGGAACAACATAAAGAGGGGGTTGCCACAATCTGTGATACAACAGGTTCAACCACCGCCACTAAAAAGGTAACCCACCTTCTTCATATTCCTTTGCATTTTTTGGGTTTTTTTGTTTGTACTTCTAAATGTTATTTGTTTGGTCTTTAATTTTTTTTAAGCCTCCACGACAAAAAAAGTAACCCAACTTCTTCATCCTGTTTTGCATTTTATTTTTTAGGATTTTTTGTAGTTCTAAATGTTCTTAAAAATACTATTTCTTAGTTCTTTAAGTTATTCTTGCTAACCCACCTTCTTCATAATCTTTTGCATTTTTTTAGGTTTTTTGTTTGTACTTCTAAATGTTATTAAAAATGCTATTTGTTTGGTCTTTAATTTTTTCTAAGCCTCCACCACAAAAAACGTAACCCAACTTCTTCATCTTCTTTTGCATTTTATTTTTGAAGGTTTTTTTTTTGTATGTATTTTAAAAACACTATTTCTTAGTTCTCTACATTATTCTTGATAACCCACCTTCTTCATATTCCTTTGCATTTTTTTAGCTTTTTTTGGGTACTTCTAAATGTTATTAAAAATGCTATTTGTTTGGTCTTTAATTTTTTTTCTAAGACTCCACCACAAAAAATGTAACCCAACTTCTTCATCTTCTTTTGCATTTTATTTTTTAAGGTTTTTTTTTAACCTATTTTAGAAACACTATTTCTTAGTTCTTTAAATTATTATTGGTAACCCATCTCATTTCATATTCCTTTGCATTTTCTTTAGGTTTTTTGTTTGTACTTCTAAATGTTATTACAAACTGAAATTGCATCTTCAACTTCTTTAGGTTTTCTTGACTCTTTAAGTTCCAAATCTTTTGCATTTCATCTTCAGAGATATATTACAATATGAAATAAATGATTAATTTTCAATTTATGTTTATAAAATTTGCATTGGTTCACAGACAAGAAATGCAATACCATTGAAGGACATTAACACCTCAAAGGAAACTTGGAAAATAGCAGCTAGGGTCACAAATTACTTCACTGTTGTTAGTAAAAATGGAAATGTGCACGATGAAGTTATTTTGATGGATCAACAGGTCTACATTTTAACTTTTTCTTTATGTTTGGTTAACAAATATCTTCATTATATTGGTTAGTATCTCATTTTATAAATTATTTGCTATTAAAAGGCTGATCAAATACATGTTGTTATATGAAAAGATGATTCTGTTAAATGGAGGGGCAAACTGAAAGAGAATCAAACATACATCATCCACAACTTTTCAGTTTTTCCAAGTACTTTCCAGTTCAAATATTGCCTCCATGAATTCAAAATTGTTTTCAATTCTGCTACTTTTGAAGAAGAGGTTGATCTCCCTGAAATCCCACCGACTCAATACCGTTTTGTGTCTTTTAGCACCATTTTGAATGGGCAGAACCCTCCTAACAACTTAATTGGTAATACTATCATTTCATTTTTTTAATTGAATAATATATATGTGTTTCATATTTTTCGTGTTTCAATGATTAACTTATCTTTTTTATTTATAGATATTATTGGGGTAGTGGATGAAGTCATTTCTTCGACTTCAACATCATCAACCAAAAAAACTTGTGTCACCGTCAAAATCAAAGATATCAGGTAACAACAATATTTACATTTAATTAATACAAAGCATGTTTCAAATAATATTATTCATTTGATCAGCGAAAACATCCTTACTTGCTCCCTATGGGAGGCTTATGGTACACAATTCCTCAATTATGTTAATGCTCACCCCGACTCTGGTCCCATCTTTATAATATTCCACCATGCACGAGTCAAGCCTCCAGAAGGTATTATTAATTCAACACAAGTACTAATTGTTTAATGAAAGATTTCGTTTGTTACAATTTACTTAAATGTAGTTGTTAATTAATTAGTTCTATATGGCAAGAAACAACGGGCACACAATCACTAATGCATGGAGTGGAACTAAACTTCTTATCAATGAAAACACGCACCAAATCAAGGAATTCAGAAATCAGTAAGTTGATCAACTCTTTACAAGTGTCTTCCAAATGTTGCAGTTATGATTTAGCCAGATTAGAGGTCAAACGATTTTAATGATGTCGACCACTCATCTTCAGTTAGCAGTTTTGTTTATAAGTAATCTTTTTTCTATAAAGTAGTAAATTTTCAATGAATGCAGGTTACCTGCAATAGATGATATAGATAACTCAAGAATATCAAATGTGAATAGGAACTACAGTGAAATTATATGCTAGACAGTAGATGATGACATCAATTATGTTAAAAAATATTATTATATGTTGTAATTCTAAGGCCTAATTATGTTTTGGTCTCATGAAGTCTGAATCATGAGATATATATTCTCAAATTATGTATCGTTGTAAACACTAAACACAAGTACACTTTTTGGCTCAATGTTATTATTACAGGATGGATGTTTAATTCATTAATGTCTTTAGGAACAGTAATATGGAAAATGTTGATATGTTGTCTATTGAAAAAATATAAACTAAGTGATTATCCTTATATCTCTATATTTAAAAAATTATATATGACTAAAGAGAAAATTGATTACTATCTTAAATAATAGTTTTTTTTTGTTGCATAATACAACATAAGTTACACAATTAGGCTATAAAATAAATCAAACTTTCATACTTTATAAATAATATATTACATTGTTGAAGTTTAGGCTATTGACCAGGTTTGAGAAACTCAAATGACATACATATAGAGATTAAATTGTGGAAATCAATCAAATTTATATTTATAGAAAATCAAGTCATATTTTATTTTTTTTAACAATTAATATCAATCAATAATGGCAATTCAGTACAGTACGGTTCTCAAAATCAACATGGTTTGAAAATACACAGTTTAATGGCAATGATGTGTTTTGTGAAATATTGATAAAGTTTTTGGTTTAGCAATATCAAATATTTATTGTTCCTAAATTGGTTTAGCATTGTCATTGTAGTTTTGGTAAGATTAAAACATATAATATTGATTATCATGATATAAATAAAATTTTAGATTTAACATGAAAAAAAAAAAACTAATCTTCATCATGAAACAATAACTACTTCCATCATGAAACAAAAATTAACCTCCATCATGAAAAATAAAATTTAACATAAAACAATAATTTTTTTACCTAATCGAATGAAATGTAGATTAAAGGGATAAATTTATTTATTTAATTTTAAATTATTACTACTACAATGTTTATAATCATGTTGTGTATTAGTCTAACATTTTTTTATTTTATATCTACATCATGCATGAAATCATAAAAGATAATATGAACGATTACACTATTGTTAGAAAAATAAAAGCTACTGTAAATCTTAGCAATATCAAATATTTATTGTTCTTAAATTGGTTTAGCACTGTCAATTTAGTTTTTGGTAAGATTAAAACATATAATATTGTTTATCATGATATAAATAAAATTTTAGATTTAACATGAAAAAAAATTAACTTCCATCATGAAACAATAACTACCTCCATCATCAAACAAAAATTAACCTCCATCATGAAAAATAAAATTTAACATGAAACAATAATGTTTTTACTCAATCGAATGAAATGTAGATTAAATGGATAAATTTATTTTTTAAAATTATTACTACTAAAATTGTTATAATCATGTTGTGTATTAGTCTAACATTTTTTTAATTTTATATCTACATCATGCAGGAAATCTAATGAATGATAATATGGATGATTATACTATTGTTAGAAAAATGAGAGCTACAAAAGCAAGACATAAAAGGAAAACTATATTGGGCAAAAGAAGATAAAAAAGGATCAAACTTGATTGTCTCTTTACTATGTCAAATCCCAATTCTGAGTTAAATGTTATACATCATCATCAAAGAACTCATTTGTCTGATATTACATTGGGTGTTAACAACAAAAGTTCAATATCTTCTTTTAATCAGAGTTGCACCTCAAACATAAAGACAAGGGGGAATGTTATACAAAGTCAACCACATCCAAATTTCTACCATCAGACAAAGGGAAAGCAATTGTCTGGGCTACACTCTTTGGGGGCTAATCTTTTCAGAAAATTTCAAAATGCTGATTTAGGTTCATGTTCAACATCAAAAGCATTACCAAAATTGCTCCCAATAAACACACAAATATATGAAAATGACAATAGCGACGATGACTTACATGTCTCGGATCCTGAGTTCGATGATAGTGAAGGTACGAACCGTATTACCCAAATATGTGATTTATCTTTTGAAAATCATGAACAAAATAAATGCAAATGACAAACTAAAATGATTCCCTTAATAGATGCAATTGATGAACATGAATACATGTCTGAGCATGAATGCAATGATGTCGCAAATAGTAATACTGATGAAGATGAAGTTTTCCTCAACAATAACATGTTTGAAGAAACTGCCAATAGACAAGGTCTATTTATGCATTTTAAGGTTATAATTTAATAAGTTTAATATTTATGTTAGGAAGTTGTTAATATTAAATTACTTGATGTTGATTTATTTCAGTTTATTCTGATCTTGGCAATGCCATGATTAAATGCAATTATTGTGGAGCAAACATGTGGTACCAACAACGAATGAACAAAAGTTCTCATTCTGCAAATCCAAAATTTTCCAAGTGTTGTGGCAATGGAAAAGTGCAACTTCCCCTACTAAAGACACCACCACCACTTCTTCAAAAACTACTTTTCACCATGATTCCCCTAAAAGTAAAAACTTCCAACAACATATTAGGATGTATAATATGATGTTTGCATTCAACTCTCCGGGAGCAAAGTTGGACAATAGGTTTAATACTGGACGAGGACCACCAAATATGAGAATACAAGGTCAAACATGTCACAGGATAGGCAGTTTGTTACCACTACCTGGTCAAACACCCAAGTTTGCACAACTATATATTTATGATACTGAAAATGAGATCCAAAACAGAATCCAAGGATTCAGGTAAACTTATCATCTATAAGTATTATGTTAGCATTTTTAATATACATTTTATCAATTGTATTATGTTCAGTAAGCTTCTATAGCAACAAATAAACACAAAATTGAGTATACAATTTCATATAGTTATCAGACATTCATTAATATATATATATATATATATATATATAGAGAGAGAGAGAGAGAGAGAGAGAGAGAGAGAGAAATGTCATGCTAATTTATAATTTTTTTAATCTAAAATATCAATATATTAGGGATTTTTAAATCATATGCCTTAAAAATAATTGCATGCGTTCTTTCACATTTTTCAATACTATCTTAGTAACCACTAACAATTTCATATTATAAATTATGAATATATAGGAACAACAATATTGATCAACAGACAGTTCAAGAGCTTAGTAACATGCTTTATCAATACAATATACATGCTCAATCATTTAAAATGGCAAGAGTACGATTGCAAGATAATCAAGTGCATGATTTGAAACTACGCTTGATTTCTGAAAGATCATCTGATGGAAGATTGTATAACCAACCAACTGTGTCTCAAGTGGCTGCACTAATAGTTGGTGATGTGGATACAGGTTCAAAAAGAGATATTATAATGGAGACACAAAGTGGTAAACTAAAAAGGATTGACGAGTTCCATGCAAGTTATTTAGCATATCAATATCCTTTTCTATTCCCTTATGGTGAAAATGGTTATAGACCAAAAATTGCTCATAGAGAGACAGCAGGAACCAAGAGTGCTAAGCGGAATCAACTTACAATACGAGAATGGATTGCATATAGAATTATGTCAATAGATCATGAAGCACAAACAATAATGAGATCAAGAAGATTACTCCAACAATTCTTGGTTGATGGATTCACAATGATGGAGGGACAAAACATCAAGTGGTTGAGAAACAACCAATCAAAATTGAGAGTTGAAAAATATCGTAGTTTAAATGATAAACAGGGAAGCAACCAAGTTCAAGGTTCAAATAGGGGTAAGAGAGTTGTGTTACCAGCAACATATGTCGGTAGTCGTCGTTACATGGATAACTTATACTTTGACGGTATGGCTATTTGTAGCTATGTTGGATTTCCTGACCTTTTTATTACATTTACATGTAATCCTAATTGGCCAGAAATCCAACGATTGTTGGCATCAAATCATTTAAAAGCTACTGATCGTTCAGACATAATTGTAAGGATATTTAAAATGAAGTTTGACGAGCTACTAGCAGACTTGACAAAGAAACAAGTTCTTGGAAAAATACTTGGATGTAAGTATTCTTCTTAATATTTATAAATAGTTTATATGTTGTAAACTTATATGCTCATCATGTGATAAATGGAAAATTTACCTTTGTAGATATGTACACCATTGAATTTCAAAAGCGAGGTTTGCCACATGCCCATATCCTATTATTCCTTCATCCATCAACAAAATACCCAACACCAGATGATATTGACAAAATAATTTCAGCTGAAATTCCGGATCATGTCAGTGATCCAGAATTGTACAATTTGGTCAATTCACACATGATACATGGACCGTGTAGTTTATCAAACCAAAAAGCACCGTGCACAAAAGATAGAAAATGTATAAAGTTCTTTCCTAAAAAGTACCAAGATAGAACAATTGTTGATCAAGATGGATTTCCAGTGCATAGAAGAAGTCATAATACAGGAACAATTGAGAAGAATGGCATTCATCTAGATAATCGGTTTGTTGTCCCATACAACCAAGGTTTGCTTCGTAAGTATCAAGCTCACATCAACATGGAACGGTGTAATCAAAGTACATCAATCAAGTACTTATTTAAGTACATCAACAAAGGTTGTGATAGAATAACTACAGCGATAGTGCCAAATGAATCATCGCCCGGAGAACTAGAAGTTGATGAGATTAAACAATATCTTGATTGTAGATATGTGTCACCCAGTGAAGCGTGTTGGAGAATCTTAGCTTTCCCAATACATGGAAGAAAACCGGCTGTTGAAAGATTGTATTTCCACTTAGAAGGTGAACAATCAATTTATTATCATGATTATGAAAATATTAATAATGTCTTGCAAAAACCATCAGTTACAGAATCCATGTTCACCTCATGGATGGAAGCAGATAAGGTATATCCTCAAGCTAGAGAATTAACATATAGCAAATTTGTGTCCAAGTTTGTATATGTTAAAAGTAAAAGATGTTGGAAACCACGGACTAAAGGGTATACAGTTGGAAGACTTATATGGGTTCCACCATGTACAGGAGAGTTATATTATTTGAGAATGATGCTCACTCATGTCAAAGGCCCACAAAGTTATCAACAAATAAAGACAATTTCTAATTTTATTTATGATAGCTTTCAAGATGCATGCTTTGCAATGGGGTTGCTTGGAGATGATAAAGAATACATTGAAGCTATCAAAGAGGCACATAAATGGGGATCTGGATATTTCTTGCGGAAACTTTTTGTCACCATGCTCTTGGAAAGTATTATGAATCGACCAACTTATGTGTGGAATAAGAGTTGGCAATGGTTAGCAGATGGAATTTTATATGAGCAAAGAAGGATCTCAAACAACAAAGGTATATAATTAATTATCCAATTACTATATCTTATTATGATAATATTACTCCAACTAAAATAGTGGTCAATTGTTGTTTGCTGATACTAAATTATATTAGGAATAATATCTTAAAGTTATCATAGTAGAAACATATTTGATTTGCTGCACAAACTAAATGTTTTTTTTTATTGAATTCATTCATTTGTTTTTATGTTACCTTACAAAATTTACTATTCCCAATTCATTCTAAACATATATAAGCATCTTCATACCAAATTTAATTAGCTTTATCGATATCAAGATAAAATAGATCTCATGCTATTACTCCATCTATAATATAATTAAAAATTTCTCACATGATGAGCCTAAATGATGAGGAGATTCAAAATTTAACCCTCGTGCAAATTGAGAAACATTTGCAAGATAACAGAAAGAGCTTAAAGGAATACAAGCCAATGCCATATCCAAAAGGATATGTGATGACACAATTGGGGAATAGACTCATTTATGAAGAACGTAACTACAATGTAGCAGAACAATTTCAAGAGTTTCAAACTTTGTACGCAACGCTTACAAGTTAGTTGACAATTGTTTTCAAATAAACTAGTATAATACCCGTGTTATCGCACGGGTGGTGCGTCGTTTATATATTTTTATTTAATTAAGTATTTTTTATAATAAATAGAACAAAATAAACGAAGTCAATTACCATAGTCGATAATTACCAAACTAATATATTAGTTGTACTTAAAGTTATTAACATCACAACAAAATAATTTATGATGTGATTGTAGTTGTGAGAGTTAAAATTTCATGAAATTTATTAGTGATAGTATTGTAGTTGCTATGGAGTATCCCAAATAATATTGATTTGTAGAAAACAATTTTTCAAGACAATGGGCATGCAAGTTACAATGAAACCATCGTAATAATAGAATTTGAATGCTATTGATTAAGACATATAATAATAAATCATAGTTTACTAAAATATGTTTTACATGTAAAGAAATCTACCGTAGAAATGTCATCTATACATTATCAATCTTTGTAGGTTGGATATTGATGTTAAGTTAGTAATGTATCATCAATAAATTTTGTAATGTCGAAAGACAACTTCATTTCTTGTATTTTTTGCATCAAGGGTCATAATCTGCACCAAAGCCCTGTAACATAATTTGCATCAAGGGTCATAATCTGCACCAAAACCCTGTAACATAATCTGCATGTTAATTAATATGATCTTATGATGTAATTTCAATTGTATTTTGATTTTTGATAAGATAATAGAATATGAGAAATATAGTTAACAACATACTTTTACTTTTAATGGTTGGACTACATTCTCTATAGTATATTATTTCTATAACATGTTCAATGTTAGTTGACGATCAATCTCAGCAAAATAATAATGATTGAAAATTGTCTTTCTATTGTAAAAATCCACAAAAAAAAATCCAAATTGTTAATTGTATTCTTTACTATAAAACTAAGCACATTTGTTAAATTAGATTTATGTATACTATAGTAAAGCATTAATGTAGCATATCCATGATGGAATACTCAATAGATTAGTCTAAAGTACAATATTGAATTACAAAATAAATGAGCAAGACCTTAACTAATTGAAAAGTTGATTAAGTGAGTGATGATTTAAATTTATAGGTTATGTTGATCATTAGATGCTTTCAATGTCTATAGTTGTATTTTTTTTAAGTCTGCATATGGAATAATTAAATAAAATAATATACTTACAAATCAAAGAGATTGGAAAACCTCTTTGTATACAACATTAAATGTTGTATATGATGCTTGCTTATATTTGTCATGTATTAAGATCTTCAACCCATTTTTGCTTTTAACTCTTTAAATAGCTACATATAACTGACCATGACTAAAGACTGACTTTGGCATGTATATCCTAACGTAGTCCAATGATTGTCCTTGTGATTTGTTGATTGTCATACCATAGGAAACAACTATGTGAAATTGTCTCATAATTAGCTTGAAAGGGCAAGGTGATTGAGAAGGTGACATAGACATTCGTGGGATATATATCAAGTTCTCAATATTTTTTCCTGAAATTATCTTTGCTTCGAGCATATGATTTGCAAGCATTGTAACAATAAGTCTTGTTTCATTACACAAGCATGATTGGAGTTCCAAATTTTAGTTTTATTTTGTGGTTTGGAATGCATGAGGTAATTAATGTGTTCAAAAATTCAGGGTACTACGTTATTACTAAAATTTTCTCTCAAGTAATAATTTAAAAATATATTCTTTATGCTATAGATAAAAGGATTTAATTTATATGAATTAATAATATTAAAATAAAACTGAAAATGATAATGAGTTGTAGTACTTTATTTTTGTGCATTTTTAAGGAAAATGTATTTTATCAATAGTACATTAAATATTGCAATTAATATGTTGTATATATCTTGAATATTAATATGTGACAGATATTTGTTTTGTGTTTTTTAATCTTTATTAATGTCAAATATTTGTCTCGTGTTTTTTATATGCATCATTATAAATATTATCATGCATTTTATTATATTTATCAATGATAAATACTCGTCTTGTATTTTTTATTTATATGATTTTTTTATTTATCGCAACTAATA
>JBBPBP010000002.1:20413839-20449440 GCA_037974735.1 Cicer chorassanicum
TTTTTTAAATCCTATAACAAATAAAATCCTCAATACTACCCCCCACACTTAAATTACACATTGTCCTCAATGAAAGTAACAAGTATGAATTAAGAGTAAGGAAAGGGAGCTCCCTGTTCAATCTTCAGTGTAGGTGGACTTTTCCAAGGAGAGTTCTTCTATGGTAGTATCTTCAAGCACAAAGCTCTCATGGAATAGCTTGAGGCGTTGTCCATTTACTTTGAACACTTTGTCAGTGTTTTCACTTTTTATTTCCACTGCACCATGAGGAAAAGTGTTAGTAACAACAAAAGGGCCAATCCCCTTGGATCGAAGTTTACCTGCCATAATTTTCAGACGGGAGTTAAAGAGTAAAACTCTTTGGCCAATGGAAAATTCCTTCCTAGAAATCATCTTATCATGATAGTACTTAGTTTTCTCTTTATAGATCCGGGAGTTCTCATAAGCTTCTAGTCTAAGCTCTTCAAGTTGTTGCAATTGAAGCTTTCTCTCCAAACCTGCTTTCTCCATCTCAAGGTTGCAGCTCTTAACAGCCCAATAAGCACGGTGCTCTATTTCCACTGGGAGGTGGCATGCCTTACCAAACACAAGTCGATAAGGGGACATTCCTATTAGTGTTTTGTAGGCTGTTCTGTGAGCCCAAAGAGCATCTTCCAGCCGACGGCTCCAGTCCTTCCTGTTTGGCTGCACCATCTTTTCTAAGATCTGTTTGATTTCCCTGTTTGAGATTTCAGCTTGCCCATCTGTCTGGGGATGATAAGGTGTAGAGACTTTGTGCACAACCCCATACTTCCGAAGCAAAGCGTCCATGGTGCGGTTGCAAAAATGAGTGCCTTGATCACTTACGATGGCCCGGGTATTCCAAACCTGCAAAAAATATTTGATCTGATAAAACCTGCAACAACTTTAGAATCATTAGTCCTAGTGGGTATTGCTTCCACCAACTTCGAAACATAATCAACAGCAAGTAAAATGTAGACAAAACCAAAAGATACAGGAAAAGGGCCCATAAAGTCAATGCCCCACACATCAAATACTTCACAGAAAAACATAGGTTGTTGAGGCATCTCACTCCGACGAGTGATTGCTGTTCCTGCTATTTGACATTGTTCACAAGTTTTGTAAGTCTCAAAAGCATCTTTAAATAGAGTGGGCCAAAAGAAACCCGAGTCTAAGACTTTTCTGGCTGTTCGTTGAGGACCAAAATGTCCCCTAGCTTGAGAGGCATGACAAAATTTAAGAATGGATTGAGCCTCATGGTGGGGAACACATCGCCTAATCACCTGGTCACTACAGAATTTCCATAGATATGGATCATCCCACACATAATATTTAGCATCACTTTTAAGTTTATGAATTTGTGTTATGGATGCATCTGCGGGAAAGACTCCAGCAACTAGATAATTAACTAAATCAGCAAACCAAGGAATTACCTCACGCAACTGTAGCAGTTGCTCATCAGGAAAATCATCTTGAATGGGGATGGGATCCTCATCCAGTTCTATTCTGCTCAAATGGTCTGCCACCAAATTTTTAGCTCCACTCTTATCTTTAATCTCTAAATCAAATTCTTGGAGTAACAACATCCACCAGATCAATCTCGGTTTTGCTTCTGGTTTCTTCAGCAAGAACTTCAAAGCTGCATGGTCAGTAAAAACAACTACCTTCGAACCTAGCAAATATGATCTAAACTTATCAAGAGCAAAAACAATAGCTAAGAGTTCCTTTTCAGTGGTAGCGTAATTAGCCTGTGCAGAATCTAAAGTTCTAGAAGCATAATAAATAACATGGGCAGCCCTACCGACCCTTTGTGCAAGAACCGCTCCCACTGCATAGTTAGACCCATCACACATAATTTCAAAAGGGAGGGTCCAATTGGGTGGCTGAATGATGGGAGTAGAGGTCAGTGCTGCCTTTAAGCAATCAAACGCCTTCTTGCATTTGTCATCAAATGTGAAACTGACATCTTTTTGCAGCAAATTCGACAGCGGAAGAGCTATCTTGCTGAAATCCTTGATAAAGCGCCTGTAAAAACCTGCATGACCAAGAAAAGAACGAATCTCGCGGATGCAAGATGGGTAAGGTAAATTAGAAATCACATCAATCTTGGCAGGATCCACTTCCAACCCATTCTTAGAGATCACATGTCCCAAAACTATGCCCTGTTCAACCATAAAATGACATTTTTCATAATTCAGTACAAGGTTAGTTTCAATACATCTATGCAAAACTCTATCTAAATTGTTCAAGCATACATCAAATGAGGAACCATACACAGTAAAATCATCCATGAAAACTTCTATACAACTTTCTATCAAATCAGCAAAAATACTAATCATGCAGCGTTGGAAAGTTCCAGGAGCATTGCATAGGCCAAAGGGCATCCTCCTGTAGGCAAATGTGCCGAAAGGGCAAGTGAATGTGGTCTTTTCTTGGTCCTTTGGTGCAATATGGATCTGAAAATAACCAGAAAAACCATCAAGAAAACAATAATGTGACTTACCAGCCAACCGTTCAAGCATCTGATCAATGAATGGTAAAGGAAAATGATCCTTTCTAGTTGCCTGGTTTAGTCTCCTGTAATCGATGCATACCCTCCAACTGTTCTGCACTCGTGTGGGGATAAGTTCATTATTTTCATTTTTAACCACTGTGAGTCCAGTTTTCTTAGGAACTACCTGCACCGGACTTACCCATTGACTATCAGAGATGGGGTATATAATGCCTGCTTGCAAGAGCTTGGTCACTTCCTTTTTCACAACATCCAGAATTAATGGGTTTAGTCGCCTTTGGGGTTGCCTTACTGATTTTGCTCCATCCTCTAATAGTATCCTATGCATGCACATGGATGGGCTAATACCAGGAATATTAGCCAAGGTCCATCCTATTGCCTTCTTGTGTTTTCTCAAAATCTGCAACAGCTTCTCTTCCTGTTCATCTTCAAGTTTAGCTGAAATAATCACAGGTAAATTGTCACTTCCATCTAAATATGCATATTTCAAATTTTCAGGAAGTGGTTTACGGTCTATAGTCGGTGGCTGCTCAATGGAGGGTATGATACCAGTCGCTGAAGCTAAGTCTGCAAAATCAATTATGTCAGTAGAAATATCAACATCAGCATGATGATCAACCTGCAAATCAGCTTCAATCTCAGCACACACAGAGCACAACTGATTATCTATGCAAAATTCACAAATAAAAGTATCATCAAAATCAGACAGTGAAGGAAAATCAGCAGTAAACATATCAGGGTAAGTGTCATCAACCAAATCAGCAAGTAATTCAATTTGAAAAACAGAATGCTCTTCCATGGGGTGTTTCATAGCATCAAAGATGTTAAATTTTACAATGTTATCACCAAATTCCATGGATAGAGTTCCAACATGTACATCAATTTTAGTTCGAGCAGTTTTCAAAAATGGTCTGCCTAAAATGATAGGCGCCCTGTTGGAGTTATTCTCTCCCTCCATGTCCAAAATGTAAAAATCTGCAGGAAATATTAATTCATTTACTCAAACAAGTACATCCTCCACAAGTCCAGCGGGGCGAGCATTGCTTCTGTTTGCCAGTTGAATGGTAACACCTGTACTCTGTAAAGGTCCAAGAGCAAGAGAGTTAAAAATAGATGTGGGCATAACATTAATAGAAGCTCCTAAATCTAACATGGCATTTTCAAATTGACTACTGCCTATGGTACATGGAATGGAAAAAGTTCCTGGATCTTTGCATTTTTGGGGCATTGGCTGAATGAGGGCTGAAACATTATGCCCCATGTTTACTCTTTCATTACCTTTTAACCTCCTCTTGTGTGTGCACAACTCTTTTAAAAATTTGGCATATCTCGGAATCTGTTTAATTGCTTCAAGGAGGGGAATGTTCACTTCCATCTTCCTAAATGTATCCAAGATCTCGCTATCGCTATCTGCCTCGTCCATTTTCTTAGTCTTCACCTCCCTTTGAGGAAAAGGAAGTGGTATATTTTGGTCATCACCAACAATTTCAGGTATCAAAATTTCTTCAGCAACCTTGTTATTTTTCACAACAGTTTCAGATACGTTTGGTGTTTCAATAACTTTCCCAGACCTCAATGTAATTGCACTGACATTAGGGGCATTTGGATTTATTACCGACTGAGCAGGTAGTTGGTTTGATCCCTGAGTTTGCATCTGAATTATTGAAGTGGCCAGTTGACCAATCTTTGTCTCCAAATTCTGAATTGTGGAATCTGCTCTTTGTTGGAATTGAAGATTTTGGACAGCCATTTGCTTGACAAGGTCCTCTAATGAAGGTGTACTGTTTTGCTGCTGAGGAATGTTTTGTTGTTGATGCGGAATGTTTTGCTGCCTAGGCTGTTGTTGTTGTTGTGCAGATGAATTCCCCCATCTCAAGTTAGGATGGTTTCTCCAACCGGGATTGTACCTGTTAGACGACAAATCATAGTTGGCTTGAGGGTGAATATGTTTGCTGCATATGCTTGAGGAGCATCAGCAACTGGATCGTCTTGCAAGGTAGGACATGAATCTGTAGGATGTTCTAGAGAAGTGCAAATACCACATACCACTGCTTGGGCTTTACCTACTGCCAATTTCTTCACTAAAGATGTAAGCTCATCAAGTCTGCTTTCTAGATTCTTGTAGGAAGAAGTTTGAATCTCATTCACTCCCTTTGTCAAAACAGCTGAATTGCTTCTAGTTGTAAACTGTTGGGAATTAATGGACATGTTCTCAATCAAAGCTTTTGCCTCTTCTGGTGTCTTATCGACAAGTGCTCCCCCACTAGCAGCATCCAAAATACTTCTATCCATAGGCAGCAAACCTTCATAAAAATACTGGATGAGCAATTGATCAGAAATCTGATGGTAAGGACAGCTAGACACCAATTTCTTGAATCTCTCCCAATACTTATGTAGTGATTCCCTGTCAATCTGTCTAATGCCACATATTTCTTTTCTGATGGAAGCAGCTCTTGAGGCAGGGAATAATTTTTCTAGAAACAATTTCTTCAATTCATTCCAACTTGTGACAGAACTTGGCTGTAGGTAGTATAACCAATCCTTGGCAGCATCTTGAAGTGAGAATGGAAAGGCTCTCAACTTGATATGATCTTCTGTGACTCCTTGAGGTTTCATGGTAGAACACGCCACATGAAACTCCTTCAAGTGTTTGTGGGGATCCTCACCTGCAAGACCATTAAACTTTGGAAGCAAGTGTATTAAACCAGATTTAAGTTCAAATGGTACAGTAACTTCAGGATATTCAATACACAATGCATTATAGGTAACATCAGGTGCAACAAGTTGTCTTAAAGTTCTATTATTCATATCAGCCATATTGTGCAGCAAAATGTCACTTTTTCCACTATCACTATCACTATCACTATCTAACTCTCTATCTAACACGTTAGCACTAGCAGCAGCTCTATTAAGTCTACACCGTAAATGGAAGGTCCTATCTATTTCAGGGTCAAGGGGGTGCAAATTTACAGAACTAGCCCTAGTCATGCATCATCATAACAATACAATGCAAAATCACAATTCTGAAAATTCCAACAATGTCCCAATTGCTAAAATTGAAATGAAAAATCGAAAACACTATCAAATAAAATCAAAAAAATATAAAAATACCACCAAAAATCTCTAAAAATCAAATAAAGGTAACGCAAATTTTTTTGGATTTTTTTGAAAATATCGAAAATTAAAAAAATTAAAAAAGTGGTCCAGATGAAGGAATTTGGGAATTTGAGCGTGGATTCCTTAATAAGTCCCTTAAAAGGATGTCCTGTTCCTTGAATTTTTTCTGATTTTCTGGCGAAAATTCGGAGCAATCCGCCACAGTCGCCTAAAAACCGGATTTTTCGAACTAGCACCGTGCCTACGAGATAGCACAACCCTATCTGACCTGTAGAACAACAAAGCACAAAGAAACAATTATTAGAATGGTTAGTAATACTCTAAAACTGGTTAATATTATTATCAAAGAGTCCCCGACAACGGCGCCAATTTGATCCGCTGTCGCACACGGATCAAATACGATTTAAAATAAGTGCAGAAAAGGGTAATAACCCGAGTCGTTTCGCAAGGACTCTTGATATAACAATATTAACCGAGTTGAAATTCGAAATTGGGGGTTTTGATAATGATTTATCAAAATTAAAAAATAGTTTGGACAGATGAGCAAAACGATTAATCCACTCATTCGAGCTTCGGACCTATCACAGATTCTATAATTTCTAATTCATAATTCTATTATTATTTAACTATAGAATTGATCAAACAAGCGTACAATCAACCCTATGTGAATTCGGTTTCATTGACTGGATTAAGCATCACAATCGTCAAAATATTACAATTAACGAACAAGCGTTGTAGAATTATAATTTAATTAGAGATTGAAACCAAATTCTGTCAAATAAATATAATCGATCCTATTGAGATTCAATTTAAGCAATCGAAATATCAATACAATCAAATAACGAAATTAGAATCATAAATCAGAATCAATGATGTAACCTGAATCTCCAGGTGTGATGAAACTCGAATTCGTGGATTAACCTTGTAAAATTAGCCTTCCATGGAAATTGAAAATAAAAATATGTTTATATTATATTATGATTCTGTCCGAAAAATCATCTGATCCCAGAAAAGAAAGAAATCCCAAAACATATAGTGCTCGGGTTTTTGGGCTTTAAAACAAGTAGCCCGTTATTTAAATTATTACAAAGAAGGTCCAGATTACGAAATCTGTAATTTAGGCTCAGTAAAATTCGGAATTCAGATTTTTTTCCAACACAAAAGTTGTAGCTCTGATTTTTAGCTTTCCAACGACTGCTCGCATGCCTCAATCGGATATCCAGAGCTCAAGTTATGGCCTACAAAGCGAGCAGGGGTTAAAATGCAAATAATAAAATTGTAATTCAATTTCAACCCAAAGTTTAGAAACAAGCTAAAAATTATTCTAAGCTATAAAGTGATTTTAAAAATACTAAAACAAAAGGATAGAAACATGTGCCCAAGTGCTATGATCAGAATGTGATATTTCCAGATCCCGATATTTCGAAGTTCCTCTCAACCAACAGACTGAAGTTTTCTCTGAAGGGAGGAATCCAAAAATATGTGTTTCTCAACTCAAGCAGTTTGAATCCAGAGGTTGTTGTCGATGATATCCCAGTGGTGAGGGATTTCTCTGAAGTCTTTCCACCAGACGTACCAGGACTACCCCCAGTTCGCGACGTCGAATTTTCTATTGACGTTATTCCGGGTACGGGACCCATTTCTATGGCTCCTTACAGAATGGCCCCCTTAGAGCTATCGAAACTAAAGAACCAACTAGAAGACCTTTTGTCTAAACAATTCATTCGGCCTAGTGTATCACCATGGGGAGCCCCTATATTATTGGTCAAGAAGAAGGATGGAAAGTCGAGACTGTGTGTTGATTACCGACAGCTCAACAAAGTCACAATAAAAAAACAGATACCCCACATTGATGACTTAATGGACCAACTCAGAGGGGCAGAGGTGTTTTCTAAGATTGATCTAAAGTCGGGATACCATCAGATTCGAGTGAAAGAAGATGATATATCCAAGACAGCCTTTAGAATGCGATATGGGCACTATGAGTACTTGGTGATGCCCTTCGGAGTGACCAATGCGCCCGCTATCTTCATTGATTATATGAACAATATCTTCCGTCCGTTCTTAGACTAGTTTGTGGTGATTTTTATTGATGACATCTTGATCTACTCCAAGAGTCGGGAGGAACATGAGGAACATCTGCGTCAAGTTCTACAAATACTAAAGGATCAACAACTATATGCTAATCTAGGAAAATGTGAATTTTGGTTGGAAGAAGTGAAGTTCTTAGGACATGTAATTTCTAAGGAAGGGATTGCTATCGACCCATCCAAGGTAGAAGCTGTGATGGCATGGAAACAACCGCAAACAGTCACAAAGATTAGGAGTTTTCTGGGTTTAGCCAGGTACTATAGGAGATTTATTGAGGGATTTGCCAAGATTGCTGCTCCATTGACACACCTTACGAGGAAGAACCAGATTTATGCTTGGACTGAGGTGTGTGAGAAAAGTTTCCAACTAATGATAGAGAAGCTAACTACGTCCCCAGTGTTAGTGTTGCCACAACCAGAAGAGCCTTATGAGGTTTATTGTGATGCTTCCTATCAGGGTTTGGGTTGTGTTCTGATGCAGAACAAACAAGTAGTGGCCTATGCCTCAAGACAATTGAAGGTGCATGAAAAGAATTATCCCACTCATGACTTAGAGTTAGGTGCAATTGTTTTCGCATTGAAAATTTGGAGACACTATCTATATGGGTGTAGTTTTGATGTATTCAGTGACCATAAGAGTTTGAAATACTTATTTGATCAAAAGGAACTTAACATTAGACAGAGGAGATGGATGGAGTTCATTAAAGATTATGAGTTCACGTTGCATTATCATCCAGGGAAGGCAAACGTGGTGGCTGATGCCCTAAGCACGAAACGAGTTCATCTCTCGTTTGTATCAATGAAGGGGTTGGAGTTATTAGAGAAGTTTCATGACTTGGATCTTTATTTGGATTTTGCATTGGAGAAACTACACTGTGGAATGATTGTTATAGATAGTGAATTGATGAATAAGATTAAAGTTCTCCAAGTTACAGATGTGTCGACTCAAGAGAAAAGGAAGTTGATCGAGGTCGGCAAGGCACCTGAATTCAAGGTGGGCCCAGACGATATTTTGAGATGTAATGGACGTGTTTGTATACCTAACAATGCAGAGTTGAGGAGGACAATCTTGGATGAGGCCCACAAAAGCAAGCTGAGTATTCACCCTGGTACCACCAAAATGTATAAAGACCTTAAGTTGAAGTTTTGGTGGCCGGGAATGAAGAAACAAGTAGCAGAATATGTGGCTTCGTGTTTGACTTGGTAGAAAGCTAAGGTAGAGCATCAGAAGCCAGGGGGACTACTAGTGCCCTTAGATATACTAGTATGGAAATGGGATAGTATATCCATGGACTTCGTGGTAGCATTGCCTAAGACTCAACGGAAGTTTGACTCAATTTGGGTAATTGTCGACAGGCTGACCAAATCTGCCCATTTCATACCCGTGAGGACTACTTATGATGTGACTAAGCTTGCAGTGATCTACATTACCGAGATTGTCAGACTACACGGGGTGCCGTCTAGCATTGTGTCAGATAGAGATCCGAATTTCATTTCTCGTTTGTGGAGAGCATTACATGAGGCGTTGGGTACTAAGTTGAGATTGAGTTCGGCCTATCACCCTCAAACCGATGGACAAACAGAAAGAACTATTCAGACTTTGGAGGATTTACTAAGAGCGTATGTGTTGGATGAGCGAGGATGTTGGGATAACATGTTGCCTTTCGTGGAGTTC
Source organism: Cicer chorassanicum (assembly GCA_037974735.1). Classification (NCBI taxonomy): domain Eukaryota; kingdom Viridiplantae; phylum Streptophyta; class Magnoliopsida; order Fabales; family Fabaceae; genus Cicer; species Cicer chorassanicum. The sequence continues at coordinate 20,423,234 of JBBPBP010000002.1, forward strand.
ACTTATAACAACAGTTACCATGCAAGCATTGGAATGGCACCGTACGAAGCTCTGTATGGGCGTAAGTGCCAAACCCCCTTGTGTTGATATCATGATGGTGAGAACCTAATTGTAGGGCCAGAATTGGTACAACAAACCACAAATAAGGTCCGTCTGATCCAAGAAAGGATGAAGATAACGCAAAGTAGACAAAAGAGTTATGCCGACCAACGAAGGAAACCATTGGAGTTTCAAGAGGGTGAACATGTATTTTTAAGAGTGACGCCTACTACTGGAGATGGTAGGGCACTAAAGTCTAAGAAGCTAACTCCTAAATTCATTGGCCCGTACCAGATCCTCCGACGTATAGGTCTCGTAGCTTATCAGATTGCTTTGCCTCCAAATCTAGCCAAACTGCACGACTTGTTCCATGTGTCACAACTGAGGAAGTACATCGCTGATCCTTCCCATATTATCGTGCCAGATGATATACAGTTGGAGGAGAACTTTTCGTTTGCAGTTCCGCCGCTAAGCATTGCGGATAGGACTACTAAACACTTAAGAGGCAAAGAGATCGTGTGACACCCTAAACCCAAATTGAAATAGAAAGTAAAATGCGTTAGTTTTGAAAGAGATTCGCAGCGGCTATAAAATAGAGTATACAAATTTTATTTTAAACTATAAGGTTCAAGACGTCACACTTATACTTACACAAAATGCTTGCATAAAAATTTTCAATTAAAAATCCTTTAATATCGAATATAGTTGAGGTTTAATAAATAAAAAATTCTGACATAAAGACACATTCTAAACTTAGAGACAATTAATTTCTACATCCGAATAAAAAAATAAAAATAACACAATTGATTGATCGAATTGACAAAAATCTAAATTAGTTCATAACTCAACAAAATACGACAAATTACTCCCACCCAGTATCACCTATCAGAGCGTGGTTCACCAACCGATAACCTGAAATGATTGCGCGCTCTCGCAAGCGCCAAACACAAGCAACGAGGGGTGAGCTTCGAAAACATGTAATAGTATAAAATAATTGAGAAGAACACGTAAAATATATTAAACACCGTATCATATCAAATCACAATTAACAAGAATAATCAAGGTAAAACATTGATACAATCCACAACATCAAGTAAGTAAACACACAAATCAAGTAATGTTATGCATGCTCTTATACTCTACAATCCTCATCTTTCTTTGGTACCATTCTAACTCTGAAGTACTTGGTTAGGAGGCTTGATACTATGCCACCATCCCGGTGGACGGACAATTCAAATTGGCCTTGTCCTCATAGATCCCCTCAACTCAACCCGAGACACATATACGCGACAGTCAAGGTAAACGTGTGTTGCGTGGTAGCTCCCGACATTTGGTGTGCTACCTCCAAGTCACCTAGGAATTCCCCACCCAAATACCTCCAAGGTCTAAAAATCTTGCCCTAAGGCTCAACAGTAGACCGCCACGATCAGGCTCATTCAGTTGTACTTCCCCAAAATCACTAGGCTTGTCACACCCTACCTATATGATGACAAAATAATATCCACTTCAAAAATTCACATCAACTTCAAATATTTCCAACATGTATTTTCTCCCCTCGTTAGCCTAGACTACTCCATTAAGACCATCATCTTTAGCACAAGTTGGAATCATCACTATTTCAAAAATTATGGGGTACTCGTACTTCAATATTTTCATCACAATTTTATAACACCATCAATCATACATAATCATGATCATCCTATAAACTCTTCACAAATTTATAACATCACTATCATCAATCAAAAATCATCATCATCATCACATAAACATATACCATACAATGCATCCATCTTTTATTATCACATCACATAAATTTGTCTAATCAAACATATGCACAAAATTTCATTCGACATCCAACATTACAATAATATCAAATATCAAATACCACACCGAAAATTAAATCAATCAACACCTTATAAAAATTTCTATTTAAAATTTTAATCTCACAATCCTCATATTTTCACATTAATTAATTTATCTCTCAAAGGGCTACTGTCGTACGTAGCGAGCCCGAATGAATCATTGGGAAATACGGTATTCCCTTTCATTTCACAATATATTATACTAATAAATTCAAATTCTCTCTCACCCCTTATCTTATTTCGATGCTTTCACACACGAATACGATTCCACGAACAAACAACCGTTATCCTTTGACTTTTTGTCATTCAATCGATCTAACTCGACAGTTTATGGGTGAATGTCAAAATAAATTATAAGAAGACACTCTAAAAACTAAATTTCGAAATCCGGTCAAGGAAACTTACCACAAATCAGAAAACCAATAGTGGATAATATAGCCACTTTTCACACGATCGTTTTGGGGTTGGTTTCACTCAAATCGAACTTACGGCAAAGAAGAACGGTGCAAAATGTAAGAACCTAAATTTCAAACTCTAATTTATGCAATTTTAGTATATTTGGTGTTAAATTGATGAGGCATTTAGCTCAATTTTAATTCATTTTGTGAATTAAATACCAAAAGCATATTTTATTAGAGTTTGTTTTATGTTCATTATATAGAGAATTATTTGGCGAGAAATAATTTATTACGTTACGAAGAATTTATTACCGGACTATTTTATTAAAAATATCTTTGGTTGCTGAAAATTTTACCTATCAATTGAGTTGCAACGAGGGTAGATATTTTTATCAAAATAGTTTGAGATGTGAGTAATGTGTAGGTTGATATTTCTTGGTTTGGCTTTTATATATATATATATATATATTATTTAGTAAATTAGTAAGTAATATATATATATATATATGAGAAAGCAAGGAAGGAGAGAGAGAGAGAGAGAAAACATTTCCCTCCCTGCCTCACGATTCTTTTCTTTCTTCCTCTGTTCCGTGAAAACCGTGTTGGTGGTTTTCAAAACCGCCAAACACAAACCTCCACTTTTCTTTGACTTCGGAGCTTCATCTCGTGAAGTGACAGTAGGGAAAATTACTCACCTCCACGCCACGGTGCTAGTGAGCCAACTTAGGAAGCGTCGTGCGGAGCGAAGTTTTACCGGAATTTAATTGCGGTGCCGTAATCGATTATTCGAGCTACCGTTGAGGTAAGGGCTCCTTCCAAACTTTTAGTTTGCATCTAGGACCTTATTTGTGAGTTTGGGGAAAATAAATTTAGTGGGTTTGAGGTGTAGTTTTGTGGGAAATGAGTTTCATGCATTTTATGGGTGAAATGGTGAAATTGAATTTAATGAGTTTTGAGGTGTGGGTGATGGTTATTTTTGCTTGGTGTGATTGATGTGTTCATGGGTAATATTATGAATGTTGAAATTTGCTTAATTTTTAGAGATGTGGGGTTTTGAATAAATGCAATTTGTGTGTGGTTGTTGTGTAAAATGAATTGATGAGATTGGTGTATATGGTGATTTGAATTCAATGTGATTAATGAATTCAATTTCATGTGATTTGAGGATTATATGTGCTGAGTATGCTCTGGGTTAAATTTGAAAATCATTAATGTTAAATGAGCATTAGAAATGGGGAATCTTTTAATAGTTGCATTTACTTAATGATTGTGGTGTTACGAGTCAGAGTATGCTCATGCATTTCATAGTACATGGTGACCGGATGGGCCATGGTGATAATGGAAATCGGATGGGCCACGGGATGATTCCATGTGGATTGTTGGTTCATCTTATTCTGATGGGGATTATCACGTCGTGCTAATCTGTAAGAGATTGCACTTTAGTAAATCGTGCTAGCCTGTGAGAGACTGCAAGTTGGTAATTAGTAATGGCATGTGAGAGAGACCGTACAATTATGATTTACGCCTCTTCGAGTAGGGAATTGGTGATATTTCGGAATCATATGCATTGACATATACGCATTGCATTAGGGCGCTTGGCACGCGAGTCATGTTTGATAATATTATGATGGTGGTGTATACATATTTGATTGTTGTATGTCTGTATTGTATTAGATGCTGATGATTGATTGATTTGAAAGTGTTAGAATGATTTTGAAGTGTTTCAAAACTGACAATTTGTTGTTTTTCCAGCTGTATTCGAATACAACAGGGTTGTAGTCGAATACAGATACGTTGTTTTTGCCTCTGACTTGCGTATTCGCACTTGTATTCGACTACGAGGAGGTTGTAGTCGAATACAAATATCAAATTTTTGCCACTGACTTCGCATTTGTATTCGAATACAAGGGGGTTATAATCGAATACAAAAAGTGTAGGATTTTTCACTGTTTTTGCATCTGTATTCGACTACATGGAGGTTGTAGTCTAATACAGTTGTGTTATTTTTGCTGTTTATCTGCTGTTTTCGAATCTGTATTCGAATACAGATATGCTGTATTCGAATACGACAGTGCAGTTTTGTCCAAAACTTCATTTTTCAACCTTGTTTATGCATGTTTAGCATATACAAACCCTTTCTAGATGCATGCTAAGTTGAAGGGTGATTTTATGCATTTAAAATTTAAATGTTGTGGTAACTGTTAAATTCGGTTGGTGACCCTTTACAATTTTGTGAAAATATGGTGTTTGCCCTTAGATGAGAACCAAGGTCGTTCAAAGGCGTGGCACAACGATGGGTTGGTTTTGTGATTGAAAGCATAAGGGCTTGATGCTGCTCGTGGATTCTCATAACCCAGTCACCCTTAGATAGATTAATGATCAGCTTAGGGTTCTATTTAAGAATTTTATTTATTTCCCTTTCTTATTTCAAGGTTGTGGTTGTAAAAAGGGAACTTATGTATTTGAAACAAATAATTTTATCTGAGGTCTTGTATATTTGGATATTTTGAATTTTTCGTTTCAAAAAACTATTTCCGCTGTTTTTAAGGATTGTTGAATTTGTCGTTGTGTTACGATTTAAATATTTTATCCAAAAGTATTTCTCTATTTATCGATTTGGTTTTATCAATTTATTTTTGAAAAGAAAAATACACTCGCACTGTTAAAAATCGGGGTGTTACAAGTAGGGGATAGTAGATAAAAGGAAGAGGTAGAGAGACATGACAAAGAGAAAGAGACAGACTAATATATTTAGAAAAGTCACGTCTTTTATGATAATTTTGTAGTTTAAAAAATCACTTTTATAAAATTGTATACAAACAGATTAAAAATCATTTAAAAAAAATCATTTTTATCATAATAAACTAACAAAAAATAAAATAAAAAAATCAGTTTTAGACAAATCTCTAAATTTTTCAAACTAAAACTAAAAATTATATGTACTCTTACATAAGGTGTGTTGAGAAATGATTTTTTTAGTTTTGTTCTCTTTGCTTCCATTGGAATCCTAAATAGACAGACTCACTATCATGAACTTGAATTTTGATATCTGTAACTTGAACACGATTAAAATAAAAAATGTGCCAATACTTATGGATATTTAAAAAAATACTTGATATGTAAAAATGTTTTATACAAAATTTCAATCACATCATATCGTAGAAATATTTGTTGAGAAATTTTAAGAAAATGATTGAATAAATTAGCTAGATGGAAGTGAACTATATTGAGATCATCATAAGTGCCACACAAAAAAAACATGGGAAGGGCCATTGCAACTGTTATCTACTTATCCGATTAGGGATATGTACTCCTAGTTGTTCCAAAAAGAGAAATGGATTTAAGAATTGAGGAAATTTAAGGCATAAAGCAACAAAGAATGATGGTAACTAAATATTTCAAAAATATTTACATTTTTTAAACATGAATCCAACCAGTAAACAAGTACTGCCTGTCATCTACTTATACATGATATCATACAAATTGTAAATTATGGTGAAGAAGGGATATAATTAAGGCATATAATAAAGACATTCTTCTCTAGAAGAAAACAAATACAGGACCCTAAGATTGAGGAGAAGCATTTTCTTCTGTACAATGATTAAATATACAACTGATGGAGTTGCAATATTTTCTCTAGCTAGCAATTTCCGCACACTGATTTCTTCTGAAGATACTAAGCAAGATAGCTTCTACGAGTTTGTTAAGTTTCATCTTCTTAACTTATTGGCACATAAATTGCATCGTTTAAAGAGCTATGAGTTCGGCCATAGAACACATAAATTAGTAACCCTATTGCAAGCCACACAGAACACGCATCCATGTTTCAGCTCTGAAAAAAACATATACAAGAATTTAGAGAAATCATGCAACTCAGTAAACATATCTGAACAGAGAAATGTTGGTTCAACATAATACATTGAAGATAGCTTAATATTATATTTTCATCTTTGCTCCTCAATCTTTTATTTTTGTAGGCGCAATTGTTGTTTATTTTATGATATGAACATTTAGTTTCAAAACCATGCAACAAAGATAAAATTCCCTGTATTTTGTCGTAATAATTTTTTTTGTTTAAATAATTTTAGTCGCTGTAATATTTACTTTTTCCAGTTTTGGTCTCTACAAAAAAATATTTGTCTTTGTAATACTTTACAGTTTTAATGCCCTAAAAAATAAGAGCATTTGGTGTAGGTCTTCATTGTTTTGGTTTTGGTTTTGGTCTATGTAAAACTGTAAACTATCTTGAATTTTCAGTTCATTTACATCAAGTCTAAGATGAAATAATCCTTGTAACAAGTGCATGGACTAATTCAACATAAAAAGAGGTATATATTGGTTTCACAAACTTAAAAGACTAAGTAAAAGCAAAACACCCCCGTAGAGTTACTCAACTGAAGATGGAAGTTTTTATAAAGCAAGACGTTGAAGAAAGAGAACAAATTCTGATATTTATTTGAAAATATAACTATGAAAAGGAAAACTATCTCTCTGAGTTACTACTTTTAGATCATGAGATCAAATTACTTTATATTTAAAGTTTTCATATCATTGGATAAAGTTAACTTTCCAATTGGTCCTTCTATTTCATTCACATAGCTTCAAAAAAAAATGCATTTAAGAAGCGAACTTGATTAACCATATGCATATTTAAAATGTGAAAGATAAGTATTAATGCTTACCCAAGATTAATAAGTAGGTAGGAATTGATGAGAATGCAAGCTGTAGGCAGCAGTGGCACAAATGGGCATGTGAAACCTGAAAAATGATTAATGATAGAGTTATGAACAGATTCAAACTAACACTATCCATAGAAACTTATCAAATATAAGGACATGATGGTAAGGCATACCTCCAGAGTGACCAAATTTGTGCCTTGCATCATTTTGATCTATACAGGTTAGGAAGACGAATCCAGACACAAGAAGAGTGCCTCCGACTCCACACAATGTGAAGCGAACAGAACTGATAATAGCATAAAATAATGCTGAAAACAATTAGAACACTAAGAGAAATTCTTAAATGACACGACAAACACTAATAAAATGCATAAATTTATCATTGCATGCGCAGCTTGAGAAAAGCTATGTGAATCAAGATTAGACTGACCTAAGAAAAGTTAAACATGAAGCTGCATATGTGAGGACAAACGCCCCTAAGCATATGAATGCTATGATCCACCCAACAACTCTTCTTCTATTGCTCTCGTTCATATCTGCACCCAGAAAAACAAAACAATAAACAACAGTATGAATGAACAACGACTAAATCCACCCCAATCTAATACAAATCAATTGTAGTCTAATATAATTTTTTTTTATTTATTTCCCTTTCTTATTTCAAAGTTGTTATTGTAAAAAGGGAACTTATGTATTTGAAACATATTATTTTAGACGATGTATTTTATATATGGACACTTTGGATTTTTGTTACAAAAACTATTTCCGTTGTTTGTAATTAATTATGAGTTTCTCGTCGTGTTACGACTTAAATATTTTATCAAAAAGTATTTTCTTCATTTATGAATTTAACTTGGGATTTTTATCAATTTATTTTGAAAAAAAAAATACACTTGCACTGTTAAAAATCAGGGTGTTACATTGTGGTATCAGAGCTTTCGTTTAAATTTCTTTGGGACTGTGATTTGGGTGTCCTAAGCTGATCAAGAGTCGAGGTTAGGGGTATCAAGTGATTGGAGCCCACGTGTACATTGTGTTTTGTTGTCTTGGGTCAAGCATGATGTGCTTAAGTAGTTTATTGTTTCTTATATGAAACAGGGTGCCTTGTAGCACTTTAGTTGGAAGAGAAGTTAAAACATAGAACATTAGTCGACTTTGGTCGACGGGTGTCTCTGAATTCCTTAAACGTATCGGTCTAGGAAAGACATGGTTGAAGCGAATCATGACGGCATGGGATTTATGAAGTGGGTTCAAGGATACAAAGGCTATATTATTGGCGTTAACTCGAAGATGATGGGCACGGATGGATTAACGTTAGACTGTTATGGGATTTCAAGTAAGGATTTAAGCAGAGAAATTATTTTTTAAGCAAAGTATTGGATGTTTTCTCAGTACATTTCATCACGAGACTGGATGAAGTAAGTTTGGTAACTGTCAAAGAGATGTGAACACCATGGAATTGTTGAGAAAACGAGGCTTCCATTTGGAATAGCATCTGGTGCTCAGGTGTCAACAAAGGAGGCTTGTATTGAAGTTAAGGTGCGCTACACATTAGGGGTGAATATTACCTTGGTTAGATAAAGGACGCTTTGAGAAATAGTCGATACCTTGAGGGGTAAAGTCGAGCATTCGAATTAAACTAGATTCATGACTTAGATTGTTAAGTATGGATCTCACGACGATTATGGGAGTGAGACTATATATTTTGTGGTTAAGTGACGAATATCTGTGTGGTTTAGGAGATAATAAGTATGAATAGTGATCTTAGATGAAACTATTGACGCGTAAGGGTGAATTTTGAGTGGTGTTTGGGGTAAACATAAGGAGTCAAAACTTGATGTATTGAACCACATGTTACTATTAAGTGGAATTGGAAGTACAGAGTACAGGAATACTTAGAGATTGTTGCAATGTAAGCTTGGAGTGTCTATTAAAGGATGGTAAACACTAGGAGAGTGTGAATATTTTGATAAGTTAGAGGGATTAATCAAGATTTGATTTAGGACCCTAAGATGGTTGATCTTTACACCGACAATTTAAAATCCACAAGGTTGGATGGAGGACCCAGTGACACCTTAAACTTGCATGATCGAGGGAGTTGAGGTGGGCAAGTGATAAATAATTCATGTTATGAGTGGAAGTATTTGAAGATTTACTAATAATTTTGTGTTATGATTAGAAGAGTTTTCATTAGTGAGATTACTAAGGCGGTTAGAGTCAATGATGAATTTAGATGATGTATTGAGTATTTGAAGATTTCAAGAATCAGATTTTCTAATTTTATTCATTGACATAGAGTGCAAGGAAGAAATGTCACAATTTATGGTAGTGTTGGTCTTGGGAAGTCAAGCGTTATGATTTGAAATGAGTGTTTCAGTTACTAGATGGACGACGAAGATATGTGAATCTTGGAGATATTTTACTGCTAAGTTATGAGAATGAGGTCTAAAGATAATTATTCTTTAGGAGATGCTTATTGGGTATGTTTGAGAAATAGTTCTTTAGGACGTTCGATTGTTGGGACTCTATCAATTTGTACCTCGGTGAAGGTTGAGAATGAATAAGAAGATCCAACGAGTGAATCAAATTTTGGAAAACGTACCATGAAAACTTGTTGGAGCAGCACATGGGTATGTAGCTTATGTCAATTAAGGATTCATGAAATGAATTATCCTATTCGAAAATCTAACATTGTTATTAGAAGGGTATGCCAAAGAATTCAAAGGCACTACTTGAATGCATGTCATAGGGGTACGTTATTGTGTTCGTCAATCAAAAGAGTTAAATGGTTGTTTGATAGGGAAGAATTGAGTATGGAATGAAAAAGTTTGGTAAAAACTAGTAAGGCTTGATTTATTAACATCACTATAATGAAGCAAGACGAAGTATGATGGCAGATGAGCTAAGAAAATTAAAGGACTCTAGGTTTTGACCACATGGATGGTTGAATGACGGTAGAGGTGAAAAGTGTTTTGAGATATATTTCAGATGCAGAATATTTTATAGGAAGTGTGAAAATTTGGAGGAATTAAAATTTTGGAAAACGTACCATGAAAACTTGTTGGAGCAGCACATGGGTATGTAGCTTATGTCAATTAAGGATTCATGAAATGAATTATCCTATTCGAAAATTAGACATTATTATATGTTTTACTATTACTATTTTTATTTTTAAACACAATTTCATTAATAAAACATTACTAATATTCCAAAACTAATATTTTATAAAATAAAATAATTAATCTTTTAAAATACATTAATAACCGAAACTCTCATATTCAAATTAATCACTATAGTTATACTTATTTTTTCAAATACTCACATTAAAGTACTACCATCCTTAGAAAATGTTTGAAATTATAAAATAAATAAATATTACATCAACACTTAATATTAATTACTAATTCAAAATAAATATATATAAAATCACAATGACATAACAAGTATATAAAAATCAAAAAATTCAAATACAATATTACTACTATCTCAACATAATTATTTATAAAATAAATAACTAAAAATTGAAAATAGTTATAAATAATTGAAATATAACTACGTCTGCACTTAACATTAGTCAAACTCATTGTAAAATATTACATTAATTGCGTACGCGCATATAAACGTAAAATCCCCTAAAATCTTATTATTTAAAATATTACAATAAGATACTATTTAGAAAAAGATATAAAACAATAAAATATAATATTTGTTATTTACATTACTCATTTAGTCCAATATGTATAAAAGTAACACATCATCTAAAGCACCCATATAACGAAAACTAATCACGAAATTTATCAACATTTATTGTAAAATAATTTTAACACCAACTTAATTATTTAAAATCATATTTCATTAATAAAATAATTTATTATTAAATTTGGGGTGTTACAGTTCTCTCCTCGTTAAACAAATTTTGTCCATAAAATTTGTAGTGAATAATAAGTGAACTGATATCTAACTAATCTCGCTCGAGATTCAAACTTAGTTTATAAACATATTTAAGATATTCACTACTCATTTAAGCATAACATGTCAATAATCCTAGCATGATAAGGTAACATGACATAACAAATTAATTAAACACATCACATTCAACGACTCAAATATGAAGAAAATATAATGATCAATCATTATCGCTTATAGATAAAACTAAGCATGTGAATTTAGTCAACAAAAATTTACTACACTTAGTTGAATCAATTAACACGAAAGTTCTCAAGAATTTACTACATTTGTATCTTGAAATTACGTTCCAAGAATCTTCATACTTATCTATAACATGAAAGTTCTCATTATCTAGATGGTGAAATATTATTTGAAGACTTAATCCTACGAGTTATTTTAACAGTTGAACCAAAATCAAATTTATGATATTGAATTCTTTGTAGATATTTAATTATTTTTATAATGCATAAAAAATTTGTAGGATAATGTTAATTATCATCGTTATCGTTGCATTTTCTAAAAGGCATTTTCTAAATTGAAATTATTAACATCTTATTTGCAATCCATCATATCACAAGGGTGTGAATAAAACAAATATAAAGATAGTAAAGTTTCAAAAGATTCAACAAAAAATTTATACAGGTTCACCTATAGGCTACTCCATTCTTCACAACTTTGTCAAATTTTCATTAGTGCTCAGAAACTCATCATCTGATCTACACCTTTTCAACTATGCATTTTCCTAGCCTCACCAGGCTTACATCACTATTTTTATACTAGCCTCAAAAGGCTTACACAATAACTCAAGTTTACATCAACTTGAGGATATACAAGTAGTAATATATTTGATTTGTTTGAGATTAGATTACAACATTTTAAGATAAGATAGTGATATGAAGTTGTATATAACACACTCAATAAAAATGATCCTCATATATGTTTAAGTTTAGAAGAGTGTGTGTAGAATGAAGAGAATGATGATAAGCTTAAATTACTTTAATATTTTCTTGTAGATGATTCTCTTGATGTTTGAAGATTAATACTTCTATATTTATAGTTACATTTGGAGCTTCAAACATATGGCTCAAAAAAATATAACTGTTGGAGACTTTGCTAAGTTTCCTTAGACTTGTCTTTATTTGAAAAACAGACATTCAACCTTTATCATCGTGTTAAGTATGTTGAGAGGATGATTGCTATAATCCGTCCTCAATTCTAATTTAAGTAGCAGAATGAAGCTTCTATTGTCTTGAGTCTTAATGTGATTGTTGTTTTTTTGCTTTCCCCTTTTCAAACCACTTTGAGCAGTGTGCCTTTCATGTCAAGTACATCACCTTTTTGCACCTTTGTACTTTTTTTTATGTGTCAAATTTGTTACGAGGATATCCTTTGCGACTATCCTCATCTTAAGACTATATTCATCCTCTAATGTAACTAATTTTGAGGATGTTCATCCTCATATCTGTGTAAGTCTTTGAGAGATGATTGTATATCTTTCTTTTCTATATATGACTATTGGAATTTGGTGTAAACATGTTGACACCTTTTATATTTGTTAGGTAACCTTCTAGACTCTTATTTGTGGAAGACATTCTTATTATCCTCTTGATCTATGGATGAGAAGGGTAACAACCCAGCCCTTGTCGTTACTGGCATTGTTAATCATGACCTTTTCGCCCCCATCCACCTTGTGGAAATAACAAGTTTTTGCCTTCCGTGGAATTCGAACCTGATATATAGGGGATAAGTACAACCATCCATTCATTCCTACTACCAATTGTGTGTGGAATGGAGGGGACGAGAAGTTCGTGATTAACAGTGCTGATAACGAGAAAGGGTTAGGCTCTTACAAGAAGGTTCCTAAATGTTTCCAATACCCTAGAAATCATGACTAATGTGTTTGTCTTATTTCAAAGACTTTTGTACAATGCTAACATAGTGTGTTTTTGTACTGTTCATATAAGAGCTCATTTTTATATATGAGAGGATGATTTTTTTGAGATTCCATCCTCAAGTTATGTTAAGTATGAGGATGAATGTTTTCATCTCCCCCATATGAGTTAGTGACTAATGTGTTGTCACTTCTTTTACTTTTGGAAACCTTGAATAGTGTGAAGAACTAGTCAACTTTTATGACAATTACTTTTTTAATAATTGTGAGATGAAAACTTTGATAAATATTTATCTTCATATATGAGATTGTGAAGAATATACATCCTCAGACTTGAGATTAGGATGAATGTCCTTCCTCGGGTTTATCCTTGGATAAGAGAATGTGAAGAATATTCATCCTCAGGTCTCTCATTGGATCTTGATACTTCATCATCTGATTTTTATATCGACACATCTTGACCCATAATTTTTCTTGACTTCTTCCAAGATATTTTATGTGTGACTGAGATGCAACATATTGATGATGATTATCCTCAGCTTGAAGATATTCATATTTCTATTTTGGAGTCAGGCTCCTCAATTATTTATGATGGTTAAGTACACTACTTACAATGGTGTTGTAACAAGGTACATCCTTTGTTATACGTTCCACATATGTTCAATTCTCCAGGTGCAACTATACTTGTATTGTTGTTGATGGCCTATCATTGTAGCATTATCTTGAAAGTTATGATGATTTTATCATCCTCTCTGTTGAAGCTATTATGGTTCAAATTATAGTCTTCAAATATCTTCATTAAGCTTATGATGCTACTGGTGTAATCCTCTGATGTTACTTTCATTGTTGAGTTGATACAATGCACTTGTTATTCACGATCTTCTCACCCCTTCCCCCCACCTAGGAAGTAGTGAGTTTTTGCCTTCCGTGGGAATTAAACCCGGTACCTAGAGGATATGTATCACCGTTCATTCATTTCCACTACCAATTGAGAACACATTTACATACTTTCTTCTTAGGGTTTTCTTTCTCAAGCTTTGGACATTCAGATTTGAAGTTTCCTGGTTCCTTGCATTCACAACTGATGATTTGCTTCTTTTATGAATTCTCATTTCTATCTCTTCAATCTGGGGAACATATGAAATCCTTCTTGGGAAACTGTTTATTTCTTTTACTCCATAGACGCTGAACTCTTTTGAAGATGAGTGACAATTCATCACTATCTGAATCATCACTCTAGTCATCAGATTCACTTTGGTTTGGTTTATTTTCTACTTGAAAAGCCTTGGAAGTGGTTTTCTTGCCTTTAGATTTTAAAGTAATAGATTTTGAATTCCTTTCTGGTTCATCTTCATTTAGCTCAATCTCATGGGATAGAAGTGAACACAAATTCCTTCCTGAATAGCTGTAACTTTATGTCTCCATTTTCTTGGTCGACTCCTTAAGATCTTTTTAACACGATCAATTGTGGTGTAGCTTTTGTTAAGTAATTTCAACCCAAAAATTAACGTTTGATATCTAGAGAACATTTTTTCTATGTCTTCATCATCCTTTTTCTAGAACAACTCATATTGTCTCACCAATATGTTTGCTCTAGACTCCTTGACTTTTTTGTTTCCTTCATTATTGAGGAATAGAGCAACAAAAACACTATTTGTTGTATTTTTGTTGCTGCATTTATCAAACTCTTTGAAGGTTATAACATTTATCACAAAATTTCTAGATTTATGATGCAACTTGAATTTCTTTAAACATCAAGTTTCTTTTTGGGTATGAAAACACCATTTGGATCATCTGGAGCTACATAGCCATATTCAACCATTTCCCATAGTTCAGGACTGTGAGATATGAAGAAGCTTTGCACTTTATCTTTCCAGTATTCAAATTTCGCTCCATCAAATAATGGAGGTCTGTTAGCATGTCTACAAGACGCTTCATCTTCAGAGTTTCTCACAAAAGAAAAGTGAATGATTTCTTTTAAAAAATAAGCTTGTAAAGATAAAAGCTAAGGTAAAAAAAGGGAAAGAAAGAAGCAATTATCCTGGTTCCCTATCAAAAGGTAGCTACATCCAATCCCTTCAACTTGAGGAATTTCTATTATACTCTCCTGATTACAAACCACCAGAGTATACTACTAACTATACCCTAGTCTTCTCAAAGTTTCTAGCTTAATACAATCAAACCCTTTAAGGATTTAAACCACAACTTGGCTAAGTTACAACGAAATGATATTTGTGTAATTACAAGATAACTCTTAAACATAGGATATAAACTTAAGCACAAAATACAATTGAAATACTTTCAAGAGAAAGTATGTAGGAAGGATATTAGATTACTTGACACAATCAATTTTTTTTTTATTCAAGCAGCGTAATAGTTCAATGAAAATCTGGATGTATAGCCATGAGGTAGGAGTACTACATATACTGAAGTAAAAATCTCAACTTACAAGGAAGGGGGGTTTGAATTGTAAATGTTCCTATTTAAATTTTTCTGTAAAAACTTAAGATTTTAACTCAAGATTGATCTTGGTTTTGAAAACAGAAAACGAAGAACGTTCTTAGTTTTAACCAGAAAACGAAGAACGTTCTTAGTTTTAACCAGAAAATGGAGAACGTTCTTGGTTAGTTAAAATCAGCAATTCAGTTTATATATTTAACTTGATTATCAATCAGACTTAATGTAAATAGAGATAAGAGAAGAGATATCACACAACGATATATCCTGGTTCACCCAACTCGGGCTACGTCCAGTCCTCACAATTGTGAGATTTTCACTAAGTGTTTAAAACGGAGAACAATCTTGGTTTACACCACCAGTTCAGATCAACCTTGATCTGTTACACACCATGTCTTTTCCACCCAGAAAGGCTTTCAAAACGATCACCTATCAATCTTTAGATAGGAATTTACACTTTACCTTTTAACCATAAAAGAATTTCTTACAATCAACTCAAACTATACCCAACACTTATAGTCTTTGAGTTTCAAGTATATGATTGTGAATAATTGATGAGTTTTCTTAGCTCTTGAAGTTCTGATTTTCCTTTGAGCTTGAACTTCCTTTTATAGGCTTTAGGAAGGTTGATGACAGCCAAAAGAGTCGTTGGAAAGTGCTCTACTGTAATATGTTAGATTTTGACCAAAGACCAGATTTTATTAATTAAAAAATGTTCATGTCTTTGAACATTATGAATTATGTTTCTGTGATGGGAATGGCTGGTCTGAAGCTTCTCATTCTTGGATAATTTTGGTTGTGTTTAATGATCCTTTGATTCTCTGATATATGATTGATGCATTTAGTTCAAGACAATGTTTTGATTCGCGCAAAACAGACTGAAGAACTATGTCAATCTGCTGGAGAATGATTGTTGAACATTCTGGAGACTGTTTAATCATTCTGGAGACAGATCTGATCATTCTGGATACAGATATGATCATTCTGGAGACAGATCTAATCATTCTATAGACTAATGATCATTTTGGAGACTGATATGATCATTCTTCGTTTTTTCCTTGAATGCTGCTATGTGGACAATATTCCATGGACCTTTCGTTATATGTGCATGTATCTCAGATATGTAGCTGAAGCATATGTTTCAAGAACATTCTTCGTTCTTGACATTCAAGCTGGAGAATGACCATTCTTGTTTGAACTTGCTTGATTTATCATATTCCATAGCTTTTCTACTTTGTATTTTGAATTAATTATTTGCTGAGATGGATCCTTTATATTCCTTAAAGAGTACTGATTATATGATTGTGAAATCCAGAAGCAATGATTGTAAAATCCAGGAGCAATTTTTTCTTCAACAGAGGAGATCATTTTTTCTTGAAATCTCAGAATTGTGGAGAACGTTCTCCATTTTCCATACTTCTGTCAAGAACGTTCCCGTTCTGTTTGTTCATTTTTTCTCTTTAGTGTGATTTTGCTTGTAATGCTTGGTACCTATATTTGATTAACACACTCAAACACACATGTTAAATACCAAAACACTTAGAATCATAATTATAAGTCTTAATTAACTTTTGTTTAGTTATCATCAAAACATTAATTTGGGATTTTGTCTTAAGAATCTCCCCCTTTTTGATGATGACAAACCTGTTAATTCAGATTTTAATTTTGATTCTAATTTTAATCACAGAAAGCTTAAAAGCTCCCCCTCATAATATGCTCCAATATTTGAACCAACATATAGAAGTAATCATACAATAGGACTTTTGATATACTTAAAATCTAAGAATTACTTCTTTCCCTTTGTGATCTAACAAAAAGGATGGGGAATACAAAGGAAATGCAAAAGTAGGGAGCAATAAAATGAGTATAATACACATAGAAATCATGTGTTTGATCAATGCATTCATATATCAAATTTTTGTTTTTTCAAGTTTGTATTTAACATCATGAATCATAGTATGTATGATGATCAAAAATCATTTTAGTCAATATTGAAATCAAGATATGGATAATGATAGCTAAAAAATATTCTTATGCTAAAAAAGTTTGTATTTTTCAAAAACAATCAAAGAGATTTGTTCACATAAAAAATGATTTTAAGGATATAAAGAGGAGAATTTGTAGAAAATGATGTCAATTCTTATAACATGATAATTTGAAATTATGATAAGAATTTGAGTTCCAAGAAAGAATAAAAAAAATCATGATCAGGATATACCTTGATAAGATCCAAAGAAGCACCTGAATTTAGACAAGAGTACAAGATTAATATGTGCTTCTTCTAAAGGACCACCAATTATTATTGTTGCCTCCTCACAATTAGTTCTTACAGGTTAATCAAGATCTACATGCACATCAATAAAACCAGGCATGACAACAACCTCACCATAGTCAAGCACTTGTTGCACATAATTCCTTTGTTTGCCATATCCTCCACAATAGACACCATCTCCATTCCTTTAGTGATGCTTGAATATCATTTTTGTTGTCCAGAGGCATGTCAACTGCTGTAGTTACACCTCCAGCAGCAGCAACTTTGGTACCGTATATAAGTTCCTCCCAATTAGTTCTTCCAATAATTTGATCATGAGGAGATGTTTTGGAGGAAAGGTTAATAGTGAGGTAGGTGTAGGAGTGCCAAAAACAAATGGTTCAAACTCATTTTAGAAGTTGTTGAAGTTCTTCAACCATGATAGGCAACATAGTTTTGATTTTGAGGGTGATCACTTATCGTTCTCTAGCTTTTATGAGGAGAATGAAATGAAGATTGTTTATTAATCTCGGTTTCCTGGGAAGCATTCTGTTGTTGCTGTCCAGAATGTTTTCTTCTTCATCATCCTTTGCTTTGTTAATGTTTCCAAAGGTTATATACACTTCAAATTTTTGTAATGAGAGGAGACATCATACTTTTCAATTCATATTGAGCATGCCTTGTCCATGTATCAATGTTCTTTCTTGATTGTTGGATGGTGTTCCTACATCACAAGTTAGTAATGATTATGGTACCCATATTTGTTTGGGTTCTTGATGGTTAGTATATCTTCTTTTAGAAGATTTTTTAAAACATGATCACTTTTTAAAATAGCAAGTTGATTCGAAGTGACCATTTTTGGAACAATAGGAACACTTTGTTGTTGGTCTTGGAGAAGGTTTCGAAATCTGAGTTTTAAACAACTTTGAACTTGATTTTGATGAAATTCCATATCGTTCTCCCTTTTTCAAACTTTCAGGAGAAAGTTCTGTTTTTGTTCCAGAACATTCTCCCTTTTGAAAGTTACCTGGAGAATGTTCTCCTTTTTTCAAGTTTCCTGGAGAAAGTTTTGTTTTTGTTCCAGAACGTTCTTCCTTTCGAAAAATCCTTTTGTTCTTGATTTTTCATCTCTTTTCTTAAAGTAACATGCAAACTCTAAATGTCCAATTTTACTACAATATGAACATTTGGTTTTGCATTTATCTTCTTTTCTTTCTGGAACAAAAGAGTTTTCATACATTTCCATTTTCTGAGTTTTATCAAAACCAAGACCAGCTTTATCAAAGATTCCTACATGAGATCCCATGATTTTTTGAAGTGTTTTAGTGGCTATATTAAAAATTGACAAGTCATTTTTAAGAAGTTCATTTTCAGTTTTAAGGAGAACGTTATCTGTTTTAGCTGCAGAACGTTCTAAACCTCTTTGGATTTCAAAATTTTGTTGTTGTGTTTCTTTCAGTTCTTGAATGATATTTTTGAGAACATCATTCATAGCCTGAGCTTTTTATTTTTCTTTATAAAATTGTTCTTTTAAAGAACTACATTTTTGAACAAGAAGGTTTTCAATTTTGTTCACATAAAAGACATGGTTCAGAATTTATTACCTCCTTGTCTTCAGTTTTTGCCATTAAACATAAGTTGACTTCTTCAAGTCATCCCAGGTCACCATCATGGAATTTTTCTTAAAAGGAAACTTCTTTGGTGCTCTTTTGTTCAAGAGATATTCAGTTTTATAATGTCCTTGTTTATTGCATCCAAAACATGTGATTTGACTTTTTTCTACCTCTATTTTGAAGTTTTCCTTTTTATTTGAAATTCCCTTTTTGGACTGATCCCTTCTTCTCAACATTCTTTGTATCTTTCTTGTAAGACGAACTATTTCTTCATCAACATCTTCCTGTTCAATTTCTTTTGAATCTTCATCTGGTTGCAGTGGCATACTTTCTTGAGAAGCTTTTAAGGCTATTGCTTTGCCTTTCATGGTTGGTTTATCTTCTTGTAACAGCACTTCATGTGCTCGTAAGGTTCCAATAAGCTCTTCTAGTCCTAGCACTTCAAGGTTCTTGACTTGGCTTATGGCTGTTACCATCGGGCTCCATATGGTTGGAAGATATCTCATGATCTTTCTTACTCTGTCTTGTACTGAGTAAGCTTTGCCAAGAGAAGCATCTCATTTACTATAGTTGTGAATCTTGAGTACATCTCATCAATAGTTTCTCCTTCATGCATTTCGAACAGTTCGAACTTCCTTATGCCAATGTCTATTCTTGTTTCTTTGACATGACTTGTTCCTTCATGATGAGTTTGCAATGTATCCCACTCATCTTTAGCAGTGTTGCATTCATCAACTCTTTCGCTTTCTTCCCTACTTAAAGCACAAGATAAAAATAGTTGAGCTTTAAATTTAGGAGTACCATGGTTTTATCTTCAGTTATCCAGTTTGCTTCTCCTTTTTTATCTGATGTTAGATCAGCTTGGTTTACTCTTGGAATGAAATCTCTTTCTGTTATGATATGCCACATTCCTGTATCTTAAGATTTCATAAACAACTGCATCTTGTTCTTCCAGAAATAGTAATCTGTTCCATCAAAGTAAGGTGGTCTGTTTGAAGATCCTCCATCAATAATGTATTTTGCTTTTGACATTTTTCCTTCTAGATCTTTACTCTAGCACTTGTCAAAGTGTTTAATCTTTAGAGACCTTTCTCTGATGCCAATTGAAGTAGAAATGTCAATTTACAAGAAAAGGGGTTTGAATTTTAAATGTTCCGATTTAAAATTTCTTGTAAAAACTTAAGATTTTAACTCAAGATTGATCTTGGTTGGGAAAACAGAAAACGAAGAACGTTCTTGGTTTTCACCAGAAAATGGAGAACGTTCTAGGTTAGTTAAAATCATCAATTCAGTTTATATATTTAACTTGATAATCAATCAGACTTAATGTAAATAGAGATAAGATAAGAGATATCACACAACGATATATCCTTGTTCACCCAACTCGGGCTACGTTCAGTCCTCACAATTGTGAGATTTTCACTAAGTGTTCAAAATGGAGAACAATCTTAGTTTACACCACCAGTTCAGATCAACCTTGATCTGTTACACACCAAGTCCTTTCCACCCAGAAAGGCTTTCAAAACGATCACCTATCAATCTTTAGATAGGAATTTACACTTTACCTTTTCACCATAAAAAAATTTCTTACAATCAACTCAACACTTATAGACTTTGAGTTTTACACAATAATGATAAGAGTGTTTGATAGAATCTGAATTATTTCAACTTGTGTTTGATATTCGATCCTTTACAAGAGATTTAGTATAATAATAATAGAAGATTTAAGTATGATTATAATTGACTCTTCTTGAGAATGAGAGAATTACAAGTATATGACTGTGAATAATTGATGAGTTTTATTAGCTCTTGAAGTTCTGATTTTCCTTTGAGCTTGGCCTACCTTTTATAGGCTTTAGAAAGGTTGACGACAGTCAAAAGAGCCGTTGGAAAGTGCTCTGCTGTAATATGTCAAATTTTAAACAAAAACCAGACTTTATTAATTAAAAAATGTTCATGTCTTTGAACATTCTGCGCTCTGTTTCTGTGATGGGAATGGCTGGTCTTAAGCTTCTCATTCTTGGACAACTTTGATTATGTTTAATGATCCTTTGATACTCAGATATATGATTGATTCATTCAGTTCAAGATAGTGTTTTGTTTCGCGCAAAACAGACTGAAGAATGATGTCAATCTGCTGGAGAATGATTGTTGAACATTCTGGAGACTGTTTAATCATTCTGGAGACTGATCTGATCATTCTAGAGACAGATCTGATCATTCTGGAGACTGGTGATCATTCTGAAGACTAATTTGATCATTCTTCGTTTTTTCCTTAAATGTTGATCTGTGGACAGTATTCCATGGACCTTTCGTTATATGTGCATGTATCTCATATATGTAGCTGAAACATATGTTTCAAGAACGTTCTTCGTTCTTGACAGTCAAGCTGGAGAATGATCAGTCTTGTTTGAACTTGCTTGATTCATCATATTCCATAGTTTTTCTACTTTGTATTTTGAATTGATTCTTTGCTGAGATGGATTCTTTATATTCCTTGAAGAGTATTGATTATATGATTGTGAAATCGATGAGCAATTTCTTCCTCAACAGAGGAGCTCATTTGTTCTTGAAATTTCATAACTATGGAGAACGTTCTCTGTTTTCCAAACATCTGTCAAGAACGTTCTCCGTTCTATTTGTTCATTTTTGCTTTCTCTTTAGTGTGATTTTGCTTGTAATGCTTGGTATCTATCTTTGATTAACACACTCAAACACACATGTTAAATACCAAAACACTTAGAATCATAATGATAAGTCTTAATTAACATTTGTTTAGTTATCATCAAAATATTAATTTGGGATTTTGTCTCAACATATACTACTATGAGAATGACGTCGTTGTAGGCACATGGAAGAGAATATTCACATACAACTTGTACGATACTGTACTATTCAGACAACTAGATTAATTTCAAAATTGATTCCTTAAACTTGTCTTTTTTAGCTTCATAATATTCTCTTGTTCAAGAGGAATCTCGATGAATGCATATGATTGTTCTTCAAGACGAAAACACATCAGATGATGAGATGGATCTTTCGGATGAATGCAACAATAGATGATCCACATCTTGTGCTAAATGCGCTTGACTTTTGTTATATTGTTGACTAGATGATAACTGTAATGCCCCAAATTTTGAATCCAAAGCATTACTTAAAATACTTATTGCTTAGAAAAATTTACAATATTTTAAAAAAGTAAGAATACCTAATTATTTATTCATTTAAATAATTAGTAACAACCACATTTATTTCATATTATTAAGAAAATGTTTATTCAGAAGCTAAAATAAAGTAAAAACAATTATTCCTAATGAAAGGGAATTCACTTCCGTATTTCTAGAATTCTATTGCATTTTAAAAGTTGGTGAGAAAAGATTAAAAACAAACTTAGAAATATCGCGACAATTCTATTATTACAAAATTGTCTTAAAAAAACTCATTTTTACCCCATGTTTGCCGCACATCAATACTCATCAACTATTCTTGAATCTCCTCGAACTCAATAGTACCTAAAATGTTGTTGTAAGGGTCAATTTTTTTTTCCATCATCCACATCAAACCAAAGCTAAGCATATGGAAAAATGACACAAAACATATAAATGTAAAACTTCCAATTTAAAAGAAAAAAAATGCAAACCGATAAAGCGTATAACACTAACATATGCACTTATGCATAATGCATGCTTCTAAAACTATATGATCTGAATATAAACCTGCCACTAAGGCAACTTCCACACAGAAAGATCGCATGTTATGGGGAAAACAAACCTGCCACTAAAGCAACTTTCACACCGAAAATCACTCATAGCAATGGGGAAAACAAACTTGCCACTAAGGCAACTTCCACACAGAAAGATCACCCATAACAATGGGGAAAACAAACCTATCACTAAGGCAACTTCCATGAAGATACATATGCCATGACATGCCGATATATTATCAAAGAGATATATTTCCACACAGCCCACTAAGAATCATGTCATATGCATTCAAAATCACTTTTTAAAATCATCATCTTATTCACATATCACTAAGATCACATACCACACATCCTTATCATGAGTATCACATATTCATAGAAAAATAATCATAGAAATTATAACTTTCACCACATATACATAAAAATCGAAACTTGATATCATATACAATTATACACCATAAAAATTAACGCTTTAACATATATAACAAGAAAATTCAAACTCCATCTCATTACATCATCAAAGTTAAAATTTTGTCACATATAACATACAAATTCAACCTTTATTTCATATTCATCATAAAAATTAAAACTTTATTACATATAACATAAAAATTCATACTTTATTTCATATTCGTCATAAAAATTAAAACTTTATCATCTATAACATAAAAATTCATACTTTACTTCATATTCATTATAAAAATTAACACTTTATCACGTATAACATAAAAGTTCATACTTTACTTCATATTCGTCTTAAAAATTAAAACTTTATCATATATAACATAAAAGTTCACACTTTACTTTATATTCATCATATAAATTAAAATTTTATCACGTATAACATAAAAATTCATACTTTCATTCATATTTGTCATAAAAATTAAAACTTTATCATATATAACATAAAAATTCATACTTTATTTTATATTCATCATAAAAATTAAAACTTTATCACATATAACATAAAAATTCATACTTTACTTCTTAAAAATCGTATATTACATATCGAACTCAACTGATGTTTTATTATTTTAATTCGTCAGTCTGCATTTATTCCTTTCAAAAGGCAAGCAATCACAAATATTAATTTCATGACATCCAATCAACGGTCTAACTATAATTTGTATGCGGAAAAGCCCTTACCTTAGTCGCTTTTCTTCTCAATACAAAGCTCTAAGTCACACGAAGTTGTTCACAAGGAAAAAGAAGTTTCAAGCCTTTGATGCACAAAGAAAAGGAGGTGTGAAGGTGATGGTGGCTAGGATGTTCTCTTGTATACTTTATTATCATCAAAACCAAAATTAAATGTCACTGTTTCTTAAACCAACTTGGTTCTAACAGTTAGGTTTGTGGAATCGTATTCACCCCTTATTATACAATTGATTCTATTAAACATAACCAGTTACTATAGCTCATTTTTCTTTAACTCTTTGGTGTATTTGACGTGCTACAAATGAAAAATATTGAGATCATAATGTTTTGTCTTCTCATCTAACTGTAGAAAGATGACATGATTTCCTTTGTGAATGGTTCAAAGCAAAGAGATATGTTGAAGTTATGGAAACTAGAGCTCGAAATGACTATTTGGATACATGGCAACCCTATCCCACATGCGCGATTCTTCCGATAGTTGGAAAAAACTAGTTTTGGTATATGTGTCTATGATCACCATGGAATATTTTTCAAGCTAGAATAGTTTGGGTTCTTTATTGTTTATCTACTCTTGAAGGAGAAACTATAGGTCTTCTTCATGCTCTTCGTTGGATGAGAGGTTTAGATCTCCAACATGTCATCTTTGAGTTAGATAGTTAGAGGATTGTTAATCGTTTACATGAGTCTCTTGACTATGTCTCTGAGTTTGGTGCTATTGTGAAATCTTACAAGCTCATTCTTAATTCATTTACAAACTATGATATTAGTTTTGTTAGGCGGTTTGCAAATAGAATAATCACTCTTTAACAAGGACGACAATATTTACGACTAATTTCTAAGATTTTTATCATATTATTTTTTAATTGATTTTGAATGAAATACATAAATTATTACTAAAAAGAAATCATTATTCTTTCTAAGTATCCCATGATTTCCGCTAATTTCTTGTACGTTGAATATGTGTATCTTTAGGAGTTTAAGATCATCTATCTAGACAATAGACTGGGTGGTAGTAGGTTACCAAATTGATTTGTCCTTAATTAATAATTTCATTTTCTTGGGCCCATGATGCCATAACCCATTTTTCTCACGCTTTAATCGGTTGCTGTCGCAATCTAACATTATCAAACTAATAAGCTCCATAAAAACATCCGTAAAATTTGATTTCATGTCTGTTTCATTAACAAAGTTTATTTGACAACCTTTTCCTTAAGTTCTGAAATTTATTTTATTAGTCAATTCCCATATTCAATATATCATTTATAGAGTTTGAGTTTAAATAAAAATAATTTTTGTTTTAAATAATTTAAAATAATTTTTGTTTTAAATAATTTAGAGATTATTTTTTAGAGATTTTTAAAAAAGTAATTTTTTAACTCCCGTTTGTTTACTTTTATAAAAATGATTTAAAAAAAATGATTTTTAACCCGTTTGTATACAATTTTGTAAAAATGATTTTCTTTTAAACTACAATTACCATTTCGTATACACATTTTAAAATTTTATAATTAAGTATTTCTCAAAAACCAATATATAAACACACAACCAAAAAACAAGAAAAATCTAAAAAGAAAACAAAATTTATTGGATAAAAACAAGATGGCATAGAAAGAGAAAAATAACAACGTCGTAGGAAGAGAAAAAAAATGACCAACTTATTAAAAATGAACGGAGGGCAATTTGGAATTTTCAAAATAAGGTAGAGGTAATTGCATCATTTTCTATAGTTAATGAGTTAAGTTTCGTATTTTTCAATTGTATTTTATTTTTCTCCTATTTTTAGCTTTTCATTTTTAGGCAAAAAATAATTTTTTTAACAAAATAATTTTTTAAAAATATGAAACAAACATCTTTCAGACTTTGATTTTTGATTTGAAAAAATAAATTTTTTTATAAAAAAATCTAAAACAAACGTATCTATAATCACGATAGTCTCGTTTTATTATTTGTTATATAACATGCGGCATATTCATGCCTTGACTTTATCTTCAGCTCTTTTAACTGATGTTATGGATCTGCCTTTTTCAAAAACTTAGTGTAGTTCTTTCCTCTTTCTTTTTCCTTTTTATATCTCATGTAACAAAAGAAAATTCATGCCTTGACCTATATATCTCTCTCAAAATGTCAAAAACTCCCACATATTCTAGGATTTTGTCACTCTCAGTCTTAACTACCATCCCAAATTTCAATGGAAAGGAAATAAAATAAGAT
>JBBPBP010000002.1:20449477-20496667 GCA_037974735.1 Cicer chorassanicum
AAAAAAACCAGGCCAACTATTGTTATATAGTGTTTGTTATTCAATGACAAAAATTAATTTTATCATATGGGATATAAAAAGGAAATTAGTTATATAAAATTAAACTTTTTTAATTAAAATTAAATTAATTTTGTAAAACTAATTTTGTTATATTATCAAGAAGAAAAAGAAAGGGGCTAACTAAAAAGCAACAAAACTATGATTTTATGTGAGAATTAGCAAGTAGAATAGTGGGATTTGGATCTCTACACAAAAAACATTATCTCCATTCTCTATCTCTCTCATCAATTCTTCTACTTTTTCTCTTTGACTCTCTCATATACTTATTATAAGAGAATTTTTGGTGAACCTTTTGATGTTATAAATAAGAAAGAGTTACAATTTTTGAGAAATATTATTTAAAAGACTCTTTTATCCTCATTTAATAAATGTATTTTTAATACATTTAATGTATCACAATTTTCTATAAAGATATATTTAGAAAAATGTCTAAACTGTTATCACAATAAATATCTTTATTGATTGTGATGTTTTATTTTTTCTTTTTATATTAAAGATCAAGTAAAATTTTTTTTCTCTATCTCTCCTATTTTTGTGTAGAGGACTCACATACACCTAAAATTTGATAATATTTTTAGAAGAGACACTATTTTAAATTTTGAGAATATTTTTACAAGAGTTGAACACACTCGTTACCTAGACGAAGAGTTGAATGAAGGAAAAGTAGGAAATTATTCAATCTCAACCTCATTGTTGGGAGTCAAAGGTGCATAAGAGTAAAGTGGCTCAAAATCAAAATCACTAAATCAAGAGTAACACTAATATTGCTGAAACCTGCAAAACTATTTTTAAAAGCAAAATTATAAAAACAAATATTATTCCAAATATTCAAAATACCAAAATTAATTTTATATTTCTAAAATCACTTTTACCATCCCAATCTAATCCGCTACAATAGCTATCACCAGCTTAGGTAGCTTGCTCTTTTTTATTTTGGTCAACAGGTGGCCGCGCTGTATTGCATCCTCAATGTGTTTTCAAATAGGCCAATAAAGCCTAAAATCCATAGCCTTTTATCCAACTACACGTATATGCATCAATAACTCTCTAAGTCTATTTACTAAAAAATCATATACATTTTGTTTCCTTGATTTAATTGTCTATTACATTGTTGATTGTTTTAGCGCGACAATATTTAATTATTTGTTTTGTTGTAATTTTATTAGAAAAAATTTAAGTTTTATATTGATAAGAGCTCAACAAAATTATAAAAAGTGATATTATTCATCTTACAAATTGATTTTGTGAAGATAATTTATGTTCAAAATAAAAATCTAAGAATTTAATTGTGTCACATTTGTTAGTATTTTATTGTTTATGATATCAATTAGATTATGTAAATTTGCTTATAGATAATTTTTTTTTCGGTTATGTTGATATTGAATTTGTATTATTATTTTTTTATGTATTTTACAAATTTAAATGAATGAATATTTTTTAGTAAAAAAAGAAAACTACCTTATAAATAGAAATACCTAGCTCAAACATGAAATATACTACTACTAATATCTAATAGTAATAGCTATATTCGTTCTAGCACAAACTCATTTCCATCAGCAATGGATTGGTTCTCCTGGTTATCCAAGACCAACCTAAATCCTTCTCTTGTCTACGAGTATGGCTTCACTTTTAACCGCAATGAGCTTCAATTACAAGACTCCATTCACTTCAACCACGAATTTCTTCAAAGCATGGGAATTTCAATTGCCAAACACAGGCTAGAAATTCTCAAGCTTGTCAACAAAGAAAACAGAGATGTTCCAAAAAACACCAAAAACTTTTCTGGGGTGTTCAAAAAGTGCCTAAAGAAGTGTCTTAGCAAGCTCATTTTCCATGAACAAGAAAAACATGTAAAGAACATGAACATGAACATGAACATGATGTCATTGCAAAAAGAGGAAAATTGGTACCAAGGGAAATGGAGAAGAGCATTGATGAGTGAGGAGCTCAAAGGAGAAAAGGGTATGCATAGAAACAGGAAAATAGCAATGTCAGGGCCTTTAGATGGAAGAATGCATAATGAGAAAATGGTTAGCATTAACAACAAGGTGTTGAAGTTTTCTGGTCCTCTTGATAATGCAAAAATGGTTTACACAAATAGAATCCTGTGAGAACTAGGCCTATTGATAGAAGGTATATGGATAACACTACAAGGAGTCCAACATTTTCTGGGCCAATTGAATCAAGAGAATTGGTTAGTAATAAAAGTCTAAGCCCAATTGATTATCAAAGTCCCTACAATAGGACAAGAGATGATTCTTGTTTTGAGGATTCTTTATTGTGGCGTGCATTGTTTGAAGATCTTAAACCAACTTGATTTTTTTATAAGCAAATGATAGTAGCACGGATTGATCAAACATTGAACCTCTTACGCGATACTCTTTCGATGTTTTTTTTTTTTTTATTTTTATTTTTATATATAAGCAGATATTAGTAAGTTAAGTTATTTTATAGTTGTTCGATTCTTAGACATCTTTGGGTTATTTATTTGAAGACAAACCAACATGATTTTTTGTGTGTTTTATATATTGGCATGACACCGATGTTTTCTTATGCAAAATGATGGTTCCTACTATGTTTTTTTTTTTCTCTAATTTTATCCGTCTACTTGAATGTTTCATTATGTTTTAATGACTTTTCACATGACATTTGGCATGAACTCAAAGGTTATTGCAAATGCAAGTTGTATAACTCCACTATGAAATCGACCTATCGTTTAGTATTAACTAACTATAGCGACTTTTCCTTATGATAGTCCTAGTTGCGTAAAACAGATTTCTTTTGTGAAAACTTGCATCTAAATTATGAGCCGTCTACATCGAAGAGTCTCACCAAATTGTTCTTTTGAACTAGTATTTATATATTTTTGAAAAAAGCAAAAAAAAAATGGTTCTTATTTAAATTTCTTATTATATCTCATAACATTAGTACATTCATTGAGAGGCTAGAAAGAGCCATCCACGAAGTGCTCTAGAGTGACTTTGCCCATTCAATCAACGGCAACGGTCATTCATTTTTTTTATAAATAATTTTGAACCATCCTTGTACAATTGCAATAATATATCATATACATAGAAATAGAAATTTTATTAATGATTACTAAGAAAAATTAAACCAGTAACACCGATGCATATTTCTGTATAACATTGGTTCTACATGTATCCTCACACCTCACACTAACCACTTGTGGTAAACTCAGGTGGTACTGACACTGATTGTATGCCACAACAATAACAGCCGAAATAAACAGTTGGCTTTATTAAAGTGATAATTTGTTTAGTGCAGCGCTTAATCGTATTTTTCAGACTTAGGTTGTTTCTAATTTCTAGACATTTAAAATGTGACCCAAAATTAAAAAAAGACAATTCATATTTATAATAACAGTGATAAAATATCACAATTTTTAAGATTTAAGTCAAAACATGCATAACCGAAAACTACGAGTAATATTACTTCATATTTTCATGTCTAGCTAAAGGTGCTGAAAATAACTGTAGAAAATTGTTCATAACATAAAACCCAACCAAGTGCATGAACAATCCCAAAAGCATATTAGGTTTAAAATTTCACATTAGACTAAATAATAAATAATACACATATATTCAGATATCAGTGATTATACCGTCACATATTGTGGCCTCATTTCTCAGCAGACAGGATCATTTTTAAGCCTAACTTGCATGCGTAAAAGCATTGTCCATGTGACATATCAAAATGTTGAACTTCATAGGACTTAACAGGTGGTGTCATTTATGCTCAAGTATTTGTTTTATTCACGGTGAATTTGACAAAATCATATTGAATTTGACAAAATCATATTGAGACAAAAATCACAACAACACACCGTAATTCTGGCGAATTCAACGTGAATCTTAACATACACTTAGCGACTTGAAGATGTTTGAGGCAGTCTGAAAGAGCCTCCCGCGTAAAGCATTTGGTAAACGGGCTTAATTCTCAGAGTCAGAATAATGCTCAAGATGATGCCAGCAGCACAAACACCAGAAAGAATGAAAAATGTCAGCTTAAAGCAACTTGCGCCGACGCAGGAAACACCATTAGCGAAAAGGTCGATACCATGCTGCTTTGCTGCCTCGGTATCATATATAGTACCTGCTAGCAGAGCTGAGAAAAGGGTTGCCCCAAGTGGATTTCCAATAGACATGAAGCTGCTCAATACGCCAAAGTGCTTCAAACCGAAAAGCTCAGAAACAGTCGGGATCATTATGGAAACTTGCACACCGTAGCACACACCGAGAAATGCAACCGCAGGATAAAGGGTTCCGTTCACAGCAAAGGCAAATATAAGGTATACCATCAGCATGATTGTCTGTGTGCATGTCAACCAGAATGTCCGTGGAATCAATCTTGTCCTGAAAATTGTCAAAAGCAGAGAAATCTGTTGGATCAATTAAACACAGAATTGTAGTTCAACATGATTCTTGTTATCAACATTCAATGACAGCATTCAAAATGGCTTATTCAGGCTTATTTATGACCTAAGCATTTGTATAAATGTTTAGAGGAGCTTATGTAAACAACTAATATGTTCATAAGCTATTTTCATAAGCCAAAAAAAAAAAACACATAAATAGAACTTATGTGGGATTTACCCTCATTCTGACTTTGATTATAATGACAGCTAATGCATAACTACTTATATATAAGAGCTTATTGAATATGCAATTAACTTAGTCGTGTACTGCATCCAAACACCTCACCCACCGGGATTTTTTCTGATCGTAACTGATAGCAGCTTAGGAATAAACATTAAATTCACTCATCATAAATAGATGTCACTAACCTGACAAAATACTCTGAAACAACTCCTCCACCAAGCCGACCAACGAAATTGCAAAAACTGAAAATCGACAGTAAGGTTGTGGTATCTTCCTCACCTTGTGCAATACCTATTTGGGCTAGATTATTGAGAACAGTAACTCCAGTGCCAACACCAACAAAATAAACAAAAAAAAGTAGCCAGAAATCAGCCTTTACTATAGCCTCAGTAAACTTAAAATCTTCCCCACGCTTAGGCTTTCTCTTCTTCTGCTTCACTGCTCCCTCGCCTAATGCAAGAAGCATAGCTATCTCAGACGAATCATCCTGATCATTCGAGCTTCCAAGGTTTCCTGTTGACGTAGATCCTAGCAGCGGCTTGGTTTTGTCATCATTGCCTTGACTGAGAGAGTCAGAAGATTCAAATCGTTGCTCAGACGAGTCTGAATTGGAAGACGTCTTACGATACAATGTCATCTTTATAGGAACAGCAATTGGAGCCATGAGAAGAAGAATCATCACAGCCACCAAAATATACGAAACTGCACCACTAAAAGGAAGAAGATTGCCAAATATTGTAGTTGCAAGAAGATATACACCCAAGACCACACTAGAAAATTGGATAAATATAAAATGGGAATTAGATGTCGAGTCTTCATCCAATGCGGGGGTGCAAGGTCTAACTAGAAACATCATACTGAAGCAAACAATTGGAATACCAATAGCAAGCAACAAGAGGAACTTGGAAGAAGAATTGTGAAGCAGTAGGCTGTAAATTTCCGTGAAAACTGCAGCACTAAGCCCACCGTAACCTTTCAGGATCCCTGCAACTTTGCCTCTACTAACAGGGAAATTTCTCATGTTGGTTACCAGAACAGCAGTGGTTAACCATGCACTACTGTTGGAAGCAATAACAAGGGCAAACCAAAGCTGCAACGACGATACAAGAATAAATGGAAATTATGCCTTTTCAGTCAAATTATATCAGATGCAAAATGCAATTTTGTACTCTGCACTACCATAACAAAAATGTTAATTAGCACGATTACACTCTTTTTTTCGGCTTTTCATCTTGAGACAAAGGAGGATTGAGAAGAGTAATTAATGTCAGAAAATATGCATGTGTATGCATGCACATGTTGATTGGATTATACGAAAGGTGTTTGAGTAGATGCATGAAGTCATAGGTTCACATTATTACCATTTTACCAAAAAAACAACAGTTTTGGATTGCAGGTAGTCAATTCAACACACATTCACGCTGTCAAAGCAACACACATTCACGCTATCAATGCAACACATATTCATCTTTTCTATATGTTTAAACATGGATGAATCCATAGGTTTAGCTTCATTGATGGCGTGAATGTGTGCTCTGCCTTCACAACAAGCAATCCAAATCCAGGAAAAAAGATGTGTCAGTAAAATTTTATTTCCTTATAAACGGTCTGATTATCTTGAAAAATTTGAGCTTGTGTGGAGAATCAGCATAAATAAAAATTTAATTAGATTGAAGAGAAAAAGACAACGAGATGAAAAGAATAAATCATCAATTTGATCCCTAAACTATAACCCTCTCTCTAAATTGGTCGCTGAACTATATAAATCCCTAAACTACTATTAATTCATCAATTTATCACATCAGTTTCTCTAAAACTAGAAGAGCGGATGATAGTTCAAGAACCAACTTGATTGATTTAAAATACTTGAAGCACTGATGTTAAACAATTTAATATGTGGCAATAATTGAAGATTTCAATAGTATTTGTCCAAAAAAATATTTCAATAATGTTATCACTAATCACATGATAATTATAGATATAGATGATTTAAAATAATATTTCCGTTTTAGAAAAATTGATGCTATGATTCTCTACTTCCTACAAATTCTCAGTTTGTACGATGATTTTTTTTTGTCAGATCAAGAGTTTCCACTTTTAATAAACCACAAATCCATTATCTTTAAAGGGAAAAAAAACCTAATTGCTTAAATAAGCACTTTTAGAAACATACGCATTTTCAGAAACCGCCAGATTAAACAACAAAACAATAAAACACCGAAATAGCATATTATCACATAAACATAGTTCAAGTTACCAAGTTCAATTCAACTTATTTCAGCAAAATAATCATAGTAATTTTTAATAAATATCTAGTTAACTAAACAAAAAAGAAAAAAAAATAGATCTAACAATAAACAAGAAGTTAATTATTACTTACCAATAAGTAAGGAAGATTAGGGAGTGTTTGTGTAACAGCAAGCCAGAGAACACCATAACCAATGAAAGAAGCCAAAGAACCGACACAAAGTAAAAGCCAAGGTGGGAACCTATTACATGCAAGACCGGGAAGTAAACTAACGTTTTCGCCAATATCGTTAGCGACACCAAGAAGTGTGACCTGTCTTTGGTTGAAACCTAAGACAGATTTCAAAGAGTGTGAGTATAGAGGAAACGTAAAGGTGTTTCCTGAAGCTATTTGAACCCATACTGCTGCTCCTAAACCCACCCATGGTGGTCTGCTTCCTCCTTTTACAGTTAACATTCTCAAATTCTATGTTGTTTTGTGTTCGAGATTTGAGGTTTGTGTTTTGTTGTTTTTGTATAGATAATGTGAGGGAATGAGAGAGACGTGAATTGTGTAATGGAGTGTAGTGTGTGAATTGGTGATGATTGTGTTTTGAGAAGAGAAATAAAAGAAAAAAGGAAGCAAAAAAGCAAATAGGGGGTGTGCTAAACCGAATTTCTTTATACTATTTGGATCTCTGTATTTTTTACCGACAAATATCGATGTGTTTTCTTTTTCCCTATATTGATGATACGTTGGACGTTTCCGGTTCTAACTTCAAATGGAAATAACTAAAAACGTGACAAATCATCGGGAATTTCGTGTGGTTCATTCAATTATTGTTATTACATTCGCATGGATCTTCCATCTTCACATTTTTATGTACTCGATTTTGTTGATTTTGTCAAGCTAATGAGATTCGACTTATTTTAAAAAAATTCCGTAGGAGCGAAAACAGATAGAAATATCATTTTAAAAAATATTGATGGACACTCATCCATCCAATGTACGTTAAGTTAAGTTTTGTTTGATAAAATTAGTTGAAAATTTGTAATTTATAGCTGTTAAATAAGTTTAGTGTTTAATAAAATTAACGAATTAGTTTGAAAATTTTTATGTAAGTTTTTTATTTGATAGATTTTATGTTGTTGGAGATGAAAATATGAGCTTTTTTGTTGAAGATTTGAGTTATGAATTTGATGAAAATAAATATTTTGTGCAAGATAATTACAAATTTGATAAGTTTTGTTTGAAGACGATGATAAATTTTCTGAATTTTTATAAAAAATGATAACATTGTTGAAACTTTAAGACACAAATGATCAAATTATTACTTAAAATAAAATTGAAGATCAAATAAAAAAAAACTAAATTATTATCTGAATTAAATTAAGGGACAACATGAGATATTCTTTCTATAAATAAAAAATAGATGTAATAGCAATAACAAAAACTTTATAAAACAAAATAGTAACAAAAATTGATGACCCATTAAATAATATCATAAATAATAAATTTATTTATTACTAAATAATAATATATTATAAATCTTAGTAATAAAACTTTAATAATAAATTTATAATATGAAGATTCTTCTATCATAGAATTCTTTATGGTACAAGAGCGAATTGGTATCATTTGAAATTAAGTGATCAAATCTAATCATGAGGAGGGGATTAAAGAGATTCCTAAGAAGAAGAAAAAAGAACCTAAGGTGGGGAAGAAGTCCCCATCACAATATGGCTTAAGTTCCAATGACAACTTAAGAAGTTTGATCACTCAAGTGCAACTGAAGAGGGAAAACTACTAAGAATGTACACGTGCCATGAGAATGTCTCTACGCATTGAACAGCAAAGGAGGGCTCGTCTGAGATGGAAGATTGGTGGATTGTACAGTCTATGCTGTGTCATATGAATCAAATCTGCTTTCTACCATGTCATATGTGAAGAATGCCAAAGAACTGTGGGCAGGCATCAAATAAATATTTTCTATTGTGAATGGGCCAAGAATACAGCCCCTGAAATCTTATTTGGCGAGGTGCAAACAAGACACCAAGACAATGGCAGCTTAATAAGGACAATTGAAAACAATGTGGGATG
Organism: Cicer chorassanicum; assembly: GCA_037974735.1. Lineage (NCBI taxonomy): Eukaryota > Viridiplantae > Streptophyta > Magnoliopsida > Fabales > Fabaceae > Cicer > Cicer chorassanicum. Next base: position 20,458,484 of record JBBPBP010000002.1, read on the forward strand.
ACTTGGCCAATTATTTCCAAGCTCCACCCTGCAATTGTGGTCGATGAAAATGTGATATTTGCCTCAAAATTAGAAAAGCCAAGAGAAGAAGAAAAAGTTCATCAATTCCTCATTTCTTCTTCCTAGCCGCCAATGGCCACCGTTTCTCCTCTTTCTTCTTTCGTCGATCACGATCATTATAGTGGATGTTTTACAAAACTAATACCACATTCGTGATCGTTGTGATCTCCTCTTTCATTCCCAACTTGAATAGCAAATTGAAACGTCTTATTCATTCCTCTTTGTCAAAAATCACACCTCCACCTTTTGATCAAGATTCCAGACAGCACAACTATCACCAACGAAAACCGAGATCATATTTGGACTTCATGAAACACCCTCTTTCAATACCTAAGCTTGGAATCACCAACAATCATACTTCAAAAAATGGGGTTTCACCCTCGTTGCGGCTGTGTTGTCGAATTCCGGCCAACTCGTTCATCGTCCTGAAAAACTGACAGCATTTTTGGATTCATCTCGTCGAAACCTTCAAGAAGCACTACTCATTTGTGTGTTTCAGTGAAGTTGACGTCAGACCTTATCGGCGCTCCAATACGTCGGTGAGACATTTTCTAATAACTTGTTTCACTTCGTCGACCACGATCATTACAGTGGATGTCTTACAAAACTAAGACCACATTCGTGATCGTTGTGATCTCCTCTTTCATTCCCAGATGAATCGCAAATTGAAACGTCTTATTCATTCTTCTTTGTCAAAAATCACACCTCCACCTTTTGATCAAGATTCCAAACAGCACGACTATCACCAACGAAAACTGAGACCATATTTGGACTCCATGAAACACCCTCTTCCAATACCTATGCTTGGAATCACCAACTGTCATACTTCAAAAAATGGGGTTTCACTCTCGTCGCGGCTGTGTTGTCGAATTCTGGCCAGCTCGTTCATCGTCCTGATAAACTGACAACATTTTTGGATTCCTCTCGTCGAAACCTTCAAGAAGCACCACTCATTTGCGTGTTTAAGTGAAGTTGACGTCAGACCCTATCGGCACTCCAATACGTCGGTGGGACATTTTCTAATAACTTGTTTCACTTCGTTTTGAATATGTTTCTTCGCCTAATACTGTTATAATTATGTAATGCTGATTTTTATGCCTCGCGTAAATTATCAGCCCTATGCAAATTCGTCGATGCTTTTGGACTTGTTCGTTGCGCGTCATTGACATCTCATGCTTGCTGAAAATTATTCTGGTCCTTAAATCTTATGAAAGCGTCATATTGAGGTAAGGGGTGATAGCGCGTTGAACTCATCAGTATAATATATTTTGAGATGAACGGGAAAACCGTATTTCCCAACGATTCATCCGGGGCTCGATATGTACGACAGTAGCCCTTTGAGTGATAAATTAATTAATGAGAAAATATAAAAATTGTGAGATTAAAATGTGGAATAGAAATATTTATAAGGTGTCGATTGATTTAATTTCGTTAAATGCCTAGTATTTGATATTATTGTGATATTGATTTCAAATGAATTTGGTGCATATGTTTGATTAGACGAATTTATGTGATGTGACAATAAAATATGGATGCATGGTATGATATATGTATGCGCGATGATAATGATGTTATAAAATTGTGATGGGAATATTGAAGTATCCCATTATTGATGAAATAGTGATGATTTATAAAGATGATGCGCTTAATGGAGTAGTCTAATCTAACGAGGGGAGAAAATAAATATTGAGAATTTGTGATGTGGAGATTATTTTGTCATCATATACAACTGAATGAGTCTGACCGTGGTGATCTACTGTTGAGTCTTAAGGCAAGATTGTTAAACCTTAAAGGTATTCGGGTGGGGGATTTCTATAAATTACTAAAAGTAAGAAAAAAAAAAAAAAAAAAGAAAGATGAGGCAGATTTTTTGTGACCTCAGACACAAAAAGAAGTGTATTACCTTTGACCTCTTATTTATTTCAGCTGATGTCATTCCTTCTTCGGTGGACTGTCCTTTGTTGATGCTTGACTTCATGTGATCATCTCATACATTCATTTGAACACTACTAGATCTTGGTCTTTTGTTCGATATTAAATGCTCACAAAGGCAAGCCCTTTAGTTGTGAAAAGTAAATGACAAGGCAAGGTAAATATGTAATTCATAAATAAGACTATTTAAAAAAAAAATAGCAGAATTATCATTTTTCTTTGCCAATGGCATCTTGTGTCTAGTAATTTTCGTTAGGGAACAAGCACTACAGTTGGTAAGAACTAGATTCGTTAAAATACAAAACCTACTATTGATATTTGGATGATAATAATGCAAGCGGAAAATTATCCATTAGTTGGTTACTTTAACTGCGTAAATTAGTTTAAGACATAGCTATAATCTATTATTGATCATCTGAAAGAAAGAACACAAGCAGTTGTAATTTAGTGATAATCATTTAATGTGCAAAGTACATAAATTGAATTATCAACTAATGAACAAATGAATATGTTCACTAATGGAATAGCTAGTCATAACTAAGAAGAAATTTATGTTTATCAAAGCAACAAGTCATCCTCTAAACAAGAAGATGAATCACATATTTGATAATAGAACAAATGGCTCTGATCCAATCCTCTGATCACTGGAAGACATGAAGAAAAGAATCAAAATTGATCAAGCGTCAAAAAGAAAAATCAATTTTGGTCAAACATTTGAAGAAAAGTAAACATTGAAGATCAACAATTCCTATAATTCATTACTCCTCTAAGGATTACCATAGCTTAAGAAAGCTCAAGATTCCTCTACGAAAATGGTCAGCAAAACAATGTTTCCTTTGGAGCAACATTCCTCTAGTATAATTTGAAGATTATCCAAGAAGAATCAGCAAGACATCAACATAGCAAGAAGATTTCTATGATGTAATATCATCACTTCCTCTAGGTACAAATGATGTGATTCTACAACTTAGAAACCAAAGCAAGATGTTTAATCCTATAGAAAGTACAAAGAATCTTGAAAACTTACACAGTAAAAAAGTGTAAAGTGAAACAACTACATGTACGGATGCAACAAGTTTTGCACATCTTAAACGACTATTTTTATCAACGGATACATTTTTAAGAGCTATAAAAAGAAATTCCTTTAAACTGAAGAAGTTGACGAAATGGTCCAAAGTTGACGACATTGTCCATGATTCTTGTGTCAAAGCCGACAAAGATGTCCATATTGATAATGAAGTGATAAATATGTCCACTATGACGATTATGTCAATGGAGAAAAGATTTAAGACTATGTTTATAAATTGAATTTCTTATGACCAGTTGAAAGATAAAAAACATAGAAAAAAAGGAAGATTCATATTCAAAAGAATAGATATAAAAATGTTATGAACATGAGATTCAGTTAGTAATATTCTCTCTTAGTAGAGTCATTAGAAATCTCTTTAAATCAATCAAGTAAATCCACAATTAGTTCTGAATGAACTTTGATATAGGATTTCAATTGTAATATGGTCTCAACGAGAGATAGAATCGTTGAACAAACTTTATGTCAAGTTAGACACAAGGTTATAAGTTTATTGTTATTTGGCCGAGTAATTCCTACCTCCTCTGTGATAAAGGAAATATTGTTAAGAAGACTATAATGTCTCTTGTGGAACGTCTGGAAATATAGAGTAAATAATAATTGTGAAACCTAGAGAGGTACTACACAAACTCAACTCAAGAGGCGAGTGAAGTTAGAATTCTTGAGGAATCCAATGACTGCACTTTTGGTTTCCTACAGAAGCATTATAATATAAGTTTCTAGGAGAGACTTGATAATACTCAACGTCTGGAGAGGTAGAAAAATAATACTTAACTTGGAGAAACTTAGATGTAGCAACTATTGTTGCGAACTGGTATAAAAATATTTGTGTTTTTGTTATCCATGATCTCTTTACTTTTATATTTGAATTCTTTGTGTCTTATCTTATTTCTTGTTTTAAGTCTTTGAATTTAATTGAAGATAAGCTTTTGATAAAGAATTTATTTAAAACAACAAGAATATTTTAAAAATGATCAACTCAATTGAAATCTCTTAATTGATCAAAAATAGCTAATAACGGTGACAGGCTAAACAAGGAGAGCTGGTTCGTGTTGCCATCGTACCTAAATCTAAGGATTATAGTTCTTTTCTTACGTAATCGTGTGGAAAGAAAAGAGAATCATTAATTAGGAGCTTTTATAATTGAGGGTAAATTAAAAATGAAATTTAAAAGGATATTTATTTGGAATCATACAATTAAATGCTTTTTTCTATAACATAGTTTTCACATCCCAAAATATGAAGGTTACCAAATTATATAGTAATTATGTGTCTCTTGAAAGACATTCAGTTTTGAGGTACTACATGAGATTCGGTTGGAAGGAAATTTTATGAAAGTATTTTCAGATTATAATTATGAATAAATATGTATTTATCTATAACTCTAAATGGTAATATTTTCGAGACTTTATAGAACTAAGATTATGTAATGTAACTAGAATCATTACAATAGACCTAATGGAAGAAATCTTTGGCCCAACTCAAATAGTGAGACACAAAAATGGGCTTTAAATAAATAATAACTAGCCTAAAGAAAATAAACATTGACAAAATATTTCATGTTCATTCTCTAATTAGCTTATGTATGCAGAGATTCTAAATAATCTAGTTCTTGCTCTTCATTCTTTAATTTTCTTTTGCATTTTTATAACTAGGTTGTGATTCATTTTATTTATTTACTAAATATATCATATATTTTTAATTTTAATTTATAATACTACCGCATGAAAAATAAATTTAAATATGTTTTCAGTTCACGTAAATATATAAAAAACAGATTTAATTTATTTTTGTCCTTACAAAATATAAACTTTACTTTTGGTCTATATTTTGGTTTTAGTCTTTGCAAGTATAATTTTTGTTTTGTTTTTTACCCATGTAAATATTCATTTTAGTCCTTATTTGGAGAGACCAAAATACAATATTTCGGTAATTTTGTATTAAACGTGTTGCTAAGTTTGTCAGCTCCATTTTTCTTTTATTAAATTAAGTACCAAAAGTATATTTTCTTGAGTGAAATATTTATAATTGTCTTGTGTGTAAAAAGAGTAGAAATCGGAAATAGGATATTTTACATATTTTAAACACAACAGACAGTTTTATCGTTCACAAAGTTATAAAAAGTCTGTTTACGACGAAACTTTTTGCCCTAGTTCTTGAGATGGTTGTTTGTATTAGATAAAGTCACCAGAGGCACGTTCTTAGAGCGAGTTCGCCAGAACTAAAATGCGGAGAATAGAGTGTAGTCTTGGTGTTCGTTTAACTTGGACCAAAAACTCAAAGGATGCATCATGGACTCGTATAGAATAACTCGATCTGAAGACTACACACTAAAACAAAACATTAGTGCTTTAAATTATTCACACAAAATAGTTTTGTTATCATCAAAACAATTAAGGGTCATAGTTATTCAAACCAACTTTGGTTCTAACATTCAATTATCGATATTCGCTGACTGTGTGGGCATATGGCCCATTCTCAAGCAGGGCTACTTACACGGGGAGAGTAGTGATGACCAGTAGTAGGGCCGGTGCAATACTTTGAAGGTGACCAAACACGAGAAGGGGAGAAAGTTGAATTGTGTTTGTCTAAATTTAATTGTTTTATGAATTCTTAAACTAATTATAGTTCTGGTGATTTAAATGTTTTAAAAGATCAAAGGCAACAACAAAATAAGTAATGCATAAGTAAAATATAACACACCAGATTTTATATTGGTTCACCACCAACTTGGTAGCTATGTCCAGTTCCCTCACAAAGGCGGATTTATCCACTAATTCAACACTTGAATTACAACAGCACCTAACCCTACAAGACAGTCTTCTCAAAACAACCTGAAACTATAGACTTTTTGAGGCAAACCACCCATTGACCCTACCAGTCAAATCTTCTCTACACAAATTGAGATCCACATATTGTTAGACGAAAACTGAAGCCATTACTATGCTCGGTTACAAGAGATTGGAACTGATTTGGTTTTGCTTCTATTAAGTAGATTGTTTCAATTGTTTTTCCACACTACAACACTTAAAATACTTTACTTTGAACGAGTGCTTTGATAGAACTCAAAGCCTTAAACTCTGAACACTTAGAAAATAATGAGTTCTTAAGGTTTTATGAATAACTTTGGTTTTTAGGATTTCTAAATTTTTGAGTTCGTGAAATCTTCTTAAGCCTTGAGCATCTATTTGTAGTTAAAATTAGGGCTTCAATTTAGTCGTTTGTGAATTCTGAATCGTATCTTCATTCAAGCTTGGTCAACAAATATTTGTTCCAAATATAGTTTTGATTGATACGATCTTCATAATATGACCTTTAGGAAATTTTTTATTTCCCAATTTAATTTGAGCAATTCTTTTAGAAAGATATTGTGCGTATTTGTTCAGATTACATTTGAAAATCATTTAGCTAAGTCTTCCTTCATACGCTTGATTGGATTTGGGCGGGAACAAATCAGGGCTTGTTCTTGGACCATCAGAAGTAAGGATACAACTAAGTCCAATTCAGTATTTTGCTCAATATATTAGAGCTTTTGACCTTCCATCAGAGTCATTGACTTTTCTCCATTAGAATCATGGATATTTATTCTTCATAGTCATTGACTTGATTGTTGGAATCAGATATTGTGATGCTTGAATAAGCATAGCCAGAGACAGATGCAAAACTACGTGACTTAGAATTAGTGGCATAGACAGCTTCACATTTGACGCATTATCAGAGTCAATGAAACTTCAGAGACTGCTTATTAGAATCAATATTCTAGAACATGTTGCAATCATTTGAGCCAACAGAACATGAGCTTCAGAGGTAGGCTTGAAAATACTGTTCATCAGAAGTATGCTAAAATTACAGTTCGTTAGAGGCATGCTAAATTTACTAATCATAAGAGGTATGCTAAAGTTATTGTTCATCAGAGGCATGGAAACTCCAGAGACACGTTGAATCTTTAGAGACACAAAATTCTTCAAAGGCATACTGATTTATCAGAAACACGTTGACACAAAATTCTTCAGAGGCACACTGATTTATCAGAAACACGTTGAGTTGACAAAAGCCCATTGAACTACCAGAAACACGCTGAAGTACCAGAAGCACTTTGAACTATCAGAAGCACGCTTGTAACACCCCGGCCATTACCGTTACCGGCCATGCTACCTCACGAACTTCTCGTCCCCCCTATCCACCTAGTGGAAATAATGAGTTTTTGCCTTCCGTGGGATTCGAGCCCGATACCTGGGGGATAAGTACCGCCTCCTCACAGTCCCACTACTAATTGAGCCAGTAGCTCAAATGGTAGTGGGACTGTGTGGAGGCGGTACTTATCCCCCAGGTATCGGGCTCGAATCCCACGGAAGGCAAAAAACTCGTTATTTCCACTAGGTGGATAAGGGGGACGAGAAGGTCGTGAGGTAGCATCGCCGGTAACGGTAATGGCCCGGGTGTTACATAAAAATGGACTGTATGGAGGCGGTACTTATCCCCCAGGTACCGGACTCGGAATCCCATGGCCGGGATGTTACCTAAAAAGGGATTGTGTGGAGGCAGTACTTATCCCCCATGTACCGGGCTCGAATCCCATGGAAGGCAAAAACTCGTTATTTCCACTAGATGGTTAAGGGGGATGAGAAGGTCGTTTCTTCTGGTCGTTTTACTTCGTCTGGTTGTTTCCTCTGGTGACTTTCTGCAGTGACTTCTTTTGATATTTTTCTTTTTATTTCTTTCTTCTGATATTTTCTTTTGATATTTTGTTCTAATTCCTGCACACTTAATGAAGCCATTAGTGCAATAAATTGTTCTCACAAAATACCTTTTTTAACATCAAAACCACACACATGAATTATTCATGGGGGCCAACAATCACCCCCTTTTGATGATGACAAAACAGTACTTTGGTTAACAATTTATTTTACCAAAAATAAAGTAAAGTAGCAAACTGTAACATCCAGGCATTTTATTTGATATTTGTATTTTACCTTATTAGGAGTAGAGATAATTATTCTAGAAATTTGTAGGCGATAGTTACTAGTTTCTAACTTAATTGTATTGTGTTATTTTAACTTTTGGTAATAAGATTAATAATAATAATAAAAGCATGAATCGGGAAACGTTAAAGACAAAATTACATTAAACTGAAGACTGAATATTTAGGGTCTTAATGAGCTTAGGTTGAAAACATCACGTTTTCCAACTCTACTGATAGAAATGATAAAAAAACGACGCCTCCCATTCACAAACCCTCTGCGATAAAGAAAGAAAGGGCTTAGGAGAGAAAAAAAGGAAGAAACTCAAGAACTAAAGGAGTTAGTGATTCATCCCCTCAAGTAAGAATCCTTTAACTATGACTATATTAACTGTATATAACTATTTTTGGTAGTAGAACAAAACCCCTTATTGATATTTTGGAAAAAAAATAAAATAGAATAAAATTGATCGATGAATATGTCTCTCTAATGGTATCTTTATTGCTGGTAAATAAGAACCTTTCATTTATTGATTTTTTTTTTATCTTAATCAAGTATCAGGAATATAGGTGCTATATTTGTGTTATGATGTTTAGATAAAATAGTGAATGAGTTAGACGGTAGGATCACATATGACCTTAGAAAAATAAATAAATTAAGATAGTTGATGATGCATTGTTACACAAGAAAGGAAAGTTCTTAATATCGTTGGAGATAGATTATTAGGAACTCTATTATCTCATTATTATTGTAATAACGGTCACACTAGTAATAGATTTTTGTACATCAATATATAAAAAATAAAACTAAAAAGTTTTGACACTAAGTGAAAAGTAAATTAATTTGTGAAAGTGTAGCACATTTGGAGCAAAGATTGCTGCGTGAGAATTTTAATAATGACACTCATATCGGTAAGGGCATCACTCTAAATATATCTATGTATGGTTGTGTTTATCTTGGAATGTGTGAGATTAAATATATATTATGCTGAAATAAATGTTGTGTGATATGTTGTGATAATGGTTGTGTTGAACATGTTCAAAGTGTGGAAAATAAATGTTATGTGATATGTTGTAATAATAGTTGTGCTTGACATGTTCAAATGGTGGGCAATGGACATTATATGATACGATGTTATAATGGTTGTACTTAACGTGTTGCGGTTAATTTTGAAGGTGCAAATATGTTGTCGTTAATAAGTTAGCCTCGCATTATACTAATGGATTATTACGAAAGTGTCTACATTCATGCATTCATTCATAGTTGTGGTGCATCCATAATTGGTTGGAGACCACAGATCCTTGCGGGGATTTTGAGTTAGTGGTGTTGCTTGGAAGGACCCACGAAGCCCTTGCGGGGGAGGCGATATTCCGAAATCATTACATTGGCATATAGATTAACTAATAAGCTCTGTTTGGGTATGCATCTTGATTGAGGTGTGGTTAGTGTTTTATAAAGATAATTGATGTATTGTACCTCCTGGTCGTTTGGATGAAATAAGTGTTATTAATTATGTAGATATTGTACTGTTATATTTTTAATTAAATTTATTTATTGGTAAGTACTTTGGAGATGACCCTTACTTTTGGACAGATGACACTTCTAATTTACTTGAACATTCGGAGAAGTTTTCAGCAGAATAGATGGAGCATCTCTTTTAGTTCTAAGGGTAGTAGTGGTCAGCTTTAGGAAATTTATTTCTGTTGAACTCTAGGCTATACCATTTATTATTTTCGTACGACACTTTTGAATCTTACCATTTGAGTATTAAGTTATCTGATTGAGATACTTGGGGATTTTTAATTAATTATGGATTGTTTGTTTGTTTGAATTTACATGTGTAATTATATATTTTATTGCACGGGAGTTGAAGTAAAAAAAAAATGGAGTGTTACACAAACAGAACAACAAATAGAACAAACATGCAAATACACATGCATGAAAATTAGCAAACAGATATGGCTCCACTTAACACAAGGCTCCCCTAACTCTGGCACACACACACTAAATAAAATATCAGGTCTAGAAACACTAAAGTATAGAAGTTACCCTATCATTCCTCTGTGTGTTTTCTAGTCAACTTTCTTTCCCGATTCATCTTTATCAAGTGAACAGGTGGGATGCATTGGTGTAGCCATAGGTTTACAATTATTCATCTTAAACTTCTTGAGAAGCTATTTTGTATACTTGGTATGGTGAATGTAAATGCGATTCTAACTTTGTTGAATTTGAATTCCAAAGAAGAACTTTAGTTCTCCCATCATAGTCATTTGAAGTTCATGTTGCATTAACTTAGTAGAATCTTGAAAAATAGTGCTATTAGTATAACCAAATATAACATCATCAACATAAATCTGAATAACAAGAATGTCATTTTCTATTGATTTCCTAAACAAAGTGGAATCAACCATACCTGTATCAAAACAATTTTCATGTAATAAGTTACTTAGCCTATCATACCAAGCTCTAGGTGCTTGTTTTAGGCCATAGAGTGATTTCTTAAGCTAAAAGATGTGATTAGGAAACTATGGGTTTTCAAATCCTTGGGGTTGTTTTACATGTACTTCTTCATTAATATAACCATTTAAAAATGCACTTTTAACATCTATATGAAACAAAGTGATATTGGTATAAGCTGCAAAGGAGAGTAAGATACGTATTGCCTCTAACCTGGCCACTAGAGCAAATGTCTCAATGTAATCAATACTTTCTTGCTGATTATACCCTTATGCAACTAGTCCGACCTTGTTCTCGACAACTTCTCCTTTTTCATTTGATTGTTCCTGAATACCCACTTTGTCCTAATGGGTCTCTTATCCTCTGGTCTGGGTACTAGATCCCAAACATCATTACTTTTTATGTTCATTTAGCTCTTGTTGCATCGCAAGTATCCAACCATCATCTGCCAGTGCTTCATCAATGGAGGTAGGTTCAATTGAGGAGAGTAGACCAAAGATAGATGTATCTTTCAGTGATGATATGGTCTTCAAAGGATAATTTGCATCTTAAATAATTAGAGTCTTTGGATGAGATGACTTATACTTCCATCTAGTTTTAGCTTCTGGATAAACTTGACTAGTTCTGACTAGATCATATTCATCTTCTGAGATTCTATCAAATTCGTCTAATTTTTCTTTATCTTCTGGTTTGTATGTACCCTCTAATTTGTTTGGTTCTTCTGGTTCTAGTAAATCTGCAATATCTTCAACTTGCTATGACTTTTCAGAGTGAACCTGTTTGTCATCAAACTTAACATGTATTGACTATTCTACAATTAGACCTGTATACCATGTAGGCTTTAGACCTTTCAGAGTACCCTAAGATGGTACGCTTTTGTGATTGAGGGTCAAACTTGCCAACACTATCTTTAGTGTTTAACATATAACAAATACAACCAAATTGTCTAAAGGAAGAGATGTTGGGCTTTTTTACCCTTCCATAATTCATAGGATGTTTTATTCAATATAGGCGTGAATAAATTCTTATGAATGTAGCATGCAGTGTTAATTGCTTAAGCCCATAAATGTTTTGCAACATTCATCTCATTTAACATGATTCTAGCCATTTCTTGAAGTGTTCAATTCTTTCTTTCTACAACTCCATTTTGTTATGGGTATCTGGAAAATGAGAAGTTGTGTGAGATTCCATTGTCTTCACAAAAACTTTCAAAGAATTTGTTTTCAATTTCTCTTCCACGATAGCTTCTATTTTTTACAATCCTAAGACATTTCTCATTCATTACTTGGTTGCAAAAAGGAATAAGCACTTTTGGATAATCATTCTTATTGCTTTTGAATTTTACCCAAGTCCATCTAGTGTAATCATCAACTATAACAAAACCATATTTCTTTCCATTTACAGAGTATGTTTTTACTAGGCCAAAGAGATCTATATGCAAGAGCTCAAGGTGTTTGGTAGTAAAGACTAAATCCTTAAGGGGAAAAGAATTATTTGTTTGTTTACCCTTTTGACAAGCTTCACACATTATTTTTTTTGTATCTAAGTTTATGTAGCCCTCTAACAAGTTGAAGTTTGTTCAGTTTTGAGATTAATTTTAGGTTAGCATGGCCCAACCTTTTGTGCCAAATTAATTTTTCAGCATTTACTAACTTGAGACACTTAATATCTTGTTTATCTAAGTTTGAGAGATTTATCTTGTATAAGTTATTTTCTCTGATCTGTAAAGAGTAAAGATCCATCCCGTGACACACTAAACCCCAAATAAATAAATAAAAATAAACTTCCAAACATTTTTTTTATTAAGATAAAGAGAATCACGTAATCACGAACACGTCACATAAATCCAAATTTTCCATCAAACTTAACAACTCAAAATCATAATATTAGACAACAAAATCCTTTTTGAAGTACACATACATAAGTTTAATATTAAGTGCAAATGTTGTCCCAACCCGATGTCACTATCAGAGCAGGAACTCCCAATTTTAAATACGCTCAAAATAACGTGAACAAAATGCATATAATACGAGTCTTCAAGATAGGATGGCTTCCGCCACTTTGATGGTACTAGTCATCACCTTCAATTTGCAGCTCGTCTGCGTCAATCGCAAACGCCAAACACAAACAACGAAGGGTGAGTTTCGAAATTATGTAACAGTATAAAATACACGAGGAGAACACGCAATCAGTCAAAACAACACAAATAAAGAGAACATTCGAGGACATAATATCAAAGGTTAATTTAATTCAATCACAATAAAATAGTTACAAGGATGAAATGCTATGCATGTCCTATACTCTATAGTTCATCATTTGGTACCATTCTACTCTGAAGTACTTGGTTAGGAGGTCTGATACTATGCCACTACAAGAGTCGACGGACAATTAATGAATGGCCAATTCCTCATAGATCCCATCAACTCAACGAGACACATATACGCGACGGTCGGGGTACTCTTGTGTTGCACGGTAGCTCCCGACCTTAGGGAATAACCCACTAATCCACTTAGGAATTCTCCACTAGATGTACCCCCAAGGTATACCAGTCTTACCGTACAGTTCGACTGTAGCCCTCCACGATCAGGCTCATTCAGTTGTACTTCCCCGAATTACTAGGTTTGTAAGACCCTCCCTATATGATAACAAAATAATCCTAACTCGAAAATCTACAATACATATCTCAGACTTACTCGATCATCACAACTCAATAAGTTTCAATTTGACTTCACAATATTCATCATTATATATGTATATCAGTCAATCACCATAAAATTCCAATGTTTGGTTTACACTACTCACAATACACAATCCAGTTTCATCAATCACATAATAAGGAATAAATTAGGTGGCACAATCAAGTAATATCACAATTTCAGTCAAGTAAAAAGAACACTCAAGTACATATCATTCAGACAATAATAATCAGCATAAGATCTCATAAAATCATTCAACATGCAATCTTGATATAAATAAATTCACGATAATTCTATAGGTTGCTAAATTATTTTTAGTCCTCACTATTACCATTCATATATTATTAATTAATTATTATTACTCATAGGGCTCAACGGTACGTAGTAAGCCCTAGATGATTATCTGGGAATTTCGGTATTTCGGTTCATCCCACGTTATTTTATACTCATAAAGTCGAACCTACTCTCACCCCTTACCTCAGTTGAAGATTTTTCCAACGAAGCCGATCCTCTTATTTAATGTGTTGCGTCTTCGCCAACCACATTCTCTAATAGTCACGCAAAAGAAAATACATCACCGCAACAACCAAATATAAATTAGTCACTTGCTCCAATAGATAAATAATTTATTTATTAATAATACATAAATAAATTATCTGCTATTGTAATATAATCCAAAATATATTTAATATCATGAAACATACATATTACTATAATTATATTTTGTTTAAACTAAGCATGATAGAAGAACAAAATGTTGTGTCTATATATATATAAAGCTTTGATTTTAAAACATATTTTTATATATATCATATGAACTCAAGTAATAATAATTAATTAAGCTTAGTATTGGTTACACCCAATTTTATATTATAATCAAAATAAATCAAAACTTTGAGTTGTGAAATCAATTAGACTATCAGCCTTAAGATATGTGTCATTTGCTAACTTAATACTGCTAATAGCTTTAGATTTGTGTTATTTAGCATATGTGTTATTTGCTAAGTTAATTACTGCTACTGGTACAACACAGATCCAACGTTGTTAGAGATATCCATCGAATTATCTAAACATGGTGGCAGAACAAGAAAATTATGTCCAGTACATTGGCAGGTGAAGATTTCAAAATATACACATAGTGAAACATATAAATATGACAGAAAGTTCGTATAGGTACTAAAATATACATACCTTGTAGAATGACTAAATTGCGTTAATCGCTTTATTCTAGCTGCTTATAATTCTACCAAAATGCGAATGTTTTGTTTCTTATAAGCGTAGCTCTTATTCTTTTCGATACTGAATTCTCTGAGCGGCGGCTATCAGCTAGCAGGCAACGTGCATATTAGAGACAAATATAATCTACTTACAAAATAATACCTATATATATGTATAAGTGGGAAATAGGCTGATCTAGTACTGAAGGCACAAGCACATTGCGGCCTCATTATGTTTTGTTCTCTATTATTATTACTTTTACTTATTTGTTTATTATTACTTTATTTATTTGATTTTAAGGAAAAATAAACAGATATATATTTATTACTAATAGTTTAGATAAATTTTAAGGTAACACGAAAAATTATCAATTATACCAAACACAAATATAGTAATAATAATAATAATAATAATAATAATAATAATAATAATAATAATAATAATAATAAACTAGTAGGCAGTGTTGGAACAATGAATAGTGCGCAGCGGGAAAGAAAAGAGAAGAAAGAAAAGAATTGCAGAAGCAGAAGTTTGATTCTGTATTAATCCAGGATTGATCCGATATTATTCCAAGATCGATCCTGGAACGATCTTCACAGAAAAGTTCTGTTATAGTTCTGTTATTCAATTATTGTCAAAATTACACACTTCACATACAAGCTGTTAGTTCTATATAGGCCTGTTATCTCATGATGCAAGGCACCCAACTAACTAACTAACTAACTGACTAACTATATCAACACTCTAAATGTCAATTATGAATTACACTTCAACACTTCCCCTTAATTCATAATTGTTGAACACTTATAACACCGAGCTTCTTTCTCAAAAACTCAAATCTGTCAAGTTTCAAAGCCTTTGTGAAACCATCTGCTAGCTACACTTCAGTTGGACAATATTGCACTTCAATCATTCCATTATTCACTTGCTCTCTAATGAAATGGAACCTTGTATCAATATGTTTACTTCTGCCATGTGAGATTGGATTTTTAGCAAGGTTGATTGCTGACTTGTTATCAATTCTGAGTTTAAGAGGCTTCATCACTTCACACCTTAATTCCTTCATCACTGAATCCAGCCATATTGCTTGACAAGTTGCAAATGTTCCTGCAATATATTCTGCCTCGCATGATGAAAGTGCAGTCACTGGTTGCTTCTTTGTACACCGAGATATGGCTGCCTTATTGAACTTGAAAACATAACCAGATGTACTCCTTCTATCTGTGATGTCTCCACACCAATCACTATCTGAATATCCAATGAATTCACTTCCTTCACCATGGCTGCCATTGGGAAATAGCAGACCAAACTCCTTTGTGCCTTTTACATACCTAAGTATCCTTTTAGCAGCTATCAAGTGAGTCTTCCTTGGATCATTCATGAATTTGCTAATTACACTAACTGAGTAACATATGTCAGGCCTACTGTTGCACAAGTATCGCAGCGATCCAACCATTTGTCTGAGCAGTGTTGAATCGACCCTTTCTTCCTCACTGCATTCATCAATCTTTGAGCTTGTCTCTGATGGATTTGGAACTGAATTGCAGCTATTCATCTCAAATTTCTCCATCATTTCACCTATATACTTCTGCTGATGCATAACAGTTCCAGTTTTCAATTTCAGAAATTCCATTCCTAGGAAGAATGAGAGTTCACCTAGACCAGTCATTTCGAATTTAGATTTTAGCTTGTGTTTCACCCTTTCAATCTCTGCTGCCTTGCTCTCAGTAATGAGCAAATCATCCACATATAAACAGATTATCATTGTTTCTTCTGCACTAGAACTCTGCACATACACACCAAGCTCCACTGCACACTTTGTGAAGCCTATCTGCAGTAGGAACTGATCGATCCTCTTATTCCAGGCTCTAGGGGCCTGCTTCAAACCATACAATGCTTTATGGAGTCTATACACAATGTTTTCCTTGCCTTGTATTTCAAATCCAGGAGGGTGTGACACAAACACAATCTCTTCAAGTGGACCATTTAGAAAGGCTGATTTTACATCCAAATGGTAGAGTGACCACCTTCTCTTGCAAGCTAGAGCCACCACTAATCTTATAGTTTCAAGCCTTGCAACTGGAGGAAACACTTCATTGTAATCAATACCATGTTTCTGTAAAAATCCTCTAGCTACCAGCCTGGCCTTATGTTTTGAAATTTTCCCATCAGGACTGATCTTCAGTTTGAAGACCCACTTCACATCAATCTTCCTTTTCTTGTCTGGCAGATTAACTAGTTCCCATGTTTGATTCTTCTCAATTGATTGGAGTTCTTCCATCATAGCTTTCCTCCATACATTTATCTTCAATGCTTCTTCATAATTGAGAGGTTCAGAATCTGCCAACAATGCAAAATGAATGATATCACCTTCATCATTTACTGCATTATCAGAAATTAATTCGCAATCATTCAACCTGCTTGGAATTTGTCTGATTCTTTGAGGTCTCACTGCTGCTGCCACTTCTTCTGGTTCACTTGCATCATTATTGATCACTTCTTCATCCTCTGATTCATCACTGGAATCAGGATAAATGCAACCTTGTTGATTCTCTTCGCTGTACACTGGTTCCTCTTCCCATTTCCACTTCTCAGCCTCATTCACAATAACATCTCTACTGATGTGCACCTTTTGAGTTACAGAATTATAAAGCTTATAGGCACCTGTGGGATGATAACCTATAAGTATCATAATCTCACTCTTATCTTCAAGTTTGCTCCTCCTAACATCTGGTACATGCTTATAGCACAATGAGCCAAAAACCTTGAAATGCTTCACACTTGGCTTTCTTCCACACCAGGCTTCCTCTGGAACCTTCCGATTCAACTTCTTTGTAGGACATTTGTTTAAAATATAAGCAGCTGCAGTGACTGCTTCACCCCAAAAATTGTGTGGTAGGTTTTTCTGCTTGATCATGCTTCTTGCCATATTCAATAGGGTTCTGTTTCTTCTCTCAGCAAGTCCATTGTGCTGAGGTGTATATGGAGCTGTCACTTCATGCACAATGCCTTGATTAGCACAGAAATCTTCAAACTCTTTTGAGGTATATTCTCCTCCACCATCAGTTCTCAAGACCTTAATTGATTGGTCACTTTCCTTTTCAATTAAGCTCTTGAATTTCCTGAATACCTCTAATGATTCACTCTTAAGCTGGATTGTATACAGCCACATCATTCTTGTAAATTCATCAACAAAAGTGGTGAAGTATCTGCTTCCCCCCAATGAAGATACTTCAAAAGGACCACATACATCAGAGTGGACCACTTGCAGTGCTGTAGTAGCTCTTTTAGGTGCTTCAGATACAAATGGGAACCTGCTTTGCTTACTCTTCACACATACTTCACAAATAGTTTTTCTGACATTCAGCTTTGGCAGCCCATACACCAGTTCTTTGGAATTCAAGTTACTAAGACTTCTAAAGTTTAGATGACCATACCTCTTGTGCCATAAGCCTTCAATATCTTCACTAACTGCTGCAGACAAACACATCATTTTCTCACTTGAAATGTTGCATCTGTAGGTTCTATTTTGTGACATGTTTGATTTGAGCACCAACTTCTTCTTTGCATCAAACAGCTTCAAAGAATCACTATCCATAGTCACTGAGAATCCCTTCTCCACCAATTGACCAATGCTTATGAGATTGCACTTCATCTCAGGAACATACATCACATCTGAAATAATGATTCTTCTGCCATCATTGCTTTTGATCACTATATTTCCACTCCCTTCAGCCATCAGATTTCTGCTATCAGCCAGTTTTATATTTGTTTTCTTGCTAGCATCAAAGCTTGTCAACCATTCTCTATATGATGTCTTGTGGTTTGAGCATCCAGAGTCAAGAAACCACTCTTCATTCTTGATCTTCTCATCATTGGTAGTAACCATCATCAACACTATACTGGAATCATCTTCATGAGCCAGATTTGCTTCCTCATCATCCTTTTGATCTTTCTTGAACCAACATTCATCTGCAAAGTGCCCATACTTCTCACAGTTGAAGCATTGTACCTTACTTTTATCAAAATACTTCTTCTTGTTCTGACTTTTGCCAAAACCCCCTTTCTTTGAAGATTCAGCTTTGTCTTCAATCTTGTTCTTGCCATTGTTGGACCAATTTGCTCTTCTCTTTCCCTTTTTCTTGAAATCTTTCTGGTTTCCCTCCTTCTTGGTAGTTTGAACTTGAAATGCTTGTTGAACTGATCTTTCAGAATTTCTATCAAATACCAAGAGTTCATGTGCCTCCAATGAATTTTGCAGCTCTTCAATTTTCATAGTCTTCACATCCTTTGCTTCTTGAATAGCTACCACTATGAAATCGAATTTTGGACTTAAAGATCTCATCACCTTTTCTACCACCATCTGATCTGTAATGTTCTCCCCACAAGTTCTCATTTGATTGACTATGGCTGTTAATTTTGAGAAGTAATCACTTACTTTCTGATCTGCCTCCATCTGCATCATCTCATACTTTCTTCTATAGGATTGTAGCTTCACTTGCTTCACCTTTTCTCCACCAGTGTGATAGTTTTCTAAAATGTCCCATGCTTCTTTGGATCTTGTGGCTTTCGAAATCTTATCAAAATGCTGGTTGTCAACATTCTGTTGAATGTAGAACAAGGCCTTGCAGTCCTTCTTCTTGGCTTCCTTGAATGCATTCCTCTGTGCATCCGTTGGATTTTCTACCAAGTCCTTATAGCCGTCCTGCACAATTTCACTCACTTCTTGTGCTCCAAATAAATATTTCATCAATGCACTCCATCGATCCCAGTTCTTGCCATCAAGAACAAGAATATGTGATCCAAAACTGTTGCTATTCATTATGCCTGTCAAGAATCTATCACTCTGTGTTTCCCTTGATTGTTCCCCTCACTTTTCACTCGTGTTTCCCTTGATTTTTAACCCAGCTCTAGATGCCAATTGTTGGAACAATGGATAGTGCGCAGCGGGAAAGAAAGGAGAAGAAAGAAAAGAATTGCAGAAGCAGAAGTTTGATTCTGTATTAATCCAGGATTGATCCGGTATTATTCCAAGATCGATCCTGGAACGATCTTCACAGAAAAGTTCTGTTATAGTTCTGTTATTCAATTATTGTCAAAATTACACATTTCACATACAAGCTGTTAGTTATATATAGGCCTGT
Source organism: Cicer chorassanicum (assembly GCA_037974735.1). Lineage (NCBI taxonomy): Eukaryota > Viridiplantae > Streptophyta > Magnoliopsida > Fabales > Fabaceae > Cicer > Cicer chorassanicum. Next base: position 20,478,039 of record JBBPBP010000002.1, read on the forward strand.
TATCTCGTGATGCAAGGCACCCAACTAACTAACTAACTGACTAACTATATCAACACTCTAAATGTCAATTATGAATTACACTTCAACAGGAAGAACAAGAAAATTATGTCCAGTACATTGGCAGGTGAAGATTTTAAAATATACACATAGTGAAAGCAATTCAAAAGGGCAAATAGCAAATCAAAATATTTCAATAAAAATCCTAATAACATATCAACAAACATTGTTATGATAATGCTAAGGACCTCGATTCACTGCTACAAAAAGCCAGAACCATTGAATTATAAAATTTTAATTTGGATTATAATTAAAATAAACCAAGCCTTTAGACATCAACAGATTTTAGACTCTTTGATATAATATAAAATTATAATTATAAAACATATAAATAGAATATACATGATCATATGATAATTCAAAAAAACATAAGGAAAATTTATGTCTAAGATTAATCTAAATTAGTCAGGTTCTAGATTTCATACTGACATTAACATGAAAAGAAATTGCCGACTTAAAGGGAAGAAATGAATAACAGAATATATATATATATATATATATATATATATATATATATATATATATATATATATATATAAAAGTGGGAAATGGGTAGTACAGAAGGCACTTGCGGCATCATTATGTTTTGTTCTCTATTAGTATTACTTTTATTTATTTGTTTATTATTACTATATTTATTTGATTTTAAGGAAAAATAAACAGAAATATATTTATTATTAATAGTTTAGATAAATTTTAAGGTAACACGAAAAATTATCAATTATACATAATAATAATAATAATAATAATAATAATAATAATAATAATAATAATAATAATAATAATAATAATAATAATAAATTATTATTATTATTATATTACTAAAATATAATAATATAAAATTGGGTGTTACACATCCTTTTGACTATTGCTTTGTATGATTTTTGATTAAAGATAATATCATATCCATTATGACTTAATTGATTAATGCTCAACAAACTACGTTTAAGACCTTGGACAAATAAAACATCTTTAATAGAGGGTGAGGTACCATTACCAACTGTGCATTGTCTAATAATCTGGTCTTTTTGCTTTCCTCCAAAAGTCATTGACCACCCTCATTTAGTCAAAGTCAGGTCTTGGAACATAGACATTTCTAATGTCATATGTCACGAGCATCCACTGTCTAGATACCATTACCAACTGTTGTTGAGAACATCTGCAACACAGACAATTTTATTATTAGATACCTGAAACGCCCTATATTTTGATCCAAACCATTACTTAAAATATTTGTTTTCTTTTAAAAACGACTATAATATTTTTTTCATAAGAGTGGTTCATCATGTAATAAATAAATGATGCGCTAGAAAATGAGTTGATATATCTTTTTTTTTGTAAAAGAACGCAATACAATTTACTAAAATATTATTTTTTCTATTTTTTTGCAAGGTTAATCTTCCAACTGTTAGATGAATATTCATTTATGCTCTACGATAAATTGAATTCTTTTAGGTGAAATTCAAGAGAAACAAGGTTGATTGAAATTAACTACGATTCAACTATTTCCTAGCGAAAGAGAACTCACATCCACATTTCTATTTAAAGTTAACGATGAAAAGTAAATAACTTTAAAATGTACCACATCAATTTTATTAATACAAAATATTATTTTTAAGTAAAAGTCCCCTTTTCCCATGCATGTGCACCAAACAAACATCATTCATGCAACTATTTGAAATTATTAACACCAAAATGTTGGTGTAAAGGTTCAGTTGATCCCACAACAAAAATTAAACCAAATAATAAGTTAACAACCATAAAATATAAATATAAAATCTCTTTGTAATAAAAGGTTTAAAGAAATTGATTTTTCAATAATTCGCAAAGATGTATCAGGTCATAAAATGTACCTTAATAATTCAAGTAGCAACTCACCTAGAACACATAGTTAGATCAAAATAAAAACAACAATAAAATGTGTGCAATTTATGCATGCTCCTAAAAGTATATGATCCGAATATAACCAGCCATTAAGGCGTGCACACAGAAGTCATCCATACTAATGGGAAAATTAAACCAACCATTAAGGCGTCCACAAAGATGTATATGATATGTCATGATAATGATAATGATGCTCAAAAGGTACATGTCACCAGCCACTTAGGCAACCATAAAGATAAAAAGTTCAAAACACAAATCACCAGCAACTTAGGCAACCACAAAGAGAACAATGTTAAAAACACAAATCACCAGCCACTTAGGCAACCACAAAGAGAACAATGTTCATAACACAAATCACCAGCCATAGTCAAAATCAATAACTTCAATATCTCAAATATGGAATACATATGCACCTGAATAAATATCTCAAAATTACCACTTTCATTTTAATAATCCATAAAATTTGATTTGGCGATTTGGCTACATGTCATTGATAAAAATTAAAACTCATATCACCAAAAACACATAAAAATAGAAATTTTATTCCTTTCTCTATAAACTTTTTTCCATTACAACTCTTTTAAGCATAAAAATAAAACTATACAATAACTCATTTCAATAATCAACTTTCTGATATTGTCATAATTTAAAAATATAAATTTTTCATCAATTTCCCCAAGACACATGTATTGTTCATAAAAGTCAATCTTTTAAAATTAAAATACTCAAAAGGTAAATACTTTAAATGAAATACATCATAACAAACATATTATTATATCATAATGAAAATTGGAACTTTATAATTAAGTACACTAAGACACATAAGTATTGAAACTTTACGTTAAACATTTTTCTCAACACGCATATTTTTCATGTGATAATAATAAAAATAGAACTTTATAATTATGTTCATCAAAACAATCATATTATTCAAAAAAATCAAAACATTATAGTTAAATAAAAACATTAAATCAACATTTTTCTTTTAAGACATCAAGACATCATATCAATATCTTACAAACCACTAATTTCATTTTTAGCCTAACTTTGCATGGGGAAAAACCTTACCTTAGGCGATTTCTTTCTCAACACCTCTAAATTCTCACACTACGCCAAAAATGACATTTTATAGCGCGTCTTTTACAACGCTTATTAAATACAAGCGCTGTTGTATAATTTTTTAAAAATAACGGAGGCTACAACAGCGCTTTTTTTACAAGCGCTGTAGAAAAAGCACTGTTGTAGGGTCATATATGGCCACATACGCTTGCACATAATGTTTACAGCTCTTTTACAGCGCTTTTTTAGAAAGCGCTGTAAATTCAAGCGCTCTCACATAGCCTTTTACAGCGCTTTGTGAGCGCTTTAAACACAAGCGCTGTAAAATGTAGCGCTCCCACCTTATGTTACATAGCTTTTAAAGCGCTTCTTGTGTAAGCGCTGTAAAAGCCTTGCGCTTTCTCATAATCAAATGACCTATTACAGCGCTTTTGATACAAGTGCAGTAATAGGCTTGCCCTTTCACATTTTTATAGGACCTATTAGAGCGCTTTTTAAACAAGCGCTGTAAAATCATTCATTTTAAATAAAAAAACATTCACTTTAAGTAAATAAAAACAAATTTAAAACAAATTTAATACGTTGTCCAAACCCTACGAACTCTCATCTCCCCTCCCCTGCGAACCCTCCTGTGCGCCCATCTACAAATTGATTTACCTTCTTCCTCCTTTAAAACAAATTGATCATCAATGTTGTCTTAGGTACTTTATTTTATTTATTTGTTGTTGTCACTAATTCAAACTGATAAATTGTTACATGATATTAGATATGTTCTCATGATATATATGTTATGTTTTGAAATCAATTAATCTTGGACAAATATTATAAGATGTGTGTATTATCAATATATAGGTCATATATATCAGACTTGAAATCATGCTTATTGTGTAACTGCATTTATATATATAGGTCATATAAATGGACCGGAAATGGATGTCTGCCAATCGATTGACAAAAGAGTATGAAAATGGAGTGATGGAGTTTGTTGAGTTTGCAGTGATGAATGAAAAAGATCCTAATAGAGTCGTTTGTCCTTATTTAAAATGTTGTTTTGGAAAATGCATTAGAGCAGATGAATTGGAAGGACATTTAGTATGGTATGGAATTGATCAAAGCTATACATGTTGGATAAGACATGGTGAGAAAATCAATGGAAACACTCGCACAGATACATATGTTTCAACTGATTTCGACACTGAATACATATGAGCCGGACCGAGTTGAGGAGATTGCAAAAGCAGTTGAAGAAGATCTTCGTGATTGTCCTAAAATGTTTGAGAGCTTGTTGAGTGATGTAGAGAAACCATTATATAATGGTTGTACTAAATTCACAAGACTTTCAGCGATACTAGAGTTGTACAACTTAAAAGCAAGTAATGGATGGTCTGATAAAAGCTTCACAGAATTACTAACACTCTTAAAAGATATGTTGCCAGATGATAATGAACTTCCCAGTAGAACCTACGAGGCTAAACAAATATTATGCTCTATTGGTATAAGATATGAAAGGATTCATGCGTGTCCTAATGATTGCATTTTATTTCGAAATGAATATGAATTACTAAAGGCGTGTCCGAAATGCAATGTCTCTCGATATAAGAAGAAAGAATCTACTCCAGCAAAAGTCGTGTGGTATTTTCCTATACTACCAAGAATTAGGCGCATGTATCGCAGTGAAGAAGATTCAAAACACTTGACATGGCATGCAGATGAAAGAATTAGAGATGGAAAGTTTCGACACCCTGCCGATTCTTCGCAATGGGTAAAAATTGATCACGAGTATCCTGAATTCGGGATAGAGTCGAGAAATCTACGCCTTGCACTTTCTACTGATGGAATGATTCCACATGGTCTTCAAAGCATCTCACACAGCACGTGGCCTGTGATTTTGTTGATTTATAATCAACCTCCATGGTTATGTATGAAGCGTAAGTTTATGATGTTGTCTCTGTTAATTTCTGGATCCAAACAACTGGGGAATGATATTGATGTATACTTGGCTCCTTTAATTGAAGATTTAAAAATTATGTGGGAGACAGGTTTAGAAGTCTATGACGGGTATAAGAAAGAATGTTTCAATTTGAGGGCTATGTTGTTCGGCACAATTAATGATTTTCCAGCATATGGTAATTTATCAGGATATAACATTAAAGGTCAGTGTGCATGTCCTATATGTGAAGAGAGTACAAATTGGATGCGGTTGAAACATTGTTAGAAGAATGTATTTCTTGGACATCGTAGATTTTTACCTTATAGTCATCAATATCGTGGGTGGAGAAATGCATTCAATGGAAAATCAGAGGAAGATAGAGCTCCTGTAGCATCGACTGGATATCAAATACTTGAGAAAGTACAAGGTTTGACCAATAAATTTGGCAAACCTTTTGCGGGAGAGCTGGTCAAAACTGGGTGGAAGAAAAAGTCAATTTTCTTTGAATTGCCATATTGGAAGTCATTGTATGTAAGACATTTTCTCGATGTGATGCATATTGAGAAAAATGTATTTGAAAGTGTTATTGGTACGTTACTCAATGTACCAGGAAAGTCTAAGGATGTCATCAATGCAAGATTGGACTTGGTCGATATAGGAATAAGAAATGAATTGGGTCCCGTAAAGAAGGAAATCGCACATATCTACCTCCAGCCGCTCATACTCTATCTAGAAATGAAAAAATTGTTTTGTGTAACTTTCTACACGAAGTTAAAGTTCCAGAAGGATACTCTTCAAACATTAAAACTTTAGTTTGTATGAAAGACCTCAAGTTAAAAGCTTTGAAGACCCATGATGCTCATATTCTAATGGAGCATTTGCTACCAATAGGTATACGTTCAATTTTACCTGAAAAAGTTCGCCGAGCCATAACTAAATTATGTTTCTTCTTCAAGGAAATTTGTAGTAAAGTGATCGATCCTCATAAATTACCATGATTGCAGAGGGAAATTGTTGTTACTTTGTGTGAGCTTGAAATGTACTTCCCGCCCTCGTTTTTTGATATAATGGTTCACCTTACTGTTCATCTTGTTAAGGAGACACAACTTTGTGGGCCAGCTTATATGAGATGGATGTACCCGATAGAACGATATATGAAAATATTAAAAGGGTACGTACAAAGTAGAAGTCGACCAGAAGGTTGTATTGCTGAACGGTACATTGTTGAAGAAGCTGCTGAATTTTGTACTGAATATCTGTCAAATGTTGAATCCATAGGTCTTCACATGTCTCGTCATTTGGGAAGATTATCAGGAGAAGGGATAATTGGAAAGAGAATAATGACTATATCAAGGACATAATGGGAGCAGGCACAATTGTATGTTTTGCACAATGATGATGAGGTTCAGCCGTATATTACAATACACATGCACAATCGAAGTTTCATAACATGGTTAAAAAATCACATAAAGTCAAAGTTTGATGTAGACCCCGGATCAATTTCATAGAGATTGAGGTGACTAGCAAATGGTCCGAGTTTACATGTCTTTTCTTACCAAAGAACAAGATGATCAAACAACTATGCAAAATAGCGGAGTCACTCTCGTAGCTGAAGCGATGCATATCTCAAGTGCAAAAGACAAGAACCCAATATATGCAAATCTATCATATTTTGGGGTTGTCGAGCGGATATGGGAGCTAAACTACACAATGTTTCGTGTTCCCATATTTGGTTGCAAGTGGGTCGATAATAATAATGGCGTTCGGATTGATGAGTCAGGGTTCTTGCTTGTCGATTTTAATAGGTTGGGATACAAAGATGAGCCTTTTATTTTAGCGTTGTAAGCTCAACAAGTGTTTTATGAAAAAATAATTTAACTATTTTGGAAGAAAATAAATTATTACAGGGCTTATGAAAAAATAATTTAACTAATTTGGAAGAAAATAAATTAATAGAGGGCTCATGAAAAAATAATATAAGGAACCCTTTTACAGCGCTTTCCTCATAAGCGCTGTAAATGGTTCACACAACCTTTGGACATGATAAAACAAAGAGTCATTTCATATATAAAACCCTATTACAGCGCTTTTCTAAAAAAGCGCTGTAATAGGGTTAAAAAAATAAAATAGGGAGGTCTTTTACAGCGCTTTCTTCATAAGCGCTGTAAAAGGGTCACACAGCGTTTGCATATAATAAAACAAAGAGGCATTTTAAAGCGCTTTCTGTAAAAGCGCTGTAAAAGGCTTTTAAAAAAATAAAAATAAGGAGGTCTTTTACAGCGCTTTTTCACAAGCGCTTTAAAAGGCTTATAAAAAAGCGCTGTAGTAGGCTTTTAAAAAATAAAATGATGAGACCTATTACAGCGCTTGTTCAAAAAAGCGCTGTAATAGGGTTTTATATATAACAATAAACCTCTTCAGTTTCATGTTCATTACGTAAATTTTTCAGTTTCCTCTGCGTTCTCCTTCTCATTGTGAACCCTACGAGAGTTTCAGTTTTCCTTGTTTCTTCCCCATTACTTACTCTCATCCTACACCTACGATCGTACGTAAACGTCATAAACATCAAGTAATCCCGTTTTCACCCTCGTTTTCGTCTGTGAACCCCGTAACCCTACGATCGTTCGTAACCGTTCGTCCTTGTTTTCATCGTCTTCTGCGCCGTTCGTCTGTGAACCTGTAACCCTAAACATTAAAAAGAGCTATTTTAGGTATTGTATTTATTAGTTTTTTGTTTCACTAAAATGCATGTTAACTTATTTTGCTACGTACTTAGGTTGAACTGAACTGCATGTTGATGTTGAACTGAACTGAACTGCATGTTGATGTTGAACTGCGTGTTGTAGATAAATGGATACCAACAAGGGGTTAGATTGTTAAAATGAAGAAGTTGGCAACACTAAGACTTACGAAAATGAAGTCAAACGTGGTGCAACAATAATGCAAAATGTTATAAAAGCAAGAAGTACTGGGCAAAAATTTGAGGTATACTTTGTTTGTTGTTTTCTGTTTCTGCTGTTTATACGATACTTTGTTTGCTGTTTACCTTGTTTGCTGTTTATAATTTGAGGTACTTACTATATGAGTTTATTAGGTTGGATGGAATGAGAGTGGTCAACCAATTGACACCTACAGTTCCATGTTTGTTAGTTATATTGGAGCTGTTGTTCGTCAAAATATACCAATCACAATAGATGATTGGAGAGATAAGGCATTGAAGGATGCCAAAGATATATAGTGGGCTGATATACAGGTAATTTTTTTACTCCACCCTATTACTTATAAATTTTTACATACGGCTTTAAAGTATTTTACTCAAACTATATATTTATTTGGTTTGCAGTCAACTTTTGTTCTTGATGAGGTGAGAAAGAGCTATGTGCTCAGAGTTGCCGGGAAAATACACTAGGGCTTTAGATCTCACCTCTCTAATTGCTATTTAAAAGACCGTGAAGGAAATACGTATGCGGAAGCTCCAAAAATATATAAACATTATATATTAAATGAGGAATGGAGCGCATTCATATCAAAACGTTCCGACCCCACATTTGTTGTAAGTGATTAATTTATTAGCATTTGTGTTTTATTGTTCATATTCATAGCGTATTTTGAATTTTTACTAGATTGTTATTTTTTTATTTAAAATATTAGTAAGGCAAATCGCGAGAGGGCAAAAATTATTCCTCACCCATACCAGAAATCTCGTATGGGATATGCTCGTCTAGAGCAAAAACTTGTAAGTAATTAAACATCACATTTATTTAATTAATGTGGTATATTATAAACTATACTATCTAACTAATATTTTGTTTATGATCTTAACGATAATAGCTACAAGACACCCAATCCGATCAACCGTTGGGTCGTCATATATTGTGGAAGGAAGCTCGTGTAAATAAAGACGGAATAGTTGATAACGAAAATTTACAAAAAGTAATAGAACTTTGTGTAAGTATATTTATCACTTTAATATTTTTTAATATTGTATTTAAAAAATGTTATTGAACTTATCTTTTTAATCCTATGTGTATTTTAGGCGAATCTTGAATCGGAAAATCAAGAGGACAACAAAGCAAGTTGCAGGGACATATTAGGTAAAGTGTTTAATGTTCCTGAATATTCCGGCCGCGTGAGGGGGAAATGATTTGGCGTAACTCCTAGAAGTTATTTTTCACAAGAGAAACGCCAAAATCCATCTAACGAGGAATTATTAGAGAAGATTAATGTATTAACGGATCAAGTGGCCCTCTTGGTGAAGACAAATAAAGACAAGCAACTTGCGGACCAGCCCCAACGTGAAATTCACATTGAGAGTGAAAACACAAGTTGCAACGTTGGTCTCAACAGTCTTCCTGAGGTAATTAATTACTTAATAAAATAAGAAATTCATTAAAGTTAATTGTTTCACATACTTATGTATTAACCATTGATTTTAGGGGGTCACTCCATGCTTTCTATACTTATCCTCCCCTACACATCGGAAGGTCGGAAAGGGAACATTGTGCAATGCTCCGGGCGAAGTATTGCACAACACACCAATCCCTGCGGGCCATGTCAAAGTATCGCCAGTTATTGCTTTGGAACCAAATGCACCGTTGCCTGTACTGGACAACGATGCAGATCTGAATTATTTGGGCGAAGTAATTGGCAGCTACGTGGCATGGCCCAAACATCTTGTTGCCCTTGACAAGGTATGTTTAATTAATTGAAATGTATGTTTAATTGATTATATTTAATTGCTGAATTTTTTCCAATGTTAACTTTAATTTCACATTTATTTAGATTCAAACAAAGTCTAATAAAGGGAATGATAAGAAGATTCCCAGAAATGAAACAGTCACATCGCCCGAAAAGGTTTTTAACATTTATTCTGTAAGGTTTTTTATTTTTTCTGATTCAATAAACTAACAATTTGATTAACCTCATTTTTCAGATTCAATCTAATAAACCACCCGCACAGCAAGCCAACAAGCCAGCTGCCGCACCACGACTGGATGTTCGTGGCAAAAATAAAGCCGGCAAACCTCAAAAATTGGAGGGTAATAAAACTGGCAAACTGCAAAAGCTGGAGGGTAATAAAGCGGCCAAAGTTGTTGCTGCTAAAAAACTGGATCGTGTAAAATCAGTTGCTGCTCCTGCTCCTAAAATAAGTCAGCCACGACTTGCTCCATATGGGTCGTGTCTTGACATACAGGCAAAAAAAAAAAAATGGGCTGCGACGATTCACGAATAATAAGCATGGATAAAGATCTATTCGGAGACGCGTATGAAGAGTTTTTTGAAAAAGAGCACATATACGAACTTCTCAACCATAAGGAGCTGAGGTCTACTGTTATGAGCATTTATATGAGGTAAAAATTACTTTTCATCGCATTTATTTGTAATTAATTTAATTTATTGGTAATTAATCTAATTTGAAATTTTCATTGAAGGTTTTTGTATGAGAAGTTCGTGTGCGCGCGCAGATTGTCAAATAAATTTTCATTCTTGTCTCCGCATAAGATTTCAATGCTTAAACACGATCCAGCGAATGTAAATAAATACGTTTTAGATATACTATTAGGAAATAAAGAGAAGGATGAGTTATTCCTTGCACCATATAATTCAAGGTACATAATTATATATTCTATATTTAATGCTATAATAATCACATTTATTTATTCGATAGTGCTTTACAAGTTTTTCGAGCTCAAAGAGGTGCGAAAGTGTCGAAGCTAAAGTCAAATAACATCACATGGACTCCAATAAAGGTTTGAAATATATGCTTTTAAATTTCACTTACAATCAATGCACAATTAAATAATTATTGACTTGTATGTTTTATTTTATAGTGCCCTCGTCAAACTAACAACATCGACTGTGGGTACTATGTATTGCGATTCATGAAGGAGATTGTTGATAAGAATCAAATTACAATCCCAGAAACGGTACGGTATTTTAATTATTTGATTTTCATATATAAACTATGTTTATATTTGATTTTAACTTATTTATGTTCAATTTTTTTATCAGTACTTTGACAATTCTAGTTCAACGTTTTCTGAAGAAGAACTGACAGAGATAAAGGAAGACTGGTGTCAGTATGTGCTTGAAATGAATATTATTTGATTTGCTGGGAAATGGCATGCTGCAAGGGATATGGTAGTTCTGTGCTGTTTGTGAATATGTAGTTGTGAATATGAATATTTAGTTGTATGAAAATATAGTGAATCTGATAGTTATATGAATAGGTAGTTGTGTGAATATGTAGTTCTGAGCTGTTGTGAATATGTAATTATGAACTGATTGTTGTGAATATTTGTGCATTTTAAAATATAGTGAATCTTTTGTTGTTGTGTACTGATTCTTGTGTGTTTTATAGTGTTGTTTTGTTGTTGTTGTGTACTACTGACTGATTGTGAACTGATTCTAGATGAAAATGATTTTGGAATAAAAATTGTGAACTGATTCTGGATTAAAAGACAGCGCTTTTAAAAAAAGCGCTTTTTAAAATTTACAACATATTATTTAATAATAAAAAAAAAACACCTTTTACAGCGCTTTCTAAAAAAAGCGATGTAATAGGAGCATTAGAATGTACCTACTACAGCGCTTTTTTGAAGAAGCGCTGTAATAGGTGCATAGTAGTGCATAATAATGCATCTATTGAATGCACTTACTTTAACGCTTTTTGGAAAAGCGCTGTCATAGGTGCATAATAATGCATCTATATAAGTGCACCTTTTACAGCGCTTGTGTGAAAAAGCGTTGTAATAGGTACATTCTAATGCACCCTATTACAACGCTTTTATGAAGAAGCGCTGTAATAGGTGCATAATAGTGCATAATAATGCATCTATATAAGTGCACCTTCTACAGCGCTTCTTCAAAAAAGCGTTGTAATAGGGTCATACTAATGCATCTATTGTTATATGGATTTACAGCGCTTTTGTAGAAAGCGCTGTAAAATGTGTATAACAAGCGCGCAATGTATCCACCTTTTTTACAACACTTTTTTTTTAAACAAAAGCGCTGTTGTATCTTTTTACAGCGCTGGTAACTACAGCGTTTTTTTTTAAAAAAAAAAAAAGCGCTGTAAATGGCTTAAAATAAGCGCTGTAAAATGCGTTTTTTCGCGTAGGGTCACAAAAAATTGTTCACGAGGCTATGATGAATTCAATAGGGATAGATATTGGGATTTACTTAACATATGTAGAGAATTATTTTTAGAGTGTTTGGGTGATGAATGGGTGTGAGAGGGTCTAAGGGAAATGTATGAACATAGGAAGAAGTCGTGAGATTTTTAAAATAAGGGGGATTTCATTAGCTATTTACGTTGCAACATTACCATTTATTTCTTTGCTAAAGTTGAAGTGCACTTAATTCCAAAATTATGCTCCAAACGGTTACTACTTCTCTTCCTTTTCAAAAGAAGTTTGTATGGTTGTTACAAAGCCAATGGAAACCACGTGTATTTATGTGTATGAGTTAATTATAATTAAATAGTAGAATTCATCATATATTGCATATATAGATTAATCTAAATTAGTATAAGGCAATATTATATGTAATTTATACCATTTACATTTAAAAGAGGATTGACCACTACAAGTCATGCATAACAATACTAATAATTAAATCATAGGTCATAATTGTTTAAATAAAGAAATGAGTAATTTATAGGGTGTCACACAGCCCCTTTAATTTTTTTTTTGCTAATAGTTATGAACCCAAAAATTACCTAGAATTCTTTTTGTAGAGAATGAAAATAAAATTATAATATTTGTTTAAGAGAGAGGAAGGTGTGAGTTATATCAAAGGAGGAGAGTCTTTTTTAATTTTGTCCTATCTTTGTTACACAAAAAGATAAAATCCATAATTAAATTTGTAACTTTCATGTCTAAAATGAATTAGAACTGGTAAGGATGAGAGAGAAGTGGGTGCATGGTGTCAAGAATGAGGGAATGCCAAGATAACACCAAGAATTGTTATAAAATATTGTCATGAAGGAGAGTACACTTATACTGAGGGCTGAGTTTCACTAACTCTACTATCTCCTAGACCGAATACTTATTTGGTCGAAAATAAAACTAACAAACAATATAACTTATATAAATTCTAATTTAAATAAATAATTCAACTAATACAAACACATCAATGTCATGATTATCAAAAATAATCAAATAAACAAAATACACAATAGTCCATTTATGAAATAATCATGCCATAAATCGTCCTCATGTAGTTGTCATGCAAAAACCATTAAATAAAAATAAATGTTATAATTGTTCAGGTAAAATTTAGGGTGATAAAATTTAATTTAATTTAATTTATTTACACAAATAATAAATTATTAATTAAATAATAAATCATGACAATTTATAAAAAGACACATTTATAATATATATGAAAATATTGGAGTGTTACAATGTTGGGTCCTAGTTTGTTAGTTCTTAAAAGTTTCTTGTCTTTCCATGTGTTCAACATAGGACCAGATATTTTAGAGTGACTTTTCTTGGAGCAAACAAGGAAGATGCAAACAAGATAGGGGGCTGAATTGTGTTTGTCTAAGATGGATTCTTTTTATTGTTTGATTAAAACTGGTTCGAGTTTGATAACTTAGAGCAAAAGTAGTAACAAAACTAAGGAATGCAAGAGTAAAGTGACGTAAATAATCTATCATGGTTCTCCATTTACATCCAGTCCCCTCACTCAAAAGGTTTTAATCCACTAATTCAACAACTTAAATTACAAAGCATATGACCCTACAAGTCAGTCTTTTCAAAACAGCCTTACAACTTCATACTTTTTGAGGAACTTAAACACCTTGACTCTAGCAGAAGAGTCTTCTTCACACAACTTGACAACCCCATTTTGTTGAAGGCACACAACACCTTGACCCTACAAGCCAAGTCTTCTCAACACAACCTGAGATCCATAGGTTGCTTAAGGCACACTAAAGCCACTATCGGGCTAGATTACAATGATTTTGAAACTGTTTTGGTTTTGCTTCTACTAAGCAGATTTATTACAATGATTTTCTCACACTAACAATGAAGCACTAAGAGTATTTTTCTTTGAATGAGTGTGTTTCCTGAACTTAAAACCTTCAACTCTGAGTACTTAGAAAATGGATCAGTTGAGGTGTTTTGAACAACTTTGATTTTTAGGATTTCTGCGTTTGTGTATTCGTGTTGTTCTTGTTTTTCTTCTTCATCATTGATCCACTATTTATAGTTGAAATTAGGGTTTTTGAATTACTTGATGAGTTTCTGAGTCGTATCTCCATTCCAACTTGGTCAACAATGATTTTCTTCAAAAATAGTTTTGAATGGTATCTTCATTCCAGCTTGGTCAACAATCATTTTCTTCAAAAATAATTCTGAAGATGCGTTTTGATAATATGTCCTTTAGACAATTATTTATTTTCAAATTTGATCTGAGCAATTCTTCTAGAATGATATGATGTGTATTTTCAATAGATTCCTTTTGCAAATTAATTCACTTGAGTCTTCCTTTTATTCGCATTATTTGATTTGAGCGGAAACCAAATTGAGCTTAGTTTTTGGACCTTCAGAAGTTTTGATACGGCTAAATGAAATTAATCATTAATCAAAATCGTTGACTTTCCACCAAAGGCATAGACTTTTCTTCATTAGATTATATAATTTCATTGTTGGAGTCATATCCTGTAATCTTTGCTTTCTTGATAGTCAGAGCTAGACTATGTGACTTAGAATTAGTGGCTTGGGCAAATAACATTTGTTTTCTTATCAAAATTAGAGCAACTTCATAATACATTGTGCATTAGAGGCAACACTTTGGAACGAGTCGCAATCAACAGAGTCAGCAAAACATAAGCTTTAGAGTCAGGCTTGAAGAATGGCTTCAAACCTCAACAACATACTCAAATTACTGTTCATCAGAGGCATATTTGTGTTGTTAATTAGAGCATGTAGAAGTATTGCTCATCATAACATGTAGAAGTTGTGTTCATAAGAGCATGCAAAAATATTGTTCATCAGTGCATGGAGAAATACTGTTCATCAGAGCATGGAGAAATACTGTTCATCAGAGCATGTAGAAATACTATTCATCAGAGAATGTAGAAATACTGTTCATCTGAGCATGCATAAATATTGTTCATCCATATTTTTCAGAATTACATGACACATTTTCAGTTGATGTTGAATTATGATTATTTTTCAGAGTTAGGTTTTCAATCTGAAGTTCAACAGTATTACTTTCTAAAGTGTCAATTTTATCATTCATATTTTCATTTATTTTTCTAAGAGCTTTTTGCTTCAGAATGATATTATGATTATTGTTTTAGAAGTCATTTATAACTATAATTAGTTCAAAACAAGTTAAATCAGAGAGTACCCCAATTTCTTCATCTACAAATTTAGTGTCAGAATCAAAATTAGCATAAGCCATCAGAGCCATATTGGCTTGTTCTTCATTATTAGATGATTCATTAGAATCATCCCAAGTGGCCATCAAAAATTTCTTTTTTGGCTTTTAATCTTTCCTTTGATGTTTCCCTTTTTTTTCTCTCCAAATTTGGACAATCTAACTTGACATATCCAGGTTCATTGCATCTATAGCAGATGATATTATTCTTATCACATTTTCCATCATTCCTTCTACCGAATGATTTTGAACTTTTTTGAGGGAATGGATTCATCTTCTAGATATTAAAGCAAGTTCCTCTTCCACTAAATCTCTATTATGATTATCTGAATCATCCTCTAATTCAGCTGTTGCTTGTAAAGTTTTCTTCTGCTTCGACTTTAAAGCCATAATTTTCTGCTTCTTCTTGGGCTCATCCTCTACAAGCTCTATCTCATGAGATCTGATGAAGCTGATTAATTCCTCTAGTTTAAGAGTATTCAGATCCTTTGCTTCCTAAATGGCAGTGATCTTAGGTCTCTATTTGTTGGGGAGACTTCTTAGGATCTTCGAGACATGATCAGTAGTTGTATAGCTCTTTTCAAGTACTCTTAACCTTGAGACCAAGTTTTGAAATCTGGAAAACCTAGTCTCAATGTTTTCATCTTCCTCCATCTGAAACAACTCATACTTTTTGACCATAAGGTTTTCCTTTGCCTCTTCAACTTGTTTGCTTCCGTCATATATAGGAATCAAATCATATATAGGAATCAAATTATCCTAAATGTTATTTGTTGTCTCCTTGTAGGTGCACTTGTCAAACTCCTTGAAAGTGATTGCATTTATCATGAATGTTCTTGACTTATGATGCGTCTTGTACATCTTCTTCTTATCAACATTCATCTATTTTCTTGAAATTTAAGTACCATCTTCTTTTGTTGGAGCAGTATAACCATCTTCCACCACGACCCAAAGTTCAAGATCTTGTGAAATAAAGAAACTCCTCAGCCTATCCTTCTAGTACTCAAAACATTCTCCATCAAACATAGGTGGTCTGTTGATGTTTCCTCCAACAACTTCTCCACCAAATCCAAGCATGTTGAATCCTTGGATCTTTCCTTAAACACTATAAAGTGCTCAGCCTTGAGTTCAACTCTGATGCCAATTGAAGGTATCCAAACACGAGAATGTGGGGTTGAATTTTGTTTGTGTAAATTTAACTGGGTTATGAATTCTTAAACAAATTCTCGTAATGGTGAATTAATTGTTTTAATAAATCAAAGGGAATAGTAAAATAAGTAATGCAAAAGTAAAGTATAACACACTAGATTTTATACTAGTTCACCACCAACTTGGTAGCTACGTCCAGTCCCCTCACAAAGTAGGATTTATACACTAATTCAAAACTTGAATTACAACAACATCTGACCCTACAAGTCAGTCTTCTTAAAACAACCTGAACTTACAGACTTTTTGAGGCAAACTACACCTTGACCTTACCAGTCAAGTCTTCTCTACACAACTTGAGATCCAAAGATTGTTAGAGGCAAACTAAAACCACTATTGGGCTAGGTTATAAGAGATTGGAACTGGTTCGATTTTGCTTCTATTAAGTAGATTGTTTTAATTGTTTTTGCACACTACAACACATAGAATGTTTTACTTTGAACAAGTGCTTTGCTAGTACTCAAAACCTAAAACTCTAAACACTTAGAAAATATTGAGCTCTTGCGGTTTTCTGAATAACTTTGATTAGGATTTATGAATTTTTGAGTAAGTGAATTCTTCTTATGCCTTGAGGTTTATAGTTAAAATTAGGGCTTCGACTTAGTCCTTTTTGAATTATGAATTATATCTTCATTCTAGCTTGGTCAACAAATATTTCTTCTAAATATAGTTCTGATTGATACGATCTTGATAATATGATTGTTAGGTAGCATTGTGGAACATGTTGCAATTATTTGAGCAAGCGTAAAATGAGCTTCAGAGGCAGGCTTGAAAATTTTGTTCATCAAAAGCATGCTGAAGTTTCTGTTAATCAGAGGCATGTTAAAGTTATTGTCCATCAGAGGGATGCTACAATTACTGTTCATAAGAGGCATGAAAACTCAAAAGACACGTTGAATCTATAGAGACACATAATTCTTCAGAGGCACACTAATTTACCAAAAGCACACTAAGCTGCCTGAAGCACGTTGAACTACCAGAAACATGTTGAACTACCAGAAGCACGCATATGCAAATGCACATACTTTTCTAGAACGTGCATTTGTCTCTTTATGAGGATTTGACTTCCTCTAGTGACTTCCTTTGGTCACTTAGATATTTTTCTACTTATTTCTTGCTTCTATTATCTTCTTGAGTTTCTATTATAATTCCTGCACACTTAATGAAGCCATTAGTGCAATAAATTGTTCTCACAAAATACCTTTATTAACATCAAAACCACACAAAGGAATTGTTCATGGGACAAATGTTCGGTACCTTGGTTGGTGTCACCCTGGGCTGAGTTAGAAGAGGTGTCTCGGAGGTGGAGAGCTATTTTGAGATCATGGCTCCTCCAAAGCCACCTATCTTGTTGATGGACCTTACTTCTTATGAGGAGGATAAGGTTACTTCTAGAAGGGTAACTGCGTTGGAGGGGATGTGTATTGTATGTGGATTGTGTATAGGGTTGTAGTGCTCTTTTTTGCTGGTTGTACTTATTTTGTTTTAGGATGATCGTATCTATAACACACTTTGACAATTGACTTTTGTTTGCATGTCCGTTTTTCTTTTTTTTACGTGACCACAGGGGAGATATAGCATTCTTGGAGCACCACTTCTGCGTAGGTGTCTGTTGAGTATACTCTCGAGGTATGAATGGTGATCTGATAAGTCTTATAGCCCCGATATATTTTTTGATTTTGTATATTTGAATTTATTGTGCCAAACTACTTTTGCCTTTGGGCATGTATGATATATCTATTTGTGATCTTTTGTTGTTTTAGTGTTGTGATATGTTATTATATTAAGTTGTTTAATAAAAGTATAGTTCATACGTTCTTACTTTTAAAAATTGGGGTGTTACAATAAATAATTCAAGTTCATTCTATACTTAGCTTAGGCATGCAAAGACTCTAAAGAATCTAGTTCTTGCTTTTCATTCTTTAATTTTCTTTTGCATTTATAAAACTAGGTTGTGATTCATTTTTTTATTAAATATATGATATTTTTAATTTTAATTTTTAATACTATCGCATGGAAAACATATTTAAATTTATTTTTTGTCCATCTAGATTTATCATTTTTTATTTTAGCCACTATACAAATATATTTTTTATTTGTT
>JBBPBP010000002.1:20496710-20518850 GCA_037974735.1 Cicer chorassanicum
TCTTTTATCCATATAAACATTGACTTTAGTTCTTATTTGGAGAGATCAAAATTAAATATTTTAAATATTATAAGAATCAATTCCAATATAGAAGTAAAAACAAAATAACAATGATCGACCAAAAACAAAAAAAAATATTGATGGTGATTAATAACAAATTAATTTTACAAAAGTAAAACCAAAAATTTATATATTTGTAAAGAGTAAAAAGTCATTTAAGCTTAAAAAATATTAGTGCCGCTACAAAAATAAAGCAATGGGATCGCCTATGTCAAATGTGTTTTGGGCTCCCAATTGGATAGCCTATCTCTTAAAACACTTTTTTTTTCCTTTCTAAATTATTCTTTTAGTCCCATGTTTTTTTTTCAAATTTTATTTTGGTCCTTTAATTAATTTTGTTTCCTTTTGGCCACTTAACTATGGTTTCGTTAGCCTTTTGATTTTTTTTGTCAGTTTTAATAAAAAAAAACGTTAAGTTGAGCCTACGTGTCAACCCGGACTCGTGATTAGGCTGTCTAAGTCACTCATATTAAAGTGAAAACTAGGGTTTTCATACATTTCTCCTCCTCCTCCATTTTCTTCTTCACAAAATTGTAAAATCAAATGAAGCCATTGATTTGAAACGTCACTGTGCTTCTATAAAATCAAACTAAGCCACTGATTTGAAATCATCACTATGTTTTTCTTGTTTCTAGAAACCTAATCTTCTTTCTTAAATTCTTTGTAAAAACATAAGGTTCAATGAAGAAGTATGAACTCATATTTTTTTCATATCTTATTTTTTCCTGAATTTATGTGTTTGTTAAAGTATTTTTATGGATTTGGGTTTGTTGTTTTTTCATTTATCACACTTGTTGGGGTACTTAATTTTGCTTTGAATATGAGAAGTATAGATTTATTGTTGTTCTTTTCAAGTTTTTTTGTTTTTTTGGATGGAGCTCAAAGAAGAAAAAGAGGACGAGGAGGAAGGCAATGATGGTGAAGAGGACTCAGACAATCTAGTAAGACATTCGATTGACATGTAGGCCCAAATTAACAATTTTTGATTAAAAATAACGAAAATGATCAAAGTGGCAAGTAAAACTAAAGTTAATGAATCAAAATGGAATAGAAATTAATTATTCGTTCACTAAAGCAAGACTTTATACTTGCATGTGTGCCCACTATCAACATAAGACAACTATGCATGAAAAGGAAATACACAACGTGACTGGCCTACATATACATAATAATGCGCCATGGTTTATTCACATTTGGTTTGGTAAACCAAGTTATTTATACTAATGGGGTTGGGTCTAAGGAAAGAAATTAACTTTCATAGTGGGCTGGACACAATTTTTCACCTTTCCGATAGAGGGAACAGGAATGTATGAAAAACAAAAAAAAAACGTCACCTTATTAGGCCATATATAATCCCCTAATAGATGAGTGTTAATATATATATATATATATATATATATGTGTGTGTGTGTATATATATATATATTCAATAAGAATTTTTATTTGATAGTTGAATTAGTGAAATAAATCGTTTATATTGAGTTATTAAGCGAAATAACACATCACAGAGTTGAAGGTGTTGGAAACACAAAAAATGGGGAGTTTAAATTGTGTTTTGCTATTTCTAAAAATTACTTGAGTTGCTTAACCAAAAGATATATTTTTTTATCAAATCACTCAACTTACGATTATAAAACATGTTTAGAGAAAATAAAGTTGAATCGTAAAGAACTTAGATTAAAATAACAGAGAGAGAGAGAGAGAGATAGAGAAAGGACACTACAATTTTTATACTTGTTCACAATAGGGTATTGCTACATCTAGTCCTCCCTTTAAGAAAGACTGTCGTTGAGGTTCATGAGTATTGTTATACCTCTTCAGGTACCTCTTATGGATGAAATAATTGTTTCCACTATTAGGCTGATTTACATCAATTCCAGTTTGTGTTTGAATTGACACATAGTTTGTTTCTAGAATTCTAACTATCATTGAGATAATTTTACATTTGAAATTCTATATCAATTCAAGTGTATCAAACAACTTGATTGATTTGCATCAATTCTAATAACTCTCTACTGAGATGATTTTTCATTCATTCTTTTCTTTTGACGTGTTCTAGGAAGATAATTTTTATAGCTTTCTTTTCCATTGTCTTTAGAGGGTCAATCATTGACTTGTATTCCCTTTGTCTTTAATGCTTCTAACTTAATTTGCACAATTAACAAATACAGTTAGGGGATAATTGTTCTTATTTGTTTCTTTTGTGATCATGAAAACATATTGTAGCTAAAATCACTTTTGCACTTACAATCTCCCCATTTTTGATGATGACAAACAACTATACAATTAATGAACACTTTTCCATCACAAAAGAACTTTTTTTTTAAAGAATGCTCCCCATGAATGTAGTACTAAAAGAGAAACTAATATTCATTTGATCTTCTAAAAAAAACTTTATAAATCATTATTCACGGACTCCACCTAAATTTGGTAAACATGATTCTTTAGGAGTTTCAAACTTATTAAGTTATTTTACATTTTTGATACTCATGAGGGTAAAATTAAATAGGAATTATGAGAGAAGAAGGACACAAAGATAAGAAAATGTATACGATAGACACACATTATCAGAAAAATAAGGCATACACACACTATCATAACTTTGACAAGTCTCTTTTAATTGAATTCATAGATTCTGAGGATGTAAATCCTTGGATTCTTATGAAGTCTATTGATTAACAGTTTACAATTCCTCAAGATGTAAAACCTATGGATTATTATTCTTCTTAGGATGTTAAGCCTAATGGAACAAACCATGTTTTTAGAGGATATTAAGCTTTTCAAAATAATGGGCAATTTCAAGAAATTATCATAATAATGACATATGCAAATGATAAGCAAATGACACTCATATGCAGATGATGCATATGATGCAGTTGATGGGTAAGGTGCACATGGTGCGATGATTTGTATGATGAAAATTATGTGCCAATCAGATGCAAAAAAAAAAAAAACCCAACAATACAATCAGACATAAACACATAATTAGTGTATTACTATATCTTTTACTTTTCTTTCCCTTTGTCATTATAAAAAAGTGTGAAATTAAAAATGTAAGAGTTAAAACTAGCAATCACGCATAATACTTGTTTTCACGCTTATTAGAGACAGACGCATAATATTTCTTGTCACGCTTATCAGAGACAGAGGTAGAGTATTTCTCGTCACACTTATTAGAGGTAGAGGTAGAATATTTCTGGCCACGCTTATTAGAGGCAGAGACATATTGTTTCTTGTCAACTTGTGCATCAGAGGAAGATAAAATACGAAATTGCTTTGCGTTTCCAGAGGTAGCTAGGACACAACATTGTTTCTTGTATCAGACTTAGGGAAACGAAGTGAGGAGAAGTCATGCTGCATCTTTGTCTTCATCTAGTTATCAGAGGATACGTTGATTTCAAACCTGCACACTAAATAACAACGTTAGAGCCTTAAATTTCTCCTTCAAATGATTTTTTTTTTATCATGAAAACAAGTGAGGGGTATACTTCTTCAAATAAAATTGGTTCCAACAATCACCATTTTTGATGATGACAAACATCTATTTTTGTGAACAATTATTTTTAAGATAAAGAAAATAAAGAGATAAAATAGTAATACCGCATTACAACAAAGCTCACTCTTATAATATGCAAGTTCAATTCATAAGATGAGATATATTCTAACATTGTATCAGTATGCATTAAAGAAAAAAGTTCATAAAAGAGTTTATTGCTTAAGATTTCTCAAAAAAAAAAAGGAATTTACAATTCTCCCCTTTTTTGTCATCAAACAAAAAGAGAGGAAAAAAACAGAGTAAAAAACACTAAGGGGTGGGATTAGTGAGCCTACCCAGAATTAATGATCGTCTTTTCTATAAATGTCTTAGTCTTAGTGGCCAGACGAACAAAATCTTCCTTTTTAACAAACTGAGAGGAATTCAACATAGGGCCAAAGGGAGATGCAGACAGGCTTGAAGTCGCAGAATCTGCATATCCTAAGGCAGCGACAAAAGGGGCATCTAGAGTGTGAATGTTGATATATGGGATGATCTCAAGAAGCTGCAATGATGCGACAAGAGTAACTACATAGGATTCCAGAAGGATATTACTAGATAGAGAAACGGAATTCTTGGATGAGCCTGATGAGGCGGTTGTCAGGAGCTTTCTGGACCGATTTTTTTTGGCTTTATGAAGCTTTGCCATCTATAAGTAGATGATTTCAATTGTTTGTCTAAAAGTTGCACAATTCTGTGAAGCTAGGTGCACGCTATGACCCCTGTTGTCTAAAATCCAATTTTATGATAAAGGATAAGATTTTGTTCCACTAGGTTGAAACATCATTAGGATCCAGACTTTGAGCATTTTGATTTCTGGTGTGAGATATTTTGGCAGTAAGGTAGATAATGAATGTCTAGAGGTCAAGGAAGCTAGATGGAATGAATTAGGTAGAAGGGATGATTGCTAGAGTGATGAAGAGGGTAGTAGAGTTAGAGGGGAAAATTGGGGGGAGAAAGGTTAGAGGAGTCATCTAATGATGTTTTATAGACTAGGTCAACAATAGTTGGTGAAACAAGCACTACTTCGAGGTAAGGTACTGTAGTGGAGGAGGGAGAGGAAGGTAAAATTGCTGATGGGTTAAGTGTTTGAGCGTATATACGAGGCTTGTGAAGGAAGGGATGAGTTATGTATCTAAGTAGGCAAAGTGCTTTGCTAGGGTAGCTTCAAACATATCATTTGAGGTATCAAAGTCAGAAGGGTGATGGGTGCAGGGTCAGAGGAAGGAGGGACATAGTTGGTTGGTTGGTTGGTTAGTTGGGGAGAAGGAAAGGGAGATGTTGGTTCAAGTTTTAGGGACGGGGAGAGAAATAGGGTGCTCAAAGTCTGAACTTACCTTCTGTTTCTTCCTCTAAAGAAGAGTTGTTGTGTCTTCATTGATGATGGTTGTAGCTTCCTCATCCTTTTCAACGATTAGAGACATAACCACTATTTTCGCTTTCTTCGCAAGAACCTGTTCAACATGGGGCAAAGGCAAACACACTAGGGCCACAATGTGGCCAGTTTGACACATACATTAATATTCTAGAACGACTTCTTTGTTGTCTATTGCGTATATGGGAGCGAAGTCATCAACCTCTAAGGGCACAACAGTGCATTGGGGTTACTAGACTCACCTTGATAAGATTGGAGAAGTTGAAAGTGGGAGCAGAGGATGATTCCAAATGTTTTGCTTTAACATAACCTCCAACTTACTCCAGAGCCTGAATAAGAGACGTACGCATGAGTACATCACTTATTAATATTGAGTAGATAATAGTCTTGATCTTGCCTATTCTGAAGTTGATGATGCAGAACCGCGTGTGCTTCAACATGATGTTTGGAAGGTTTGTCTTGATTCCGCGAGAGATGTTCGATAAAAGACTCTTGTGGTCTTTGCTAACATGGTCCACCGAACCACTATTGGGCACAACACACCCAATAAGGATTTTGAAGAGAATGTAATATTTAGGTTTAAGATGAACCAACTTGGAACTCACCATTGGGTCCTTTAAAAGTTCTTTGTTGATTATGAAGGTGCCAACCCTTGATTCATACTCATTTTCCAGTATCATCCCTTCGTCAAGACATCTTGTTATGGCAACTAAAGATTGTTGAGTGATCTTGATAGCAAGACCCAACACTGTCCTAGAATGGAGTTTTTGGCTAATCATATGGCTGAAGTGTTATCACAGAAGATATGAATGTTACTCTCATAAGTTTTGAAATCTTCTAGTTGATGCTTCATCTACAACAGTTGAGTGCTGCAATTAGTTGTTGAAATACACTTTACTTCTGTTGTAGATAAAGCAATAGTGCTTTGTCTTTTTCTTGACTAGGAGATTAGATTGTCATCAAGGAATGTGCAAATTCCACTAGTTCCCTTTCTTTCTAGCCTATCTCCAGCATCAGAGAAACCTATTAACCTGTACTCATATGATTACTTATAACACAAACCAAGATTAGTAGTTCCCTACAGATATCTAAAGATCCTCTTAACAGCTGTTAACTGAGATTCCTTAGGGCCATATTGAAATCTGGCACACACACACACTAAAAAAAATATCAAGTATAAAGATAGTTAAATAAAGAAGGGAACCTATCTGCATACCTTTTAATCTACCTTTTTATTTGACTCATCCTTGTCAAGAGAACAAGTTTGATGCATAGGTGTAGACATTGGTTTGCAACCATCCATTTTAAACTTTTTAAGTAGTTCTCGGGTGTAATTGGTCTGGTGAATGAGTACATCCTTTGGGTTTCGATGAATTTGAATTCCCAGAAAGAATTTCAATTCTCCCATCATACTTATATCAAATTCATTATGCATTAAATTAGAAAATTCTTGGCATAAATTGCCTTTAATAGAACCAAAAATAATATCATCAACCCGCTTATATTTGATTCGTGTAATGGGTTTAACAATTTGAACCCGTAGACCCGACTTGGTAACTAGTTATATTTTTTTTTAAAAAAACTTGTTTGGCAAAAAATTGAGTTGGATAGGAGTTCAGAGGATGGTGTTGAAGATGACTCCCCTACATTTGACATTCTTAAATGGTGGAAAGGAAAAACAAATAAGTACCATGTTCTTTCTCACATAGCTAGAGATATTGTGGCTATTCTAGTGTCTACTGTATCATTTGAGTTGGTGTTTAGTACAGGAGGTCGAATCCTCGATTCATTTCGTAGTTCATGAAATGTCACTACTATTGAAGCTTCAATTTGTACGCAAAATTGAATCAAATATCCTAAGAAAATTGATTTAGCAGCTGAGTTGGTTGAAGTGCAAAAGATTGAGTCCGGTACGAATGTTTTATTTTAACTTTCAAATTAATTTTCCTTTATTTTTATTTATTCTTTTAATCATTTGGTGTGCTAATGAGATTGTGTATCGTATTTAAAATTTTAGAGTTGTCTGAATTAGTTTCAATTGATGTCGGGGTGATTGCTGTTGAGCTTAACAAAATCACTACTACATCTTAAGGTACTTGTTATTGCTTTGTTTAATGCATATTTTACTTATTTATTATTTCTCCTTCTTTATCTCATCACTTTTATTATTGATATTTGTTTTTGCAAATTTCCAATTGTTTCCTTCCATACTTTGAGGAACTTGTTAAGTGCTTGTACTTGAAGTTGACATTGCTTAGAATTGATGAATTTTCATATTTTATTGATTTACTATTGTTGAATTTATGTATTTGAAGATTGTTGGATTTATTTTTTTGGGTGAGAGGTTGTTGACTTTTTTAAAGAATTGAATGATGTGATTGAAATTTTAAAGTTTTTAGATATTCAAGTATTAAATATATTTTCATTCAATATATTTTCCCGTAAAATAAAAAATAGGTTATTATTTATGTATAACCTGCCAACCATATCCAACCCAATCCGTTCTTGATCGGGTCGATTCGATTCGGGTTAAATGAAAAAATATGGGTTTAGAATTTAACTCAACCCAAAGATAATCGATCGGGCCGGGTATCGGATTTTGTCAAAACCGGTCCAACCCAACCTGCGTACACCCCTACTGGTTCCCCTTGGACTGGATTTGACGCTTATTCAATTTTATCTGGTTCCTCTGAAGTAGTTAGTTCCTCTGCAATATGTAAATCTACAAAGTCTACGTCTAGATTTTACTTTTTATGGTCAAGCTTTTTGTCATCGAACTTGACTTGGATCTATTCCTCAACAATCAGTGTTTCTTTGTTATATACCCTATAGGCTTTATACCTTTTAGAGTATCCCAAAAAGCTTAACTGTTGAGATCATGAGTCAAACTTCTCAAGATTGCCTTTAGTGTTTTAAATATAGAAAATACATCTAAACTGATGAAAATATGAAATGTTGGGTTTTATTCCCTTCCACAATTCGTAAGAAGTCTTATTGAGAATAGGTCTAATATAGATTCTATTATGAATGTAACACATAGTGTTCACTGCTTTTGAACAAAAGTGTTTGACAACATTCATTTCTTGAATCATGGTGTGTGCCATTTTCTAAAGAGATCTGTTTTTTCTTTTCTACAACACCGTTTTGTTGGGGTGTTCTAGAAGAAAAAAAATTATGGAAGATGCCATTTTCTTCGGAAATGTTTTCAAAAACTTTGTTTTCAAAAACTTTGTTTTCAAATTCACTTCAATGACCACTACAAATCATTGTTATACAAAATCTTTTTCATTTTGCATTTGTTTGCAGAAGGTAGTGAATACTTTATGTGACTCATCTTTGTGCTTTAGGAACTTTACCTATGTCCATCAAGAATAGGCATCAACAATAATGAGTCCATACTTTTAACTTTTAACAGAGGCAGTCTTTACAAAGCCAAATAGATCAATATGTAAAAGTTTAAGTGGTCTACATGTGGAAACAACGTTTTTAGAAGAAAATGAAGATTTTATTTGTTTCCCTTTTTGACATGCCTCACAAAGAACATATGAGTTGTATTTAAGATTAGGCAAGCCTCTTAATAAATCAAGTCTTTTCAATTTTGAAATTAACCTCAAGTTTGCATGACCTAATCTTTTGTGCTAGAACAGTTGTTCGTCGCTTACAGACATATGACACTTGACTTTTTGTTTATTTAAATGAGATAAATTTATTTTGTAAATGTTGTTTTTCCTTTGGCCGGTAAATAGTATGGATCTATATGCTTGACTTATTGCCTTACATGAGTTTTGATTGAAGACTACATCATAACCATTATTGCTTAATTGACTTATGGACAGTAGATTATGCATTAGTCCTTTTACAAATAAAACATTCTTAATAGAGGGAAGATAACCATTACCTATTGTGCAATGTCCAATTATCTTACCCTTTTGATCACATCCAAATCCTATGAATCCTCTGTTGTTGAGGGTTAGGTCTTAGAACATAGAATTTTCTCCCGTCATGTGTTGTGAGAATCCATTGTCTATGTACCATGACTGGTGTTTCAACTTTGTTGTTAAGGATATCTGCGAGATAGATTATTTTATTTTAGGTATCCAAATTAGGTCGGGTTCTGGTTTGTTAGTTTTGAAAGATATCTTGTCTTTCCATGTTTTCAACCTAGGACAAGTTATTCTCTTGTGACCTTCCTTATGGCAATTTGGACAAGCAATATCAAGTTGATTAAATCTAGGATTTTTTGTCGTTTCTTCAAAGCCTATGTCGCATTTATTGTTTCTATTCACACCATAGATCATAGAAGCTTCTTTACGTCTGTTTATGTCTTTAGCTATAAACTCTTGAAAGACTATTTCATACTTAACAAAATTGTAGACTTCATCCTCTGAGGTTTTTGAAACCTTTTCAAAATCTTTTTCAAGGGAACTGCATTTGTTTGTTAAAATGTCATGAGCTTTTCTAAGATACTTAAGCTTTTAAGAAACCTTATGTTTTTTTTGTTGAGAAACTCATTTAGCATATCTATGACGTCTCTACGAGATAAGTTAGAGAATAACTCAATTTTTTCATCAACAGCTTCAGATTGCCATAAGACCTTTCTTCTTGGTCTTGAAGTTTTTCCTGTGGTATTTTGCTTTCTCAAGTTTAGGACATTCTGATTTGAAATGACCTAGTTCCTTGCATTGTAGTAGATGAGCTTTCTTTTGTCTAGATTTTCACTTCCTTCTCTAGTATTTTGAGATATAATCTTCCAAAGATAAATATTTGATCGGATTGTAGGTGCTCCAACCCTTCTTCATCATTACTTCTAGACTATTCATCTGATACAAAAGAATAGACAAAATGAGGCACAAGCCTTTCAATGTTCTTTTCACACTACCTCCTTGTACATAAGGTCATTATTATTATTAGAAAAAATTGACATCCAAGGTTTGCACAAAGAGAACCTTTGAATGCACTTTGTGAATCTCCTTGTATAATTCATCTTGATGACCGTAGTTTATAGATGTAACGAGTTTAAGGTTTATGAACTTTTCAACATTCAAGTTGAGTAGTTCATGTTTTAAGAAGATCTTAAAGTCTTTATGAGAGTGTAGTGTAAGAATGAGATCATTTAAGAAGATGAAGACTCAATAATGAATGAGAGATTGAACAGGTTTTTCCGAAGGAGTTTTAGGTTTAAAAACCTTTGGATGTAAAATGATTTGGGGTAAGAGAGAAAGGTTTAAACAAAAAGGATAACTTTTGAAAGAAAGATAAACTAGAGAGAAGAGAAGGTTAAATAAGCATGGAAAAGAAAGGAAATCAAAAGTTAGGTTTTGAAGAAAGTAAGCTAAAAACAATTTTCAAAAAGAACATAAGTGATAAGATCAAAGACAAGACAACGCAGACCAAGACAAAATATACATAACACAAGAATAAGAAAAGACTACACAAACACACAAAAGAAAGTAAAACTATTTCCTAGACACAAAGGGACAAGGGATAGGATAACTAGGTAAAGTATATCAGATAAAACAAACAAGTACAACAACAACAACAAAAACTGATTGAAATAAATTGCAAAGTACCTAACTGATGACAAACAAGGATGATGTAGCAAATATGTCCTTACTCTTGTCTTACTAGAGTTTGTTAGATTTTCTTTCAGATGATCTTCTAACCAGATGCAAAGTTAGCTTGGTTCTGATTATTCTTTCTTCTCAATCAGCAGATGCAATCCTTTAATCTAGTGTTCTTGATTTCGTAGATCTGAGTCTCAAATGATGAATCAAGCATACTATACATCAGAGGAAAATATCTTCTCCTTGTTTAGATAGAGGAATAACTTCAAACCTCGCAGTAAGAGGATTGCCGAAGCAGCAATTTTTAGGTTATAATATTTCCATGAATTTGACCAGATGATGAAATATTTAAATCCATTTTTTATACAAACTTCTCTAGTGGAGGAATCAAATGATGACCTTCCATGAGAGAGTTTTGGTCATTTACTTGCAATTCAGGTTTCTTTTAGGATAAACTTGTTTCATAAATATTTCAAATATATCATTTTTGGATCACATCAGATGAAGATATTTGTCCCATCAGAGGAATGAACTTTCAGCTTACTTTGACAGTATAGTCATACTGCTTCTTCCTAGAGGGTGATGATTGATTTTTGTTTGATCTACCCATTTGAGGCATTGTTCGATTTTATCTTGATTTTAACCAAAGACGCTTGAGTGTGTCCTCCATTCTTTGGTATGATGAAGTATACTTGTTTCAATTCAACCTTCTAAATTTGTGTTGTTGAGTGAGAGGTTGCATTAGTAACCATTTCTTCTAAAGGATTACTTGCACATTTGAACATACTGAAGGCTAAAAAACACAAGAAATTGGGTTGAATTGTGTTTTTTCTTATTAGAAACTTCTCTTCAAAATTCTGATTCAGGATACTAAGGATAGATAAATAGATCAAAGACAACAATAAAACAAAGTAACAAGGTAGAGAGAGAAACACCAGGATTTATACTGGTTCACTACCAACGTGGCAACTATGTCCAATCCCCTCACACAAAAGGATTTATCCATTAATTCAAACCTAAATTACAGTACCTGACCCTACAAGTCAGTCTTCTCAACTTCCATCCTAAAACCTACAGACCATTGAGGCACTACAACACCTTGCCCCTACAAGTCAAGTCTTCTCAACTTCCAACTTGAAAATCTACAAGTCGTTGAGGTAGAATAGCTTCTACTAAGCTAGATTACAAAGAGGTGAAATTGGGTTCTATTTTGCTTCTTCTAAGCATATTAATTACAATTAACTTCACACTAAAACATACCACTAAGCACTAAGTAATATAAAGTTGAACGAGTGTCTTTGGTAAAACAAAAGCCTTGAATTATGAATACTTAGAGAATTTTGAATTCGTAAGGTTTTTTGAGTTGTTGTGTTCTGTTTTTTTTTTTCTTCAGAATTGATCCATTTATATAGCGTGAATTATGATTTCAATACTATCCCAAACGAATTCTGAGCGTATCTTCCTTTAGTGAAGTCAACAAAGATCTTCACAAAAAATAAACCTTGATAGATACATTTAGGAATATGATCGTTGTAGCTTGATTAATTCCAAAAAGAATCTTCAACAAAATCTTCTAGAATGAGTGTGTGAGAGAATGTCCAAATAGCGCTTGAAAACAATTCTCCTTGTATCTTCTAAGTGTATATTTCTTGTTTAAGAGCAGTGGGAACAAATTAGAGTTTTTTTTCTTAGACCATTATAATAATGAAACAGCTTGATCATCAGAACATAACTTTCCATCACAGCCGTTGGCTTTCTGCATCAAAACAACTTGATCATCATAATTAAATGTTGTGTTGCTTGGTTCTGGTAGTTAGAGGCAAAGTCATAACTGCATGATTTAGAATTAGTGGCACGGGCAACGTCACTTTGTTGCATCTTCAAAGCTTGCTACGTATCAGAGGCAACATCTTGGAACAAGTTTCAGTCTTTAGAGGCACGCGTCAGTCTTCAGAGGCAGACGCACAAAAGCTTTAGAGGCACACTAGTCAAACGCTTTAGAGGCAGATGCGCGCACACAACAACGCGTATAAAAAATAGAGTCTGAATGTTGCGTTGACTTCCTTTGACTTCACTTGACTCTGATGTTTTTGTTTCCTTTGATGTCTTCATTTCCTCTTACATCTTCACTTCCTCTGATGTTGTCGCTTCCTCTGACATCTTCCTTACCTCTTATATCTTCCTTTGATATCATTTCCTCTGTTTTCTGGTTTTATTCAATGCACATTCAATGAAATCATTAGTGCAATAAATTATTCTCACTAAGTACCTTTGTTATCATCAAATCATGATAATGGAATTGTTCTTAGAACCAACTTGGTTCCAACACCTATGCTCTGTTGATTTTTTCTATAAATAAGATTTTAGATGATTTTACGTGTACATGTGCATTGGTAATTAATGTGATATTTTCTTGTGTGTTTGACTAATGTTAAGTGTGCATATATTTATATTTTCGTTATTA
Source organism: Cicer chorassanicum (assembly GCA_037974735.1). NCBI lineage: Eukaryota > Viridiplantae > Streptophyta > Magnoliopsida > Fabales > Fabaceae > Cicer > Cicer chorassanicum. The sequence goes on from JBBPBP010000002.1 coordinate 20,509,709, forward strand.
GTAATTTTTAAATATTTTTTTATTTTAGTTATTTATTATATAAATAAATATCTTGAGACATTAGTCATATTGTATTTGATTTCCCTTATTTTTGAATACATGTTATGGCATGTGATTTTATATATATTTATTGTAAATCATTACAAGATCAGTTTTTGAAAAATTTCTATGGCAAATGAATCGAAAAGATACAATACGAAACTTCTAGAATTGTGTTGATTTCATCCAATTAGGACAATAGTCAAAAACCCTAACCGTTCTCTATAAAAGAACATGCATCCTTAAAGGAAAACACAAAGAAACATAAGATATAAGTACATCTGCATGTTTCACTTTAGTGCTGAGAGAATTTGTGAAGTAACACGCTCTGTGAGTGCTAATTTAGAAAAGCCCAAAACCCTTTTGTTTGTAACCTAGCTCAGTAACACTCTCTAAATTTTGGTGTAGTTTGACAATGCTTTTAGAAAAGTGTTGTCTTAGGCTCCGTGTTTTTTTAAAGTAACATACAACAATAATTTACTTAACAAATACCGTTAAAGGTGCGCTATTAAATTTAAATTTTGGTGTAGTGTCGATAAAAGGAAGACATAGACGAATTCGAGTGAAAAAGACTTATTGATATAAAAGAGTCTAGTACATCATTCCCATTTGACTTGCGTACTCTATTTTCATAGCATATTACATTTGCTTTGAAAAGGTCTATGAAAATTGAAAAGAACGTCATCTTTTAGCGCGGGAGTACAAGTAGTAAAGGTTCTAACTTGGGATTCACTTAATAAAACAAAATATGACTCGATACTTTCAGTACTTTCTTTGACCCAATCATATCTTGAAAGTTATCTATTCTGCAATTTTTTTATTCGGCTTATAAAAAAGAACACAAGATCCTAACTCGACATCATAGATGCTAGAAAATAAAGAGACCGCCGGTAAACCATCTTTGAACAGTGTGTTGGTAGACGCATATGTAACACTAAGGGTTTCTTCAAATTGTTGATCTCAACGATCTACCATTTTCATTTATAAAATAAAGCAAAAGAACCTCACATGACAAACAAGAAGGAGAGCCAAAATGGAGCAACAACAAATCAAAACCCAAACATGTTAATTCGAACTTAGCGGAAATAACAAGAAAGTGAAGTGGAGATAGAAATTGCAGAAGTTAGTAAAATCACAAATGGTATAATCAGATGGTGAAGGGTGTGCAAAGTAAATTATCACAATCAAATATCATCAAGTATAAATAGTAAAATGAACGGTTGTAATGCTATACAGAAAACCAAATGTTGCATCACTAACGCCACATATAAGAAGCGATAGGACACATTTCAGTGCAAAGATCATTAGAGCATGCAAAAACGAATGACTTTCTCGTATAGGCTCTTATACTTCCACCTCATTCCTTGTAACGTCATTCCTAGGTTACAAGTCTAGGAACAAGATGTCTCATATCAGTACTATTTCTGTGTATAACCCTCCACAACGCGGCATAAATTTTTTTCACATTTTTCAAGACTCTTAGGCCCATTAGCCATTAAAATAGGAGGAATATATCATCCACCCCACACCTATACCTGTCACCCCCTCAAGACACATGAAAATACTTTTAACAATTTATAATAAGTTTCAAAATTGATAGTTTCAGAAGTTTCAAATTTTCGAAATAAGGATTACATTTCGAAAATTTGGAAAGTTTCGAAAGTTTCCAAATCTGGAAAGTTTCAAAAATTTCTAAATCTGAAAAATTTCGAAAATTTTCAAATCTAGAAATTTTCGAAATAAGAAATACATTTCGAAAATTTGGAAAGTTTCGAAAATTTCCAAATCTGACAAATTTCGAAAGTTTTCAAATCTGGAAATTTTCGAAATAAGGATTGCATTTCGAAAATTTGAAAAGTTTCGAAATTTTCAAAATATGGAAAGTTTTGAAATTTTCAAATATGGAAAGTTCCGAAATTTGCCTATTTCGAAAGTTTTGAATTATTTGAAAGTTTCGAAAATTCTTAAATTTTCTATTTCGGAAGTTTCGAATTGTTCGAAAGTTTCGAAAATTATGAAAATTGTCATTTCGAAACTTTGGAAACTTTCGAATATTTTGAAAAGAGGGTGACAAAATGAGAAGTTAAAAAAATTGAAAATTTTATAAAAGGCAAAATTGGATTTTCACGTTGATTGAGGGGTGGCAGGTTTAGACGTGGAGGTGGATGGTATAATTCTCTTAAAATAATTAAGAGTATAAGGAACTTGTGTAGTAGTATGATCTGAAAAGGTCCAACCCAAATTGCTATTAGTCAGATCATTGCGAAGATCCATACTAAAAATCTAAGTTTTAAAAATCAGAATTTTAAATTTGAATTTCAACTTCCAAATATAACACTCATTGTTTGCTAAAAAAAATAAGAAATACAACATTCATTGTATATAGGACAATATCACAAGCACCCAATATTGTTCAATTACAAGTTTGATTCCTTTATTTAGTGACCCTTCTCAACTTAGAACCAAAATAAATCTCCAAATTCATATGATAACAACACCAATTTATGCATGACAGCAGCCGTTTGGGAAAAAAAGATTGTTTTTAGAAATAATATTTTACCATATCACAGCAGTTATATAAACCAGTTAATTTTGAACACATAAATTACAAAACTAGTAATTTTAATGAATTCAAAACTACAAAAGTATGTCTTCCAAATTATAAAAACTAGTAAACACATATATTTTATGATTCCCCAAAATATATAAACCGGTAAGTTTAAATATTAGTGATGGTATATATAGTTATAGACAAAGTTTTAAAAAATGGTCCTAACAAAAAGGAATGTCGTTTATAATGAAAAAATCGAGAATCTCTTTTTTTTTTCACTTCAAATAGATAAAAAACATACTTTTTTTTTAAAATGTATCTAAACACTATCTTATCTTCTTTTTTAGTTTTGATCTTCTCTTATCTCTCAATGTATATTATATAATAGTATAAATAATATTATACTATTTAAAACTTTGGCCATAGGTACTATAAGAAAAACCAGTAATGCTTTATTAGAAATTGCAACATTAGTGGTATTAGAAATTGCTTGATGAATGAATGAATGAATTGTTTTATTTCTCTTTCGCTATATATTGAATATATTGTTTATTTACATAGAGGTATTCGGTTTAATTACAATTGTTTTCGTGAAATTAGGTGCATAAACTTAAAACATAGCCGTCATTCGTGAATATAGAGATTAATAATTTGTTCGCATTCTACTCTGTCACGTGAATCTGAGATTCTGAATTATATACACACACAGTCAATCGGATTCGGAGTAAAAATAACCGAGTCCGTTACGAATCATCGCCGCCTGTCAACCGCCATTGTATCTGGCGGAACAACTGAAATAGAATTGTTCACAAGTCTATCTCCGGTTTGAATCTGCTAGGTCGTGGCCGGAAGTCATAACGCCGACGCTGGTTATGCGACGACGGCCGGATTAGCGACGCCAGCGCTCTCTTCACGAGTTCGCCTTCAACACCGCGGATTCTCACGAGCGAGTTCGTCATTGCCGATCTCCGCGCATTGAGACGGTTCGGCGCATACTTCACTGCAGAGCCAGAGCCAAAACTCTTATGGAAACTACACCGGAATGAGCCAGGATGCGTCGACGGCGAGCACATACACGTCCGCTTCTGCCGGTGGTTAAGTCGTTTGACTGTCTTTCCCGTTCCGGAGACGGTAACAGAAATTGAACTATTCGGTGAAACACAGCGGTCAATGGAAAACAGGACGGATGAAGCGTGAACAGAGAAAGTAGAGCGGTGGAAAAAAGTGGTGGAATTAGAGGAGAAGCTTGAGGTTGACGATGCGAAGCCAGAAGATGAATGGGGATGCGACGGTGGTCGGGAATTAAATTTTCCGGCAGATGATGAAGATCGGAGAACTTGTCCGCTTGATTTTCTATAAGATGCAGACATTCTTTTACAGAGAAAGTGAAAAGCGAGGGAATGGTTTATTGTTTTTCAGATTTGTTTCGAAAGAGGGGATTCAACGTTTGGATAGGCAAAACTAGCGTACCTCTGACCTTGTATATATAGAAATTTTAAGTGATAAGAGAATGACAGTTGGAAACTTGGAATATGCGGATTTTTTTTATTTATTATTATTGTTAGGGTATTAATCTTCTTTTATTTTTCGTTGGTTACCCCTACTTTCTCGTGATTATGGTAACTGACTGTGTAAACTTGGGTCATATATACATGATGTTTGTTTTTTTTTGACGTTGGTCATACACGATGTTTGGTTTCAAAAACAAAAATAACTGCATTATGTTTTTATTATTAGATGTCAAAGATTTTGCTTATATAACAAAGTATTAGATGTCAGAGTTAATAGCTTCTTCAAAACACTTTCGTTTTTCACACAAAATTTTATTGCACATTACTTTTACATACTATAGGTTTGAAATATATTCATGATTATTTAGTATGACTAGACTACATAAGAGAAAATTGATAGAAAAATTACTGCATATCATTTAAGTAAAGAAAGTATACGTGGAGGGGAGTAAATATCTTATATGGATTAATTACGAATGTGTTGTCCTAACAAGATTTAGCCACCCACATAATTAGTTAGTCTCGCTGTAAAACTTATCGTAAATTTTGGAAAATCGGAGAAAGAAACTGGAGAGGCATATAGACATACTAACGCTCTTAATTTTGGAATACTCCATTCCATTTGATCTATTAGAAGATAGAGAGTTCCACGTTGTTAAGGTTCACATTAAAAAACTTTACCTTTCTAACTCTATAAAAATTACACGTTCGATAGATATTTATCATGATATAAATAAAGAGTGTCAAGTCTTTTGTGAAAAGCATATCAAAATTGAATTTAATTCTCATCTTTCTCTCTTCTCCCACTTTAGTTGGACACACTCCAGAGTCACTTCTCCCCTTCTTTATGTTCCTTTGATATTTTTAGAGTGGTGCTAATGTCACTAACCCTTCATGTTGTTGTCCCTTCAGTTTATAAGTGGTCTTAGTACCATACTTTTGAGTAGTCGTAATAGCCATATTGATGGTGTAATTCTAGAACGGTTTTCTACAGTAAAATAGAACTTTGATATAGTTTTAACTAGGTTGTTTTATCTTAGGGGCGCCATGATTGACAGTCTGCTAGCATAATTTTGGGCATTGCCGCGAAACGTTCTAAAAAGAGTGACCTAGTATGCAACTTAAGCCAATAATATTTTCGGCGGCTGAAACTTATTTTTCAAAAAATTGTTTTCTGATCCGAAAACAATTTTAAAATGTTTCTTTATACCATGTCTGCTGAATAAATTACTTGTTTTGTTTAGTTGTATCTGACTTTAACAAATTGTTTCTGTTTGAGGGATGTCACCTCAAACGTTGGTAACAAAAGATGCTATTCTTTTAACTACAAAAAAGGCTGTTATCGTCCTCCATTTGTTCTTGAAACAGTTAAACAAGAGTCGTTTTTATAACGCCCCGGATTTTTTTTTCCAAAGATTACTTAAAAATATTTGTTTTCTTATAAAAATGACAATAATTTTTTTTTCTTAGGAGTAGTTCATCATGTAATACATTGAAGATGCGTCAGAAAATGACTTGATATATTTTTTTTGTAAAAGAATGTAATGCAATTTACTAAAATATTATTTATTTATTTATTTGCAAAGTTAATCTTCCAGTTGTTAGATCGATATTCATTTACGCTTCAAAATAAAATAAATTCTTTTTAGGTGAAATTTAAAAGAAAATAGATTGACTGAAATTAATGACGATTCAAATATTTACTAGCGAATGAAAACTCATTTTCACATTTCTATATAAAGTTAATGATGAAGAGTAAATAACTTTACAATGTACCAAAAAATTTATTAATACAAAACATTATTTTTAAATAAAAGACCCATTTTTCCACGCGCGTGCCCCAAACAACACCATTCATGCAACTCTTTGAGATCATTAGTACTTAAATGTTGGTGTAAGGGATCAATTCATCCCACAACAAAATTAAACCAAATAATAAATTAAAAGCCATAAAATATGAATATAAAATCTTCTCGTAATAAAAGATTTAAATAAATTGATTCTTTAACAATTCACAAAGATGTATTAAAATTCATAAAATGCATCTAAATAAATCAAGTAGCAACTCACGTTAGAACAAATAATTAGATAAAACTAAAAATAACAATAAAATGTATGCAAGTTATGCATGCTCCTAAAAGTATATGATCCGGATATAACCAGCCACACAGGCGTCAACACAGAAGTCATCCATACCAATGGGGAAAATTAAACCAGCCACACAGGCGTCCACACAGAAGTCACCCATACCAATGCGGAAAATTAAACCAGCCACACAGGCGTCCACAAAGATGCATATGATATGTCATGAAATGATAATGATGCTCAAAAGGTACATGTCACCACCGACTTAAATAATCACAAAGAGAACAATGTCCAATACACAAATCACCAGCCACTTAGGCAACCACAAAGATAACAATACCAGCCACTTAGGCAACAACAAAGATAACAATATATAAAACACAAATCACCAGCCACTTAAGCAACCACAAAGATAAAAATACCAGTTATTTACGCAACCACAAAGATAAAATATTCAATGTTAAATTTTAATCACATATGACATCAATGTTTTATTCTCATCGATGCTTACAATCAAAAATCAGTAATTTTGCTATCCAAAATATATAACACAAAAACACGTGAATGAATGTATTCAAGCCACAACTTTCATTTTATAAACTATAAAATTAGATTAGCGACCTATTATTGATAGACATCAAAACTTCAAATAACGAAGAACACATACAAATACAAACTTTATTTCTTCTACTATAAAATTCCTCCAATTTATTAGTCATATAGGCATACAAATCAAGGTTTACCACTAAACACATCACAAAAATCAACTTAATCATGTTATCACAATTAAAAATTAAAACTTTTCATCAATTCCCCGAAGACTCATATAGTATTCATAAAAATCAAAACTTTGAAATGAAATAGCACAAAAATCGAAATTTTAAATTAAAAATATCCTAACAAACATATTACTCATGAGATCATAATAAAAATCATAACTTTATAATTAAGTACACCTAGACAACACAAAAATCGCAACTTTGCATCAAATATATGACAACAAGCATATTACTCATGTTATAATAATAAAAATCAAAATTTTATAATTAAGTTTATCAAGGCAAACATATTACTCATAAAAACAAAATATTATAGTTAAATTCTTTAAGGCAAACATAAAATCAACATTTTTCTTTTAATACATCAAGACATCATATCATTATCTTACAACTATTAATTTAACATCCACCCTAATCTTGCATGGGGAAAAGCCCTTACCTTAGGCGCTTTCTTTCTTAACACCTCTAAATTCGCACGAGAAGTAGCTCATGAGGCAATGATGAATTCAACACGAATAGAAATTGGGATTTACGACTTAGAAAACTATTTTGGGAGTGTACGAATGACAAATAGGTTGACAGCAAGAGGGCCTCAAGAAAATGTATGAATAGACGAAGCAGTCGTGAGATTGTTAAAATAAGGAGGTTTCAATAGCTATTTACGTTGCAGTATTACCATTGATTTCTTGTCTAAAATTGAAGTGCACTTAATTTCAAAATTATGCTACCAATGGTTACTATTTCTTTAATTTTAATAGGTTGTTACAAAGCCAATTGAAATCTTGTGTATTTATGTGTATGAGTTAATTAGGATTAACTAGTAGAGTTCACCGTATATTGTAGTGTGTCACACCACCCCTTTTAATTAAATAAATAAATTAGAGGTGTCACATCACCTTTTTAAATTTTTTATCCAATAGTTACGAAACCAAAAATTGTATAGAATTATTTTTGTAGAGAATTAAAGTAAAATCATAATTTTGGTCTAAAAGAGAAGAATGCATGAGATATAAAAAATGAGAGTAGTCTTTTTTGTTGTCCTCTCTTAATTGCACAAAAACTCATAATTAAATTTATAACATTTCTTTAAAAAATGAATTAAAGGCGTTAAGAATGAGGGAATCTACATTATTTCATCTCTTAATTGGTTGAGACAAGTACATAAAGTCTACATTATGTCAAGACAACACCATGAATTGCCATAAAATCTCGTCATTAAGGAGAGTAAAAGAATGAGTCACTATTTTTTTATACTAAAGATGGATTGACCAAAAATATTTTTAAACACTTATATTTTCAAAACACTTATACCGAATTTTACTAACTCTACTATCTCCTAAATTGGATAATTATTTGGTCGAAAATAAAACTAACAAACAATATAACTTCTATAAATTCTAATTTAATTAAGTAATTCAACTAATATTTTATCAACTAAAAAAAATCAAGCAAAACAAGAATATCACATGTCACACATAACAAAATAAAATAGACATATCTAACACATCAATTTCATGATTATCGAAACTAATCCAATAAACAAAAGGCACAATAGTTCATTTAGGAAATAATCACATCATAAATCGTCCCCGTGTAATTATCACACAACAACAATTAAATATAAATAAATATTATAATTATTCAGATAAAATTGGGGGCTATAAAATTTAATTTAATTTATTTACACATAGAATAATTATTAATTAAATAATAAATCATGACAATTACTAAAAGACATATATATAATATATATGAAAATATTGGGGTGTTACAATACTTACCCCTTAAAAATAGTTTCGTCCTCGAAACTAAGAGGAAAAACAAATGGAAAAGTAGCATACACGTATGAGATCATTTCATAAAAATCAAGTAAAATTCTTTTGAATCTCCATTAATGTTACAAAAATTTCTTGATTAACAACAATTCGAATAAAATATAAAAACTTGTGTTGTATAAAAGTTACACATGAACTTGTTAAGGCAAACCAATGAACATATAAAGAAGAACAAAAGAGACAAAACTGATAATGTCATTTATTAAAATAGAGCAAATTTAGAATTATATGTTTATAACAATAATTTAAACTTTCAAAAATAGAACAAGAGGGATATCATAGATCCTTTCATAAGAATTATTTCTATAAAGAAGTTGATTTAATTGTTCTTATTTATTTATT
>JBBPBP010000002.1:20526971-20564698 GCA_037974735.1 Cicer chorassanicum
ATAATTATCTTGAGATAGTAGTAATATTATGTTTGATTTTCTTTATTTTTATATACTTATTTTTCAATTGTGATTTTATATATATTTATTATGATTTAGTAATTAACATAAAATATTGTTGTTATATTTATTTTATAATTTTGACTATTCTCTAATGATAGTATTATTATAACGTGAGTATTTTGAAAAATAAGTATAATTATAGTGATTAATTTGAATATGAGAGTTTGGGTTGTTAATTTTTTTAAAAGGTTAATTATTTTAATTACTCTAATTTATCATATAGTAGTTATGAAATATTAGTAATGTTTTGAAAATTTAATGATGTTTGGAAGAGTATTAAAAATGAGATTAAATAGCAATTAATTTTGTTTTAGCAAAATAAAAATAATAGTAGTAAAAGATAAAATAAATAAGGAGACCAATCGGCTTGACCCATGTGAACCTTAAAAAAATAAGAAAGGGAACATCCGCCACAACAACACCCTATTATTTGGCACCGGTGATGTTGTTTTATTCATTTAGCTAGTCAAGTAAACATACTTCCTCAGATTTTCAATTTCTCTCTAAAATACCCGACTAATCTGTTTATAAAATTCCTTATTTTGTATCGTTCTTCTTCATCGTAACTCCGATTTGAGTGAAACCAACGCCAAAACGAACTTGCGAAAAGTGGCTATATTATCCACTGATTGGTTTTTTGATTTATGGTAATTTTTCTTGACCGAATTTCGAATTTAGTTTTTAGATTACTTTCTCATAATTTATTTTTGACGTTTACCCATAAATTGTCGAGCTAGATTGATTGAAGGACAAAGAGTCAAAGAACAAAGATTGTTTGCTCGTGGAATCTTATTCGTGTGTAAAAGCGTTGAAATAAGGTAACGGGTGAGAGAGCGTTTGAATTCATGAGTGTAATATATTGTGAGATGAACGGGAAAACCGTATTTCCCAACGATTCATCTGGGGCTTGCTACGTACGGCAGTAGTCCATTGAGGGATAAATTAATTATTATGCAAATATGGAAATTGTGAGATTAAAATATAGAATAGAAATATTTGTAAGGTGTTGATTGATTTAATTTCTTTAAATGTGTGGTATTTGATGTTATTGTGATATTGAGTGTCGAATTATTTTTATGTATATGTTTGATTAGATGAGTTTATGTGATATGATGATAAAAAGATGGATGTGTTGTGATAATTTTATGTGATGATGATGATGTATGAATAATAATTGTGATTTCATAAATTTGTGATAAGTTTATATGATGAGTTACGATTGATGATAGTGATGCTCTAAATTTGTGATGAGTTATGTAATGATGATGATGTGTGATTTATAATATTGATGTTATGAATTGGTGATGAAAAGATTGAAGTAACCTCTGATGAAATAATTGTGACTCCAATTTGTGTTTGAGATGACAGTCTTAATGAAGTATCATAGGCCAATGAGGGGAGAAAATAAATATTGAGAATTTGTAAAGTGGAGATTATTTTGTCATCATATAGGTAGGGCCTGACAAACCTAGCGATTCCGGGGAAGTAAAACTGAATTGAGCCTGATCGTTGCGTCTACTGTTGAGCCTTAAGGCAAGATTGTTAGACCTTGGAGGTATTCGGGTGGGGAATTCCTACGTGAATTGGAGCTAGCACTCCAAATGTCGGGAGCTACCATGCAACACACGTTTACCTCGACTGTCGCGTATATGTGTCTCGGGTTGAGTTAAGGGGATCTATGAGGACAGGGCCAATTTGAATTGTCAGTCCACCGGGATGGTAGCATAGTATTAGGCCTCCTAACCAAGTGCTTCAGAGTTAGAATGGTACCACATTGTGAAGTAGAGTCTAAGCTCATGTATAGCATTGCATTTTCTTGTGATTGTTTTGTTGTGATTAATATGTGTCGTGTGCGATAATAATTCTTCTTAGATCATTTGATGTTATAGTGAAATATATTGACTTTCCTTGAGTGGTTTTGACTTTATAATGTTATGTTTTTCTTTGAAGAATGTTTGTCTAATGATACGGTTTATTTATGATTAATTGTGTGTTCTCCTTACTTATATTATACTATTAACATGATTTCAAAACTCACCTCCTTCGTTGTTTGTGTTTGAATGGCATGGTCCTGCGTTTGGGAAATCGCATTACAGGTTAATGAGTCTTGAAGTTCATGTTTTGGAGGAACCCCGCTTTGATAAGTGATACCGAGAATTAAGAGTTGTAATGTGTATTTTACTTATGTAATTACAAATGACTTTTTATATGAAAACCTTAGTACGAGTAAGTCTTGGGAATTAAATCAAGAAATTCTAGTTAAATCAAGTTCATTGAATTGTAATTGAGGAACAAAGTTGAATTATTACATCTGTATTTAGAGAAACGTGATATCCTAAAATAGATATTACAGTTTTTATTTTCTTGAACAGATTTTCTTCATCCGCCGCGAGTTTTCCTCAAATAATTTAGTATAAATTATTATAAATGTTATTTTGGGGTTTAGGGTGTCACAATCTATACATTAGAAGATGATTCATCAATTCTTCAAGAAGCTTTGTTGTCTTTGGATGCAGAATTGGGGCAAGAAGCTATAAACAATGGGATGGATTCTCTAGAGTCTAACAAGACATGACATTTAGTAGACTTGTCTTCTGTTCGCAAACCAATTGGTTGTAAATGGATTTTGAAAAAGAAACTAAAACCCGATGAAACTATTGAGAAATACAAGGCTCTCTTTGTAGTTAAAGGTTTTAGGAAAATAGAAAATTTAGATTTCTCCGGTCACTATTACTACATCTATTAGGGTACTAATTTTGATTGCCGCTATTCATAACTTGGAGGTATAGCAAATGGTTGTCAAAACTAGCTTTTTAAATGGTGACTAGGAAAAAGAAATCTATATGGAGCAACCTAAAGGTTTTTTGAGTCATGTACAAGAAAATAAGGTCTATAAGTTAGATAAATCTTTGTATTGTCTCAAACAAGATCCTAAGCAATGGCATGAAAAATTTGATAACTTGATTATATGGTCTAAAACATTCATGCTATAAATATTGTGAAATCATTATTGTATAACAACTTTGAAATGAAAAACCTTAGAGAAGCGAGTGTACTTGTTGGCATCAAGATTTCTATATTAAAAAAGGGGGATTTCTTTGACATAGTGATCACTTTTAGAAATATGAGTTATTGCAACTATTTTTAGTTTTAATTTGTGACATTATTGAGCTTATGTTAAGGGTTATTAGCACAAGTAGACGTAGTTTGCTAATTAATTAAGTATCATTGTCTTTTAATAAATTACAATAATCATAAGTTTAATTGATGATGTGTTGTATTTATTTGTGCAGGAAGCAATTAATAGAGAAATATGGGAATGTGCTACAAGTTACTACAATACTCTAGTGCACTATTTTAGAGTATCAAAGGTGCGTATAATTGTGGGTCCAAAAAGGGAGTAAATTTGTTCCTAAATTCGAAGGTATTTCAGCTAGATAAGGACAAATTTATTGCCTTAATGATGTGTCCCTGCTTTTTGGTTATTGGGAAAAAGGAATCTTTATTGGAAGAAAGGAAAAATGTCTAAAAGAGAAAAGAGAATGTACTAGACTTGTCCAATATAAGGAAAAAAGTATGAAAAGCAAGGGCAGAGACGGTTAACCTGATTTTCAGCGCCTCCACCAACCTTAATTTTCAAATCCCATTGTCTCTCACTACAATCCATCATCATCTTCCATTACCAACTCATTTTGTAGTCATTCACATTTATTCTTGAAGATTTGGAGCTTAAGGGAGGTTGTATTATTGTTGATGTTGGTTGTTCTTGTTGCCAACAATATGATATCTCATATTTCCTTTTTGTAACCTTCCATTTCTACATGAATTGATTTGTGTTGTAATGAACTACTTATTGCTTTACCATTTTTACTTTATAATGTTTAAGCTAAATATGAGCTAAAACTCTTTGTAGTTAAGGATTAATGAGGTATTAATAAAGTTTGCATTTTAATATGTTGAAGTGTGATTAGCTTCCTCTTAAACAAGTTTTTTTAATCAAGTCTTTAAAACTTAAAATAATCACTTAGGTTTGTTGCTAGTCTTTTGAGCTTGAAATAGGATAAAAAAGGAAATTGCTTGATTTAATATGGATTACGGTAATGTGCTAGGAAAATATATTAATGTTAAATGATTACGAATAAAATTTAAGTCCAAAATGAAGCTAATTTGCTACAATAAAGCGTAGTATGATATAGTGTGTAGTGTGTGAACCTAAGGATGGTAATAACCCACTAATTTTTATGATGATTGAGTTGGAAAACCCCTAAGGTCAACCTGGTCCCAAGATTGCTACAGCGTACTAGCGCATGCAAACAAAATTATTACTAAATTCAATCCTTAATACATTTTTATCATTTGATGTTAGAAGAGTTTCTCTTAGTTAATTTTTCATTTCTAATAATAAATTTATTTAAAATTGTTACTCAAACATTTGTTCTTTAATTTTTATAACAGACAAATTATTTGTCTAGAAAAGGATTGAAATAGGTTCACAATCAATCCTCGTGGGAATATGTTGTCTTTGATCATCAAACCCTTGATATAAGTATTTTGAGGCGTGATATTGAAGTGGCTCAATTTTAATTGAAGCCAATGATGTTCTACAAACTACAAGCCTTTGGACAATTTGGAGGAATTGGTAATTTCAATACTTTGTGGAGGTTGCAAGTAATTTCAAGATTGTTGGTGTCATTGATGATTACTTCAGATTAAGGTTGTTTCCTTACTCACCAAAGAACATAACCAAGGCTTGATTGAACTCATTGGAACTCCATTCAATAACTACATGGCAGAATATGGAATTAAAAATTGTGGTGAAGTATTTCTCCTTATATTGAATGCCAAGAAGAGGAATGATATTACCACATTTAGGAAAACTGAAGACGAAACTGTTTTAGAGGCTTAGGAAAGTTTTAATGATTTTCTTATGAAGCAAGTCTTATGAAGAATGTGTGGAGCATATTGAGACCATAGCAGAAAACAGCTATCAGTGGTTTGCTGCTAGGGCTAATACAACCAAGAAAGTGGTTGGAGTTCACGAAGTTGGTGAGAATACCCTTGCAGCACAAATCAGAAAATTGACTAATTTGATGAAGAACATAGTTGCAACACCTACACCAACAATTGCAACACGAGTAACAGTGGTATTTACTACTGCAAATGTTGTAGCATGTGTATATTATAGGGGATGACATGTTTAGGAAGAAACAACCTATACTCAAGCACATATAATCCAGGGTAAAGAAATCACCCAAACTTGTCATGGAGTAATCAAGGGAGTACTCAACAAGCAAAACCTACTTATCCTCTTGGTTTTCCACCAGTACCAACTCAAGCAACAAAGGAACCATCCTTGAAAGAATTGTTGAAGGGATTCTTAGTCAAGACAGATTCTTACAAGGCTAAGATATACTCTCATATGGATAAAATTGAGGCCACTATTCAACAACAAGGAGAAACAATCATAAACTTGGAGACTCAATTGGGCCAACTTGCTATTGTTGTGAATGGAAGACCTAGTGGTTCTCTGCCTAGCAATACAGTAAGTCTAACATGTTAGTTAGTAAGAGGTAAGGAGCAGGTCAAGGATATTAGGTTGAGGGGTGGAAAATAGATTGACTATGCTAACAAAGAGAGAGAGGGTATTATGGAGCATAATGAGAAAGTGCAGAACAATAGAGAGATGTAGAACCAAAAATTGAGGAGTCTACAGTTCAACAAGAAATAGTGCATAATCAGAAAGTTGATTCAGCATGTGCAAGCATGCCTAAGCTTCCTAAAGTTCCACTACCTCAATTCCCCCAAAGAATTAGAAAATATGCAATGGAGAAACTAAGGAACCCAATATTATGTTGCAACAAAAGCTCCCTACAAAAGTGCCAGACCCTAGTAGTTTCACTATTCCATGTTCCATTGGTGGAATCTATTGTGGGAAAGCACTTTGTGATTTGGGAGCTAGCATCAATCTAATGCCTAAATCCATTTTCAAGCAGCTTGGAATATGTTAAGCCTGGCCCACTACAATCAACTTGCAACTTGCTGACAGGTCCATTTGTCATCTTGAAGGAAGAATAAATGATATATTGGTCAGGTTGATAAGTTTGTATTTCTAACAGTCTTTATCATCCTTGACTTTGAAGCTGGTGAGAAAATTCCAATCATTATAGGGAGGACTTTCCTAGCCACAGGAAGAACACTTGTTGATGTACAAAAACGCTAACTGACTATGAGAGTGAATGACCAACACATCACCTTTAATATTCAAAGATCCCTGAAGTACCCTGACGAAGGACATGAGGAATGCTCACTTCTCAAATCTGTAGATTCATTTGTGCATAAGAAATTTTGCAAACAACAAGAATTTCTAAAGTGTGAACACTTTGATGAATTGAACCAGTTTCAAAATGAGATTGCAGGGCTCAAGGAACTAGAATGACCTCCACCTAATCTCTAGACTAGAATGCATGAATCACTAGAGCTCAGTAGTGATAGTTGTAAAAATAATGTGTCATCCATTCAATCTCCCCTTGTGCTTGAGTTGAAACAACTTCCCCTATTTGAAATATGTATATTTGGGGGAGAATGAAACACTTCCAGCTATAATTTCTTCATTAAACAGACGTTGGATAAATTGGCAAGGAAGGTGTATTACTATTTCCTGGATGGTTATTCAGTTTATAATCAGATTGCTATAGCACTTGAATATCAAGAGAAAAAGCTTTTGGTTGCTGTCTTTACAATTAAGCCTGATTGAAGTCAACCAAGCCCTTAACAAAGATTATTTGAAAAAGAAAATTTTATACATTAAAGGACAAGAAAAAGAAGGAATTAATAGCTTAGCCTAATAAATTAACCAAAATAAAAGTGAGGTGAAATGCTTTTTCATTGAGTAGCTTAGGGATTACTCACAATGATAGTCAAGCAAAAAGTAGAATGACAACAATGTTGGAACCAAGTTGACTTGAAGAAATATGCCGTTAATGTAACACCCCGATTTTTAACAACGCGAGTGTATTTTTTTTTTCAAAATAAATTGATAAAAATACCAAGTTAAATCCATAAATGAAGAAAATACTTTTGGATAAAATATTTAAGTCGTAACACCACGACAAAGGTCAACAATTATTACAAATAGTGGAAATGGTTTTGAACAAAAATCCAGAATATCCTAGTAAAATATACACTAACTAAAATAGTTTGTTTCAGATACATAAGTTCCCTTTTTACAACAACAACTTTGAAATAAGAAAGGGAAAATAAATAAAATTCTTAAATAGAACCCTAAGTTGATCATTAATCT
Organism: Cicer chorassanicum; assembly: GCA_037974735.1. Lineage (NCBI taxonomy): Eukaryota > Viridiplantae > Streptophyta > Magnoliopsida > Fabales > Fabaceae > Cicer > Cicer chorassanicum. The sequence goes on from JBBPBP010000002.1 coordinate 20,534,335, forward strand.
AACTGAGGGTGACTGGGTACTGATAATCCACGAGCGGCATCAAGCCCTAATGCTTTCAGTCACAAAATCAACCCATCGTTGTGCCACGCCTTAGAACGACCCTGGTTCTCATCTGAGGGAAAAGCCTAAATTTTCAAAAAAATTGTAAAAGTCACCAATCGAAATTAAAAAATACCACATAACATTTAAATTTTAAATGCACAAAATCACCTTTCAACTTAGCATACATCTAGAAATGGTTTGCATATGCTAAACATGCATAAACAAGGTTGAAAAATGAAGTTTTGGACAAAAATGCACTGTCGTATTCCAATACAGACTTGCTGCGTTCAAATACAGCTGCGAAAAATAGCAAAAACAACACAAACAACATTACTGTATTCGAATACAACCTCCTTGTATTCGAATACAGATGCGAAAACAGTGAAAAATCTTGCACTGTTTGTATTCGAATACAATCACCTTGTATTCGAATACAATTGCGAAGTTAGTGGCAAAAATTTGATCTTTGTATTCGACTACGACATCCCCGTAGCCGAATACAAGTGTGAATTCACAAGTCAGTAGCAAATACAACATATCTGTATTCGACTACGACCCTATAAAAATTGCAGATTTTCAGTTTTGAAACATTTCAAAATCATTCTAACACTTTCAACACCAAGTCAATCCATCACAAGCATCAAATACAACACAGTCACACACAACAATCAAGTATGTATACACCACCATCATAATATATCAAACATGACTCGCGTGTCAAGCACCCTAATGCAATGCGTATATGCCAATGCACATGACATCATCCAGTGGCCCATTCGGTTACCACTATCACCATGGCCCATCCGGTCACCATTATCACCATGGCCCATCCGGTCACCATGTATTATGAAATGCATGAGCATACTATGACTCTTAACACCACAACCATTAAGTAAATGCAGCTATTAAAAGATTCTCCATTTTTAATGCTCATTTAACACTAATGATTTTCAATTTTAACACAGAGCATACTCAACACATATAATCCTCGAATCACATGAAATTTAATTCACAATTCACATTGAATTCAAATAACCATATACACCAATCTCATCAATTCATTTCACACAAAACCACACATAAATTGCATTTATTCAAAACCCCACATTTTCAAACATGAAGCACATCTCAACATTCATAATATTACCCATGAACACATCAATCACACCAAGCAAAAATCACCACCACCCACACCTCAATCACAACAAATTCCAATTCACAATCCACTCCAAATTCAACCATAAATCACTCATTTTCAAAACTCCTCATATGTCAACCACAATACACCCATTAATTTCCATAATTGCAAACATAAATTTACACCAAAGAAATTTCCACAAATCATCCCTCAAACTCATAATATTAATTTCCGCAACTCCTCATAAAACACTTTAAATTCATTTTCTACAAATCCACACATCAAACACACCAAATTCACACCCCACAAATTCACATATAAGGCCCTAAATGCACACTAAAAGTTTGGAAAGAGCCCTTACCTCAACGGTAGCTTTAACAGCAGATTACGGCACCACGATTAATTCTGGTAAAAACTTTTCTTGCGACGCCACTTCCAAAGTTAGCTCACTTGCACCACAACGTGGCAAGGAGCAACTTTCCCTTCTATCACTTCTCGAGATGGAGCTCATAAGTCGAAGAAAAGTGGAGGTTTGTGTTTGGTGGTTTTGGAAACCACTAACACAGTTTCGAATGAACAGAGGAAGAAATAAGAAGAATTCGCGAACAGGGAGGAACGTTTTGTTTTCTTGCTTCTCTTACACATAAATATATAACTTACTAAATATATATTACTAACATGCCAAACAATATATATATATATATTAAACCAAACCACAAATAATTACAACTCTTACACACATTACTCACATCTCCAATTATTTTGATAAAAATATCTATTCCCATTGCAGCTCAATTGATAGGTAAAATTTTCAGCAACCAGAGATATTTTTAACAAAACTGTCCTGTATTAAATTCTTCGCAACATAAAAAATTACTCTCCGACGAATAATTTTAACCGGATTTAAATATATATATATATATATATATATATATATATATATATATATATATATATATATATATATATATATATATATATATAATGAACAAATAACAAACTCTAACAGAATATGCTTTTGGTATTTAATTCACAAAATGAATTAAAATTGGGCTAAATGCCTCAGGTATTTAAAGTTTTAAAATTAAGGGTCTTACACCTAACTTGTTTTGATGATAACAAAATCGTTTGTGGGAACAATGTATTGCTCTAACATTGTGATTAAGTGCACAGGTTCGAGATCAAATATTTGTTTAATAGACTCTCAGCGTATCCTCTGATAAATGGACGAAGACAAAGATATAACACGACTTCTCCTCATTTTGTTTCTCCAAGTCTGATACACGAAACAACATTGCGTCCTAGTTGCATCTGGAAACACAAAGCAATGTCATAGTTCACAAGAAATATTTTGTTCGTCTGCCTATGATACAGAAGCTAATAAGAAATAATCTGCCTATGATAAACAAGCTAACAAAAAATAATTTGCCTCTGTCTCTAATAAGCGTGACAAGCAAGTAACTGCCTCTACCTCTGATAAACACATCAAGCGTCTGATTCTATATTAATATGTATCCTCCAAAAAAGTCAACGCTCTAAAAAGCCAACACTATGGAAAAGTCAACGTTTTGAAAAGTCAACATCTAAAAAAGTCAACTCTATGAAAAAGTCAACACTCAAAAGAAGACAAAACAATTGCACATCCTCTAATAAACATCCTGAATCAACTACTTATTTGATGATCTTAAGACATGCTATGACCATCGTACCCTCTGTTTTCCTAAATTTTAAACAAGATACGTTGAATCATTATAAGATTAGATTTTGGAAAGTTTTTATGGAAATTCAATTCCATAAAGATACGATATGAAACTTCATGAATTATGCTGATTTCTTGCAATCAGGACAACGACCAGAAACCTTAATTGTTCTCCATAAAAGATGTGTCTCCCTCAACGAATAAAGATACAAGATACAAGCAACAAACAATAAGAATATTTGCACTCTTGCTCAATATCCTTCTATTTCACTCTAGTGATATGAGAAGTTCTGAAGTAACAAATTTGTAAACACTCTATGCGAGATCTAATTCAGAAAAACTCAAAAACTTTTTGTTGTAACCTAGCCCAATAGCGGCTGCCATCCTCAACAGCTTGACTATACAAACCTAAAAGGTTGAGAAGATTGAACACAATCAGTGTGAGTAGTAGGTGTTCAAGTGTAAGTTTGATTCAATTTTACACTAGTGGATTAAAACCTTCAGGATGAAGGGACTTGACATAGATACCGTGTTGGTGGTGAAAAAAAGATAAATCGATGTGTCTCTCTATTCATTTTTTGTTCACTTGCACTACTTTCTTTACTTTAGTATAGCCACGCAAAAAGTCTTTAAAAACACAATTCAAACCCCCCTTCTTGTGTTCTTTTCGTTCTAAAATTGGTATCAAAGTTCGGTCTCAAAGTTGAGCGTTTAACCGTGTTTGAGTAAAAATCTCTATCCCGTATGGCTAACTATGGTGAAGAAGTTACATGTGGAAACGTTAATAGGCCTCCCCTGTTTGATGGAGAGAGGTTCGAGTACTGGAAATACATACTCAAAAGTTTCTACAGCTGTAACATCCCATTTTTAGGGACATTATCTCGAAATACTATTTCAAAAAATTACGGTCCATTTGTTTTTTTGAAAAAGGATTCAATTTCTCGCACAAAGAAGGATACCAAATCACACAGTTAAACTCAACAAACAACTCATAGTTAATTAAAAATTCTTCAATATCTCAGTCAAATAATTGAGTACTCATAGAGAAATAATAATTGGTATGAACTAAAGTCTGACAGAAATAAGGTCCCTAAAGCTGACCACAACTACCCATCCTAGAAATTAAAAGAAATGCTCACTCTATTCCTCCGCAAACTCCTTCGGGTGCGAAAGCAAATTGGGGATGTCATCTGTCCAAAAGCAAGGGTCATCTCCAAATAACAAACACAAAGCAAATAGACATGCATATACAGTCATTATAGAAAATAGGACTAAATCATATACTTCATTTAACAATTAAAATCACAAAGCACCAAGGGCATAAATCAAACAGAATACACAAAATCCTATTTGTTAGACTATATGGCAATGCATGATTCCGGAAAGTGCACCACCCTTTAGAGAAAAGAGTCCCACCATTGGACAATGTCCCATCGTTGGACTTGTCCCACCGTTGGACAAATGCTCTTCAGAATTTCATGTTCAGTACCCCACCGTTGAGTATTTTTCTGAATCACGTTGCCTTTGCAATGAACTGTCATCACGTACTCGTGACTAAGTTCAGGCCACCAATGCATGCATGAATGTCATCACCTTAGCTAGTAACAAAATATATCACTCAACTAGAGCGTCCAATGCCATTCAAGATATACAAATTGCTTACCCTCATAATATCATTCGTAAATATGTAGTTCATATAACACACATATTTTGAAGTTAACTCACAATTAGAACCAATACATAACATCACATTGCAGTTATATAACACTTAACTCAAGTAGGAAAACGAATGGAGTGACGCCCTTACCTTTTCGAGCGTTGTACTTAAAATTATTAAGTATCGTCTTTTCTTTGACAGGGTTCTACACCTTCACAAAATAGTCGCTCACTTAGTGTCAAAATTTATCTAGTCCTACTCCTACTTAAGAATCTGAGGTGACTGAAGGTTCACATAAAAAATATTAACTAAAACATTTAAATCTTGTATTTAAATTAACAACATAAAATAATTATTAAATAATTTCCCAAAGGTATAAAGTTTATATAGTTTAATCCTCCAAGTAAATAAAAATACAATAAGAAAAATAAATTTCCATTACTTAGCCCAAAAAATAGATTAGCCTATGTTATAATGGAGATGTGAAAAAAGTCATTACTTTTGTCGTATAAATTAGCAACGAATTTAGAAATGATTTTAATTTTACTTTACAACAACTAAAATAAAATTTATCTTTAATAATACTAAAAAAAAACAGAATTAGATTCACTAATAACATCCTGTAATTTTTCTTTTCCAGTAAATTACTATATTTTAAAGTTGCTCAACGTTGAGATTTTTTTTTTTATTTATAATTTGTCTGCTTCTAGTATCCTAAATATTTCCACAAATTTTCTAACTTAAGTAATATCAAAATTGAATTATAAGCACCAGTAAAATCAAGCATGGCATAGCTGATCCATCAAACTAAAATTCCAGATTTCAGAAGAAAAAAAATCAGTTTTTCAATACTTCTAAATCAGTTTGTTATAACAAAATTATTATTAGCTTTTCAATCATCCAAGAAATATTTTCTAATTTCTTTGAGTTAATAATCACCCCCCTTAACTAAAAAAAATCAGAATTTCGTTTTGTTTCAAATGTAATTAAAAATAAAATCTTACACCTGCAACTTTTAAAATTAACATCTAAATGAAATAATTTTAATACAACTTTCAACACCTTTTCTATTTATGGGAAAATTATTATTTTTAACTTCAATAAGGTTTTTTATTTTTATTTCAATATCTTAAGGAAATCCTAAGAAATATGCATGTCACGATTTCCACCTGGAGCGATAATAATAAATTGATAAACTAATGGTAAAATTCAAATTGATAAACTAATAGTAAAATTGGAATTTTAAAGATAAGTAACAAATTAATAGCACTTACTTGATAATGATAATCCACAAAATTGGTCTCTACTTCTCTTCCTAAGGCTTTATTTTTCTTTTCCTTTCCTCTAATTTTCTCCCAATGTCAGATTGAAGTTTTAAGAGAGTACGAGAGAAGGGAGGAGGCGCTGAGTTGTTTTACTAGGGTTAGGAGAAGCTCTTGTTATAGTCTTAGTTGCAATTGGGCTATTGGGCTGAGTGGTTCCACTCCAAATTAAATTTTTAATATATTATAGTATGATCTTACTAATTTTATTAATTGCACCTTCTATAATTAACACATACGTTTGCCTTAAAATAAAATTTATCGTATTGCTAATAACACCACCAACCTCAACTATTTTTATGCATTGGCAAATTAAAAATCACAACTTTTAATTTCATGGAATAAAACATAGATAGCAACGTCACCTAAATTAGAATGGCAAGATACTTTCAATTAGTTAGAAAACCACTAGTAGTAACAATCACTAGAAAAATAGTTCACGTTTAAGAAAAATAGAATATTTTCAATATATAAGCAAAACCATAATAAAATATTTAAATATGAGAATAAAAATAGAACAAAATATACGGGTCTTACATTCTACCCACCTAAAATAGTTTCGTCCTCGAAACTAACATCAGTGAAAAGCTCCGGGTACTGCTCTCTCATCTTGTCTTCGAGTTCCCAAGTGGCATCTCCGGTGGCTTGATTCCAGATTACCTTCACCAAAGGAATTTCTTTGTTACGGAGCATCTTGACCTTTCTGTCCTCAATCCTTGTTGGAGGCACTTCAAAAGATAAATCATCTTTCAACTGCACTACATCTGGTTCAATGACGTGGGATGGATCATGGACGTAATTTCGCAACTGCGAAACATGGAACACATCATTAATGTTGGAAAGGAGCGGTGGTAATGCAATTTTGTAAGCTACAAGTTCGATTCGTCTAAGGATTTGGTAAGGTCCAATGAACCTTGGCGTGAGCTTTTTTGCCTTCCGTGGGATTCGAGCCCGGTACATAGAGGATAAGTACCGCCTCCACACAGTCCCACTACCAATTTATAACATCACTATCATTAATCACACATCATCATCATCACATAAACTCATCACAAATTTATAGCATCACTATCATCAATCATATCTCATCACATAAACTTATCACAAATTTATAACTACACAATTATTAATCATACATCATCATCATCACATAAAATTATCATAATCCATCTATCTTTTATCATCACATCACATAAACTCATCTAATCAAACATATACATAAAATTCATTCGACACCCAATATCACAATAATATCAAATACCACACATTTAAAGAAATTAAATCAATCAACACCTTACAAATATTTCTATTCTATATTTTAATCTCACAATTTCCATATTTGCACATTAATTAATTTATCACTCAAAGGGCTATTGCCGTACATAGCGAACCCCTGATGAATAATTGGGAAATATGGTTTTCCCGTTCATCTCACAATATATTATACTCATGAATTCAAACGCTCTCTCACCCCTTACCTTATTTCGATGCTTTCACACACGAATACGATTTCACGAGCAAACAACCTTCGTTCATTGACTCTTTGTCCTTCAATCGATCTAACTCCACAGTGGATAATATAATCACTTTTCACACGATCGTTTTGACGTTGGTTTCACTCAAATCAGACTTATGGTGAAGAAGAACGGTGCAAAATAACGAATTTCACAAACGGAGAAGTTGGGTATTTTAGAGAGAAATTGGGATGGTTAAAAATATGAGAAATTGGGTTTATTTGACTAACTAAATGAGTGAAACAACTAACTGAAATTTGAACAAAAATGGTGAAAGTTTTCTGGAACAATTATCGATCACTAGTGTCAACGATAGCGTTGATGTGTTTCCTATCCCTTCTACCGCGGCGACCGCAAGTAGCTCATTTATTTTATTTTATTTTATTTTATAAGGGTTCATATACATGGTCAGCCCATTGGTCCCCTTATTTATTTTATGTTTTACTGTTATTACTTTTATTTTGCTAAAACAAAATTAATAGTTACTTAATCTCATTTTTCTCATTTTTAATACTCCTTTAAACATCATTTAATTTTCAATACATTACTAATATTTCATAACTAATATATGATAAATTAGAGTAATTAAAATAATTAACCTTTTAAAAAATACATATTACTAACAATTGAAACTCTCATATTCGAAATAATCACTATAGTTATACCTATTTTTTCAAAACACTCAAATACTACCATCATTAGAGAATACTCAAAATCACAAAATAAATAATATAACATCAACACTTTATATTAATTACTAAATCATAATAAAATTATATAAAATCACAATGCCATAACAAATATATCAAAATAAAGGGAATCAAACACAGCATTACTAATATCCTAAGATAATTATTTATAAAATAAATAATTAAAATAAAATATATTTAGAATTAATTACATATAATTAAGTGCATATTTAATATTAGTCAAACGTTTAAGAAAATATCGCATTAATTACCAACTCACATATACACGTAAGATCGCCTAAATCTTATTCTCTAAAATATTTACACTAAAGTATATTATTTATAGAAAAATCTATAAAATAATAAATTATAATATTTATTATTTACATCACTCATTTAGTCAAATAGATACAGATTAACACATCATAGACAACATACATATAAAGAAAATTAATCATAAAACTAATTAACATATATCTAAAATAATTTTAACACCAGATTAATTATCTAAAATAATATTAAATTAATAAAATAGTTTCTTATAAAGTTTGGGGTGTTACAAGTGACGAGTGAGGAGAGCAGAAACGGTGTGACGAGGACGGGTGAGGACTAGGGAGAGCAAAGAGCAAGTCAGCCAAATATGACGAACACGAAGCATCGTGTGATCCGTGAAGCCACAAAGACATAGACGACGACAAGAACAGAAGCGTCGCGCCATTCGCAGAGACGACATAAACGAAGACAACGATGTGCGGCGGCTGATCGACGACGATTCTAAAACTAGAAAGGGAAAGCCAAAAACGTCATGAGAGTGAAAGAGATTTGAGAAGATACATATTTTAGTGTTTTAGATATGTTTGTTATTTTCTAATTTAATAAGGGTATTTTAGTCATTTTACCTTTTTTTTTTTTGGGTGACCGCAATCCCTTTGTCATATCTAAACTCCGTCTCTGTTACTAACTATAATTATTAACGTTATTTTTATAAATGACTCTAATTTTACAATCAGTAATGTAACACACCGAAAAGGCAAGGTGGGTAAAGTATGAAATCAAAAAGGCTAAATACCACCCGTAGTCGCTTAACTTAATTTCGGTTAACGATCTGATCCTTTATCTTTTTTGTTTTCCGATTTGTTCCTTTATGTTTTTAAATAATTTCAGCGTTTATTTTTTAACTTTTTCTTAACGGAACCCTACTTAAAAGGTAACGTTGAAATTTTTTAAAAACATAAAAGATCAAATCGAAAAAAAAAAGATAAATTACTTAATCGTTAATTGAAATTAAATTAAGGAACACGAGTGATATTTAGTCAATAAAAAAAAATTACTTTTTGGAAATGCTACAATGTTTTGACTGAACCAAACTTTAATGCGAACTTTTCCTTGTTCTTCACAAATGTAAGCCTCCTTGTTTGCAACCCCCATGATGCCATGATGCCAGCGTTTATTTGTTTGCAACCCCCATAATGCGAACTTTTAGACCAAATGTCTCCTCTAAAAGACAATATAAACTTCTTGATAGCCTAACTTGTCACTCAACATCTTAAATATTTCTAGTTATTCTAATAGCTACCTAGCTAGCTAGATAAAAGGAATCCTAATTTACATTGAAACAGCGTACGCTAGCTACCATTCCTGTGCGAATTAGTGCATTTTGTCGGGTTACATAGCATCCCATCAATAGAGTGGGTGTTATAACCATATACTACTAGTAAGTAGTGATATATATAGAAAAAGACAAATGATATTTCAACATACACATTTAAAATTATATGTATTATTCATCATATTTATACGGTGAATATAATTTTTTCTTTTTAATTTTTTTTTTAAAAGAATCAAAACTTTTTTTTTAATTTTTTTTATTATTGAGACATTCTTTTGTGATGTATATACAAATTTATACTATTAACCACTTTAAATACTTCATTAATCACTAAAATATAAATTATTAATCATTTATTTAATATATATATATATATATATATATATATCTCATTAACTACTAAAATGTAAAATATTAACCACTTTAGAGTATTGCAATTTTGTGGTTATGAGGTACTCTAAAGTGGTTAATGTCATACATTTTAGTCATAATGAGATATGTTTAAAAAGTGGTTGATAACATATATTTTATTAGTTAATCAAATATTTAAAGTGATTAATACCACAAATATGAATGTTGTGTTAATTTTATTTTATTTTTTTGCAACAATTGTATTCCAATAACACAACTATATATATATATAAGGTGGGTGGAAATCCACTTGTCCAAAAAAAACCTTTTGTTACACTTTATGAATCATTCTAAATATTAAATTTAATTAATTCAACCAACTAATTAATAATTTTTATTGAATAGATCAAATATATAAAATTTCAAAAGTTCTTATTACAAATGAAATAGTCATTTAAAATCCAAATATTTTGATAAGAAAAAATCTTAATAAAAAAGTAAATAATTATCAAGGACCCAAATCATTATGGGTAATTAAAATGTTACTAACCTCACTTAAGATTTGTTTTCTATTACTAGAGAAAAATGATGGATGATAAGTGATTTTGAAAATAATGACGAAGCTTAGATCAGAAGTACAAGTATCATAAGCAAAAATAATTCTACAAAATTTGAAGTTGTTCAATATGTGGAATGTGATAAGCTCACGAGTGTACGGTATTATCTGTCATAAAAATTATCGTTTCCACAATAATTTTGTTATGAGTATAAATCTCTCTTTACTACTATGATTAGCTTAAACGAGAATTTGTTTATAGAATGATTTTTGATTAAGAATTGGAATATAAATAAAGTATTGGAATTGTAGTTTTTCACAATGATAGACACAATAAAACTAATTTTCTCTAAGTTATGAGTGTTAAATTCTTAAAAATTAGATATACAATTATAACTAACGTCTTCTTCCAAAGAGAAAAAGTGTATTTTAAGCTAATACTCAACCTATTTTAAGCGAATACTCAACCTATAAGGTATCTTTCATGATTTCATGAGAATCAAATCTATTTTCGTTGTTTAATTTGCTTGTCCAATGTTATGGATCAGATATAAAATTGAAATTTTCAGTACTTCATTTGATATCGAAGTAAAATCATGATTCTTACTAAGATTAGATTAAGAGATCAATACTCATGCCAAAAAGAAAGAATTAGAAATTGTTAGAGATCCATCATTGGAGATCATACAATCCCAAGACAAGGGAGATCTACTCACGCATGATCATAGTAATATTAAAGCTTAACTATAAATACATTGAAAATATAAAATAATAGAATGAAATGGGAAAACTGACTATTATTAAATCTAGAAATTTGCCATTACGGCTACGCCATTCTCTGCAGTTTTGGATTGGTAGATGTTCATTTTTATCGCCCATCCATTACGACTGTAATGAATATTACTGGTAGGCCGTAATCTATGTTGGAAGATACTTTTTCTTTCATCCTCTTGATCAAAATGAACCATGGTTGCACCACTAGACTTCGGGGATTTTATCTCTACTACTTTGCACCAAGAATCTTCACTTATTTTTTCACTCCTCCTAACAATCAAAACAAAACAAAAATGTAATGACAAAGAACTAAAACTAGATTAACCTATCAAACACAACTATAAAGATAGATAAATTATAGCTTATTTGAAATGCTTAAAACATAATTTACTTAGTATCATTCAACTATCTGATAGTGGTTTTGAAGTTAATTTTAAATCTAATATGTGGGAAGTAAACAACCATCATTTGGAAAAATTATTTTCTCTAGGTGAAGAAAAAGAACTTATATGTTCTATACTTAGATGAATTACCAACTAAATCATGATTTATAACTATTGAAAAAGATAAATGGATTTGGCACAAAAGAGCTAATCATACAAGTATGAAAACTATCTCATAGTTATCTAAACTTGACTTAATTAGAGGTCTTGCAAAGATAAATTTTGACAAAGACAAAACTCTTGAAGCTTGTGTAAGAGGTAACTAAATTAAAAATAGTTTTCACTCCACAAACACTATTTTAACTAAAAGACCTCTTGAACTACTTCACATTGTCAAAATCATAAGTTTTGGTGGAAAAAAATATAGTTTTGTAATCTTGGATTACTATTCAAGGTTCACATGGGTTTTATTTTTAAAATAAAAAGATGATTTCTTTTGAAGCCTTTATAAACTTTTGTAAAAGGGTTCAAAAAGAGAAAGGATCAAACATTATCTAAGCGAGATGTGATCATAGAGGAGAATTTAGAAATTCATACTTCAAATTATTTTTTGATGAAAATGATATTTCTCACAATTTTTCTTGTTCAACAACTCTACAATAAAATGGAGAAGTTGAAAGAAAAAATAGAGTTCTTCAAAAAATGGCAAGAACAATTTCGAATGAATTAAATGCTAAAAAATATTTTTAAGCAAAAGCAGTAAACATCTCATGTTACATTTTAAATCATGTTTCAATTAGAAAAATTCTAAATAAAACTACATATGATGTATGGAAAAATAGAAAACTAAATATTTCTTATTTCCATATCTTTGTTTGTTAATGATACATTATAAATAATAAAGATAACTTGAAAGAATTTGACTTAAAGTCGCCTTAAGGAATTTTCTTGGGATATTCTACATCCTCAAAAGGTGTATATAATTTTTAAAACTCAAATTATGGAAGAAAGCATGCATGTTATTTTAGATGAATTTGATGAAAAAGTTACAACTACAAAAAATAAAAAGTTAAAAATAGAGAATGAAGTTTCTTCTTCACAAACTCCTCTAAAAAGTTGAAGATTGATTGATGATCACCCTCAAAATCAAATAGTTAGAAGTATTGCAGATCAAATAAGAACCATATTATCTTTTAAAGATAATGATTGTAATATGGCAATAACATGTCAAATTGAACATAAATCTATAAACGAAGTAATTATAAATAATTACAAGTTGAAACCATGAGAGAAGAATGACGTTTATTTTTTAGCTTCTAACGGTTAAAACATGTCATCAATAATCCTAAGTTTACTTTTTCAAATTCCCAACTTCACTGTTCACTCGTACTTTCTTCACTTAATCTCAACATCTTTCGCATACCCATTCTCTCCTCTTTCTCATTAAATCATCAACCATGACAAGAACTAAGGAATCTGTGAGAAAAGCTTCTTATGATCATTAACCATAAAAATATCCTTCTCCTTCACCATCTCTCTCACCCATTTCGAGATCATCATCTCTTCTATCTCCTCCTTCATCGGAGAACTCTATTGACTATATCATTAAAATAGAATAACTTCATTTGGTTCCTCCTCCCAAACCAACTGCCTCTGCTCCTTACATAACTGTAACTCCTGCACATTTGGTGAAACCAAAGAAAGCCATGTCTGCAAGTTAATTCAACTCAAATCAGAATTTTTTCACGCATTCAAATTGGTATTACAACAAAGAAAAATGTGAAGATTGATATAACAGTTCACACTATCCATGTTAGTAGTTATGAAGCTGCTCCATCACCAAAACCACCTACATTGAAAAAATCTCATCCTCCACATTTGAAGAAAAATGGATTGATCATTGGTATAGGTCAATTAAACTTACTATCCCAAAGTCATTATGACTTTTTAATTTAGGTCAAAAACCTTCAAAGACAAACCCTGCATGATGAGACTTAGCATGATGCTCTCAAAATTGTCAGAAATGATTTCATCAAACAGGTGTTTCTAGATGAATAGAACATCCAATCCTCCAACCTTTAACCGCCCTTCAAAATCATGCACAACAGGTGTCAAACTACTTACTCTTTCATTATAGAATAAAAACAAATTTACGTCCTAAATTCCAAAATAAAATAATATATAATAATTTATATTAGACTATTGTAAAGACGTGTACATGAAAACTTTTTCTAAAGAAATATGAACTTTATATAAGTAATTTTGTATGTCACGTTTTTCAATAGACATTTGGATCTCTTTAAATTTAACTTCTCAAATAAAACAATGTTATCTCAATAAAATTGATTTCACTATAATTTTTTACTCTAATTTCAAAAGCCTATTAGTATTAACAAGATTTTCTTACAAAAAGCAATCTCTAATTAGATAAGTAAAATACAACTTATAAATTTGATTACCAATATCACATATCAAAGTGAGACTTCTCCTAAACTTGAACTCCGCATCTGCCACCTTCAGCTGCTAATGTAAAAATAAATGGGTGAGATCAAATATCAGTGAATTCTCAAAATAAAGGGAGGGGTAGTTTAAAAATATTTCTTTCACAACATGATTAAAATATGAATGATATGAAACTGATGCCATAAATAACCATTTATGAAAAACTCATGACTGACAACTTTTCCTATAATTTTAAAACCTATGAAAAACTCATGATTGATTACTTTTCCTTAAAATATGGAAAAGTTCCCCAATTATCTTAATGTGGCTCACCAAGCTAATTGAGCCATAATGGTAACGTGGTCTGGCCACCACCGTAATCAGTGTCCTGATTGTTCTCCTTAACATGTTATTCCATGCCTAGAATAACCTTGTGAAATGTCCCATCGTAAACTTAAGACACAAATATCATGATTGAATGAATGTAATACACTTGACATGTTTTGTATGTAATGCCTTTGTAATGTCATGTTCGCAATGTATCATTCATCTATAGCCCTTATAAATAACTTAACAATATATTGAAATTCAAGTGGGAATTTAATTCTAAGTCCCTATTCAGAAGTTGGAACCAGCGACAGATTTAGCTAGAGGCAGAACTCCTGACCAAAGGCAACATAATGTGGAGCAACAAATCAGAGGCTTGATGACAAGAGTTAGGCGATACGTGACAAATGTGTTCTAATTAGAGGCAGCGTAATCAAAGGTAGAATATGATAAGAGGAAACGTGGAATAGAGGAAGCGTTGTTAAAGGATACATGGACCAGAGGCAGCGTGGTCAGATGATACATGGACCAGACGTAGCATGGTCAGATGATACATGGACCAAAGCCAGCATGGTCAGAGGATAGGTGGACCAGAGGCAGCTTGGTTAGAGGATATGTGGACAAGAGGCAACATGGTCAAATGATACTTGGACCAAATGAAGCTTAGTCAGAGGATACATGGACCGTAGGCAGCGTGGTCCGATGATATATAAACGAGAGGTAGCTTGGTCAGAGGATACATGGACCAGAGGCAGCATGGTCACCGGACACGTGAATTGTGATTAGAGTTAGAGGCAGATAATGTGTAATTAGAGACAACATGATTAGAGGAACTTGGATCAGAGGCAACATGATAAGACAAACATGGATCGGAGGCAACATGACCAGAGGAAAACTCTGGATCAAAGGTAGCATGATCAGAGGTACATGGATCAGAGGCAGCATGACTAGAAGGAAACTCTGATAAGAGGAACTTGGATCAGAGATAGCATGATCAAAAAATCATGGATTAGAGGCAGCATGACTAGGGGAAAACTCTTATTAGAGGAAGCATGATCAAAGAAACATGGATCAAAGGTTGCATGACTAGAGGAAAACTCTGATCAAAGGCAACATGATCAGAAGAAAGACTTAAAGGAAACAATAAAGGAAAATGGAAGGAGAAAATCAGAAACAACGTAGAAGAAGAAAAATAGCAGAAAGAGATATAACCATCAAAGACAAAACACTTAGAAAACAACATCACAAGCATAAGAATAGATGAGGATTACTAGAGGCAAAAGTAAGGTAAGTTTACCAGGGGTAAAATAAGGGGAATTTATCAGAGGAAAAAGTCCAAGTTATTAAAATGACACTCAGTGGTAAAATTGCAGAGAAATGGGTGGAAAAACGTCTGAGGTGCACACATTTAATTTCAGTAGCAGGATTTGCATTTGGAGTTATAGTTCTTTTCTCAAAATTCTGAGATGTTCTAAATTACTAACGCAACAGTTAATCAAGCAACAAGCAAACAAACAACTTGCATGGCCATTCAAAATAATTCGTATAGTGCCCCAGATTTTGATCCAAAGCATTACCTAAAAATATTTGTTTTCTTTTAAAAACGACTATAAATTTTTTTCTTAGGGGTGGTTCATCATGTAATATATAAAAGATAAGCCATAAAATGACTTAATATATATTTTATAAAAGAACATAATACAATTTACTAAAATATTGTTTATTTATTTATTTGCAAATTTAATCTTCCAATTGTTAGATCGGTGTTCATTTACGCTCTAAAATAAATTAAATTCTCTTTAGGTGAAATTCAAGAGAATCAAGGTTAACTGAAATTAACTACGATTCAATTATTTTCTAGCGAAAGAAAACTCAATTCTACATTTCAATTTAAAGTTAATGATGAAAAGTAAATAACTTTAAAATGTAGCACATCGGTTTTATTAATACAAAACATTATTTTTAAGTAAAAGTCCATTTTTCCCATGCACGTGCACCAAGCAAACTTCGTTCATGCAACTCTTTGAGATCATTAGTACCTAAATGTTGGTGTAAGAGGTCAATTCATCCTACAACCAAATTAAATCAAATAATATGTTAACAACCATAAAATATGAATGCAAAATCTTTTCGTAATAAATGGTTTAAAGAAATTGATTTTTTTTAATAATTCACAAAGATGTACCAAAAGTCATAAAATGTATTTAAATAAATCAAGTAGCAATTCACCTTAGAACAAATAATTAGATAAAAATAAAAATAACAATAAAATCTATGCAAGTTATGCATGCTCTTAAAAGTATATGATCCAGATATAACTAGCCACTAAGGCGTCCACACGGAAGTCACCCATACCAATGGGGAAAATTAAACCAGCGACTAAGGTGTCTACAAAGATGCATATGATATGTCATGAAATGATAATGATGCTCAAAAGGTACATGTCATCATCCACGTAGGTAACTAAAAATATAAAATGTTCAAAATACAAATCATCAACCACTTAGGCAACCACAAAGAGAACAATGTTCAACACACAAATCATCAGCCACTTAGGCAACTACAAAGAGAACAATGTTCAAAACACAAATCACCGGCCACTTAGGCAACCACAAAGATAAAATAATCAAGGTTAAATTTTAATCACATATGACATTAAACTTTTATTCTCATGGGTGCTTAAAATCAAGAATCAGTAATTTTGCTTTCCCAAATATAGAACACATATACACATGAATAAATGTCTTATAATCACAACTTTCATTTCATAAACTATAACATTGGATTAGATACATGTTATTGCTAGACATTAAAACTCGAATAAAGAATAACACATTCAAATATAAACTTTATTTCTTCTACTATCAAATTTCTCCCGTTATTAGTCATTTAGGTATACAAATCAAAGTTTACCACTAAACGTATCACAATAATCAAGTTAATCATGTTATCATAATTAAAAATTAAAAATTTTCATCAATTCCCTCAAGACTCATACATTATTCATAAAAATCAAAACTTTGAAATGAAAGCGCACAAAAATCAAAACTTTAAATTAAATACATACTAACATATTACTCATGGGATATTAATAAAAATCATAACTTTATAATTAAGTACACCTAAACAACACAAAAAATTGCAACTTTCCATCAAATATATGACAATAAGCATATTACTCGTGTTATAATAATAAAAATCGAAATTTTATAATTAAGATTATAAGGGCAAACATATTACTCAAAAAAAAAATTAAAACATTATTGTTAAATTCTTTAATACAAACATATTACTCAAAAAAAAAATCCAAACATTATTGTTAAATTCTGTTAAGACATCAAGATATCATACCAATATCTTACAAACTATTAATTTAATATCTATTAATTAAATATCATGGGAAAAAGCCTTTATCTTAGGCTCTTTACTTCCTAGCAACACGTTCTAAGCTCTACGAATCCATAAAGAGGACAAATGTCCAAACTTTACTAGAGGTAGTATTAAAAGAAGAAAGAAAATTGTAGTTCGACTTGGTGATAATGGTGATGATAATAATGGTGTGAGAAAACGGAAGGAGACTATGTTTCTCTCTTTTTTTCTTTCTTTTGTTTGTGATGAAAAATTTGAGACCTTAGGAGAAAACAAAAATAAATATGGGAATAGAATAGAAAGGTGTGTTGTAACGCCTGTTTACGTGAGTATAACAATTGAGGTAATAACGAAAAAGTTTTCATATTTATGTAAGAGAAAAGGTACTATAATAAATAATGAAGTTCTTGAAAGAAATAATATTGAAATTTCCTTAAAATAAAACCTTACAGTTGAAAATTCCTTAACAATCAAAATAGTCAAATCTGAGCATTTAATAACTAATCCCAATATAAACTACAATGTAGACACTATTTCTACTTATTCTGGATCTACTAACCTAATCTAAGGAAAAATCGATCATGGCACCCGCCTTTTTCCAAAAATATTCTTTAGAAATGTACATGACATAATTAAGATTTTTTTATAATAACCAATTACATCCAATAATAAATAAAAACTCATCAATTAAATTAACGATAATTCACATTTATAATAGTCAAATAAATCTAATATACACATATATTTTGCAGAAAATAAATCAATAAATTCAATGATGTTTCATCGTTATATGGAGATATATTACTTTCGCGAAGTGAGTATTATCTCATCATGTGGAGCACTAGCACATCCAGTGTGGGGTACAAGACCCATTCGTGTAGAGTTTAAACCTCATCTCATTGTGGAGTTTAAAACTCATCTATGTGTGAGGTACAAGACCCCTCCGTGTGGAGTTTAAACCTCATCTCAATGTGGAGTTTAAAACTCATCTATATGTGGGATACAAGACCCATCCATGTGGAATTTAAACCTCATCTCTTTGTGAAGCTTAAAACTCATCTATATGTGGGGTACAAGACTCATCCGTGTGGAGTTTAAACCTCATCTCTTTGTGAAGTTTAAAACTCATCAATATGTGGGGTACAAGACCCATCTCCAGCACCCACAATCAAAGTAATTCATATTTTTAACAATCATACTCGTAAGATCATATTTATAATACAATATTTCATTGGAATATAATAACAACAATCATTCAAGAAAATATAATAAAACGATCTATTAAGAATATATATATATATCTATAATATGATGTTTTATTTGATTATATAATAATAAAAATCACTCAAAAAAATATTATAAAACAATCTTATAAAGAATATATATTTACAATATGATCACTACGCCAAAAATGATATTTTATAGCGCGTCTTTTACAGCGCTTATTAAATACAAGCGCTGTTGTATAATTTTTTAAAAATAACGAAGGATACAACAGCGCTTTTTTTGCAAGCACTGTAAAAAAAGCGTTGTTGTAGGGTCATATACGGTCACATACGCTTGCACATAATGTTTACAACTCTTTTACAGCGCTTATTTAAAAAGCGCTGTAAATTGAAGCGCTCTCACATAGCCTTTAACAGCGCTTTTTGAGCGCTTTAAACACAAGCGCTGTAAAATGTAGCGCTCCCACCTTATGTTACATAGCTTTTAAAGCGCTTCTTGTTGAAGCGCTGTAAAAGCCTTGCACTTTCAAATAATCAAATGACATATTACAGCGCTTTTGATACAAGCGCTGTAATAGGCTTGCCCTTTCACATTTTTATAGGACATATTAGAGCGCTTTTTTAACAAGCGCTGTAAAATCATTCATTTTATTTAAAAATCATTCACTTTAAGTAAATAAAAACAAATTTAAAACAAATTTAATACGTTGTCCAAACCCTACGAACCCTCATCTCCTCTACCCTGCGAACTCTCCTATGCGCCCATCTACAAATTGATTTATCTTGATCCTCCTTTAAAACAAATTGATCAACGTTGTCTCGGGTATTGTATTTTATTTATTTGTTGTTGTCACTAATTCAAACTGATAAATTGTTTTATGATATTAGATATGTTCTCATTATATATATGTTCTGTTTTGAAATTAATTAATCTTGGACCAATATTATAAGATATGTGTATTATATATATATATATTATATATATATATATATAGGTCATATATATCTGACTTGAAGTCATGCTTATTGTGTAACTGCATTTATATATAGGTCATATAAATGGACCGGAAATGGATGTCTGCCAATCGATTGACAAAAGAGTATGAAAATGGAGTGAAGGAGTTTATTGAGTTTGGACTGATGAATGCAAAAGATCCAAATAGAGTCGTTTGTCCTTGTTTAAAATTTTGTTTTGGAAAATGCGTTAGAGCAGATGAATTGGAAGGACATTTAGTATGGTATGGAATTGATCAAAGCTATACATGTTGGATAAGACATGGTGAGAAAATCAATGGAAACACCCGCACAGATACATATGTTTCAACTGATTTCGACACAGATACATATGAGCAGGACCGAGTTGAGGAGATTGCAAAAGAAGTTGAAGAAGATCTTCGTGATAGTCCTAAAATGTTTGAGAGCTTGTTGAGTGATGCAGAGAAACCATTATATAATGGTTGTACTAAACTCACAAGACTTTCGGTGATATTAAAGTTGTACAACTTAAAAGCGAGTAATGGATGGTCTGATAAAAGCTTCACAGAATTACTAACACTCTTAAAAGATATGTTGTTAGATGATAATGAACTTCCCAGTCGAATCTACGAGACTAAACAAATTTTGTGCTCTATTGGTATGAGTTACGAAAGGATTCATGCATGTCCTAACAATTGCATTTTATTTCGAAAAGAATATGAATTACTAAAGGCGTGTCCAAAATGCAATGTCTCTCGATATAAAAAGAAAGAATCTACTCCAGCAAAAGTCGTGTGGTATTTTCCTATAATACCAAGATTTTGTCGCATGTATCGCAGTGAAGAAGATTCAAAACACTTGACATGGCATGCAGATGAAAGAATTAGAGATGGAAAGTTTCGACACCTTGCAGATTCTCTGCAATGGACAAAAATTGATCACGAGTATCCTGAATTCGGGATAGAGTCGAGAAATCTACGCCTTGCACTTTCTACTGATGGAATGAATCCACATGGTCTTCAAAGCATCTCACATAGCACGTGGCCTGTGATTTTGTTGATTTATAACCTACCTCCATGGTTATGTATGAAGCGTTAGTTTATGATGTTGTCTCTGTTAATTTATGGACCCAAACAACCGGGGAATGATATCGACGTATACTTGGCTCCTTTAATTGAAGATTTAAAAATTATGTGATTTTCCAGCATATGGTAATTTATCAGGATATAGTATTAAAGGTCAGTGTGCATGTCCTTTATGTGAAGAGAGTACAAATTGGATGCGGTTGAAACATTGTAAGAATAATGTATTTCTTGGACATCGTAGATTTTTACCTTATAGTCATCAGTATCGTGGGTGGAGAAATGCATTCAATGGAAAATCAGAGGAAGATAGAGCTCATGTAGCATCAACTGGATATCAAATACTTGAGAAAGTACAAGTTTTGACCAATAAATTTGGCAAACCTTTTGCGGGAGAGCTGGTCAAAACTGGGTGGAAGAAAAAGTCAATTTTCCTTGAATTGCCATATTGGAAGTCATTGTATGTAAGACATTTTCTCGATGTGATGCATACTGAGAAAAATGTATTTGACACTGTTATTGGTACGTTACACAATGTACCAGGAAAGTCTAAGGATGGCATCAATACAAGATTGGACTTGGTCAATATGGGAATAAGAATTGAATTGGGTCCCGTAAAGAAAGGAAATCGCACATATCTACCTCCAGCCACTCATACTCTATCTAGAAAGGAAAAAATTGTTTTGTGTAAGTTTGTACACGAAGTTAAAGTTCCAGAAGGATACTCTTCAAACATTAAAACTTTAGTTTGTATGAAAGACCTTAAGTTAAAAGGTTTAAAGACCCATGATGCTCATATTCTAATGGAGCATTTGCTACCAATAGGTATACGTTCAATTTTACCTGAAAAAGTTCGCCGAGCCATAACTAAATTATGTTTCTTCTTCAGGGAATATTGTAGTAAAGTTATCGATCCTCAGAAATTACCGACATTGCAGAGGGAAATTGTTGTTACTTTGTGTGAGCTTGAAATGTACTTCCCACCGTCGTTTTTTGATATAATGGTTCACCTTACTTTTCATCTTGTTAAGGAGACACAACTTTGTGGACCAGCTTATATGAGATGGATGTACCTGATAGAACGATATATGAAAATATTAAAAGGGTACGTAAAAAGTAGAAGTGGACTAGAAGGTTGTATTGTTGAACGGTACATTGTCGAAGAAGCTGCTGAATTTTGTACTGAATATCTGTCAAATGTTGAATCTATAGGGCTTCCCATGTCTCGTCATTTGGGAAGATTATCAGGAGAAGGGATAATTGAAAAAAGACTAATGACTATATCAAGGACAAAATGGGAGCAGGCACAATTGTATGTTCTACACAATGATGATGAGGTTCAACCGTATGTACAATACACATGGATCAGTTATCTAGTTTGAACATGAATAGGAATCAAAATTGGATAAATCGAGAGCACAATCGAAGTTTCATAACATGGTTAAAAAATCACATAAAGTCAAAGTTTGATGTAGACCCCGGATCAATTTCACAAAGATTGAGGTGGCTAGCAAATGGTCCGAGTTTACATGTCTTTTCTTACACCGATTATGTAATTAACAGCTACAAATTTTATACCAAAGAACAAGATGATCAAACAACTATGCAAAATAGCGGAGTCACTGTCGTAGCTGAAGCGATGCATATCTCAAGTGCAAAAGACAAGAACCTAATATATGCAAATCTATCATATTTTGGGGTTATCGAGCGCATATGGGAGCTAGACTACACAATGTTTTGTGTTCCCATATTTGGTTGCAAGTGGTTCGATAATAATAACGGCGTTCGGATTAATGAGTCAGGGTTTTTGCTTGTCGATTTTAATAGGGTGGGATACAAAGATGAGCCTTTTATTTTAGCATCGCAAGCTCAACAAGTGTTTTATGTCATTGATTGTGCTGATGATAAATGGTCCGTTGTCCTATCGACCAATAAAATAAGTGATGATAACAATAATGATGAAGATGTTGGTAATGATCTTTTCTTTGCAACATCACAACCACATGAAATTGATTCAACTGATGATGGTTTATATCTTAGAGATGATCATGATGAGGGAATTTGAATTAATCCATCGTTTTGTATCATTAATGGACAAACAAATGTGAATCCCACCAAGAAAAGAAGAAGGGCATCTTAATGTTTAATTGTTTTTAAGCCATGTAATCTGAACTGAGTTCATATGTAATTTAATTGTTTGATCTGCCATAATTGAGCATTTTGGTATTTAGCTTGAACTGTTAATTTGTAATTTTCTACTTATACTGTATGTAATTGTATACTGAACTTGACCTGATCATGTAATTTAGCTTGAACTATTTGAACTTGAGCTGATCAGTTCAAGTTCAAACAGTTTAACTAATTAGCTTGAACTTAAGCACAATTTATGTTCAAGTTATACATGTAATTTAGCTTGAACTTGATCTGATCAGTTAAACACAATTTAAAAGAAAAAATAATTTAACTAATTTGGAAAAAAATAATTTGGAAGAAAATAAATTATTACAAAGGCCATGTAAGAATATAAAATAATTAAACACAATTTGGAAGAAAAAAATAATTTAACTAATTTGGAAGAAAATAAATTATTACAGGGCTTATGAAAAAATAATTTAACTAATTTGGAAAATAAGAATTTGGAAGAAAATAAATGATTACAAAGGTTGTGTAAGAATATAAAATAATTAAACACAATTTGGAAGGAAAAATAATTTAACTAATTTGGAAGAAAATAAATTATTAGAGGGCTTATGAAAAAATAATTTAACTACTTTGGAAGAAAATAATTTGGAACAGAATAAATTATTACAAAGGTTGTGTAAGAATATAAAATAAGGAGGTCTTTTAAAGGTTCACACAGCATTTGGACATGATAAAACAAAGAGGCATTTCATATATAAAACCCTATTACAATGCTCTTTTAAAAAAACGCTGTAATAGGTTTTAAAAAAATAAAGTAAGGAGGTCTTTTAAAGCGCTTTCTTCATAAGCACTGTAAAAGGGTCACACAACCTTTGGACATGATGAAACAAAGATGCATTTTATGTATAAACCCCTATTACAGCGCTCTACTAAAAAGCGCTCTAAAAGGCTTTTAAAAAAATAAAATAAGGAGGTCTTTTAAAGCGCTTTCTTCATAAGCGCTGTAAAAGGGTCACACAGCCTTTGGACATGATGAAACAAAGATGCATTTTATATATAAACCCCTATTACAGCGCTCTTCTAAAAAAGCGCTCTAAAAGGCTTTTAAAAAAATTAAAATAAGGAGGTCTTCTACAACGCTTTCTGAATAAGCGCTGTAAAAGGGTCACACAGCGTTTGCATATAATAAAACAAAGAGGCATTTTAAAGCGCTTTCTGTAAAAGCGCTGTAAAAGGCTTTTAAAAAAAATAAAAATAAGGAGGTCTTATACAGCGCTTTTTCACAAGCGCTTTAAAAGGTTTATAAAAAAGCGCTATAGTAGGCTTTTAAAAAATAAAATAATGAGACCTATTACAACGCTTTTTCAAAAAAGCGCTGTAATAGGATTTTATATATAACAGTAAACCTCTTCAGTTTCATGTTCATTACGTAAATTTCATACGAATGTTTCAGTTTCCTCTGCGTTCTCCTTCTCATTGTGAACCCATACGAACCCTACGAGAGTTTCAGTTTCCCTTGTTTCTTCCTCATTACTTACTCTCATTATGTAAACATCATACACCTACGATCGTACTTAAACATCATAAACATTCTCGTTTTCGTCTTCGTTCGTCTGTAAACCCGTTTTGTCTGCGAACCCCGTAACCCTACGATCGTTCGCTTTGTTCGTCCTCATTTTCATCGTCTTCTGCACTGTTCGTCTGTGAACCCGTAACCCTAAGCGTTAAAAAGAGCTATTTCAAGTATTGTATTTATTAGTTTTTTGTTTCACTAAAATGCATGTTAACTTATACTGCTACGTACTTAGACTACTGCATGTTGAACTTGTTGAAGTTATATTGAACTGCATGTTGATGTTGAACTTATTGTAGATAAATGGATACCAACAAGGAGTTAGATTGTCAAAATGAAGAAGTTGGCAACATCAAGACTTACGAAAATGAAGTCAAACGTGGTGCAACAATAATGCAAAATGTTATAAAAGCAAGAAGTATTGGGCAAAAATTTGAGGTATACTTTGTTTGTTGTTTTCTTTTTTTGCTGTTTATACTATACTTTGTTTGCTGTTTACCTTGTTTGCTGTTTATAATTTGAGGTACTTACTATATGAGTTTATTAGGTGGGATGGAATTAGAGTGGTCAACCAATTGACCCCAACAGTTCCATGTTTGTTAGTTATACTGGAGTTGTTGTTTGTCAAAATATCCCAATCACAATAGATGATTGGAGAGATAAGGCATTGAAGAATGCCAAAGATGTATTGTCGGCTGATATACAAGTAATTTTTTACTCCAACCTATTACTTATAAATTTTTACATACTGCTCTGAAATATTTTACTCAAACTATATATTTATTTGGTTTGCGGTCAGCTTTTGTTGTTGATGAGGTGAGAAAGAGTTACGTGCTCAGAGTTGCTGGGAAAATACACTGGGGCTTTAGATCTCACCTCTCTAATTGCTATTTATAAGACCGTGAAGGAAATACGAATGCGGAAGCTCTAAAAATATATAAACATTATATATCAAATGAGGAATGGAGCGCATTCGTATCAAAACGTTCCGACCCCACATTTGTTGTAAGTGATTAATTTATTAGCATTTGTGTTTTATTATTCATATTCATAGCGTATTTTAAATTTTTACTAAATTGTTATTTTTTATATATAGAATATTAGTAAGGAAAATCGCGAGAGAGCAAAAATTATTCCCCACCCATACAAGAAATCTCGTATGGGATACGCTTGATTAGAGCAAAAACTTGTAAGTAATTAAACATTACTTTTATTTAATGTGCTACATTATAAACTATACTATCTAACTAATATTTTGTTTATGATCTTAACGAGAATAGCTACAAGACACCCAATCCGATCAACCGTTGGGTCGTCATATATTGTGGAAGGAAGCTCGTGTAAATAGAGATGGAGTGGTTGATAACGAAAATGTTCAAAAAGTAATAGAACTTTGTGTAAGTATATTTATCACTATAATATTTTTTAACATTGTATTTTAAAAATGTTATTGAACTTATCTTTTTAATCCTATGTGTATTTTAGGCGAATCTTGAAGCGGAAAATCAAGAGGACAACAAGGCAAGTTGCAGGGACATATTAGGTAAAGTGTTTAATGTTCCTGAATATCCCGGCCGCGTGAGGGGGAAAGGATTTGGCGTAACTCCTAGAAGTTATTTTTCACAAGAGAAGTGCCAAAATCCATCTAACGAGGATGTATTAGAGAAGATCAAAGTATTAACGGAGCAAGTGGCCCTCTTGGTGAAGACAAATAAAGACAAGGAACTTGCAGACCAGCCCCAACGTGAAATTCACATGGAGAGTGAAAATGCAAGTTGCAACGTTGGTCTCAACAGTCTTCCTGAGGTAATTAATTACTTAATAAAATAAGAAATTCATTCAAGCTAATTGTTTCACATACTTATGTACTATTAACCATTGATTTAGGGGGTCACTCCATGCGTGCTGTACTTATCCTCCCCTACTCATTAGAAGGTCGGAAAGGGAACATTGTGCAATACTCCGGGCGAAGTATTGCACAACACACCAATCCCTGCGGGCCATGTCAGAGTATCGCCAGTTATTGCTTTGGAACCAAATGCACCGTTGCCTGTACCGGACAACGATGCAAATCTGAATTATTTGGGCGAAGCAATTGGCAGCTACGTGACATGGCCCAAACATCTTGTTGCCCTTGACAAGGTATGTTTAATTAATTGAAATGTATGTTTAATTGATTATATTTAATTCTGAATTTTTTTCGATGTTAACTTTAATTTCACATTTATTTAGATTCAAACAAAGCCTAAAGGGAATGATAAGAAGATTCCCAAAAACAAAACAGTCACATCGCCCGAAAAGGTTTGTCACATTTATTTTGTAATGTTTGTCATTTTTTTCAGATTCAATAAACTAACAAACTGATTTACCTCATTTTTCAGATTCAATCTAATAAACCACCCGCACAGCAAGCCAGTCAGCCAGCTGCCCCACCACGACTGGATGTTCGTGGTAAAAATAAAGCCAGAAAACTTCAAAAGTAGGAGGGTAATAAAGCTGGCAAACTTCAAAAGTTGGAGGGTAATAAAGCGGCCAAAGTTGTTGCTGCTAAAAAACTGGATCGTGTAACATCAGTTCCTGCCCCTGCTCCTAAAATAAGGCAGCCACGACTTGCTCGATATGGGTCGTGTCTTGACATACAGGCAAAAAAAAATGGGCAGCGACAACGATTCACGAATAATAAGCATGGATAAAGCTCTATCCGGAGATGCGTATGAAGAATTTTTTGAAAAAGAGCACATATACGAACTTCTCGACCATAAGGAGCTGAGTGCTACTGTCATCAACATATACATGAGGTAAAAATTATTTTTCATCGCATTTATTTGTAATTAATTTAATTTATTGGTAATTAATCTAATTTGAAATTTTCAATGAAGGTTTTTGTATGAGAAGTTCGTGTGCACGCGCAGATTGTCAAATAAATTTTCATTCTTGTCTCCGCATAAGATTTCGATGCTTCAACACGATCCAGTGAATGTAAAGAAATACGTTGTAGATATACTATTAGGAAATAAAGAGAATGATAAGTTGTTCCTTGCACCATATAATTCAAAGTACGTAATTATATATTCTTTATTATTATCTTTTTTTTTTAATTTATGAGATCTTAATTTATTAGTTGTGTAAACTAAATTTTTGTTGTTGTAGGGCACATTGGGTG
The DNA here is from genome assembly GCA_037974735.1 of Cicer chorassanicum. Classification (NCBI taxonomy): domain Eukaryota; kingdom Viridiplantae; phylum Streptophyta; class Magnoliopsida; order Fabales; family Fabaceae; genus Cicer; species Cicer chorassanicum. Next base: position 20,562,368 of record JBBPBP010000002.1, read on the forward strand.
CTAATTGCAATTAATGCGACCTCTGAAGTTATATACTACTGATCCGCTGTCGCATACGGATCAAATACGATTTAAAATAAGTGCAGAAAAGGGTAATAACACGAGTCGTTTCGCAAGGACTCTTGATATAACGATATTAACCGCGTTGAAATTCGAAATTGGGGGTTTTGATAATGATTTATCGAAATTAAAAATAGTTTGGACAGATGAGCAAAACGATTAATCCACTCATTCGAGCTTCGGACTTATCACAGATTCTATAATTTCTAATTCATGATTCTATTATTATTTGACTATAGAATTGATCAAACAAGCGTACAATCAACCCTATGTAAATTCGGTTTCATTGACTGGATTAAGCATCACAATCGTCAAAATATTACAATTAACGAACAAGCGTCGCAGAATTATAATTTAATTAGAGACTGAAACCAAATTCTGTCAAATAAATATAATCGATCCTATTGAGATTTAATTTAAGCAATCGAAATATCAATATAATCAAATAACGAAATTAGAATCATAAATCAGAATCAACGATGTAACCTGCATCTCCAGGTGTGATGAAACTCTGAATTCGTGGATTAACCCTGTAAAATTAGCCTTCCATGGAATTGAAAATAAAAATATGTTTATATTATATTATGATTCTGTCCCAAAAAAAAAATCTGATCCAAAAAAGAAAGATATCCCAAAATATATAGTGCTCGGGCTTTTGGGCTTTAAAACAAGTAGCCCGTTATTTAAATTATTACAAAGAAGGTCCAGATTACAAAATCTGTAATTTAGGCTCAGTAAAATTCGGAATTCAGATTTTTTTCCAACACAAAAGTTGTAGCTCTGATTTTTAGCATTCCAACGAATGCTCGCGCATGCCTCAATCGGATATCCAGAGCTCAAGTTATGGCCTACAAAGCAAGCAGGGGTTAAAATGCAAATAATAAAATTGTAATTCAATTTCAACCCAAAGTTTAGTAACAAGCTAAAAAATTATTCTAAGCTATAAAGTGATTTTAAATATACTAAAACAAAAGGATAGAAACATGTGCCCAAGTGCTATGATCAAATTCCCCCACACTTAAGCTTTTGCACTCCGTGCAAAGCGATGCATGCGATTCCAAATATTCTCAGGAATGCAAAGTGGCGAGCAAAAGAAAAAATTCAAACTTCAAGGAATATGACATTCATGAATAATTTTCACAACCAAGGCAAACAAGAGGATAAATTAACCAAAGAATGCATCATAAGTGATAGAGTCCTCACAAGATATAAAATTCTCTCAATCACTCAAGTGTTTGGGCTACTGTTTACCCTCAAAGCACATGATGAAAGCTAGCACTACCATAGGCTTGACAAGCCTCTAACATCTATAATTGAAACACATGCACATAATGATCAAAAGGTCTTTATTCCGGTTGTAACGTGGCCAAGGTAAGGGTGAGATAATCCTAAGGAGACTAGGGCTAAAAATCAAAGGGGATAAAGGAGTAATGATCAAGAGAGAAAAATAACATTGAGAAGTAACTCAACAAAGTATCATTGACTTTTATTATCAACTCTCTTTACTCACAACTTAACCATTTTCCTCATTTTATTTCTCATTTCAATTTTTTTTATTTTTATTTTTATTTTTCTTTTCAATTTTTTTTATTTTTTATTTTTATTATTTTTTTATTTTTTTGTAAAGACTCCTTTATCCCCCCCAGATTGGGTCAATTCATTGTTTTTCACTTTTAGGCTTGTAATGAGCTATATAACAAACAATGAGATAATTAGGCTCAAAGGGGCTTAAACAAATGGTTAATTAAAGGGCAAGCTTATTTGGCTAGTAGCTTAACAAGAAACAAATGGTTAATTGAAGGGTAGGTTTATTTGCCTAGTAGCTTAACAAGAAACAAATGCCTAGATCATTTCAATATATGCATGCGGACAAGAGTCAAGTCAAGTTCTAGCGTAACTAGCAATCATGAGTGAGATATAGCACAAAAAAGGAAGATGGAAAAATGTATTCCATTCATAATAGGCTCAAAATCTCACAAGGGTTAATGACCTATCACAAATGATACGCAATTTAGCATTTTAATCCAACTTATTTTACCAAGAATGCAAAGATAATATCCAATCATGCCAGTCCAAACAAACTCACAACATTTGCTCACAACATTTACAACCACAAAATTTGATGAAAAAGCATGCAATGCAATGTACATTTTTATTTATTTATTTTTTATTTTTTTAATTTTTTGTTTTTTAATTAATTTTTTTTTAATAATTTTTTTTAAATTTCTTAAATTTTTTAAATCCTATAACAAATAAAATCCTCAATACTAC
>JBBPBP010000002.1:20564981-20598762 GCA_037974735.1 Cicer chorassanicum
CCCCCCCCCCCCACACACACACACACACACATTTTAATTACAGATTGTCCTCAATGAAACTAACAAGTATGAATTAAGAGTAAGGAAAGGGAGCTCCCTGTTCAATCTTCAGTGTAGGTGGGCTTTTCCAAGAAGAGTTCTTCTATGGTAGTATCTTCAAGCACAGAGCTCTCATGGAATAGCTTGAGGCGTTGTCCATTTACTTTGAACACTTTGTCAGTGTTTTCACTTTTTATTTCCACTGCACCATGAGGAAAAGTGTTAGTAACAACAAAAGGGCCAATTCCCTTGGATCGAAGTTTACCTGCCATAATTTTCAGACGGGAGTTAAAGAGTAAAACTCTTTGGCCAATGGAAAATTCCTTCCTAGAAATCATCTTATCATGATAGTACTTAGTTTTCTCTTTATAGATCCGGGAGTTCTCATAAGCTTCTAGTCTAAGCTCTTCAAGTTGTTGCAATTGAAGCTTTCTCTCCAAACCTGCTTTCTCCATCTCAAGGTTGCAACTCTTAACAGCCCAATAAGCACAGTGCTCTATTTCCACTGGGAGGTTGCATGCCTTACCAAACACAAGTCGATAAGGGGACATTCCTATTGGTGTTTTGTAGGCTGTTCTGTGAGCCCAAAGAGCATCTTCCAGCCGACGGCTCCAGTCCTTCCTGTTTGGCTGCACCATCATTTCTAAGATCTGTTTGATTTCCCTGTTTGAGATTTCAGCTTGCCCATCTGTTTGGGGATGATAAGGTGTAGAGACTTTGTGCACAACCCCATACTTCCGAAGCAAAGCGTCCATGGTGCGGTTGCAAAAATGAGTGCCTTGATCACTTACGATGGCCCGGGTATTCCAAACCTGCAAAAAATATTTGATCTGATAAAACCTGCAACAACTTTAGAATCATTAGTCCTAGTGGGTATTGCTTCCACCCACTTCGAAACATAATCAGGAAAAATGTGACCTCTAAAAATGTAGACAAAACCAAAAGATACAGGAAAAGGGCCCATAAAGTCAATGCCCCACACATCAAATACTTCACAGAAAAGCATAGGTTGTTGAGGCATCTCACTCCGACGAGTGATTGCTGTTCCTGCTATTTGACATTCTTCACAAGTTTTGTAAGTCTCAAAAGCATCTTTAAACAAAGTGGGCCAAAAGAAACCCGAGTCTAAGACTTTTCTAGCTGTTCGTTGAGGACCAAAATGTCAAAAATGAAGAATGGATTGAGCCTCATGGTGGGGAACGCATCGTCTAATCACCTGGTCACTACAGAATTTCCAAAGATATGGATCATCCCACACATAATATTTGGCATAACTTTTAAGTTTATGTATTTGTGTTATGGATGCATCTGCGGGAAAGACTCCAGCAACTAGATAATTAACTAAATTAGCAAACCAAGGAGTTACCTCATGCAACTGTAGCAGTTGCTCATCAGGGAAGTCATCTTGAATTGGGGTGGGGTCCTCATCCAGTTCTATTCTGCTCAAATGGTCTGCCACTAGATTTTCAGCTCCACTCTTATCTTTAATCTCTAAATCAAATTCTTGGAGTAACAACATCCACCAGATCAATCTCGGTTTTGCTTCTGGTTTCTTCAGCAAGAACTTCAAAGCTGCATGGTTTGTAAAATCAACTACCTTCGAACCTAGCAAATATGATCTAAACTTATCAAGAGCAAAAAAAATAGCCAAGAGTTCCTTTTCAGTGGTAGTGTAATTATCCTGTGCATAATCTAAAGTCATAGAAGCATAATAAATAACATGGGCAGCCCTGCCAACCCTTTGTGCAAGAACCGCTCCCACTGCATAGTTAGACGCATCACACATAATTTCAAAAGGGAGGGTCCAATTGGGTGGCTGAATGATGGGAGTAAAGGTCAGTGTTGCCTTTAAGCAATCAAACGCCTTCCTGAATTTGTCATCAAAAGTGAAACTGACATCTTTTTGCAGCAAATTCGACAACGGAAGAGCTATCTTACTGAAATCCTTGATAAAGCGCCTGTAAAAACCTGCATGGCCAAGAAAAGAACGAATCTCGCGAATGCAAGATGGGTAAGGTAAATTAGAAATAACATCAATCTTGGCAGGATCCACTTCCATCCCATTCTTAGAGATCACATGTCCCAAAATTATGCCCTGTTCAACCATAAAATGACATTTTTCATAATTCAGCACAAGGTTAGTTTCAATACATCTATGCAAAACTCTATATAAATTGTTCAAGCATACATCAAATGAGGAACCATACACAGTAAAATCATGCATGAAAACTTCTATACAACTTTCTATCAAATCAGCAAAAATACTAATCATGCAGTGTTGGAAAGTTCCAGGAGCATTGCATAGGCCAAAGGGCATCCTCTTGTAGGCAAATGTGCCGAAAGGGCAAGTGAATGTGGTCTTTTCTTGGTCCTCCGGTGCAATATGAATATGAAAATAACCAGAAAAACCATCAATAAAACAATAATGTGACTTACCAGCCAACCGTTCAAGCATATGATCAATGAATGGTAAAGGAAAATGATCCTTTCTAGTTGCCTGGTTTAGTCTCCTGTAATCGATGCATACCCTCCAGCTGTTCTGCACTCGTGTGGGGATAAGTTCATTATTTTCATTTTTAACCACTGTGAGTCCAGTTTTCTTAGGAACTACCTGCACCGGACTCACCCATTGACTATCAGAGATGGGGTATATAATGCCTGCTTGCAAAAGCTTGGTCACTTTCTTTTTCACAACATCCAGAATTAATGGGTTAAGTCGCCTTTGGGGCTGCCTTACTGATTTTGCTCCATCCTCTAATAGTATCATATGCATGCACATGGATGGGCTAATACGAGGAATATCAGCCAAGGTCCATCCGATTGCCTTCTTGTGTTTTCTCAAAATCTGCAACAGCTTCTCTTCCTGTTCATCTTCAAGTTTAGCTGAAATAATCACAGGTAAATTGTCATTTCAATCTAAATATGCATATTTCAAATTTTCAGGAAGTGGTTTAAGGTCCATAGTCGGTGGCTGCTCAATGGAGGGTATGATACTAGTGGCTGAAGCTAAGTCTGCAAAATCAATTATGTTAGTAGAAGTATCAACATCAACATAATGATCAACTTGTAAAGCAGCTTCAATCTCAGCACACACAGAGCACAATTGATTATCTATGCAAAATTCACAAATAAAAGTATCATCAAAATCAGACAGTGAAGGAAAATCAGCAGTAAACATATCAGGGTAAGTGTCATCAACCAAATCAGCAAGTAATTCAATTTGAAAAACAGAATGCTCTTCCATGGGGTGTTTCATAGCATCAAAGATGTTAAATTTTACAATTTTATCACCAAATTCCATGGATAGAGTTCCAGCATGTACATCAATTTTAGTTCGAGCAGTTTTCAAAAATGGTCTGCCTAAAATGATAGGCTCCCTGTTGGAGTTATTCTCTCCCTCCATGTCCAGAATGTAAAAATCTGCAGGAAATATTAATTCATTTACTCGAACAAGTACATCCTCCACAAGTCCAGCAGGGCGAGCATTGCTTATATTCGCCAGTTGAATGGTAACACCTGTACTCGGTAAAGGTCCAAGAGCAAGAGAGTTAAAAATAGATGTAGGCATAACATTAATAGAAGCTCCTGAATCTAACATGGCATTTTCAATTTGACTACTGCCTATGGTACATGGAATGGAAAAAGTTCCTAGATCTTTGCATTTCTGGGGCATGGGCTGAATGAGGGCTGAAACATTACGCCCCATGTTTACTCTTTCATTACCTTTTAACCTCCTCTTGTGTGTGCACAACTCTTTTAGAAAATTGGCATATCTCGGAATCTGTTTAATTGCTTCAAGGAGGGGAATGTTCACTTCCACCTTCCTAAATGTATCCAAGATCTCCCTATCCCTATCTGCCTCGTCCATTTTCTTAGTCTTCACCGCCCTTTGAGGAAAAGGAAGTGGTATATTTTGGTCATCACCAACAATTTCAAGTATCAAAATTTCTTCAGCAACCTTGTTATTTTTCACAACAGTTTTAGATACCTTTGGTGTTTCAACAGCTTTCCCAGCCTCAATGTAATTGCACTGACATTAGGGGCATTTGGATTTACTACCGACTGGGTAGGTAGTTGGTTTGATCCCTGAGTCTGCATCTGATTAATTGAAGTGGCCAGTTGGCTAATCTTTGTCTCCAAATTCTGAATTGTGGAATCTGCTCTTTGTTGAAATTGAAGATTTTGGACAACCATTTTGCTGCTGATGTGGAATGTTCTGCTGATGCAGAATGTTTTGCTGCCTAGGCTGCTGTTGCTGTTGTGCAGATGAATTCCCCCATCTCAAGTTGGGATGGTTTCTCCAACCGGGATTGTACCTGTTAGACGACAAATCATAGTTGGCTTGAGGGGTGAATATGTTTGCTGCATATGCTTGAGGAGCATCAGCAACTGGATCGTCTTGCAAGGTAAGACATGAATCTGTAGGATGTTCTAGAGAAGTGCAAATACCACACACCACTGCTTGGGCTTTACCTACTGCCAATTTCTTCACTAAAGATGTAAGCTCATCTAGTATGCTTTCTAGATTCTTGTGGGAAGAAGCTTGAATCTAATTCACTCCCTTTGTTAAAACAGCTGAATTGCTTCTAGTTGTAAACTTTTGGGAATTAATGGACATGTTCTCAATCAAAGCTTTTGCCGCTTCTGGGGTCTTATCGACAAGTGCTCCCCCACTAGCAGCATCTAAAATACTTCTATCCATAGGCAACAAACCTTCATAAAAATACTGGATGAGCAGTTGATCAGAAATCTGATGGTAAGGACAGCTAGACACCAATTTCTTGAATCTCTCCCAATACTCATGTAGTGATTCCCTGTCAATCTGTCTAATGCCACATATTTCGTTTCTGATTGAAGCAGCTCTTGAGGCAGGGAATAATTTTTCTAGAAACAATTTCTTCAATTCATTCCAACTTGTAACAGAACCTGGCTAAAGGTAGTATAACCAATCCTTGGCAGCATCTTGAAGTGAGAATGGAAAGGCTCTCATCTTGATATGATCTTCTGTGACTCCTTGAGGTTTCATGGTAGAACACACCACATGGAACTCCTTCAAGTGTTTGTGGGGATCCTCACCTGCAAGACCATTAAACTTTGGAAGCAAGTGTATTAAACCAGATTTAAGTTCAAATGGTACAGTAACTTCAGGATATTCGATACACAATGCATTATAGGTAACATCAGGTGCTACAAGTTGTCTTAAAGTTCTATTATTCATATCAGCCATATTGTGCAGCAAAATGTCACTTTTTTCACTATCACTATCACTATCACTATCACTATCTGACTCTCTATCTGACACGTTAGCACTAGCAACAACTTCATTAAGTCTATGCCGTAAATGGAAGGTCCTATCTATTTCGAGGTCAAGGGGGTGCAGATTTACAGAACTAGCCCTAGTCATGCATCATCATAACAATACAATGCAAAATCACAATTCTGAAAATTCCAACAATGTCCCTATTGCTAAAATTGAAATGAAAAATTGAAAACACTATCAAATAAAATCCAAAAAGTATAAAAATACCACCAAAAATCTCTAAAAATCAAATAAAGGTCACACAATTTTTTTTGGATCTTTTTGAAAATATCGAAAATTCAAAAAAATTAAAAAAGTGGTCCAGATTAAGTATCCTAATCCTTGATTTTTTTTTTCTTCTGATTTTCTGGCGAAAATTCGGAACAATCCGCCACAGTCGCCTGAAAACCGGTTTTTTTGGACTAGCAACGTGCCTACGAGCTAGCACAACCCTATTTGACCTGTAGAACAAAAAAGAACAAAGAAACAATTGTTAGGATGGTTAGTTATACTCCAAAACTGGTTAATATTATTATCAGAGAGTCCCCGAAAACGGCACCAATTCGATCAAACAAGCATCACAATCGTCAAAATATTACAATTAATGAACAAGCGTCGCAGAATTATAATTTAATTAGAGACTGGAACCAAATTCTGTCAAATAAATATAATCGATCATATTGAGATTCAATTTAAGCAATCGAAATATCAATATAATCAAGTAACGAAATTAGAATCATAAATCAGAATCAACAATGTAACCTGAATCTCCAGGTGTGATGAAATTCTGAATTCGTGGATTAACCTTGTAAAATTAGCCTTCCATGGAATTGAAAATAAAAATATGTTTATATTATATTATGATTCTGTCCCAAAAAAAAAATCTGATCCAGAAAAGAAAGAAATCCCAAAATATATAGTGCTCGGGCTTTTGGGCTTTAAAACAAGTAGCTCGTTATTTAAATTATTACAAAGAAGGTTCAGATTACGAAATCTGTAACTTAGGCTCAGTAAAATTCGGAATTCAGATTTTTTTCCAACACAGAAGTTGTAGCTCTGATTTTTAGCTTTCCAACGACTGCTCGCATGCCTCAATTCGATATCCAGAGCTCAAGTTATGGCCTACAAAGCGAGCAGGGGTTAAAATGCAAATAATAAAATTGTAATTCAATTTCAACCCAAAGTTTAGAAACAAGCTACAAAATTATTCTAAGCTATAAAGTGATTTTAAAAATACTAAAACAAAAGGATAGAAACATGTGCCCAAGTGCTATGATCAACTACCTAGATCCCTTGCACGACCATTACAACTATCTCCCTGAGATAAAGACTTTGTTCGACACGTAAGTAATATTGATTTATTTTTTACATATATATATATATATATATATATATATATATATATATAATTTGTTTGTTAATGCTATAATAATCACATTTATTATTCGATAGTGCTTTACAAGTTTTTCGAGCTCAAAGTGGTGCGACAATGTCGAAGCTAAAGTCAAATAACATCACCTGGATTCCAATAAAGGTTTGAAATATATGCTTTTAAATTTCACTTACAATCAATGCACAAATAATTATTGACTTATATGTTTAATTTTATAGTGCCCTCGTCAAACTAACAACATCGACTGTGGGTACTATGTATTGCGATTCATGAAGGAGATTCTTGATAAGAATCAAATTATAATCCCAGAAACGGTACGGTATTTTAATTATTTGATTTTCATATATAAACTATGTATATATTTGACGAAGATCTTTGACAATTCCAGTCCAACATATTCTGACGAAGATCTAACAGAGATAAAGGAAGACTGGTGTAAGTATGTGCTTGAAATGAATATTATTTGATTTGCTGGGAAATGGCATGCTGCACGGGATATGGTAGTCTTTGCTGTTTGTGAATATGTAGTTGTGAATATTAATATGTAACTGTATGAAAATATAGTGAATCTGATAGTTATATGAATACGTAGTTGTGAATATGTAGTTCTAGGCTGTTGTGAATATGTAAATATGAACTGATTGTTGTGTACTGATGAAAATATAGTGAATCTATTGTTGTTGTATACTGATGAAAATATAGTGAATCTATTCAGTAGTAAATAACTCTTTTTCCATCCCAAAACTTTTTCCATCTTAAAATAAATGTACCATGAAAGTTTAAAGGGTGTGATTACTCACCTCACGTTCTTCGATAATTATTGCTATTAACCGCTATCCAACAACAACAGTACTTTTGCTCCTCTTTATTTTGGCATAGTTCTCTCTATTGAATTTTTAATTTAGTATTTTTCTTCTTTGTATCTATTTATATTTAAATATTTATAAGATAATTTGACTAGGTATCCTATATTTGCCCTACTAAACTCTTGGTTGTTACAAATAAAATGAGTACATACTAATTAGGATAGACTGTTTGTTTGATTTTGTTTGACTCCTTAATAATAGATTTTTATATAACAAAAGGTTGTTATAATAGCTTGGTTTGTTATTATCTATTTCACAAAAACCTTTAACAAACAAAACAAACTTCCTATTATTATTTATAAGTCTCTAGCAGACAAAACAACTGACTAGTATTACCTTATTTTAAGCAAATTGGTTATTGATAACAATTAGAGTATTAATAATAATAATAATAATAATAATAATAATAATAATAATAATAATAATAATAATAATAATAATAATAATAATAATAATAACAACAATAAAATACTAATAATATAATCATAAAAATCTATAAATTAGAATATTTTAAAATTTGAAATTCTAATTATTTTTAGTCCTTTGATATGGGATGTTATATTTTCTCCCCTCCTTAAAGAAATTTCGTCCTCGAAATTTAAGTCTACTGAATAAAACCAATGTGACTCAACTAGTGCAAATATAAAGAAGCTTGTGTACTTGCATCAGCTAGACTTGGATACTGTCTCATGACTTCTTCCTCTGATTCTGAAATAACTATCTCCGGCGTATAGACTTAGGATTAAAGATTAAATTATCTTTTAATTGGACTGACTCGAGAGCTATCTCGTGTGAATTATCTAACACATATGCTCGAGGTTGAAAAACAAGAAAGGCATGATAAAAGGTTATATAAATGTGGAGGAAGAGCTAATTGATAAGCAGTATACCCTACTCTCTTTAGAATTTGAAAATAACCCATGAAATGAGAGTTTTATTTTTGACTTTCATTGACCTTCTCACCCCAGTCTTCGAAGTGACTCTCAAGAATACATGTGTCCCTTCTTGAAATTCCAATGATTTTCTTCTCTTATCAACATAAATCTTTTGCCTACTTTGAAATGTATGCATCATTTCCCTAATAAATTGAACTCTAATAGTGGTCTCTTGCACTAAATCAGGTCTTAACAAAGACTTCTCACCAACTTCACACCAAGACAAAGGAATTCTCCACTTTCTTCCATAAAGAGCCTCATAGGTGCCATACCAATGCTAGATTAATAACTGTTGTTATAAGAAAATTCTGATAGAGGTAAATACTTATCCCAACTCCCATCTTTATCTAGAAAACAAGCTCTAAACATATCCTCAATTGTTTGAATAGTCTTCTCTAATTGACCATCTGTCTATGGATGGTAAATTGTGCTAAAACTCAGTCTAGTACCAAAAGCTCTCTGAAAGGCTTTTCAAAATCTAGAGGTAAATCGTGGATCCCTATCTGATACTATAGAGGTGGGTATACCATGTAACTTTACTATCTCCTTAATGTAGAGGTCATCTAGTCTATCTAAACTATAGGTTGCTTTAATTGGTAGGAAATAAGCTGATTTGGTCATTCAATCAACTATCACCCAAATGGCATCAAAACCCATACACGTCTTAGGAAAACCCATCACAAAATCCATAGATCTCCTCACCCATTTCCACTCAGGAATTTCTAAAGGTTGCAACAATCCTAAAGGCTTTTGGTGTTCAATCTTAACCTTCTAACACACTAGACACAAACATAAAGCTAGCTACATCCTTTTTCATTTTTGGCCACCAGTACATTTTTCTCAAATCCTGATACACTTTAGTTATTCTTGGGTGTATCATAAATTACTGTTATGAGCTTCCTCTAAAATCTTATCCCTAAGACTCCCCTCCTTAGGAACAATGATCTTATTCTTAAACAACACTGAACCATCACCAGATAAGGTATAATTCTCCCTGTCCACAAGAGACTGCAATACTTTATCTAATAGTTGTTCTATTTTTATTATCCCTCTCAAGTTACTACTGATTTCTAGCCTATTCAGATTCAAGCATAAAACATTGAGGGACACATCCAAATTCATATCTCCAAACTCCTCTAGTATGCTTGTCTCTTGTACCATCATACAATCCACATGTAAGGATTTTCTACTTAGAACATCAGTCACTACATTAGCTTTCCCAGGGTGATATTTCAACTCAATCGTAGTCCTTAAGAAACTCCATCCACCTTCTTTGTCTCATATTTAATTCCTTTTGATCAAACAAATACTTAAGGCTCCTATGATCACTAAAAACCTCAAATTTTGCTATGTACAAGTAACGCCTCCAAATCTTAAGAGCGAAGACTACAACTTCTAATTCAAGATAATGGGTTGGATAATTCGTCTCGTGTGACCTAAGTTGTCTAGATCCATAAGCTACCACTTTTCCTTCTTGCATTAAAACAAATTCTAAACCATTTTTAGAAGTGTCACAATAAACCCAAAAATTCATGGATGGATATGTTATAGCAGGTGATGAAATTAATCTTCCATTAAGCTCTTGGAAATTATCCTCACACTCTTAGTCTCACAAAAAAAAGTTTTCCCTTTTCTAGTCGACTTGGTGAGAGGTAAGGCTAGGCTAGAAAGTCCCTATATAAATTTTTCTATAATAACCTGTCGATCCATGGAAACTCCTTAGTTCACCCACTAATTTAGGTTGGGCCAACATAATATTGCATATACTTTGCTAGAGTTAAATGTTACTCCTTTACTAGAGAAGGTATGTCCTAAAAACTTCACCTCATCAAGCCATAACTCATATTGATAAGGATTTGCATACAATTTATCATCTCTCAAAACTTGCAATACTATCCTCACGTGTTTCTCATGCTCACCCAAGCTCCTCTCAACTGATCTAAGAGGTCATCTATCCTAGACAAAGGATATTTATTCTTAATGCTAACTTGATTCAATTTGCTATAGTCTACACACAACCTCATACTCCTCTCTTTCTTCTGCCCTAAAAGTATTGGAGCTCCCCAAGGTGACACACTAGACCTAATGAATCATATTCCTAGTAAATACACCAATTGTTTCTTGGATTCATCCAACTATAAGGCTGATATCCTATAAGGTTCTATTGATATTGGTCAACTTTGTGGCATTAAATCAATGGAAAACTCTAATTCTCTGTCTGGGGTAAGCTAGAAACATATTTAGGAAACATCTTCAACCCTCTATCTTCAACAAACTACAAACGTCATCAAAGTTAAATCATCTTCAACCCTCTATCTTTGAAGAAAATAAAAGCATGGATCCATGACCTCACTTAATTAAATACTTATGACAAGCTAAAACAAACATGAAACATTCAAACAAAGCTAAATCAATAGTCATAAGATGGGATTGTCCCCCACTCTTGCAACATCTAGCCAAATGTTCAACCTTTCGACATTTAAGACATGTAATTTGTGCTGCAGGACACAATTGATCCCCTTGGTTGAATCCATCCTTTTCACATCTCTTACTCTTACTAGTTGAAGCTTGTCCTTGTTTATCCTTTGAAATTGTGGATAAAGGATATAGATTCTTATGAACTTTATTGCCCTTACTGTGGAATTTCTTTCCACCAGAGATAAACTTCTTCGGTTTCTCAGCTTCTAACTCTTGCATCTTTTTCTCAATCACCCTAGACTTGTTTACCTAGGTGGGGTAGTCACATATCCTTAGAATTCCAATTAAAGCTTTGCAGCTCAGGCTTAAGTCCTTACTCAAATTTGATCGTCTTCCACTCGTCTTGAGGATTGTCCTTAAGATAGCAAGCATATCTTGATATAGCTTCAAAATTTGGCGACATACTCTACTACTAACATATCTCCATGACAAATATGAAGATACTCTATTTTCTTCAGAATACGAACATTGTAGGGAATGTATTTTTCTACAAATATCTCTTTAAACCTATCCCACTTAATATGAACTCCTTGTGTTAGTAAACCTCCTCAAGCACAGTTCCACCAATGCTCTAAATCAGACTCCAACATATAAACGTCAAGGTCCACTTTTTGACCATCAACGCATCGCATGACTCGAAAGATTTTCTCTAACCTCAGCAACTACTATGTTTGCCAAGCCCAATATCCAACATAATAGTATGCAATTTTTTTGACTATAACAAGAAATCCTATAAGCCTAAGATTTGAATTTTTTTTTAAAAAATAAAACAGAGCATAATAATAAAATAAAGTAAAGTAAACCCAAACCACAGCCCGATCTAGGTTTGAACTAGCTCTGATACCAAAAATGTAACGCCTATTTACGTAGGTATAACAATTGAGGTAATAACGAAAAAGTTTTCATATTTATATAAGAGAAAAGGTACTATAATAAATAATGAAGTTCTCGAAAGAAATAATATTGAAAAATCTTTAAAATAAAACCTTACAGTTGAAAATACTTTAAAAATCAAAATATTCAAATATGGGCATGTAATAACTAATCCCAATATAAACTACAATGTAGACACTATGTCTACTTATTTTGGATCTACTAACCTAATATAAGGAAATTATTCTTCTTAAAGGAAGTATGACTTCTCAACTCTCGATGTCCCCATGGTCTCAGTCTCTGAAAACAACACTTTAATGAGATATTAAATCCCAGTGAATAATACACACATTTTTAATAATAGTATTGTACTCAGCCGGCGCGGTAACCGGAAAAATCGATCATGGCACCCGCCTTCTTCCAAAAACATTCTTTAGAAATGTACATGATATAATTAAGATTTTTTTATAATAACCAATTACATTCCAATAATAAATAAAAACTCATCAATTAAATTAACGATAATTCACATTTATAATAGTCAAGTAAATCCAATATAATCATTTATTTTGCAGAAAATAAATCAATAAATTCAATGATGTTTCATCGTTATATGGAGATATACTACTTCAGCGAAGTGAGTATTATCTCATCATGTGGAGCACCAGCTCATACAGTGTGGGGTACAAGACCCATTCGTTCGGAGTTTAAAACTCATTGTGGAGTTTAAAACTCGTCTATATGTGAGGTACAAGACCCCTCTGTGTGGAGTTTAAATCTCATCTCATTGTGGAGTTTAAAACTCATCTATATGTGGGATACAAGACCCATCCATGTGGAGTTTAAACCTCATCTCTTTGCGAAGCTTAAAACTCATCTATATGTGGGGTACAAGACCCATCCGAGTGGAGTTTAAACCTCATCTCTTTTTGAAGTTTAAAACTCATCTATATGTGGGGTACAAGACCCATCTCCAGCACACAAAATCAAAGTAATTCATATTTTTAACAATCATATTCGTAAGATCGTATTTATAATATAATATTTCATTTGAATATAATAACAACAATCATTCAGGAAAATATAATAAAACGATCTATTAAGAATATTTATATATATAAATATATATATATATATATATATAAATATATATATATATATATAATATGATGTTTTATTTGAATATATAGTAATAACAATAATAATCATAATAATAATAATAATAATAATAATAATAATAATAATAATAATAATAATAATCATAATAATCATAATAATAATAATCATAATAATAATAATATAATCATAATAATCTATAAATTAGAATGTTTTAAAATCTAAAATTGTAATTATTTTTAGTCCTTTGATTTGTGATGTTACATGTGTAGATTACCTTTTAATTTTAATTTTTTTGCTAATAGTTATGATACCAAAAATTGGCTAGAATTCTTTTTTGTAGAGAATTAAAATAAAATTATAATATTGGTTTAAGAGAGAGCGAGGCGTGAGATATAACAAAGGAGGAGAAATTTGTTTTTTTGTCCTATCTTAATTGGACAAAAAATATAAGACTCATAATTAAATTTGTAATTTTCCTTTCAAAAATGAATTAAAGGTGTTAAGAACGAGGGAATGTACATTATCTCCTCTCTTAATTGGTTGAGACAAGGGCATAAAGTCTACATTATGTCAAGACAATACCATCAATTGTCAAAAAATCTTGTCATGAAGGAGAGTAAAAGCAACGAAGCAAGTCACTTTCTTTTGTACTAAAGATGGATGGACCAAAAATATCTCCTAGGCCGAATACTAACTTGGTCCAAAATAAAACTAACAAACAATATAACTTCTATAAGTTCTAATTTAATTAAATAATTAAACTAATAATTTTGTCAACTAATATAAATCAAGTAAGACAAAAGATATCACTACAGGTCACGCATAACAAAATAAAACCAACATATCTAATACATCGATTTCATGATTATTGAAAACTAATAAAATAAACAAAATACACAATAGTACATTTAGAAAATAAGCATGCCATAAATCGTTCTCATGTAATTGTCATGTAAAAACAATTAAAGAAAACAAAGGTTATAATTATTCAGGTAAAATCCAAGGTGATATAATTTAATTTAATATCTTTACACATAGAATGAATTGTTAATTAAATGATAAATTATTACGATTACTAAAAAGACACATATCTAATATATATGAAAATATTGGAGTGTTACAATATTTACCCCCATAAAAATAATTTTGTCCCTGAAAGTAATAGGAAAAACAAATGGACAAGTTGCATACACGTATTGACACATTACTTAAAAAATCAAATAAAATTCTTTATAGTCCCCATTAGAGTCACAAAAGTTTCTTGATTAACAATAATTCGACTAGAATATAAAAACATGAGTTGTATAAATGTTACTTGTTAAACATGTGAACTAGTTAAAGCAAACCAAGGAGCATAGAAAGAAAAATAAAAGAGATAAAACTGGGAATGTCATTTATTTAAATAGAGGAAATTTAAAATTTTTCTAATAAAAATAAGTTAAAATTTCAAAAGTAGAACAAGAGGGATAACATAGATCCTCATAATTGTTTTCAATTGAGCTATAGCTCAATTGGTAGTTGGAATGAATGGACGGTGGTACTTATCCTCCATGTACCAGGTTCTCGTGATTAAAACTGCTTATAACGGTAAAGGTCGGACTGTTACAATTTAGGTGCAGAATCAAAACACCTATATATTCTAAAAATTCCATTTCTGCCACACATCTAAGTTCTTCTAACCCGTAAAATCCCCAAAATAATTTATGATAAGAAGTAAAAGATTTTAGTGAATAAACTCCCATAACCCTCATGCTAAAATAAGTTAATTTCACAAAATTCACATAACCCTCATGCTAAAGATTTTTAGTTGAACCCCACATGCAAGGTTGTTGGGCAGATCTGAGAGTGTTAAGGAAACTAATGTTTTTGGAGAATTTGAAAAAGAAGGAGAAATTGAGGATTTGAGGGAGATGATGAACTGTAACAATAGGGTTATACTTCAAACTGGTTACGGGAAGGATAAGAGAAAAATGAGAGAATGATTGAGTATTGTACCCAGAAAGAATAAAAATTAGGGGAAAGAAGGAAATTCTCCTTTTTATCCATTGGGATGAGATTTCAAGGAAAAAATGATGGTTGAGCGGATGTTGGAGAAATGTCAATTGCTTTTGAAAGTTAATTAAAGGTTGATGCATTAATGATAGCTATAAGATATTCTAACGATAAATGGATCTTGAACTCAAGATGTTCATTTCATATGACCCCAAGGTGATTGGATTCAAGCAATTGAAGGAAGGAGTTCATCATAGTGAATAATTCAGAATATAAAGTTGTAGGAATTGGTTTTATAAATTTGGAGTTTGAAGATGGTACAAGGAGAGTATTATCAGGGACGAGACGTGTCCCCTCGACTTAAGTGAAACTTAATATCTCTTATGAAGATTATAGGAGTTTCGCAGGTTCGTACCAAGATGACATGGTACTTTGAAATTAATGTGAGGTGCCATAATGGGGATGAGGGTTACTAGAAAGTGGCACTTATGTCCTAGATGCAAGTATTATAATTGGAGGTGCAGAGACTGAGTAAGAAAATGGGTTTTAGATGGAGACAACATTGAAGAGTTGTCATATTATGAACACTATGTATATGTAAAACTGCATAGGGACAATTCACATCTGATCAACACTGTACCAATTATGAATTGGAGGTTCAAGGATTTTTTAAGACAGCACAATGTAATTAGAGGCACCATCGGGCCTATTTAAGGTTATAAGATAATGCAACACCAGAAGGGTCATGTTGCAGATTAAGACACATGCTTTGAACATGTCTTCTAGACTCTATTGATTTCTAAGGTGAAAAATAAAAGAAGGAGTGTATGGTCCATATCATGTATGTCTATACAATTTTGGGTTGGAGCATCTCACATAGCCTATTGGATGTTCTGATGAAGTGAAGGAATAGATAATCTGATGTATTGAAATACAAGATGTGTTATAAGTAAGGTGTCAAAGTTCATGGAGAAAAATGCTACAAGTTACTAGATACGGTGAGGACCAGATTCATCTCAAATTATATTAGATTATTTTAAGCTTGAGGTGGAACTTGGAATTGAAAATGAGCCAAGGTCAGATCTAAACCAACCCCTAGGCAGAATCAACTTGCAACACTTGTCGTAGTTGATTTAAATGATAACAATTGTGATGATACAAATGGGTATTTTCTATCAAGGAATAGAGTTAGAAAACAGATAATTCCACCTCAAGGGTATATGCCTTCAGCTGATGTGATCAGCTATGCCCTTCACACTACTGAAGATTTGAATGGTGAGAAACTAAAGAATATCATTGAGTTTTTAAATAAGACAATAATCAAGATAGTTCTCCTTCATGGTAGTTTAAAAGAGACTATTCTTATGAGACATCCTAGTAGTTTTAAAATTTAAAGGAAGAAGAATTGGGTGTATCATTTTTGAGATCACTCTATAAACTTTAGGTAATCACTTAAACAGTGGTATATGAGGTTTGACTCCTTCATATGGAAGTACAGAACCATTAGAAACAAGGATGATTGTTGTGTCTACTTAAGATATTTGCTTGCAATACTATTGTTTCCCTTCTTCAAAATAACATTTTTACTCACAACAATTTTATTATAAATTGGGTCAAAATAAGTTTGATGTGTAGGAGAATTATATTAGAGGAAAATATGATCTTAGATAATCTGATTAGAAAAAGAAGAACTACATTAGAGGGAAATCTGATCATAGGAAGTCTGGTCGGAAAAACTACATCATATGAAAATCTAATCAGAAGAAGAATTATGTCCCATGAAAATATGATCAGAGGTAACTTGGTCAATGGAAGAACTAGATTTGATGGAGTCTGAATCATAGATAGTCTGATTAGAAGGAAAATATTTATTTAAGGAAGTTTGATTGGAGAAATATGGATTAAGGAAATTTGTATTAAGGGAAATTTATATTAGAGAAAGTCTTGTTGGAGGGAGTTAGGTTCATATATAATCTGATAAGAGGAATTTAACATAAGAGGAAGTCTGATAAGAGAATGTTTGATTATAGGAAATCTAGATCAAATGTAATATGATCAGAGGATTTTAATATCAGAGAAAATATAATTAGAGGAATTCTAATTAGAGGAAGTATGGATCAGATGAGTTTTGATTAGAGAAAGTATGGATTTGATAAGAGGGATTCAATATAAAAAAGGAGTCTGATTAGAGAAACTTTGGTTAGGAGAAAAATTTGTATCCTATGAAAATATGATCAGAGGTATTCTGATAAGGGGAAGAACCTATATTAGAGGAAGTTTAATCAGAGAAGATCAGGTTTGATGATGAACTAAATCAAAGTAAACCTCATTAGATGGAAAACTAGATCATAGTAAGTCTGATCATAGAAGAACTGGATTAGAGTAGATCTGATCAAAGGAAACTAACTCTCTTAATTCCTCCCTAACTAACTCTCAGTCCTCTATTCATCCCTTTATTTTTGTATAAAATTCCAGATCCAACATCTTAACATAGTCATACAAAGAGTGGATTAGACATGTCCACTTATAGGTTTGATATAATCTAAGAAATCCTATAATTTTAGTGCTTCAGGTTTTGCATCTTCAGTATGGTGCAAAAGGTTGTCAAGCATTCCTTTAATCCATAGATAACCATAGTTCCAACACTCTAATACGCCACTTATAATTCTACCATTCCAAAACCAAAACCTAAGGGAACTAGAACTTTCAATATATAGACCAGAATTATCAAATTGTCTCAATTTCTGGAAATAATCTATAATAATTTCTAACAACTTGGAATCGATAAAAGTACTGCCATGATCTTACCTAACTTATTTTTCTTACTGTTTTCTAACTATTCTGGATGAGTATTTTCCTTGTTGTCCATTACCCATTCAGATTGCTACCCTTGCCCTTCTTATCCTTAAGAGAAATAACTCTTCATTTCTACAACTATACTGGAAATTGGCAATTTACAGATTCACTTATTTCACCTCTATTTGTACCATAAATCCTAGGAGTTTAAACTTCGTAACTTATAGCATGGTATGATTGGCTACTTGGATTTCTAGGTTAGGGAAACTTCAATATTTGCTAACCTTACACTCCATATAAATCATAATTATGTGTGTTTTACCTTACTTTTTATTAACTTCATATTCTATACAATCTATTTCACTTTGCTACACATAAACCATTTGCATAAACGGTTTAACTTTAGGGCTTCTATGCACAAGCCTAAACTACCTAATAAAAGGTTATGTCACTTTTCCAAATTAGATATCACTCATCTAGTAATAATGATTATCTCATCCTATTTTCCAAGTATTTCTATCGCAAATATGCATATCAAACACAAAATATTAAGTTGATCAGACTTACTATTTTGTGAAATGATACTTATAACATATAACCAAAAGAGAAGTATTCTACCTACAATCCAATTGGATCGACAAAGTTGCGTACCAAAATATAAGACTCATTACCAATTATCTAGAATTTGGCAATTGAATCCATACACCTCAATAAAATAGAAACAAGTATTATAGATTGATAATAATAATCATTAAATTAACTTATACATTTAAACAAATGGTTTACAACTCAAATTAATGAACTATTTAATTAAATTACAAAATTAGTACTGGAATTATAAATCTGATTCTTAATACATCATATTAAACCAATAAAAATAAAGCACTAAGTCCAAAACTAGCCTTGCAAATGACCTTTTAGTACAGGGACTGAACATCAGTCACCTTAAGCTACTAATATAAAAATAAAGGGGTCATATAAAATCTCAATGAGTTCTCATAATAAAGGGAGGGGTAGTTTAAAAATATATCTTTCACAATATGATTAAAATCTTAATGATATACAACTGATGCCATAAATAACCATTTAATGAAAGTGTCAATTCACGACTGACTACTTTTCCTTAAAATATGGAAAAGTTTCACGATTGTCTTAATGTGGGTCACCAAGATAATTGCGCCATAATGGTAAGGTGGTTTGGCAAGTACCTCAATCAGTGTTCTGATTTTTCTTCTTAACCTATTATTCCATGCCTGGAATAGGCATGTGAAATGTCCAATCGTAATCTTAAGCCATGAATATAATGATTGAATGAATGTAATGCACTTGAAATGTTTTGAATGTAATGCACTTGAGATGTTTTGTATGTAATGCCTTTGTAATGTCATGTTCGCAATGTATCATTCATCCATAGCCCTTGTAAATAACTTAACAATATATTTAAATTCAAGTGGGAATTAAATCCTAAGTCTCTGATTCGAAGCTGGAACCACGACAAAATTAAGCTAGAGGCATAACTTCTGACCAAAGGCAACACATTGTGGAGCAACAGATTAGATGCATCATGACAAGAGTTAGAGGATACGTGACTAGGGCGTTCTAATTAGAGATAACATAATTAGAGGTAGATTTTTATTAGAGGATACGTGGATAAAAGTCAACATCCTCGAAGGATACATAGACAATATGCAGCATGGTTAGAGTATACATGGACCAGAGACAACGTGGTCAAATGATACACATACAAGAGGTAGGATGGTCAGAGGATTCGTGGACCAGAGGCAACGTGGTCAGAGGATACAAGGACCAAAGGCAGCATGGTCAGAGGATAAGTGGGAAAGAAATAACATGGTTCTATGATACATGGATTAGAGGTAGCTTGGTTAGAGGATACATGAACCATAGGCAGTGTGGTTAGAGGTTACATGAACCAGAGGCACCATGGTATGAGGATACGTGAACATTGATCGGAGTTAGAGGCAGATCAACAGACAAATAATAGAGTTAGAGGTAGATGATACGTGACCAGAGACCGCATGATCAGAGAAACTTGGATCAGAGGCGACATGATCAGACAATCTTGGATTAGAGGCAGTATGACCAAAGGAAAATTATGATCAAAGGCAACATGACCAGAGGAACATGGATCAGAGGCAACATGACCAGAGCGAAACTCTGATAAGAGGAACTTGGATCAGAGGTAGCATGAACAAACAAAGATTGATTAAAGGCAGCATGACCAGAGGAAAACTTTGATCAGAGGCAGCATGGTCAGAGGAACATGGACCAAAGGCAACATAACCATAGGTAAACTCTAATCAGAGGCAACATGATCATAAGAAAGACGGAAGAGAAATAGTAGAGGCAAAATGGAAGGAGAATGTCAGAAATAAAGTAAAAGAAGAAAAATCATGCAGAAATAGATACAACCATCAGAGGCAAAAGACTTAAAAAACAACATCATAGGCATAATAATAGAGGACGATTACCAAAGGAAAAAGTAAGGTTAGTTTACCATGGTAAAATTTGTAGAGGCAATGGAGGAAAAACGTCCAAGGCGCACACATTTACTTTCAATAGTAGGATTCACATTTCGAATTATAGTTATTTTCTCAAAATTCTAGGATGTCAAAAATTACTAACGTAACACCCAAGCAACAAGCAAACAAACAACATACATGGCCATTTAAAATCATTTGGGTGCAGCATCAAAACACCTATATGCTAAAAATTCCATTTCTCCAACACGTCTAAGTTCTTCTAACTTGTAAAATCCCCAAAATAATTTCTAACAATAAGTAAAGTATTTCAGTGAATAAACCCGCATATCCCTTATGCTAAAATAAGTTAATGTCACAGAACTCACAACTTTCAGAAATCTCATCAGTTGAAGGAGTTGTCCCAACGTTGTTGGTTCATCTTCGACCTGTGTCCTCTGCTTCAGCTAGAAATTCCCCTTTATGCTGGTTTATTCCTTTTCTACTTCACTGATCTTGCTTGACTCTCGAAGTTGGAGAGGTTGAACCGCACATGCAAGGTTGCTAGGTAGGTCTAAGGGTGTTAAGTAAACTGATGTTTTTGGAGATTTTGGAAAAGAAAGAAATGGAGAATTTGAGTGAGATGATGAACAATAACAATTGGGTTGTCCTTCAAACTAATTACGGGAATGAGAAGGGAAAAATGAGCGAATGATTGAGTATTTTCTCCGAAAAGAATAAAAATGAGGGGAAAGAACGAAACTCTCCTTTTTGCCTCTTGGGCATTCCCCATATTAACTTTTTGTTCACTACAATTTTAATTAAAATTCCTTAGTCCTAAATTAATATGTTAACATTTCTAAAGTCCTTATTTTAATAGATTTTAATGAAACAAGTTGTTACAATATTGATGGATTATCACAAATGATTCAGGTAAATATATATTTAATTAGTATTTAAATAGATATATATTTCTTTAACTATATACATACTAATTATAATCAATTAGTTCTCTAAATTATTATATATTAATTAATTATTTTAATTTTATAATTATTTTTTATACAAAAAAACCTTCAACAAGTCATGAAAGAATGGGATGTCGGCAAGCTAATTTTCCTCTTGCTCAGCGAGCTAGTCCATTGCAGCGGACACAATACGAGACTACAAGCTTTGTGAACATTAGTGGTGGCAAGTACAAAGGACGTGTGTTGGGTGCCGGTAGTTTATTGTCAACATTCGTAAAAGGCCAAACATGATATATTCAGACTGAGACGTCTTCTTCTTATGTTAGTAAGGATTAATCTCATTGTCCGTCGACTAACAATATGAACCAACTAAAGGAACAATGGTTGAGTGAGGAGGAAGAAAAGACACAACCGCTGATACAAGCAACAGTTGATAAACTAAATGAAGAATGGAAAAAAAAAAGTTTCAAGAGCAACAACAAATGTTTTACCAGCAACAACTTCAACATCAATAGTTTTCATTTCCTCCTACGTTTTATCAGTAGTTCCCACCTCATCAACAACAACACCCAATGTTTCAACAGCAACAACAATACTCTCAACATCAACAACCGCCGCCAAATTTCTAGCAACAACAAGAGTCTCCAAACTCCGCCTTCCTGCAACAACAACAATACCTAATGTTTCAGCAACAACAATATTTTAATAATTATCAATATGTCCAGTCATTTTCACAGCAACTTACTCAAACTCAAGCAAATCAAACTCCATACCGATCAACTATGCCAACAACTAGCTTGATCATACCATATTTAAATCAACCTCAACCGGTTATGGCTCTGTCGACTAGTGGTGGTGTACTTGAAGATGAAATGCAATTTCAAACCATGTTGTCTCCAACACCAATTAATAATACTTTTGAGGGAAATTTATCGTCGAGTAATATTCCATCAAATAATAATGGAAGGAGAAGAGCTAATGATTAGAGAAATTATTATGATGATTGATGTATTCAAAAAATATTTTCTATTTTTACTTTGGGTTTGTATGAATATAGTATACAATATAATTTAATTATGGTGTATTTTATTTTTGGTTTGTAGGATATAATTTATTAATTTTGGAATATTTTATTTTGTTTGGTAGTAATAATTTAATTAATATTAAAAAGTATATTTTTATATTTTTGTATAATATTTTATTTAAATTTATATTTTCAATTTTTAAATTATTTAATATTAATTTTTTATATATAATATATTTTTAAAAACTAATTTCGAATTTTATAAAATTGTAATTTTTTAATTTTTATCATTTTTAGCAGCCTAAGCCCTCACAAATTTTGTCACTAAGTTATTTGTAGCTAACTTAGGCCTCCACAAATATATGGGTGTTTTTCTCCCTTTATGGAGGCTTTTGGCGTCACAAATGAATGATTTTCTTGTAGTGGTTTTATGATCGCATCACATAAACTCATCAATCAAACATAGACAAAAAATGTGTTCAACTTCCAATATCATAATAATATCAAATATCACACGTTCATAAAAAAAATAAATCAATCAACATTTTATAAATGTTTTTATTACACATTTTAATTTAACAAATCTCACATTTGCATATTTATTAATTTATCACACGAAGAGCTACAATTGTACATAACGAGCCTCAATTTTCAAATATAGCTTCCAAGTTCATATCAAATTATAATATATTCATGATTTCAAATATTGTCTCACTCTTTATTTTATTTCGAAGATACTAAAAGTTGAGGAAAAATGAACAAAAGTTTATGGAGACCAATCTTTCACGGAAATCAATTTTCTACTTTGTCCTCAGCGCCGCACTAACTATCCTCTACATCTTTTATTTTTCATGCACGTATTTTGATAGTTCGATATTCAGTTCTTATAATATAAATTTTTTATTTAGCACATGGTCAAAGCTCATTTTGTCGCACACACTTATTCTATTATTTAAACTCCATTAATCATATAAACTCATTTTTGTAACCAAAATATAAACTCATTTAATTGTTTTATTTAATTTTACGCGCTCATTACTAAAATGTTATTTCAAAATCAATATTTTACAAAATAAAGTAATTAAGGTAATTGATCTTTTTATAATACATTAACGACTAAAACAATCTTATTCATAATTGTTACTACAATTGCTGATATATCAATTTTAAAGAATTTGAACACCAAGAACATATTTTAACACTTTTATAATGAAAATAAAGTTTCTAAAATATACACATTATATTAAAGATAAATATTTATAAAATAAATAATTAGAAGTAATTTAATGTAACTATGTGCATCTATATTTAATATTAGTCAAATGTACAAGAAAATATCACATTAATTCCAAATGCGCATATACAAGTAGAATTGTTTAAAATATTATTCTTTCAAATACTTACACTAAAATACCATTATTTTTAGAAAAATAAATAAAATAATTAAATATAATATTTCTAACTTATATTACTCATTTAATCAAATATGTATCAAATTATCACACTTTAAGAAAATTAATCACAAAATTAATCAACATATATTATAATACACTTTTAATACCAAATTAATTCTTTAAAATCCTATTTAATTAATAAAATAAGTTATTATAAAATTTGAGGTATAATAAACACGTTTAAGCCATTCACAACTAATTTAAGCACAATATATCAAGAATCAATTAATTTAATATGATAGGCTAACATGATACAATGAATCATTTAAACAAATATCACATCTAACATTTGAATCATGAAAACAATACCACAATTACTCCCTATAATTTACAAAGAAAATAAAGCTTATAGATTTAGTCAATAGCTACTTACTATCTTAAGTTGAATGAAACAAAAAATATTTCAAATACATTATTAAATTCAACTAACTTTTCAACCAATGTTTTATTCTTTTTTAATAAGAATGTTCAAATTCTAACACCAATTACAAAACAAGTTTTCTCTAAAGTCTGACAAGTAGAGCCATATTTAAATTATTTCATACCTTTAATGATTTCAATAAAAAACACACATAACAACTCAATAGCATACAATCACCTCAAATTTTTGAACAAATGTGCATAATCATAGTGGAAGAGGACATACATTTTCACAAAGTTTCAAAATATACTCAAAGTCTAAATGAATTTTGAATTCTTATATAGAAAATTCATTTATATAGCTCTTATAATAATTCTAAGTTCTTATCAAAGAGCTTGTTAACAATGATAAACATAGAAAGGAGGAAGATGAAGAGAGGGGGAAGACATTGAACCCACTAGGTTTTCATAAACCAAATGAGCAACAACAATAATGTGATAGGGTTACAATAAGTATATATACAAGACAATAAAAAAAAGTCTAAAATACCCTTACTACTAATATATAATAATATTATCTAATATCTCCCCTCAAACTCACATTGCATTAACATGAAACATCGAGAGTTTGTCAACTAAAAAACGAAAATGTTTAACGGAATGCATCTTTGTGAATAAATCAACAATCTGTAAGGAAGAGGAGAGAAACGGTAGAGTAATGGTTCCATGTTGAAGATGATAACGAGTATGATGACAATCAATCTCAATGTGCTTGGTGCATTCATGAAAGACCGAGTTATGAGCAATTTGAATAGCACTCTTGTTATTGTAGTGCATTGGAGTTAACTCAGAAAGAGAGATACCCATATCAGATAGAAGCCAATGCAACCAAATTATTTTAGCACTAGTGGATGCCATAGCACGATACTCAGCTTCTGTAGAAGAACGAGAGACAATGACTTGTTTCTTACTTTTCCAAGAAATAGGATAGCCTCCAAGAAAGATACAAAATCTTTTGGTGGACCTATGATCCGTGGTGTCACCAGCCCAATCAACATCGAAATAAGCACATAACTCCAATGAGGACGACAACAAAAAGAGAAGGCTCTAAAATTGGGTTCCTCGTAGATAACGAAGAATAAGAAAAAAAGTTGTCCAATGAACTGTAGTGGGAGAGACAACAAACTAACTGACAATATGAAAAACATAAGCAATATCAGGTCTGGTAATCGTAAGACACACCAAGTTGCCAACCAAAGTGCGGTACAAGGTGGGATCTAGTAAAGGAACACCATCTTAGGGAGCATATTTCACATTTAACTCAAGAATGTTGGCAATGTACTTGGATTGAGAAAGAAGGTAGCCTTTTTTAACTTACACATTTCCCCTTGATTATGAGAAACTCCTTGTGGAGGGACCATATAGACTTCTTCTTGAAGCTCACCATTTAAAAAGGAATTTTTGACATCCATTTGGGAAATATGCCATTGACAAATAGATGCAACTGCAATAAGAGTACGAGTAGTGGTCATCTTGGCTATAGGAGCAAAAGTTTCTTCATAATCCATATCATATTGTTGAGAGAATCCATAACATATAGTTTTCTTGCAAGAGGACCATAACAATGATAACCCTTTTGACCATCCCCATAACAAAGAAAAACACACATGGCAGACCGAGAAGACAACTTACGACGCTCTACTTGTGGACAAAGAACAAAACAAGTAGAACCAAAGACTTTGAAAGAATAGTAATCAGGGATAAAAGCATACAATTTTTCAAAGGGAGACAAACCTGATATGACAGATGATGGAGTTCTATTAATAGCATGAACAACAATAAGAATTGCTTCCCCCCCAAAACACAATGGGAACCCAAGCAGACAACAAAAGGGAACGAGCAATCTCAATAATATGACGATGTTTCCTTTCAGCAACTCCATTTTGATCAGGAGTATCAGTACAAGATATCTGGTGGAGGGTGCCATCATAAGCAAGTAATTCAGAGAACTTATTAGAAGTATATTCACCACCTAAATCACAACGAAAACACTTTATATTAACATTATTCTATGTCTTGACGATAGCACAAAACATATGATAAATGAAACATAATATCTAGTTCCATCTTTGGTTATAATCGTTGATGGATCCAAAACATTAGAGTCAACTAAATCAAAAGGTGCATATGAAACTGAAACACTTTTACTAAACGGTAAAACTAGAAATTTAGCAAGTTTACAACCACAACAATCTAAAATATCACTGGTTTTTAACTTTCCTAAAACTCCAGTAGAAGCCAAATATTTTATTCTAGAAGCAGAAACATGTCCAAGGCGAGAATGCCATAAATAAAAACTAGAAGACGAAGAATTCAAGCGAAAACTAGATAATAAGTTAACAGTTGTTGTTGTGGCTGCCGTATCTAGGACTCCTAGGTCATTCAAAACATAAAGTCCCCCCTGTCTATGGCCTAACCCAATCAGGCTTCCAGAATACGGATCCTACAAACAACAAGAAGTGGAAGAAATATAACTGAATAGCTGAAATCACATATTTGACTAACAGATGCAAGACTCAAAGTGAGCTTAGAAATCACATATTAGAATCAATGCCTGCTAATGGCGTATATGTACTATCAACGATCATAATCGACAAAGACGAGGAAGGATTCACAAACACAAGATTTATCATCATATGTCATATGGTAAAATGCTCCAGAATCAAGAATCCATATGGAAGAAGTGGTAAACATGCTAGAGGAGTTCAAATCTTTAGAAGAAGTGGTAAACATGGCATGTGGTTGAGTGACAAGAAGTTTTTGAAGCTGTTCTGCAATATCAGATATTTGGGAAGCGGTCTCAAATGAGTATACACAACCAGAACTTGAGCCAATAGTAGGAGGAGCAGAAGTAACACCATTGGACGATGGCCCCCTAAAATTCTACTAATGTGCTCTCTCACATTTCGAACAAAATGCTTTCCAATTATCTTTTTCTTTGAAAAATGCAAATTCATCATTACCAAGGCCAACCCTGCATTTAGATTTTCCGTTTTGAACAAGAGCAACAAAATTCCCTTAAGTCTGATTTCTTCTGCCAACAATTCACAAACTACTGATTCAACATTAGGAAGAGGGGAACGATGCAAAATACCTCCACGAAGGCCCTTAAAATCATCACGAAGAGCCATTAGAAACAAAACCAGGCGTTCCTCCTCTATCTGATCAATGTACGCTTTGACATATTTTAACTCAATTGATTCCATAAGAGCCAATTGATCCCACAAATTAGTCATTGCCGAATAGAATTCCTGAATGGTCATATTGTTATGTTTAAGGGCTCTAATATCACTTTTCAACTGATAACATTTTGCAAAGTTAGACTGAACATACAAACGTTTCAAGTGATCACAAATCTCTTTAGCAGTATCATATTTTGCTAGTTGCACTCTTACAGACAACTCAACAGAATTATTAATCCAAGTAATGATTTTTGAATTACTAACATTCCATGTTTTCAGATCTTTTGCATATTTAGCTTCATCCATTTTATCTGTATGCTTAACAGAAGTTCCATCAACATAAACCCACATATCTTTTCCAATCAATATTTTTTTCATCACATAACTCCAATGAGAGTAATTTTGTCCATTGAGGTGGACACTAACAACTTGAAGAGAATCATCCTTACCAATAGCCATAACAAATAATGACAGGAAAATACGACAAACACAATCACTAAGACAAAATAAATTAGGGATAACCTGTCAATAGAAGAGTCTACCAAGAACCAAACAAAATCGTAGCGGAAATAGAAGACCGAAACCACGCCGAAAAACGAAAAGGAGAATCGCCCCAGAGACAAAAGAGCATAATTGCACCAGAAACCGAGAGGCAGAATCGCGCCGGAAACTGATGAAGCAAATTGGTACCAGCCGCAAAACGGGTAGATCCCACTAAGCTGTGGACCACTTTACAGTAGATCCCAAAATCAACCAAAGCTCTTTGATACCATGTTAAAAATAATAAACATAGAATGGAGGAAGATGAAGAGAGGAGGAAGACATAGAACCCACTAGGGTTTCATAAACCAAATAGCAACAACAATAATGTGATAGGGTTGCAATAAGTATATATACAAGAGAATAGAAAAGTCTAAAATACCCTTGCTACTAATATATAATAATATTATCTAATAGAGGTAATATAGTACACACATAAGATATAACACAATGCATTTATTCATTTTTAAGCAAGTTACTTATCGAACATTTTATTTAAACACATACATGCATTATTAATCATGTTGCAAACGCAAAACAATCTTCAATCATTCAATAATGATAATATATGAGATTTGCAATCAATCACTCTATAATAATTTTTTTTATAAATAATCAAGAGAAAAAAAAAATAATAAGAAGTCGTTGATAGAAATACTATCTCACAACAACATGAATTTAATAATTAAATCACTCCAACAAACATAAGAGGTGAACACGTTTTTGAACAATTTAAAAATAAAACTAATAAGCATTCCTAACAACAATAACTACGAGTTATTGTCACTTATTTTATGGACCATGAGTCATTAGGGTAGCTATTTTCTCTTGCTCATGAAGTCAATTATTTACGCCAAACCATAACTCTCGTAATTCAAATTCAAATACAAGTAATGAAAAGGCTTTTTAACATGGTTGAAGAGTACGAAGGCGCGCCATAAGTTCTATTCTTTACTTCAAATTAAAAAATCTATTATTTACATATCCAGCATAGTTTATTTGTGAATTACAATTAGTAACAACAACAACAACAAAAATGACACTTACAACTATATATAATCAACCATAAGAAAAAAAATATCACTTTTAAACACTCCCAACTACTATAAAAACTATACACTAATTCCCAACGCTTAGAAAAACAAAAACACATACAATTTCATATCCACATGAACATATACACATTCACAAAATAATTCAACAATTGGCACCATGATTCAACATTTATTTCACAAATCAAACACTATTTCTAAATACATAACATATTGTCATAGTAGTCCAACTACAAATTTATGACAAATTAATATTTTTCTTTAATCTTGATCACTTAAAACAAACTGAAACTGAGATTTGAAGTAGAATATAAAACAAGTAACTACTTACTAGAAAATAGTATAACATTTTAACAAACCAAAATGAATCAAGTAGTACATAAACCTTTGACGACAAAGTGTTCGTCGGGAGATCTAGTGTATTCATGGAAAAGACATCATCTCTAAAGAAATTAGTGGGAAGAATATAAAACTTGGAGAAGTCCAAGATCCAAAAACTATTACACCACCCATGAGATACCACACCATCAACCTCAGAGATATGGACTTATCTTGACTCAAGAAGTTGACATGTTACTAATAGATCAAGATGATGAAGGTGCGCAAACACGAGAAGAGGGATTGCATTGTGTTTGTCTAATTTTAAAATTTTTTCTTAATTCTAATTTTAGTGACTTAATCATTTTTACTACTTAGAGGCAATAGTAAGACATATACTACAGATGTAACACATGAATTTATCCTGATTCACTGCCTTCACATATAAGGATTTATCCACTAATTCAAAATCTTGAATTACACAACCTGAAACCTACAGATTGTTAGAAGCAAACTATCCACTTGACCCTGCAATCAAGTCTTCTCAACACAACTGGAGATCTATAGATTGCTTGTGGAACACTAAAGCCACTTTGGGTCGGGTTACAATGAGTTGGAAAACTTGTTTTGTTTAGCTTTTGCTAAGCAGATTTGATACAATGATTTTCCCACCCTACAACACTTAGAGTATTTTTTTTAAACAATTTCTTTGCTGGAACTTAAAACCATAAACTCTGAATACTTAGAAAAATTTAGCTCTTGAGGTTTTTCTCAATAACTTTGTTTTTTAGGATTTCTGAGTTTGTTGTTTATTGTGTGGCTTCTCTTCTTTAGCCCTGATCTACTATTTATAGATGAAATTAGTGTTCATGAAATTATGGTTGAGTTTCTAAATCGTATCTCAAATCCCCTTTGGTCAACAGATATATCATGCAAATATAATTTTGATTGATATGATCTTGATAATTTGACCATTAGGTAATTTTTATTTTCCAATCTAATCTGAGCAATTCTTCTAGAAAGTTATTATGCGTATTTGTTCAGATTACCTTTGCAAATTGATTCAGTTAAGTCTTCCTTCATACGCTTTATTGGATCTGGGCAGGAACAAAATATGGGCTTGTTCTTGGACCTTTAGAGGTAAGAATATGGCTAAGTCCAATTCAATATTTTTCTCAATCTATAAAAGCTTTTGATCTTCCATCAAAGTCATTAACTTTTCTCCATCAGAATCATTGATTTGATTGTTCGAGTTAGATACTGTGTTGCATGAATAATTATAGTTAGAGGCAGATGCAAAGCCACATGACTTATAATTAGTGGCTTTGGATACTATACATTCGTTGCTTTATCAGAGTCATTGCAACTTCAGATGCAGCATTTAGAACGTGTTGCAGTCTTTAGAGTCAACAAAATATATGGTTCAGATGTAGACTTGAACAGTGGCTTTAGACTTCAGAAGCATGCTAAAGTTATTGTTCACCAGAGGCATAGAACTGTTACTGTTCATCAGAGCCATTATATAGTTACTATTCATCATAGCCATGCTAAAGTTACTGTTCATCAGAAGCATGCTAAAGTTATTGTTCATTAGAGGCATAGAACAATTATTGTTAATCAGAGGCATGGAAACTCTAGAAACACGTTGAATCTTCAGAGGCACAAAATTATTTTAGAGGCACGCTAAATCGTTAGAGGCACAGGTGCAAACTCGTTTGAGGCATGCTAAATAGAAGCACGCTTCAGTCTTTAGAGGCAGACAGAGAAACACGCTATAAGAGGCAGATGCACGTACTTTTCCATAATGTGCATTTATCCGATAATGAGGATTTCGTTGACTGATTTGATTTCATTTCCTCTACCTATTTACTTCCTTTAGTGATATCTTTTGTGACTTCCTTTGGTGATATCCTCTAGTGGAATCCTCTGGTCGTTTCCTTCGATTTTCCTATTCTAATTCTTGCATACTTAATGAAGCCATTAGTGCAATAAAGTGTTCTCGCAAAATACCTTTGTTAACATCAAAATCACATAGAGGAATTGTTCTTAGGACCAATTTGGTTCCAACAGATGAGCCCCCAACCTAACGGGAAGCCATGATTGGTACATAATCTAAGAAATGACGTGAAGCCATAGGGTCCAATACGGAATCCATAACCACTACCAACGTATGGACCTTGCTTGATGCACCTAAAGGAATGAGACCCATAGAGTGCAAATGGGTCTTCAAGAAGAAGACTAGCATGGATGGTAAGGTAAAAATACCTTTAAGGCAAGACTAGTGGAGAAATGATGAGACCTTCCCTGCAATAGCAATGCTTAAATCTATTCGGATTCTGCTTGCTACTATTACATGCCATAATTATGAAATATAGCAAATGGATGTCAAGACTGCATTCCTTAACGGGAATCTTCTTGAGGATGTGTATATGATACTACTTGAAGGTTTTCCCAATTCAAAGGATGATGGAAAAGTATACAAACTACAAAGATCCTTTTATGGGTTGAAGCAAACTTCAAGAAACTGGAATCTTCAACTTCATGAAGTTGTACGATAATTTGGATTCATTAAGAATGAAGATGAACCTTTTATCTAAAAAAAGGATAGTGGGAGTAAAATAATGTTTCTAGTCTTGTATGTGAATGATATACTACTAATTGGGAATTATATGCCTACATTACAAAACATGAAAACAAGGTTAGGGAATTGTTTCTCGATGAAGGACTTTGAGAAATATCACTGCAACTACTTGGCTTGAGTCAAAGTACATATGTTGACAAAGTGATTAGCTGCTTTAGTATGCACAACTCTAAGAAAGGACTTTTGTCTATGTCACATGGCATATACACTACCAAAGGACAATGCCCTACTTCATAGGATGACAGGGAACACATGAATAAAATGCCATATCAGATCACGATGAAGGTCACTCGACTTCATGTATGATGTGATATGTACTAGACCAAATGTCACTATGCATTGATCAAGATGAGTAGGTACCAATCGGATCACGATGAAGGTCACTCGACTAGAATAAGTAACATATTAAGGCACCTAGGAAGGACTAAGGATTCGCTCTTAATCTATGGTGGGGAGGAAGAGCTCGTTATAAAGGGTTACATTGATGTTAGCTTCCTAACTAATAAATATAACTAAAGATTGTAGTGTAGCTATGTGTTTTGATGGAATCGTGGTGTTGTGAGATGGAAGGGTTCAAACCAGAAAACACTCGTTGATTCTACTACATAGGTCAAGTATATTGTTGCAGCTAATCAATAAAGGAGGTTGTTTGGATTATAAAGTTCATTACTAAGCTTGATATAGTTCCTAGCATTGTGGATATGTTGATCTTTACTATGATAATACACTACAAGAAAACACTCATTTTGTGGCCAACTTATAAAATATTTTGTGGCTGAAAAAAGCCCTCACAAATTACTGACCGAAAAAGCCCTCACAAATACTAAAATTCAAATTTGTTGTTATTTGTGGCGGAAAAAGCCCTCACAATGGATTTGAATTTCAACAGAATTTTGTGAGGGCAAAAGGCCTCACAAAATTACACTGTTTGTCCTTTGTGAGGGCTTAGGCCGCCACAAAATACACATTTGTGAGGGCAAAGGCCGCCACAAAGTCACTCATTTGTGACTACATATGCCGCCACAAAGTACTCATTTGTGACTGCAAAAGCCGCCACAAAGGGAGTAGCGCACCGTTGACATTTATAGCTGCATAGGCCGCCACAAAGTCCATTTTTCTGGCCGCAAAGGCCACCACAAAAGTCCACATTACCGTTGGCATTTGTGGCCGCTTTGGCCGCCACAAAGGCCCAATTTTGTGGCTGCTTTTGCCGCCACAAAGTTTCAGACTTCTCCTATAAATATAACCCTTCCTCTCATTTTTCATTTCGACATTCTCTCTAAATTTTCTCTCCACCTTCTCTCTACAAATATTTTTTTTCCAACATTTCTTTTTTAGTTGTTAAATTTTTGTAAGTAGATAGTTTATATTTTATTTTATAATGTTATTTTTTATTTGAAGTTATTTTTTTAATGAATATTATTATTTTATTTTTTTTGACAGTGGTGCTATTGTGGTGATTGCGAAGAGCTGTTACTTGTTTGTAAGCGTCAAGTTAGACACTACTCGGCATAAGTACGTAATGCATTTTAAATATAGATTATTAATTATATATTTATTATTGTTATATGGTTTTTTAAATATTTTTAGACTTAATATTTTATTTTAGAATGTAGATTAATATATTATTTTTAAAATTGAGTATAATATTATTTTTAAACTTTAATATTAGTAAGATTTGTTAAACAAATTACTGGTAAAATATTTAAATTGTAAAGTTTATACTCAAATTAAAATGTAGTAATTTTTAATTGTTGATGATGTGCTATTTTTTTATTATAGTTATTATTAGTATTATGATTTATTGTGTCATTAAAATATAATTATATTAAGAAATTGTAATTTTTTTAGCAACAAAATAACACTTATGAAAAACAAGATTTATAATAATGATCTAATCATAAAATATGTAATA
>JBBPBP010000002.1:20599178-20653698 GCA_037974735.1 Cicer chorassanicum
AAAAACATTATTAAAATTAATAATATTAATATTTGTTGTTAGTTATTAGAAAGAGTTGTAGTTGAGTTCGTACAAAAAATGTATATACTTTTACGGTCTATATTTTTGTTTATAAGGACTTATTTTATGAAAAAGTTCATTAAATATAATTTAAAATTTTATTTTAATTTATATATATAGTCTCTATTCTGATTTATTATATTATTTGTAAATGCTCACTTAATTGATATATAAAGTATGTCATAATTTATTATTTAGTAATTTGTAGATGTTAATAATAAAGCAATTTATATACAAAACATCGATCTTATTAATGATCGTGTAAAATTTATTTAATTTTCAGAATAAACATATATATATGGATATTGTAACAGCCCAAATTTTTTTATTTATTTTTAAACAAATTCAAATTCATAATAAAGAGATAAATATCTTTGGATAAAATATTTAAGTCGTATCACAACGACAAAAGTAAACAATAATCATAAACAGCGGAAACGGTTTTGAAATGAAAATCCAAAATATTTAAAACAGAAAAATACACCGGGGCTATGAGACCTATCCAACGTAGCTCATACCCCTGGGCTATTCTCGGCAGACACCTGTACAAAAGCACTGCCCCAAGAATTTTAACTTCCCCACGTCACATCAAAAAGTGGTTCAAGGACCCATCAAAATAAATGTCAGGCTGACAATATATGGTATAAGTACAGTCTTCCAGAATGAAATAAATACAACCACAACAGATAGACATCTAACCCCTATACATCCATCTAATCTGATCATGCTACAAAAAAAACTATAACCCAAGTGATTTCCATAATAATTGTAAAGGTCACCAACCGAAATTAACAAACATCACATAACATTTAAATTTTAAATGCACAAAATAACCTTTCAACTTAGCATACATCTAGAAAGGGTTTTCATATGCCACACATGCATAATCAAAGTTAAAAATGAAGTTTTTAACAAACTGCACTGTCATATTCGAATACAGCATCCTTGTATCCAAATACAATTGTGAAAATGGCATAATTTTCAGTTTTGAAAATGTTTCGATATCATTCAACGCTTACCTTATAAGGTCAATCAATAACACTCATCAAATACGGCACAATTACAAACCATAATCAAGTATGTATATACAACCATCACAGTATATCAAACATGACTCGCGTGCCAAGCACCCTAATGAAATGCGTATATGCCAATGCGCATGATTCCGGAATTCCAAACCAAAACCCTCCTCGAAAGGCTTAAATCATAATTGTACAGCCTCTCACAGACCAGTACTAATTATCAAGGTGCAATCTCTCACGGATCAGCTCAATTTACTATCGTACAGCCTTCCACAGACCAATGCAATCTCTCACAGATCAGCACGACGCGAAAATCCCCGCAAGGATAAGATGAACCAACTATTCACATGGCATCATCTCGTGGCCCATCACGGTTACCACTATCCCTATGGCCCATCGCGGTCACCATGTACGATGAAATGCATGATCATACTCTGACTCTTTTCACCACAACCATTAAGTAAATGTTGCAATTAAAAGATTCCCCTTTTTTAATACTCATTTAACACTAATGATTTTTCAATCTTTTCACAGAGCATACCCAGACATATTAATTCATAATCCAACAAATTCACATCAAATTCAATCTACAAACGACATTAAATAGAACAATCCAAATTCCACCAATCCACACCAAATCACTACAAATTACTCATTTTCAAAACTCGTCATATTTCAACCACAATACACCCATTAATTTCCATAATTGCAAACATGCATTTACACCAAATTTATTTCCTCAAATCACTCCTCAAACACATCAAAACAATTTCACATAAAACACCTTAAATTCATTTTCTGCAAATCTTGACATCAAACACGACAAATTCAATCAATTCGAATTCCAAAATTTCACACCAAATTTAATCGTGAATCATCTGTGTTCAGAACTCCATATTTCAAACACATTAAATTCAACTTCCACAATTTCACCCATAAACACATTAAATTCATTTTCCTCCAATCTACACATAAAATACATCTCAAAATTCATAATATTAATTATGAACACATCAATCACACCAAACATGAATCACCACAACAACATTAATATCTCAGAGTTCTCCCCACCGCTAACTCGATGCCAACAGCCTCGATTCCTTTTCGAGACTCAAGGAGGTAACTACATAAACATAAATATCTGTAACAATTTGTTCACAACTAAAGTTTATCCATCAATAACAAAATTCTAAAATTATATCTTTTTCACACACCAAACTTTTACCACCAAATAATCTACATTATTTAGTTAAAATTAAATAAAACAAATATTCACCAAATCACACGTACGCACACTCGACTATTAAAGCACCAAAATTTTGAGTTAATAAAGTACTCTAAACTTTTTCTTTTTAAAATTTCAACTTTAGTTCAAACTCATTTATTTGAAAATAACTCATTTCGTAACTCAAACACGTCAAAATCAATTTTTTTTTTTGTTAACCATTACTAACAAAATCGACCACATTAATCACATAAATTCAATCTCAGAAAATCGCACACAGTTCACATCAAACTACATCTCAACCGCGTCAATTTTAAATTCTGCTAATTCACGCATAAACGAATTAAATTCATTTTCACCATTTTACACATCAAATACACCAAATTTCTTTTCCATAAAATCATATATAATGTCCTAAATGCAAACTAAAAGTTTGGA
Organism: Cicer chorassanicum; assembly: GCA_037974735.1. Classification (NCBI taxonomy): domain Eukaryota; kingdom Viridiplantae; phylum Streptophyta; class Magnoliopsida; order Fabales; family Fabaceae; genus Cicer; species Cicer chorassanicum. The sequence continues at coordinate 20,601,924 of JBBPBP010000002.1, forward strand.
AGGAGCCCTTACCTTAACGATAGCTTAAACAACCGATTACGGTACCGCGATAAATTCCGGTAAAATATTTTGTTCGCACATCACTTCGAAAACTAGCTCACTAGCACCGCAACGTGGAGGTGAGCAACTTTCCCTTCTGTCACTTCTCGAATGGAAGCTTAAATCTAGAAGAAAATGGAGGTTTTGTATTTATGGGTTTTGAATTTCTTTTGTTTTTTGAAAACTTAAGAAAGCTGAAGGAGGAAGAAAGGAACTGAAACTGGCGAGGAAGGAAACGTGTCGTGGTCTTGCTTTCTCTGACATATATATGTATATAAAGCTATCAAATAGTATATATATATTATGTACTAACTCACCTGCTAACTAATATATTATATTAACTTAATAATAATAATAATAATAATAATAATAATAATAATAATATATATAACTTATATTAACATATATATATATATATATATATATATATAACTTATACTAATATATATATATATATAACTTATACTAATATATATATATATATAATTAATTCAAATCAATAAATATCTAAATATTCTTACACACACCTCAACTATTTTAATAAAAATATTTATACTCATTGCAACTCAATTGACAAGTAAATTTTTTAGCAATTAGAGATATTTTTAACAAAATAGTCCAGTAATAAATTTTCCGCAACGTAATTAAATTATTTCTCGCCAACTAATTTTAAACGGGTCTCATAAAAATATCATTGGCAATTAACACACAACATACCATTAAAATTGGCTAAAAAGCCTCATAATCCAACACAAAAATATACTAAAATTGCATAAATTAGAATTTAAAACTAAGGGTCTTACATTCTTCCCCCCTAAAATTAGTTTCATCCTCGAAACTACGCATCGATAAACAACTCCGGGTGTTGTTCACTCATCTTGCTCTCCAATTCCCAAGTCGCATCTCTGGTAGTTGGGTTCCAAATCACTTTGACCAACGAAACATCCTTGTTCCTTAGTCGCTTAATCTTCCTGTCATCAATTCTCACAGGTAGTACTTCGAATGACAAATTCTCCTTTAGTTGTATTGTGTCTGGCTCAATCACATGCGACGGATCTGTTAGGTATTTCCTTAATTGCGACACATGAATCACGTCGTGAATATTGGACAGTATCGGAGGCAAAGCAATCCGATAAGCTACCGGTCCAATTCGTGCCGAGATCTGATATGGTCCAATAAATTTAGGGGTCAATTTATTCGATTTCAAGGCTCTACCAACTCCAGTCGTAGGCGTGACTCTCAGAAACACATGGTCACCCTGCTCGAATTCTAGAAGTCTGCGACGCTTGTCTGCATAACTCTTCTAACAATCTTGTGAAATCTTCATTTTCTCCTTTATTTTCTTTACCTCATCTGTAGTTTGTTGCACCATCTCAGGTCCTACAATCATACTCTCACCGTCCTTATACCAACACAAAGGCGTTTGACACTTGCGCCCATATAAAGCCTCATATGGTGCCATTCCAATACTTGCGTGAAAACTATTGTTGTAGGTAAACTCCACCGACGGTAGTACATCATCCCAACTTCTTCTATCATCTAGTACACAAGCTCTTAGAAGATCTTCCAAGGACTGATTTGTTCTCTCAGTCTGTCCGTCAGTTTGCGGATGGTAAGCTGAACTCAACCTTAGCTTCGTTCCCAATGCATCATGCAATGCTCCTCAAAAGTGTGACGTGAATTTCGGATCACGATCTGATACAATACTCGACGGTACTCCATGTAATCTCACAATCTCAGCAATGTAGATCTCAGTTAGCTTATCTACCTTATATGTGGTCTTCACTGGTAAAAAGTGTGCGGATTTAGTCAATCGATCCACTATCACCCATATAGAATCATTCTTCCTCCTTGTTTTCGGCAATCCTGTTATAAAATCCATGGAAATGCTGTCCCACTTCCACTCAGGTATATCTAAAGGTTGCAACATTCCAACAGGTCGCTGATGTTCCACCTTCGCTTTCTGACATGTTAGACAAGTTGATACATACTCCGCGACATGCCTCTTCATTCCTAGCCACAAATAATTCTGCCTCAAATCCTGATACATCTTTGTCGCTCCAAGATGAATACTCAATCTACTCTTATGAGCCTCATCTAAAATGGTTTTCCTCATATTTGCAACTTCCGGTACACAAATTCTCCCATTACATCTCAAAATATTATCTAGCCCAATCTTGAACTCAGTCGTTTTCCCTTGAAGTATTAGGTTCCTCTTCTCTTGAATTAAAACGTCATTTTGAAAATTCGCAATGTCTTCAAGTAGTCCACTCGAAGTCTTAATCATTCCGAATTTCAAAATTCCCGGTGCAAACTCTACGTTCAAGTGTAAGTCTCTGAATGCTTCCCACAACTCTTGCTGTCTAGCCATCACTATTGAAGTCACTGATACACTTCTTCTACTCAACGCATCCTCCACTACATTAGCCTTTCCAGGGTGGTACTGTAATGTGAAATCAAAATCCTTGAGAGTCTCCATCCATCTTCTCTGACGCATGTTTAATTCCTTCTGATCAAACAGATATTTCAAACTTTTATGGTCACTGAACACTGTGAACGTGCATCCATATAAGTAATGCCTCCAGATCCTCAATGCAAAAACTACCGCAACAAGCTCTAAATCATGAGTAGGATAGTTCCTTTCATGAATCTTCAATTGCCTTGAGGCGTAAGCTACAGCTTTCTTGTGTTGCATCAGAACACATCCTAAACCTTGGTGAGACGCATCACAATAAACTTCATACGGTTCTTCTGGTTGTGGTAAGATCAAAACTGGTGAGGTCGTCAACTTTCTCTTCAGTAACTGAAAATTTTCCTCACATTTCTCCGTCCATGCAAACGGTTGATCTTTTCTAGTAATTTGCGTCAACGGAGCTACAATCTTCGCAAAACCTTCAATAAACCTCCTGTAGTAACCTGCTAGCCCTATAAAACTTCGTATGTTAGTGACATTCTAAGGCTGTTTCCAATCAAGAACTGACTCAATCTTTGCCGGATCCACAACGATTCCTTCCTTAGTTATCACATGACCTATGAAATTCACTTCCTCCAGCCAAAACTCACACTTCGACAAATTGGCATACAATTGCTTCTCGCGCAAGATTTCAAGAACTTGGCGCAAATGCTCTTCATGTTCTTCCTCAGTCCTTGAATAAATCAAAATATCATCAATGAACACCACAACAAATTTATCCAGAAATGGACTAAAGATTATGTTCATGTAATCCATAAAAATTGCTAGTGCATTGGTGACTCCAAATGGCATAACCAGATATTCATAATGCCCATAACGAGTTCTGAAAGCATTTTTCTGAATATCTCCTTCTCTTACACGGATCTGATGGTAACCCGACTTCAAGTCAATCTTTGAAAACACTATAGCTCCTCTCAACTGATCCATCAAATCATCAATACGCGGCAAAGGATAACGATTCTTAATAGTCGCCTTATTAAGTTGCCGATAATCCACACATAAGCGTGAGCTTCCATCCTTCTTCTTAACTAGCAATACCGGAGCTCCCCATGGAGATACACTTGGTCTAATAAATTTCTTCTCCAACAAATCTTCAATTTGGCTTTTGAGCTCATTTAATTCCAATGGCGACATTCGATACGGTGCAATCGAAATTGGTCCGGTTCCTGGATGCAAATCAATGAAAAACTCCACTTCTCTTACCGGTGGTAATCCTGGAATTTCTGTTGGAAATACGTCCTGGTACTCCTGAACAAGCACCACGTCTTCTATCTTCACATTTATCTTTGCCTCCACATTAGCCAAAGACAAAAACTCATGAGTTCCTTCTCTTAGTGACACTCTGAGTTTGTTAGCAGCTAGATACTTAACAACTTCTGGTTTGGGAAAAAGAACCAGTTTGCGAGCACAATCCAAGATCACATAATGATACGACATCCAATCCATACCGAGAATGACCTCAAGTGATTGTAGAGGTAAACAAATCAAATTAATCAAGAAATCCCTATTCTGAATAGTCACTTGACAATGTAAACATGCAGTATTTACTGTCAACGTCTTAGCAGGTGTGGAAACAACCAAATCAAAAGGTAGAGGCGACACAAATAACTTCAAACGATTCACACAATCCATAGCAATGAAGGAATGGGTTGCCCCCGAATCAAAAAGTGCATTTAGAGTGTTACCTGCAATCTCACAGTCACGTTGAATCAGATTGCTAGATGGATTTCCAGCTTTAGCACTCACGCAATAAACGCGTCCTTTAGCAGTAGGACGAGTAGCCCTAGTTGCATTCACAACTGGTTCCACCTTCAGAGCTCTGCAATCCCTTGCAATGTGCCCTGGTTTCTGGGAATTGTAGCAAGTAAGAGTCTTAGAAGTACAGGCATTAGCATAATGCCCCTCTTCCGCACATCGAAAACATCGAGTCACTTGCCTCACTTGTCTTCCAAGGTTCTGGTTCCCCGGATGATTTTGACCCCTGTTGTTGTTCTGCGGTCGGTTATAAGGCTTAGCAACTTGTTTCCCTTTGTTGCCCTGATAACTCACCCGACTAGGCCCCCCTGAACTAAAGTTCCCTCCTCGGCTAGCTCTCTTATTCTTCATATCTTCCACTTATCTACATTTTTCCACAAGAAGTTGGAAACGTTGAATTCCTAAGGGTAAGATAGAATCCTGAATCTCATACTTCAATCCGGCTTGGAAACGATGACACATGAATGGTTCATCAACCTCTTCACGGAAAAACCTGAAATGCCTCGACAACGATTCAAACTTAGCGGCATATTCGCCCACGGTCATATTACCCTGATGAAGTTTTAGAAAATCATCACCCAGCTTAGTCCTCGTACTCATCAGGAAGTATTTGTCTAAAAACTTCCTTTTGAATGACTCCCAGTTCACCTCCTCATAAGTTGATCCCATCAACAACCTTGTACTCCTCCACCAATACTCAACATCCCCTAGCAGCAGATAAGTGGCATAGTTGACCTTCACTCCCGCCTGACAGTTAATCATCTCAAAGATCTTTTCCACTTCTTGGATCCACTGATCCGCTTTCTCTGAATTCTCATCACCCCTAAACTTGGGAGGATTGTAACGACGAAAGTCCTCTAATCCCCTCGACTCAGCAGCACAGATCTCTCTTTCCCTCTTCTCTAGATCCCGCAGAGTCTTTGCAGCTGTCTGTGCAGCAACAGAACAGCCATGTTATTCATTGCTTCAGCCATTTGATCATCCCTGTTGACGTTGACCCTTGCAGTGTCGTTCCTTCTTGGAGGCATTGTTTCCTATAAAACCAACATCAATAAGAAATTTTAACACCCTTTAGAAGAATTCCAAAAGACAACATTCGACCGCAACAACTCAACACTACACCGAACTCGACACTCGGACAAATCACCCCGACGCATGATCAAATGACAACCCCCAACCTACAGGTTAACCTACAATCTATAACCAATGCCTTGATACCACAATTGTAACAACCCAAATTTTTTTATTTTTTTTTAAACAAATTCAAATTCATAATAAAGAGATAAATACCTTGGGATAAAATATTTAAGTCTATCACAACGACAAAAGTAAACAATAATTACAAACAGCGGAAACGGTTTTGAAATGAAAATCCAAAATATTTAAAACAGAAAAATACACCGGGGCTATGAGTTCTATCCAACGTAGCTCATACCCCTGGGGTATTCTCGGCAAACACCTGTACAAAAGCACTGCCCCAAGCATACATCTAGAAAGGGTTTTCATATGCCACACATGCATAAATAAAGTTAAAAATGAAGTTTTTAACAAACTGCACTGTCATATTCGAATACAGCATCCTTGTATCCAAATACAACTGTGAAAATGGCATAATTTTCAGTTTTGAAAATGTTTCGATATCATTCAACGCTTACCTTATAAGGTCAATCAATAACACTCATCAAATACGGCACAATTACAAACCATAATCAAGTATGTATATACAACCATCACAGTATATCAAACATGACTCGCGTGCCAAGCACCCTAATGAAATGCGTATATGCCAATGCGCATGATTCCGGAATTCCAAACCAAAACCCTCCTCGAAAGGCTTAAATCATAATTGTACAGCCTCTCACAGACCAGTACTAATTATCAAGGTGCAATCTCTCACGGATCAACACAATTTATTATCGTACAGCCTCTCACAGACCAGTACTAATTTTCTATGCGTGCAATCACTCACAGATCAGTACGACTTACAAGAGTGCAATCTCTCACAGATCAGCACGACGCGAAAATCCTTGCAAGGATAAGATGAACCAACTATTCACATGGCATCATCTCGTGGCCCATCACGGTTACCACTATCCCTATGGCCCATCGCGGTCACCATGTATTATGAAATGCATGAGCATACTCTGACTCTTTTCACCACAACCATTAAGTAAATGCAGCTATTAAAAGATTCCCCTTTTTTAATACTCATTTAACACTAATGAATTTTCAATCTTTTCATAGAGCATACTCAGACATATTAATTCCTAATCCAACAAATTCACATCAAATTCAATCTACAAACCACATTAAATACAACAATCCAAATTCCACCAATCCACACCAAATCACTACAAATTACTCATTTTCAAAACTCGTCAAATTTCAACCACAATACACCCATTAATTTCCATAATTACAAACATGCATTTACACCAAATTTATTTCCTCAAATCACTCCTCAAACACATCAAAACAATTTCACATAAAACACCTTAAATTCATTTTCTGCAAATCTTGACATCAAACACGACAAATTCAATCAATTCGAATTCCAAAATTTCACACCAAATTTAATCGTGAATCATCTGTGTTCACAACTCCACATTTCAAACACATTAAATTCAACTTCCACAATTTCACCCATAAACACATTAAATTCATTTTCCTCTAATCTACACATAAAATACATCTCAAAATTCATAATATTAATTATGAACACATCAATCACACCAAACATGAATCACCTCAACAACATTAATATCTCAGAGTTCTCCCCACCGCTAACTCGGTGCCAACAGCCTCGATTCCTTTTCAAGACTCGAGCTAACTACATTAACATAAATATCTGTAACAATTTGTTCACAACTAAAGTTTATCCATCAACAAAAAAATTCTAAAATTATATCTTTTTCACACACCAAACTTTTACAACCAAATAATCTACATTATTTAGTTAAAATTAAATAAAACAAATATTGACCAAATCACACGTACGCACACTCGACTAATAAAACACCAAAATTTTGAGTTAATAAAGTACTCTAAACTTTTTCTTTTAAAATTTCAACTTTAGTTCAAACTCATTTATTCGAAAATAACTCATTTCGTAACTCAAACACGTCAAAACCAATTTCTTTTTTTTTTGTTAACCATTACTAACAAAATCGACCACATTAATCACATTAATTAAATCTCATCAAATCGCACACAATTCACATCAAACTACATCTCAACCGCGTCAATTATAAATTCCGCTAATTCACGCATAAACGAATTAAATTCATTTTCACAATTTTACACATCAAATACACCAAATTTCTTTTCCTTAAAATCACATAAAATGTCCTAAATGCAAACTAAAAGTTTGGAAGGAGCCCTTACCTTAACGATAGCTTAAACAACCGATTACGGTACCGCGATAAATTGCAGTAAAATATTTTGTTCGCACGTCACTTAGAAAACTAGCTCACTAGCACCGCAGCGTGGAGGTGAGCAACTTTCCCTTCTGTCACTTCTCGAATGGAAGCCTAGATCTAGAAGAAAATGGGGGTTTTGTATTTGGTTTTGAATTTCTTTTGTTTTTAGAAAACTTAAGAAAGCTGAAGGAGGAAGAAAGGAACTGAAACTGGCGAGGAAGAAAACGTGCCGCGGTCTTGCTTTGCCTGACATATATATGTATATAAAGCTATCAAATAGTATATATATATTATGTACTAACTTACCTGCTAACTAATATATTCTATTAACTTAGTAATAATAACAATATATATATATATATATATGTAACTAACTAACTTATACTAATATATATATATATATATATATATATATATATATATATATATATATATATAATTAAACCAAATCAATAAATATCTAAATATTCTTACACACACCTTAACTATTTTATTAAAAATATTTATTCTCATTGCAACTCAATTGACAACTAAAATTTTTAGCAATTAGAGATATTTTTAACAAAATAGTCCTGTAATAAAATTTTCGCAACGTAATTAAATTATTTCTCGGCAACTAATTTTAAACGGGTCTCATAAAAATATCATTGGCAATTAACACACAACATACCATTAAAATTGGCTAAAAAGCCTCATAATCCAACACAAAAATATACTTAAATTGCATAAATTAGAATTTAAAACTAAGGGTCTTACAGATATAGACCGTAGTTGGATGTATGATAGAAATTATCCCGAAAGGAAGGGTCTTAAACAACGTTTTGCTAACAAGGTTGAAGAGTTTCTCAATTTTGCGAGAGTGCAAAAAATTGTTGAAGATGAACGGGGGATGAGATGTCCATGTTGTTTATGTCGATGTAGACAGTTTAAGAGTGAAGATGAAATAAGAGTGCATTTATATCAAGATGAATTTCAGCCTAACTATTGGATTTGGACTAATCATGTGGAGGAGACTCCAATAGCGCCTAGTACTAGTACACGTGTGGAGAATAACATAGGTCCTTCAAGTAGAACTAACATGTTAGGTGTAGATTATTATAACTATCAGCACTTTGAGGTGATGAATGATATGATTTCGGATGCTGTTGGGATTAATTTGTCATTCAATGAAGATCAATATGACGATACTGATGGACTTCCAAATGAAGAAGCTCAAAGATTTCATGGTCTTTTGAAAGAGACAAATAAACTGTTGTTTGAAGGATCGCCAAACTCAAAGTTATCAATGTGTATTAGACTTTTAGGTCTAAAGTCTCAGTTTCATGTTCCTGATTTAGCTTTAGATTTAATTACTAAAATGATTCTCGATGCAACACCTGTTAGAGATGGTTTGCCACAAAGTTATTAGGATACTAAATGGTTAGTGTCAAAGTTAGGATTGGGTGTTAAGAGGATTGATTGTTGTGTTAAAGGTTGCATATTGTATTATGACAACAAATTTGGTATAAATGATGCCAACTTAGTTGAATGTAAGTTTTGTCAACAACCAAGATATCGCCAAAGAAATAACTCTAGGGTAGGTAGGGGAAAATCAATTCCAAGGAAATCAATGTTTTATCTACCTATTGTATCAAGATTGCAGAGACTGTTTGCATCAATGCAAACTGCAGGAAAGATGATGTGGCATTATGAGAATAGAAGAAATTCAGGTGAGTTGCGACATCCGTCTGATGGTCAGGCATGGAAACACTTTGATCAAATGCATCCTAATTTTGCGTCAGATCCACGCAATGTAAGACTTGGATTATCCTCAGATGGATTTACGCCTTATATACAAGCAGCGTCTACTCCTTATTCTTGTTGGCCTGTTATTGTTACTCCTTACAATCTTCCTCCTGTTATGTGTATGTTTAAACCTTATATGTTCTTAGCTGATGTGATACCAGGTCCTTCAAATCCTACAACTTGTGTTGATATTTTTTTACAACCTTTGATCGAAGATTTGAAGAGGTTGTGGAGTGGTGTCTTGACATATGATATTGCTCGGACACAAAATTTTATGACGAGAGCTACTTTGATGTGGGCCATTAATGATTTCCCCGCTTATGGGATGTTATCAAGATGGGGGACCCATGGTAAATTGGCTTGTCCTATTTGTATGGAAGACACGAAAGCATTTACTTTAAAATTCGGCGGGAAGGCATTGTGGTTTGACTCGCACCGTAGGTTATTACCTGTTGATCATGCATTTAGAAGAAACAAAGCTGCATTTATCAAGGGCTATGCAGAAAATCTAGGACCACCTTTTACATTGACATCAGAACAAGTTTGAAATAAAGTAAAAGATATGCCAAAGGTACAAGTTGTTAATGGTGTGGCTTGTAAACCACAAGGTTACGGACAATGGCACAATTGGACAAAAATATTTATTTTTTGGGATCTACGTGTTGGAAAGATAATCTTTTGAGACATAATCTCGATGTCATGCATATCGAGAAAAATTTCTTTGACAACATATTTAATACTGTGATGAATGTGAAAGGGAAAACAAAGAGTTGAAGACACCTGACGGTTATTGTTCTAATTTGGCAAGATGTGCTGATGTAGAAAATGGAAGGATGCATGGTATGAAAAGTCATGATTGTCATATATTTTTAGAGTGTTTACTTCCTATTGCCTTTAGTGCTTTACCGACACATGTATTGAACCCAATTATTGAAGTGAGTCAATATTTCAAGAATTTGTGTTCTGCATCGCTCATCGATGAAGATCTCATCAAGATGGAAAATGACATTCCGATGATTCTATGTAAGTTGGAGAAAGTATTCCCTCCTGGGTTTTTTGATTCCATGGAGCATCTCTCGGTGCATCTTGCAAATGAAGCTAGGCATGGTGGACCAGTTCAGTATAGATGGATGTATCCATTTGAAAGGTAATATATGTATATATATATACATGGAATTTATTGTACATCTCATTTATATTATAGGTTCATGGGTTATTCAAAACGGTCGGTGAAAATAAAGCTAGAGTTGAGGGCTCAATTTCTTCATCTTACCTACACCGTGAAACAACACACTTTTGTTCTCATTATTTCAACAATGAAACATTGTCACCAGTGAACGGAAGAAATGATACTGATAGTGTTATACGTCACCCACATGCTTTATCAGTTTTTTGCTTGCCTGATCATCATGCTGGTAGGGATTTTCCGATTTTTTGGCCAGGTCATCAGTTTTTTGGTAGTGACAAAGTATTTAATGCGGCACATGTTCACGTTTTGATTAACTGAACTGAAGTTAAACCATACATTGAGTACGTTTTAAATCCCTTTTGATCTTTAATATATTTAATTAAATTGTATTGACCATATGTAGTATTTTAATTTTAATAAACAACATATATGGTCATCAGGGCCTTTTTAACTACAGGACAATCTTCTGTTGATATACATTCAAATTTCCCACCATGGTTTCAGCAACAAGTACATCTCGCAGAACTAACTCCTATATACATCCAGTTGAGGCACTTATCTATGGGCTCGAGTAGAAGTTTCAAAGAATGGAACACTTATTTTGTCAATGGATACAAATTTCACACTGAATCTTGGACCGAAAGAAAGGAAACAATTAATAGTGGAGTTTGTATGAAAAGTGAGTCTGATAGTGGTGTAACAGAAGACTTCTACGGCATAATTGAACATATTTATGAAATTGACTAAACGTTCCTAGATTATGTGAAAACAGTGGTGTTGTTTTACTGTAAGTGGTTTGATCCATCTAGCAGAGGAACTAAGATCAATTTGATATCCAACACTGTAAACATTCGTTTGAGCAAAAAATATCCACTGTTTGATCCATTTGCCATTGCCCATAATGTAAGACAAGTGTATTATGTTCCTTATCCATCAACAATCAGAAACAAACAAGGATGGTGTGCTGCAATCAAAACAAGATCAACGAGTGGAATCGAAGAGGATGAAGCAGATCAAAATGAAGAAGTTGCATATCAAATGGATGAAATGGAAAATTTGGACCATGTGTTTGGAGATGAGATTATTAGTCGACTTTGTCATGAGTTAAACATTGGAGAAGAAGTTGATGAACAAGAAATAGATGAATTAGAGAATGATGAAGGCGGTGACATAATTCACTCATCAAATGACGACGACGATGATGACGAAGACGAAGACAATTAATTAATTATATTATATATTATATTGTAATTTGAAATATGAACTGCACTTTATATATATATATATATATATATATATATATATATATATATATATATATATATATATATATATATATATATATATATTTATTGATGTATATTTATAACTTATTTATGTATATTTCTTTATTAATTTATGTGAATTTTACATACACATATATGTATGGATATGGATATATATATATATAGACATGGCTTCAGTGTCGGGAGTAGGAGGATCGAGAGGATCGGGAGGAACAGGAAATGCTGAAATACGAGGAATATCCAAAACATCACGTGGTAAGAAAAAAGTTGTTAAACCACATGTTGTTAACGACCCATCTCTCATGCTTATGCCGACGACTGGTACTAGTGGTGGAGCTATTCCCTTGTATCATGAGGTCCCTATCGAGCCTTATACCATCGACGAAATAATGGAACCCGGATTTGTTGATTGCTATAACTGCATAATCATTATTCCAGAAGGAGATTGATGTAAACTAAAATTATGCTTGTTGAATATTTCATTATTGTCAATTATTGCATTTTACATTAATTTATGAATTAATTTTTATATTTAATTTGCATGTAATCTTTGAAGATATCTTCCTTTTAAATCATTTGCAAACGCAATTGCTGAAGTCATACAAGAGAAATATAAAAAAACCATGGTTGTCATGGGGTGAGATAAAAGAGAATAAGACAACTTAATTTAGTGAAGTTGATCATTTTTGCATTGTTTCAAAGTAAGTAATTAAATTAATTTATTCAATTACTAATTATACATTTGCATGCTTAATTGAATTATATTTTTAATATTTTTTTAATTGAAACAAATGAACAACAGACAAAATGTACCTGGAAAAGAGAGCATGATGCTGCAATTTTGGCTTCTTTTGGCCATCGTTTCTTGAAGCGTTTGTCATCTAAGTTGGCGTACGCATGTAATAAGGGAGAGGAAAAACGGCCAAATTGGATTGGTGAAAATGTTTGGAATGCTTTGTGGAGGAAATGGAACACAGATGCTTACGAACATAAAAGAGAAAGAGCAAAGGTTAATAGAGCATCTGAGAGGGGTACCAGTACTCACAAGGGAGGTTCCATGTCTGCTGGAGAAATTAAATATTATATGGTAATTATTATTAATATATATCTATTAATTTATATTCAATTAATTATTAGATTTCAACAATTAAACTTGACATTTAATATTTTAGGAAAAACAACTTGGAAGAGAGGTCACTAAGGCTGAGATACATGCTATCTTAATGTTAATCCTGAAACAAATGAGTATACTGATGGATTATCACAAATGATTCACGTAAATATATATTTAATTAGTATTTAAATTGACATATATATTTATTTAAATATATACATTCTAATTATATTAATGAGTTAGCTTTCTAAATTATTATACATTAATTAATTATTTTATTATTTTTTATACAGGAAAAACTTCAACATGCCATGAAAGAATGGGATGATCAACAAGCTGCTCTTCCTCCTGCTCAGCGAGCTGGTCCAGTGCAGCGAAAACAATATGAGACTGCATGTTTTATGAACATTAGTGGTGGCAAGTACAGAGGGCGTGTGTTGGGTGCCGGTAGTTTATCGTCAACATTTGTAAAAGGTTCAACAGGATATATTTAGACGGAGAAGTCTTCTTCTTATGCTAGTATGGATCGATCTCATCGTACGTCGACAGACAATGTTGACCAATTAAAGGAACAATGGATAAGTGAGCAAGAAGAAAAGACACAGCAGCTGATACGTGCAGCAATTGAAAAAGTAAAAGAAGAATGGACACAAAAGTTTCAAGAGCAACATCAACAGTTTCAACAGCAACAATTTTCATTTCCTCATGCGTTTCATCAGCACTTCCCGCCACACCAACAACAACAATCAAGGCCTCAATACTTGCAGCAACAACCAATGTTCCAGCAGCAGCAGCAATACTCTCAATACTCTCAACAGCAGCAACCGCCTCCAAATTTCCAGCAACAACAACAACAGGGTCCTCCAAACTCCGCCTTCCAGCAACAACAACAGCAACCAATGTTTCGCAACAACAATATTTTAATAATTATCAGTATGTTCAATCATTTTCACAACAGCTTCCTCAACCTCAAGCAGATCCAGCTCCATACGGACCAACTATGCCAACAGCTGGCTTGATCAGACCAGATTTAAATCAACCTCAACCAGTTATGGCTCCGTCGACTAGTCGTGGTGTACTTGACGATGAATTTCAATTTCAAACCATGTTGTCTCCAACACCAATTAATAATACTTTTGAGGGAATTTTGTCGTCGGGTAATATTCCATCAAATAATGATGGAGGGAGTGGAGATAATGATCAGAACAATTACTATGATGATTGATGTATTTGAATAATATTTGCTATTTTTATTTTTGATTTGTATGAATTTATGATTTGTATGAATTTGCTATACATTATTATTTAATTATGCTATGTTTAATTTTTGGTTTGTATGACATAAATTATTAATTTTGGAATGTTTTGTTTTGTTTAGAATATATAATTTAAATTTATAATTTTATATAATTTATTAATATATAATATTTATTTTAAATTTAATATAATTTCAAATATAATTTATTTTGTTTGATATATATAATTTATTATTATATAATATTTATTTTCAATTTAAATTTTTAATTTTTAAATTATATTAATTTAATTTTTTATATATAATATCATTTTTTTAATATTAATTTCGAATTTTATAAAATTATTTTTTTTAATAAAGTCAGACATTTGTGGCGGCCTAAGCCCTTACAAAGGATACCTTTTGTGGCGGCCAAAGCCCTCACAAACTGATTATTTTATGTCATGTTATCCTTTGTGGCGGCCTAAGCCCTCACAAAGGACAGATTTTGTGGCGGCCAAAGCCTTCACAAACGCTAACTGTTTTAAATTCGCAGTCCTTTGTGGCAGCCTAAGCCCTCACAAATTTGTGGCGGACTTTTTCGTCACAATTTTGTGAGGGCTTAAGCCCTCACAAATGGTAACCAAAAAAATTGAATTTTATGGCCGTTTTTGCCGCCACAAACCTTTGTGCGTGCGCGCGCGCGTGTGTGTTTTCCTTACTTGTTTTGTTGATAACAAAAGGTATTTTGTGGGAACAATTTAATGTAATAATATTTTAATTGTGCATAAAAATAGAACAAACAGGTACATTCCAGACCCAGACTCTGAACATAGGAAATGGAAATAATAAAAGGAAACAAAAGTAATAGAGGAAACAAAAGTAACCGAACGAAATAGATACAACAAGAAAGTCAGAGGAAATGGAATAGAAGATATTAACAACAGGCACTCTGAATGCGCATCCTCTGTTGGCACTAATAAACATTCACTCTGATATTACAGATAATCATTCATTCTTATGTTACTTATAAAATTCACTTTGAAATTGCTGATAAAGATGCCTAAGAAGTATCTGATGCATCTAACTCTGATAGACACAACGTGGTATTGTTGCCTCTATTTCTGACATCTACACTATATTATCTGGCTTTGAATATCAAGCTCTGGTCAATTACTTTGACAAAAGTCATCAACTCTGGAAAAAGTCACATTCTGATATCCTCTGGAAATTCTATGTCACATTCTGATATCTATATAAATATGCTCTAATGACTTATCATCTGACTAAGGTCTGAAGAAAAATTTGAAGATATATTTTACTAAGGCTTAATGCTCTAAGGGGATGTGTTTCCTCTAGAAAAGACTTGGAAAAATTCAAGACAAAGTCCTAATCGGTTACCTATTAATTTTACTGAATGGAGTTATTTGGCTAAGATGTTTTAATTAGCAAGAAACGGTTTGCAAAAATACTTCACAACAAACAATAGAAATTATTTTCAAATTTGCAGAAATGGTCAGAAAAAAAAAAAAAAAAAAAAAAAAAAAAAAAAAAAAAAAAAAAACACCACTTAATCACAACGGTTCAAGGCATCAAATCACATATAAATCAAATCATTGATTCAATTAAAGAAGAAGAACGAAACAAGACTTCAATTGATTGAAACAGGTTATTCTAGATCTGCAACTATAATAGTAATTCTTCAAATCGAAATTTGCTAACAACAATTTTGACCAAACTACTTTGCACAAGAATTGACTAAGCTTTGATACAGTGAATCCATTACAAATTCAACAGAACTCTGAATAAAATTTTAAACTTGGAACTTCGAATCAAATTGAAGAGCTTTGACTCAAACAACAAAGTCGATCCAATATTGAACATCAAAACAAGTTGATCCATAGAACAAAATTCAAACATATTTATTGCTTGAATACAAAGCACTTGTACAAATACAAATTCATCTTAAGTGCTCGATGGTGTTAGGCACATACATACCCTCTCATTGAGAGTTAAACACTAACCAAAAAAACTTTTGTAAATTGGCCCATTAGTGGCTGTTGTTTTTGCCTCAATGTGTAGCAGGTACAATTAGAAGGTTGAGTTGAGTTAACTGGGTGAGGTTAAGTGTTTGGTAATTTAGGTTGAGTTACTAGAAGAAATCCTTTAGGTGAAGTTATTGGACGTAGCCAGTAAGGTTGGTGGTGAACTAGTATAAAAATCCACGAGTGTTATTCTACTTCCCTCTGCTTTTATTTTCTGAATTGCTTTGATCACCAAGTCAAGATTTATTTACAAAAACAAATTTAACAACCTATAACACAATTCAACCCCCCCCCCCCTTTTGTTGTGTTATCCAAACTTTAGACGCCACTCGTGTTATTACACTCGATCAAGATACGTTATAATTTTAAATCAAAATCCAAAAGTTGTTGCTTCATCTAGAGGATTTGTGCACAACAACTACCAGTTACAATGTATTCTACCTCAGTAATGGATAAAGCGACATTCACCATCGTTTAATTTTTCAAAGACACAAAACAATTTTCTAAAATCTAGCAAGTGACCCTAGTGCTTTTTTGACAAGTTGTGCAACCGACAAATTCCGAATTGGAGTCACCTGCCAAATTTCAAGCCCCACCCTTACGATACCACAAACCAATTTTAGAAGTACTAGTTAAATATCATAAAATATGCTTAGTGGCTTTTAAGTGGCACTCCTAAAATGCAACTTGATAAAAGGAAAGTCATATGCTTTGAATGTAAAGAATTTGGACATTTTGGGTCTGAATGTCCTAAACTTGAAAGAAGAAATCAGAAGAAAGAATCAAATAATAAGAATAAGGGTCTTATCACATGGCATGACTCAGAATAATCATTTGATGATGATTATTATTATGCAAACATGACACTAATGGCCAACATGCATTCAAACTCTGACTCAGATTGTGATGAAGAAGTAGAGGTATTTTCCAATTTATCTCGAAATGATCTTAAATAAAAACCAATTTATGTATTTAAAACTAAACCTTTTAAGAAAAAGACATATTGAATTAACTGAAAAACATAACCTTCTTGAGAAAGACTTTGAAAAACTTAAAAGAAAAAGTTTGGTTCTAAGTGATAACAAATCTGAACCTCTAGAGGATAAGACTTGTAATTTTGTCAAGTATGAATTATCATTTCAAAATTTTCTTAAAAATGGCATTGACTGAAGTCAGATGGCATCAATGATTTATGGTGCCAATAGGAATGGTAAAAGAGGATTCGGTTTTGAAGAACCAATAGAGGATATCTTTTCCCCAGAGGCTGTTTGCACAATATGCTCTAAAAATGGATATAAAAAAGTCTTTTATCCCATGTTAAAAACGTGGAAAAGTAGGAAGCCTTCAAAGCCTAACAAACAAGGACCCAATCAAATTTAGGTACGTAAAAACAAAATATTCCCTCTCGCAAATGTTTTTAGTAGAAAAATTGAAACTCCGACCATGGTTCCTAGGCAGGGGATGCTTGTGTCATCTGACGAGCGAAAAGTTGTTATTCCACAACCTGATCATGAAGGAAGGCGGAATTGTGGGTTTTAGAGGAAACCAAAAGGGAAAAATCATCGGGCATGGTAAAATTGGTAATGGCTCATTTATAATCAAAAATTATGCAAAACAATCAGTCAAAAGGATGGATTGGTACAGTTTATTGATCAGAGGCAAAATAATTTGTACAAATAAACCTTTTTAACTTATAAAAACACGAGGTTAAGTGACTTATGTTAGTAAATAAGGCACAATTGATTTGGCATAAGAGATTAGGTCATCCTAATTTTAGATTAATCTCAAAATTTAATTAACTTTAACTTGTTAGAGGACTTCCCAATCTCAAATTCAAATAAGAAGTTCTTTGGGAAGCTTCTCAAACCTCTTGAACTTTTACATATAGATCTCTTCGGTCCAGTGAAAACCACCTCCATAAATGGAAAGAAATATGGATTTTTCATAGTTGATGATTACACTAGATGAACTTGGGTAAAGTTCTTAAGAAATATGGATGATTGTCATAAATTATTTACTGCATTCTATAAACAAGTGATGAAAAATAAATGTCTTCCAATTTCAAAATTCGGGAGGTTGAGACATGTAAACCTCTTCATTTTTAAATCCATTCAAAAAGACACTTTTAATATCAATTTGGTATAGTTTAAAATCTAAAATGTATGCATAGGCTAGCAAAAGTGTAGTGGCTTCGAGGCGAGCGGCTGAAGCTTAAGTCTCCTCATAATATATATTGTCCTCTTGGTTATAACCTTTTTCCACTAATCTAGCCTTATTAATTGTGACTTTTCCTTCTGCGTCTAACTTGTTTCTAAATATACATTATGTTCTGGTTACTTCATGATCACTTGTTTCTAACTAGTGTTCATCTAGTAATATTTCTTTAACATGTTTGGATTCAATTTGCAAAACAAAAGTGGAATAATTACATAAATTGTTTACCTTTGAACGAGTACTTACACGAAAATGTCTCCCAAATGTTATCCAAGATTGGGTTCTTTGAAACTTTCCATTCATGAGACAACTTGTTTTATTCTCGCTCCTCGTCAATAGAGTCATCCTTTTTTATGCTCTAAATTCATCTTCCTTTTCCTTTGATGGATCCTCATTATTAAGGGATAAAATTTCTTTGATAAATTGGACACCTCATTATGGATAGAGCTATTGGAAGAAGCTTCATCGTCATCCTCCCAAGCTACATTCAAATTTTTCTTTCCAAGGTTGATGGTGCCTGGCATTTCTTCTTTGAGAGTGTTTCACAATCACTCTTCATGTGGCCACTTGTACCACACTCATAGCAGGTAATGGAGTTTGTGTCCTTTTTGCTTGATTTCCTGATTTTGATCAAACTATTCCCACTATGCTTCATCCTGTTATATTTGATGAACTTGTTTTAACGTTATACAAACATGTTTATCTCTTTTCCGCTTGAACATTCTTCGTCATTGTCATTACTATCCTATAGCTCGTCTACAGTTGCCTTGGATGATGAGGTTTGAGAGCTTTAATGTTCTTTTCCTTGACTTTTTCCTTATCCTTATCCTTCTTTTTGGATCATTCTTCATGTTTGGACAATTGAATGCGCTCTCGCTCATGTTCCTCAAACTTGTCAAACAATGTTGTAATTGTCATTGTAGTCAATTTCCTTGTCCCCTTAAATGTAGTCACTTAAGGTTGCCATTACATAAACGCCTTAACATTATTCATTATGGCCTCCTTTGGTTTAGTCTTACTCAAACTATTCAACTTGTTTACAAGAAGTATGAAGCGTTTTGTGTTAGTACAGAGGTTCACCTAAGATGGGGAGGTGAATTACGTGTTTAGAAATTTTTTGGTTTTTAGAAACTTAGTGGATTATTTTCGGACTATGATTAGATTATAGTAAAATGTAAATGGTAGGAAAATAAAGAACACAGAGAAATTATCATAATTCCCCTTACAACCAAGTGTACGTCCATTCCTCTTGCACACCACAAGAGATTTTCAAATATTTTTAGAATAAGTACAAGTTTAACTCTAATACTTCAATTACAAACTCCTAACAATCTATCTAAGATAGTACACCACTATCTTAGTTTACACTACTTGAAGAAAATACACCACTTTCTTCAAACGACACAATAACTTAGATAATTTACAATAATGATTTTGACTGTAATCGAGAGGTTATAACAGTTGATGCTTTCTTTACAATGATAACAATCTAATATAATTTCAAATACAACAGAGAACCTTTCTCAATGATATGACAATGTAAAACATGTACTTGAAATATGAAAGTATGACTTTGAATAATTCACAAAATATTTCTGAAAGTTGTTCTATGATTCTATTTTTAAACTTGAGACTAGGAGGTATTTAAACTCCTAAGACATCAATTCAAATCAATGGCAATCGCTCCTAGAAGTTTGATGAACATATGCAATAATCCAGTTTTTTAATAAGAACTGAAAAATCACATTCTTTCACAGTTGTATTCGACTACATCCTGAGTGTAGTCGAATACACTTCTGTAATGTTCAGATTTATTTCAAAATTTCAAGCTTGTATTAGAATACAAATCCTTGTAGTCGAATGCAGATGACTGAATTTTGCCACTGGCTTGATTTTGTATCCAGCTACAACATCCTGTAGTCGAATACAGATGCGAAGTTTTTGCTTCAAACTTCATCTGTATTCGGCTACACATATATGTAGTCGAATACAAACTTCACTTTGTTAAAATTTGATTTTCCAAATATTTGCTCATGCATTTTGACATTTTTTGAAAATTCTTTTTGATGCATATGTTAAAGAAGAAGGTTTTCATGTGCATTTGTAATATAACAATATTAGATTGCATCATGTACCTTAAACTCTAATTCTTCTAGCATATTGACAATAGTTGATTTGATTGTTGACTTCACTTTGAACTTGCAACTTGATCACTTTACTTGGTCTTTGTCTTCATGAAAAGCATAAGTATTCTTGCATATTTACATTCTCCCCCTTTTTGATGATGACAAAACCTTGCTGTTGTTGAAATTTCAAAGAGTTTGATTTTTCCCCCTTAATGCATGCTTACTCCCTCTTTAAATTTGAGTTAATGCGATCATGTGTTGAAAGTTTTTGAAAACCTAAAATTTTTAACAACAATAACATGCATACCAATTTTCTCCCCCTTTTGACATGATCAAAAAGGAAGAATATAACATGAGAAAAACCATAATATAAGAATAAGATGTCTAAGTCATGCTTAATGATGAGAAACCACTATCGTAAAGTAATAGACAAAACAACATTAAGCATTTAAAGAAAATACCAAGATCGCTTAGGATGAAGAAGAAGCAGAATGTAGATGATTGTCCAAGATCGCTTTTGTGGACATAAGCCTGAAGTTGCTCTCTCCACACAATCTTCATATTGGGCAGCACATTCAAGTCCATCACATTTTCTTTTGAAGGTGTATACATTACTTCACCTGAAAAGTGCACTTGAAAATGATCCAAAATCCTAGTGATCTCTTTTGCATATGGCAAACATATGGCATTCTTGGAAGCAAACAGAACAGATCAGACAAAATATGACCAATTGAGATTAGTTCCTTCTAGCATAAAGAACATAATCTAAAGCTCTAATTCAGTCATTTGAGAATAATTTCCTGCCTTTAGAACCGGAATGTAACTGAGGAAATAATGCAGTAGCCTGTTTTCAACGGTCAAATTTCCAACACCGTACCGTTGCCTAACAAATTCAGAATCAGCTTGTGCCCGTTTTCTTTCCATGGTGTTTTTGTCAAAACGGCACAATGATACATAAGCATCATATTTTGTCACATTTTCCCACTCACACAAATTTCCAAGCCTAAGTTTCTGACCTTGAGATGGTAACTGCAGAATTTCTCCAATTGTTTGAGTATCTATCTCAATATATTTTCCTTTTACTTGAGATACCAGCTTAAATCCTTCTTTCTTAAGGCTGCAGTAAAACACCCTAACTAAGTCAGCATAGATTGGGCCATTATAACTAATGAATTCTTCCAAATGTTGTGCCCTAAATAGATCAGGAAATTTAAAAGCTGAGAAGGAATCAAGTGTACCATATTTTGGAGTGATCAACTTTTTATCCGAGTAATAAGTTCTGAATTAGTCGATTTCTTTGGGTGAATGAAGTAATCTGGACAGGTCTGCAACATTGTCATTTTTAGCCCTGCTTTTTGAAGGACCCACTGAAGCATGCTTGGTTGGGGAACCTCGTTTCTGTGCATCCATGGTAGAGATTGAAGAAGATGAAGCTTTCGGATTGGGGAAAAATATTGGGGATTTAGGAAAAAAAATTGGGGATTTGGGGTATTGATTTTGAGTTGGGAGTAATCTTAGATGCAATTGATGATAGTGTGTAGATTTGGTAATGTTTGCATGTAAGATTGGATGAAGTTTTGGAGTAATGGAAGTGGATGAATATCTGTATTCGGCTACTGAAGTTTTAAGAAAGTGACCTAAAAACGTGAAAACACATATATATAGGAAAAATTTGAATCTGTATTCGGCTACACTCTGGAAAAATTTGAATCTGTATTCGGCTACACCTAAGAGAGGGGTGAATTAAATGTTTAGAAATTTTCTGGTTTTTAGAGACTTAGTGGATTATTTTTCTGACTATGATTAGAGTATAGTAAAATGTAAATGGTAGAAAATAAAGAACACATAGAATTTATCCTGGTTCCCCTTACAACCAAGGGTACGTCCAATCCTCTTGAACACCATAACAGATTTACAAATATTGTTAGAATAAGTACAAGTCTAACTCTAAGACTTCAGTTTCAAACTCCTAAAAATCTGCCTAAGATAGTACACCACTATCTTAGTTTACACTACTTGAAGAAAATACACCACTTTCTTCAAACAACACAATAACTTAGTTAATTTACAATAATGATTTTGACTGTAATCGAGAGGGTATAATAGTTGATGCTTTCTTGTACAATGGTAATAGTCTAATATAATTTCAAGTACAACAGAGAACTTTTCTCAATAATATGACAATGTAAAACATTTACTTGAAATATGAAAGTATGACTTTGAATAATTCACAAAATATTTGAGAAAGTTGTTCTAAGATTTTTTTTTTTTTAAAACTTGAGACTAGGAGTTATTTATACTCCAAAGACAACAGTTCAGATCAATGGCAATCGTTCTTAGAAGTTTGATGAACATATGTAATGATCCAGAATCTATAAGAACTGAAAAATCACATTGTTTCACAGTTGTATTCGGCTACATCCTGAGTGTAGTCGAATACACTTTTTTAACGTTCAGATTTATTTCAAAATTTCAAGCTTATATTTGAATACAAATCATTCTAATCGAATGCAGATGACTGAATTTTGCCATTGACTTGATTTTGTATTCGGCTACAACATGTTGTAGTCGAATACAAAAGTGCAGTTCTAGCTGCTAACATGGTATTTGTATTCGGCTACAACATCCTGTAGTCGAATACAAACTTGACTTTGTTAAAATTTGTTTTTCCAAACATTTGTTCATGCATTTTGACCTTTTCTGAAAATTCTTTTTGATCCATATGTTATAGTAGAAGGTTCTCATCTGCATTTGAAATATAACAATATTAAATTGCATCATGTACCTTAAACTATAAGTCTTTCTAGGACATTGACAATAGTTGACTTGATTTTTAACTTCACTTTGAACTTGCAACTTGATCGCTTGGTTTTTGGCATATCGACAAGGGTTTCACCGTGTTTCATGCACAAAAAAAGTTATACACTTGTATTAGTTTGTTGAACCTTGAATACTTCACTTCATTAGTTCCCTCATGGGTAACTTCTAAAGTGTCCCACATTGATTGTGTAGTTCCCTCATGGGTAACTCATCATTGTGTAGTTTTCTTGTTATCTAAGTCAGTCCAATAAATCTCAAGTTTTTAAATTTTTGCACCATCTCTTTCAACGGTTGAGACAAAAGGTCCATTTACTACATCTTTCCAAACCTCTATATCATGGAACATGATATGGACCTGCATAGAGTCTTTCCAATGGGCATAATTTTCTATCTTGTGTTCAGGGGCAACAAATTATTGAGGTTTTTTTCCCATTTACACTAGAAAACCAAGATACTAATACCACTTCTTAGGCCAAATCAATAGATAATCAGTACAGACAGATAAAAATTGTTTTCGTAACTTTATAAAAAACTAAACTATGTTTTATGGAACGACTGAAAGCAACGATGCAAATTGATTGCAAACCAATTAGCTTGTATAACAAAAATAATCAATGTCTTAATCTTCTAATTGAAAAGAGAACTTCAAATAAACAATTAACAAAGATCAACCAAACAACTAAACACAAGTTGGATTTTACATTTTTAATAAGAGTTATATCAAACTAAAACAACAAACACTAAAACTAGAGAACTACGCAAATGCAAAGATCATGATTGATACCATTAAAGTTATGCACTACACTAGACTATTTTTTATCACCTTAGTTCTAAAATCAAGATGAAAAGTTAATTTTCTACCCAACCAAAGGTCGCACTAAGAACAAAATTTTAATTAATGTTCTTGATGGATTGTTATTCAACAAATTGTGAAATAGGTTTCTCCACTCAATTGAACTAAAAAATTTATGGCTTATTCAAAATGGCCGGTAAAAAATCAAGCTAGAGTTGAAGGCTCAATTTGTTCATCTTACCTACATCGTGAAACAAAATATTTTTGCTCTCATTATTTCAATGACTGCACAATATTGCCACCAATAAATGGAAGGAACGATATTGATATTGCTATACATCATCCATATGCTTTATCATCCTTTTGCCTGTGTTGGTCGTCAAGTTGGTAAAGATATGCCGATTTTTTGGCCAAGTGACAATGTATTAATGCAGCACATGTTCAGATTAACTGCACCAAAAGTTAAACTATACATTAAGTATGTTTTATATCTCTCGATCTTTAATTAATTTGTTAAATTAATATTGACAATGCATAGTATTTTAATTTTAATAAACAACATATATGCTCATCAGGGACCAACTTCTATCAACATCTACTTGAGGTACTTATCTATATACCCGAGCAGAAGCTTCAAAGGATTGGGACACCTACAATGTCAATGGATACAAATTTCATATTGAATCTTGGACTGAAGGAAGAGAAATAATAAATAGTGGAGTTTGTATGAAGAGTGTGTCTAATAGTAGTGGAACAAAAGACTTCTACGACATAATTGAACACATTTACGAAATTGACTACATGTTCCAAGATTATGCGAAAACAGTAGGGTTGTTTTGTAGTAAATGGTTTAATCCATTGAGTAGAGGTAGTAAGACCAATTTGATGACTAACAATGTAGACATTTGTTTGAGTAAAGATATCCATTTTTTGATTCATTTGTCGTGGCCCATAATGTAAGACAAGTATATTATGTTCTTTATCCATAGACAATCACAAAAAACAAGATTGGTGTGCTGCAATCAAAACAAGGCCACCAAGTTGAATTGAAGAAGATAAAATAGAAGAAAAGATGTTGCATATGAGATGGATGAAATCTCAAATGTGGATCATGTGATTGGAGATGAGACTAGTCAACTTTTTCATGAGTCACACACTGGTGAAGATGTATATGAACAAGAAACAGAAGAACTAGAAACACCAGTTCTCCAAACGCCTATCCTCTATGATGGGTACGCGTGTAACAAAGGTAAGGAGTAACTTTGGATTGGTGAAAATGTTTGGAGCACTTTGTGGAGGAATTGGAACACAAATTCTTACAAATAGAAAAGAGAAAAATTAAAGATTAATAGAACATCTAAGAAGGATATTAGTACTCACAATGGAGGTTCCATGTATTTTGCAGAGATCAAATGCTATCTGGTAATTATTATAAATATATATTTATTAATTTAGTAAATTAAATTTCAACAATTAAACTTAACATTTAATGTTTTAGCTAAAGAAACTTGGACAAGAGATCACTAGGACTGGGATACATATCTTCATGTTAATCTTGAAACAAATGAGTATACTAATGAATTTTCACAAATAAGTATCCGGAAACAAATTAGTTCTTATAGTTAATATTTTCATTAACTATGTTCTCTATATTATTATACATTAATTAGTGTTAATTTTATTAATTTATTTTTTAGACAGGAAAAACTTCAACAAATCATGAAAGAATGGAATGATCAACAAACAACTTTTCCTTCTGCTCAACGAGTTGGTCCATTTGAGCATAAACAAGATGAGACTAAATTTTTTATGAAAATCAGGGATGAATAGTATAAATGACGTGTGATGGGTGCAAGTAGTTTATCGTCAATATTTGTAAAAGGTCAATCAAAATAAATTCCAATTGAATTTTCTTCTTATACTAACACAGATCGATCTCATCATTCGTCGACAATTGTTGACATTGAGCAATTACAAGAACAATAGATGGTTGAGCAGAAAGAAAAAACACAACAGGTCTACAAGCATCAAAAATTAAATGTAGAATGGAAACAAAAGTTGGAAGCAGCGCAACAACAACAGTTTCAATCTCAACAATTTCCTCCTTATTTTTACCATTAGTTCCCGCCTCAGTAGCAGCAACAATAACCACCATCTCAGAAATTGCAGCAACAATCACCAATGTTCCAATAACAACAACGATTCTCTCAGCAGTAGTAGCCTCCAAACTTCCGGCAGCAACAACAGCAGTCACACTTTTAGTAGAAACAATCTTTTAATAATTATCATTATATATTGCATCTTTCATAGTAGCGTCCTTAACCTCTAGCTAATCAAACTTCATATCGACCAATTATGCCAATTGGTTTGATCAGGTCAGATTTAAATATGTTTTTATCTCAACAATTTCCTCATTCTTTTTACCAGTAGTTCCCACCTCAGTAGCCACATCAATAACCACCATCTTAGAACTTGCAACAAAAATCACCAATGTTTCAACAACAACAACAATACTCTTAATAGCATTGGCCTCCAAACTTCCAGTAACAACAATATCAGTCACACTTTCAGCCACAACAATCTTTTAATAATTATCAGTGTCGTCTCTTTTACATCAGTGTGCTCAACCTCTAGCTGATCAAACTCTATATCGATCAATTGTGCCAACTGGTTTGATCAGACCGGATTTAAAAAAACTGCAACCAGCTATGGCATCTAGTACTGGTAGACTTTAAGATGACATCTAATTTCAAAACATGATGTCATTACCACTTACTTTTGAAGGACTTTTGTTGTAGACTAATATTCCACCAAATAATGATGATGGAGGGAGATGAGCTAATGATAGAAATTATTATAATGATTGATGAATTATTTTAATTTCCATTTTTTTTTCTATTTTTATTTTTGGTTTGTATGAATAATTTAAATATTATGTTTAATTATGGAATGTTTTAATTTTGGTTGGTATGCTATAATTTATTAATTTTGGTGTTTTATTTTTTATAGTGATAGTAATTAAATTAATTGATGACAATTTAATTAATATTAAAATTATATTTATATTTTAAAATATATTATATTTTTAAAAATTATATTAATATTAATTTTCTATGTATGTTATATTTTTTTAGTATAAATTTTGTATTTAACAAAATTACTCATTTGTGGCGGTCTAAACTGCCACAAACTGTGTATTTTTTTTCAATGCTTCAATTGGCCTTTATGACGGTCTACGCCGCTGGAAATTATTGACTTCTTTTTCTGTCACAAATTTGTGACACCTTTGGGTCTCACAAATGGGAAACAAAAAATCTACATTTGTGGTTGTTTTGGTCGCCACAAATGGTTGTGACTAACTGAATTGTGGCTTCTTGAGGCCGCCATAAATTAGACATTTGTGGTCGTTTATCCCCCTTTGTTGTGGGGACTTTTATCCTTCACAGATAAATGTATTTCTTTTATTGAGTTCCTATCATCCTTTACGCGAACTTTTTCTTGAATTGACGAGCTTTGCTGCAGAGATTATGAAGAACATTCTCCATCTTCTTCGCTGAAATTTTTTTCACTGTACTTCAAACCATAATCTTGATTTTCAAAATCGCTTTGAATTATGGCGCAAAAATGACGCTCTAATTGCATGTCACAACAAAAGTCGTGATACTATGTTAAGAAACATGTCATCTATTGAGGAATAAGAGAGAATTTTTTCTTGTCTATAGATAGAATGGAAAAAAAATTCTCGTACAGTTACAAGGTCTCAAGTTTGAACCTGTGACATGAAATACAGCCCAACAATATTGACATTTATCGGGTGAACAAGGTCTTACAAATAAACTATTTATTATTCATGAAAGTCAAAATTATGAACAATAAAAGTAATTAAAAGTTATTACGTAAAGTCTTTATATAGCTAACTAATATGTAACTAACTAACTTTTGATATATACTTTTCTATATCTCTAAAACCCGTAGCTAATTAACTAACTTTTGATCTATAATTTTCTATATCTCTAAAACCCGTCAATACTATCGAATATTTATTAAATTAACGCATATTTTTCTATAAAATAAAAAATGAATTATTTCACACAAAATTAATTTTTTTAACACTATTTTTTTGTTCGTATAAGAAAATTAGACATTTTGTTGTGTGTTATCTTATCATGTATTTGTTAGCTTATAGTAGTTAATGAAAGCGTTAAAAAAACACACAAAAACATGATGATAAAAGGAAACTTTTCAAATAACAACTTAATAAACATTATCCAAAAAATTAAGATAAAATAACAATCCAATAAGGTATTTTCTGAAGTAACAATGTCAATCACAAGGAATGAGGGTTTGAAAAGTGATTCTCTTTTAAAAATTAATTCTTGCTTTAAGTTTAAAGTAACTCATGATTAATCTTGGTTTTAAAACAAAAGTGCATAATCAATGCTTGTGATTGAAAAATAATTAAAGATAAGGATAAGAGAATCACACAATGATGTATCTTGGTTCCCGAAAGGTGGGTTACGTCCAGTCCTCACAATTTGTGAGTTTTTCCACTAATGTGCTTTGACAAGAATGTTCTTACTTTCACACAAATTTTCTTGATCACTGTTGATCAGTTACAATGTTCACCTTTCAACCTTGAATGAATTTCTTACAATTACCTTTCAGTCCATAGAGGGTTTTTACATGTCACCTTTTGATCACAAAAAGGATTTTTACAAACCACTCAAACTATTTTTAAAAGTATAGTCTTGAGTTTCAAATGAAATATTGAGAGAAGGTTGATGGATCATAATCTACTCAACACTTGTTTGAGATTTATTTTTAGCAGAAAACTCAGTAAAGAGATCCTTGAATCTAGTGAAAGAGAACTGAAGCTTTCGCTTTACTGAAGAGCTTTGATTTCTCAAGTATGTTTGTTTAGGTGATTAATTGATTGCACTTGAAACTCTTGTTGTTATCTTGACCTTGAGGTTCCTTCTATAGGCGTGATGAAGGTTCATGACAGCTCATGTGGCCGTTTATTATCCAGTTGTTCAGATTGGTCTTTTAATAGATATGAGTTCTATTTTATCAAAAATGTTCCTACTTTATAACTAGAACGTTCTTCGTTTTTACTTTGAGTGAGTACAGTGACTGAGATCGTTTGACAATTGTGTTATTTTTGAGTTTTGAAAAATTGTTTAAAAAATCACAATTTATGCCACCGAAGATATTACTAGGTTGAGTCACGGACTAGGTCGCTCTCTTTAAGACGTTTCGCGGCACTACCCAAATTGTGCAAGGAAGACTATCAACCACGAAGTCCCCAAGATAAAACATCCCAGATTCACTGTATCGGAGTTCCACTGCACCATAGAAAACCATTCTAGAATTACACCCTCAATATGGCAGTTAAAGTCACTCTCAATATGACGATTAAAGTCACTCGCAATATGGTACTATGACCACTCATAAATCAAAGGACTACGGCATAACAACCGCTCTAAAAACAAAAAGACTACGACACAAAAACAACTCTGAAAACGAAGGGACTACGGCATAACAACCGCTCTAAAACCAAAGGGACTGCGGCATAACAACCGCTCTAAAACTGAAGGGACAAAAAGAAAGGGGAGAAGTGGCTCGAAAATAGGCGAGCAAAATAAACGAGAGAGAAAAGAGAAAGTTGGGAAAAGCATCCAACTTTGGTGTGCTTTTCACAATAGTTTGAAACTCATTATATAGTGATGGAAGAAAACTCACATATGATTTCTAACCAATGTGGGACTTTAGCATATTAAGAGTTGAAAACTAAAAATATGAGACTTTTCCAATGTGAGACTTCAAAAAAAATTTCTTTCCAATGTGGGACTTGAATTTTAAAAAACATGTTTCATTCCACTTGAATTTACAAAAACAAATTCTTTCCAATGTGGGACTTCAACAAAATATTATTATTATTTATTTATTTTTTATTTTTTAAATTCACATAGTAACATATTATGTTCCAACAATCCCCCACTTGAATTTAAAAAAGTGTTTCTGAAATAGCATCAAACGCTTCTATAAGATCGTGCATAAACAAAGGTGTCTCTTGACTTGAACCTTTGCATAGTAAGTAAGATTCAGATTCAACAAGAGTGACTCGTAGTCTTGAACTCTATCTCTGACGTCAAACCCACACACAACCTTTTCATAGGGTGTATTCTCAAAAGCCCGTGCATTTATGGCCCTGCACGTCTATCCAGTATAGTGAACGCTCTAGGAATTCTGCCTCAAAATTCCATAGGAAGCGGTCCCACTTCCACATTCACATAGGTGAGTCTATCAAGAGTACTCCTGTAGCTAGGTACTCCCTCCACATAGAGCATAGATCTCATTAAGAGTTTCTATTACGTCGTCCTATCATCGCTTCAGAAATCATGCTTCTCTAATTTATAATAGCATGTTCCTCTCATATCACTTCACAACTTGATATTACCCATTGAACCTAATTCTTGGGATCTCCAGTCTTTTAGGTCGGTTACCATGATGAGTGACTCTATAGGCATTAGTCCCATACTAGTAAACATGCACAACAGTCCCACGACGTAGGCAATGTCGGGTCTAGTACAATCAGTGGCATACTTGAGGCTGCCAATGATGCTCGCATATTCAGTTTGTCTAACACCTTTACCAGTGTTCTTGAAAAGTTTCACACTTGAATCAAATGGTGTGAAAGCAGGTTTACAGTCAAAGTATTTATATTTTCTTTAGGATTGTTGCAACATAGTTAAACTAATCCAAAGAAATTCCATTTTCTGACCTACTAATCTTGATTTCAAGGATTACATTCGTTTCTCCAAGGTCTTTCATATCAAAGTAGTTACACAACAATGATTTCACAATATTTACAACATGAATGTTTGAAACAAATATGAGTAAGTCGTCTACATAGAGACATATGATAGTGCAAATGTCATTTTCAAATTTGTAGTAAATACATTTGTCACTTTCATTCACTTAAACTCATTCGATATAATCAACTTGTCAAACGTTTCATGTCATTTCTTAGGATCTGGTTTAAGACCATATAGAGACTTATCTAACTTATAGACCTTGTCTTCTTGTCCATGTATTACAAAATCTTTAGGTTGTTCCATATAGATTTCTTCTTCCACGTCCCCATTTAAAAAAACTGTTTTAACATCCATCTGGTGTAACACCAGGTTATGAATAGCCGCAAGTGATATGAGCACTCTAATGGATGTTATTCTAGTGACTAGTGAAAAAGTGTCGATGAATCCATCGGGTTTTAGTTTCTTTTTCAAAATCCATTTACAACCATGAAGCAAGTCTACTAAATGTTAGGTCTTGTTAGACTCTAGAAAATCCATTTCATCGTTTATAGCTTCTTGCCATAAATCTGCATCCAAGGATGACAGAGCTTCTTTAAGATTTGTAGGATCCTCTTCTAAATTATAGGCCATATATTCGGGTCCATAATCTTTAGCAACTCTTCTCTCTTACTTCTTCGAGTTTCGGTTTCACCTTGTATGTTACTTTCAGTGCTTCTTGTCGCAGGAACTTGACTAGGTTCGCTGCCCCCACTATTTCTCGATTTGAAAAGGAATTTATTTTCATAGAAGTCAACTTCATTTGACTTTATGATCATTTTTGCATTTAGGTCATAAAACCTATACGCTTTGTTCTTTACTGCATACCCAATGAATACACATTCATAAGCTCTACTAGCGAGTTTAATTCGCTTGGGATCAGAGATTCTGACATAAGCCAGACAATCCCAAGTTTGAAAATAAGACATGTTCGGTTGTCTTTTCTTCTCTATCTCATAAGGAGATGTTTTGTTTTTAGATTTAGGGTCTATAATTTAGAAGAGGATCCTGCAAATACAGATGTTAGTTGGGTAACTTATGTTGAGGATCACGCTTCCACAAGTGGATCGATCTTCAACCTTGGTGGAGGTGCAGTTTCTTGAGGATCATAGAAACAAACTTGCATTATCGACTCCACCATGGCTGTAGAGTTTATTGCTCTAGCATCAGGTAGTAAAGAGGTTGAATGGATAAGAAAGTTGTTGTATGAGATACCAATTTGGCTAAAGCCAATGGCACCAGTATCCATACATTGTGACATTCAATCCACACTATCCAAAGCATATAACCAATTATATAATGGAAAATCTAGACATATTGGTTTAAGACATAGCTATGTAAAGGATTTAATTTTAAATAAAAGTAATATCCATAGTGTTTGTAAGAACTGAAAAGAATCTTGCAGATCCTTTGACGAAAAGTCTGACAAAGGATGTAACACCCCAAATTTTATAATAAACTATTTTAATAATGAAATATCATTTTTAATAATTAATTTGGTGTTAAAATTATTTTAGAATACATGTGATAAATTTCGTGATTAGTTTTCGTTATATGGGTGTTTTAGATGATGTGCTACTATTATACATATTGGACTACATAAGTAATCTAAATAACAAATATTATATTTTATATATTTTTCTAAATAGTATTTTAGTGTAATATTTTAAAGAATAAGATTTTAGAAGATTTTACGTGTATATATTTGTACCAAATTAATGTAATATTTTTCTGTGCGTTTGACTAATATTAAGTATGCACGTAGTTATATGTCAATTATTTATAACTATTTTCTATTTTTAGTTATTTATTTTATATATAATTATCTCGGAATAGTAGTGAAATTGTGTTTGATTTCCTTTATTTTTATATACTTGTTATGACATTGTGATTTTATATATGTTTATTATGATTTAGTAATTAATATAGAGTTTTAATATTATATTTATTTATTTAATAATTTCGACTATTCTCAAATTATGCTAATATTTTAATTCGAGTATTTGGAAAAATAAGTATTATTAGAGTGTTTATTTGGAATATGAAAATTTTGATTATTAATGTATTTTAAAGATTAATTACTTTATTTTATAAAATATTAATTTTGACATATCAATAATATTTTATTAATTAAATTGTGTTTAAAAAAATAATTTTGGTAATTGGTTATTTTATTTAATAACAAATAAATAAATAAAAGAAGAAGAAGAAGTAAATTGTGTTTTTACGAGTTAGCTTATATGGAAGGTTAAAACCTAACTGAATAATAATAAACAAAATTAATTGAAAAAGGAAACGAAAGAAAAGAATGAGAAAGTGACGAGGAGAACAGAGCTATTGGCGGCAACACATAGAAAAGGAAGAAAATCGGTCCCGACAATCGATAATTGTCCAGAAAAATTTCCTCCGTTTACATCCAAATTTCAGTATGTTATTTAATTTATTGAGTTAGTCAATTAAACACAATTTTCCAGATTTTTAACAACCCCAATTTCTCTCTAAAATACCCGACTTCTCCGTTTGTAGAATTTGTTATTTTGCACCGTTCTTCTTCGTCGTAAGTCCGATTTCAGTGAAACCAATGCCAAAACGATCGTGTGAAAAGTGGCTATATTAGCCACTGATTGGTTTTCTGATTTATGGTAAAATTCCTTGACCAAATTTAGAAATTAATTTTAGAGTGCCTTCTCATAATTTATTTTTAACGTTTACCCATAAATTGTTGAGTTAGATCTATTTTAGGACAAAAAGTCAACGAACAAAGACTGTTTGCTCGTGGAATCGTATTCTAGTGGGAAAGCGTCGAAATAAGGTAAGGGGTGAGAGAGCGTTTGAATTCATGAGCATAATATATTGTGAGATGAACGGGAAAACCGTATTTTCCAACGATTCATCCGGGGCTCGCTACGTACGGCAGTAGCCCTTTGAGGGATAAATTAATTAATGTGCAAATACGGAAATTGTGAGATTAAAATATAAAATAGAAATATTTGTAAGGTGTTGATTGATTTAATTTCTTTAAATGTGTGGTATTTGATATTATTGCGATATTGAGTGTCGAATTAATTTGATGTATATGTGTGATTAGATGAGTTTATGTGATAATAAAAGATGGATGTGTTGTGATAATTTTATGTGATGATGATGTATGATTAATAATTGTGATGTTATAAATTTGTGATAAATTATGTGATGTGTATTATTGATGATAGTGATGCTATAAATTTGTGATGAGTTTATGTGATGATGATGATGTGTTATTAATGATAGTGATGTTATAAATTTGTGATGAAAATATTGAAGTAACCCCATAGTTGATGAAATAATGGTGATTACAATTTGTGTTTGAGATGACGATCTTAATGGAGTATCATAGGCAAACGAGGGGAGAAAATAAATATTGAGAATTTGTGATGTGGAGATTATTTTGTCATCATATAGGTAGGGCCTGACAAGCCTAGTGATTCCAGGGAAGTACAACTGAATGAGTCTGATCGTGGCGGTGTGCTGTTAAGCCTTAAGGCAAGATTGTTAGACCTTGGAGGTATTCGGGTGGGGAATTCGTAGGTGACTTGGAAGCAACACTCCAAATGTCGGGAGCTACCATGCAACACACGTTTACCTCGATTGTCGCGTATATGTGTCTCGGGTTGAGTTGAGGGGATCTATGAGGACAGGGCCAATTTGAATTGTCTGTCCACCGAGATGGTGTCTTAGTATCTAGCCTTCTAACCAAGTACTTCAGAGTTATAATGGTACCACATTGTGAAGTACAGTCTAAGCTCATGCATAGCATTGCATTTTATTGTGATTGTTTTGTTGTGATTAATGTGTATCGCATGTGATTATAATTTCCCTTAAACGATTTGATGTTATAGTGAAATGTATTGATTTTCCTTGATTTTGACTTTGAATTTATTATGTGATGTTTAATGATACGGTTTATTTATGATAAAATGCGTGTTCTTGTTACTTATATTATACTATTAACAAGATTTCAAAACTCACCTCCTTCGTTGTTTGTGTTTGACTGGCTTGTCCCTGCGTTCGCGAAATCGCAGTTGTTATAGGTTAAAGAATCTTGAAGTTCAAGTTGGGAGGAACCCCGCTCTGATAGGTGATACCGGGAATAAGGGTTGTAATTTGTATTTTACTTATTTAATTTGAAACGACTTTTTGTAAGAAAACCTTATACGTACTAGTTAGTTTTTAGAATTAAATCAAGTAATTATACTTAAATCAAGCTTATTGAGATTGCACTATTTTATAGGAGTAAAGAAGTTTAGGGCCCGTTTGATGGACAGGATAACGAGACAGGATATGATACACATATCATATCCCTCCTCAATCCTTTGTTTGATGCAACAATACGGTAATCAAAAATTTTAAATAATCAGGTTGATAATTTATGGTTTGTGAATTTACATTGATTTTTTTTTTTCACTATATATATATATGATGCTTTTGGTTGTTTTCTTATTTATTTTATTCTATAACAATATAAAAAAAATTGATGAAAAATAATAATTATTTTCTAATGTTATGATAGTAAGGGCTTGTTATGATTGTGTTTTACTTTTTAGTTTTTGAAAACTATTTAATAAATAAATTTAAAAAAATTGTTTTTAAAAAGAAAATTTAAAAAAATTTGTTTGCTAACTTTAATTTTTTAAAACAGTCTTTGACTAGAGAATTAAAAAAACTGAAAAATAAAAAGTAAAACACCATTTATCTGTTTTGCTTTTTTAGTTTTAAAAAGTATAATATTAAAAATAGTTTTAAAAAATAGTTTTTAAAAACAAGTAATCCAAAAAAATTGTTTAGGTTTTAAATTTTAAAATACTAAAATAGAGTTTTTGGGATTTGAATCAAACAAACTCTAAGTCATTCTTCAATTGTGATAGATAGAGAAATCACAATTTTTTCAAGTATATAAAATTACTTCATAAATTATTTACATTTTTATGATAGTGAATCATTCTTCAATTGTGATAGATAGAGAAATCACAATTTTTATGATAGTGAGTCATTCTTCAATTGTGATGGATAGAGAAATGACAATTTTTTCAAGTATATAAAATTACTTAATAAATTATTTACATTTTTTAGCATTTTTGTTTATTTATAAAAAATTATATGAATGTTGTTTTAAAAGAAAAAAAATTAAATAGATTATAAGGACAAATTTGTTATTTTATCAAAATATAAATCATATCATCTTGTTATCTGTTGTGTATCAAACACTGAATAGGATAAACTAATTTTATCAAGTTTGTTATCATGTGCACATCAAACACAGGACATGATAACTCCTTATCCTACCCATATCTTTTCCTGTCTCTATCCTGCTCCTTATCCTATCCTGTGCCTATCCTATCCGGTCCATCGGGCCCTTAAAGTGTTCCTTTTGATTTTTGAGAAACGTGATATCCTAAATTAAAAATAGAAGTTTTTATTTTCTTTGAAACATATCTTTATTTATCCGCTGCAATTTTATAGAAATATGATATAAATTACTATATATATTATTTTGGGGTTTAGGGTGTCACAAAGGACATGGTGTCGAAGACATCATTAGGGATGGGACTCAAGCCGATATCTAATTAATCACCAATTATGGAAAAATCACATCAAGTCTTGAGTTCAATGATGAAAGTACAGTATTAGAGTGATTGCAAGTACTTGAATATAGATACATTCAAAGGTTAAAAGTACTTGGACCATAAGTATAAAGTTGGAAGTTTGAGTTTTTCTCTTAAAAGATATATAGCATGTATTTGTTGAAACACATATTATGTGTGTATTTTTGATATAGTTTACCTATTTGAGGATGAAGCGAGGCCGCTACAAAGAGTTAAAGGGCTTGACTCTTAAATTCTCATCAAAAGCGTACATGACACAAGACCTTATCAAATGTGTCATCTTTATAATTCTTTCAAAAGTACCGAGATTTCATGTGTAAGTTGTACACACTTGTTATAATAAATAATTGGTTCAAAGCTTGTCTACCAATCTATTCCAGATGAGTGAAAACTATAGATTACTAAGAAATGGTTCAAATTGAAGATACCATTATCTGAAACCACGATTTTTTCAAAATTATGGGACTAAGTATATTTTGAAAATGGTGGGGGATTGTGAGATATTTTCAAAATATTAGTGAATCTATGTAAGTATAAACTATTTTTTTTATTAACATGATTGAATTGTTGATTTAGTGGTTGTAGGATACTTCTTTAAATGAAAAGTCTTAAGTTTGACCTTCCTTGATGTGGTTGTTGGCTGTCAAAATTAAATTGTTCCCCTGGTGTGAACTCGTAAGATTGAAAATAAACACTTCTGGACGGAGAAGACTGAACATGAGGGAGATGCTTAGATTGGACGGAGACATTATCACATTTTTGCAACTTCCCAACGTGGTAATATATTTTGATTCACATCTAAATCGCCATTTAGAAAGGCGATTTCTCATAGCACCATTCAAGGTCGCCTTTTGGAATGGCGACTTGTAGTAGGTTGTCACCAGGTCGCCTTTTGGAACGGCGACTTGCCAAAGGATGTGTCACGAGGTTGCCTTTGGGAAAGGCGATTTGCAAGGATGTCATGCATGCGGGTCCGTATATTGGCAGTGTATCAAAAAGTTGGCAAGAATGCATGTATCACAATTGGTTGTGTATAAGTATGATATATTATTTTCATTGCATTTCATCTCAATCTCAATATCTCATTTTCATATCAATGGCACCAAAAAATATAGCTTTTCTGATTTATTACAATGGTGAAATATGTGAAAGACAAGATATTGGTAAATATTTCAAAAGTGACAAAAAAAAGCTATTCGAGTTCATTTTGGATGCACCCTTACTTACTTGAAGAAAATAATTGAAGCAAAGTTGAAGTTAGAAAATAAGGTGTCTAATATAATTTTTCGACACTCTCTCTCATTTGGACATGGCCTAGTTCATTATGAATTGTTAAATGTTGAATACGACGAAGATGTTGAACTCATGTTTACTATTCATAAACAGTGGCCGCAACTCGGATCTATCGAGTTATATGTCACGTTTGAGGATGGTAATCCATTATACGATGTTGGTCAACCATCATCCTCAACCACACCTCACCCTGAATACCATTTTCAAACACAAAATACTTATTCTTTTCAAAATTATGGATCTTACCAACCTGAACCATACCAACCCGAACCATACTTTGACCAGGTCGAAACATCTGAACCTGAACCATCTCAACCGGAACCGTATATTCCACTAGGTGATGTGGCCGATTTTGATCAACAAGAAATAAGTGAGGAGAGTGAAGAAGAAACATACTTTGACGAGGAGGAGGATGAGGACGAGGACGATCACAATGGCGATGATCTAGAGCCATAACCTTATATAATTGCAATGGCATGTGATCCACCATTCCATATGCGTAATCTAAACTTAGATTATGCTTACCAATCCTCTGAATTTAATATGCCATCTAATGAACCACCTCCATTAAATGCATCTATTGAGATTGGAATGAAGTTTAATAGCAAACCAGATTGTCAACTTGCAATTAAGCATTATCACATAAAACACTCCCTCAATTACTGTGTAGTGCAAATTGATCAATACAGGTATGTAATTAAATGTGTGAATCCACAATTCTTGTTCAAATGCAGGGATTCGTTAAGCCAAAAAAGTAAGCAATGGGTGATTCGTCGTTTGAAGGGGCCTCACAATTGCGCAAATTCCTCTATGTCACTGAATCATACCAAGCTTGGCTCTAACATCATATGTGAAAGCATAAAGTCGCTTTTGAAAGCTGATCCATCAATTAAAGTGAAGGTGATCATTGCACATATTCGGGAACAATACAACTACACAATCACCTTTAGAAAGGCATGGATGGCAAAGAACAAAGCTATTCGAAACATTTTATGGAAACCGGGAAAAGTCTTACAATGACCTTCCAAGGTGGTTGTTGGCTATGCAAAAATTTCTTCCAGGAACTATTGTGGAAATGGAAGTATCACTTTCATATTCTTATAATACTCTGTCACAGGGGTCAAAAATTTTCAAACGACTATTCTGGGCTTTCCCTCCGTGCATATCTAGGTTTAAATTTTGTAAACCATTTGTCTTAGTGGATGGAACTTTGTTGTACGGCAAGTACAAAGGGACTCTTTTGCTTGCTATTGCACAAGATGGAAACAAAAATACAATTCCCATTGCTTATGCACTTGTGGAAGGTGAGATAGGGGGTGCTTGGAGCTTTTTTTTGAAAAATCTAAGAAGGTATGTAACACCTCAAGTCGACGTTTGTTTGATTTCAGATAGACACGAATCCATTAAAAGTGCTTATAAAAATCCAAATAATAGTTGGCATGATCCTTCATCAACACATGTGTACTGCATCCGACACATTGCACAAAATTTCATGAGAGAGTTCAAGGACAAGGAACTTCAAAGAAAACTTGTTTGTATGGGTAATGATCTAACTCTTGTTAGTATATTTTCCACTTATCACTTTATCATATTTGATAATTTTTACATCATTTATAATAGGATATGCATTAAATAAGCCATCATTCAAATATTACCGCAATTAAATCAGGATGGCAAATCCAGAGGCTTTAAGATGGATTGAAAAGATCCCCCCAGAACAATGGACTATGGCTTATTCTCAAGGTCAACGTTGGGGACACATGACAACAAACATTTCCGAGTCAATCAACGCAGTGCTCAAGGGTACACGCAGTCTCCCAATAACTGCTTCGGTACAATCAACATACTATAGATTAGGAGTTTTATATGCAGAAACGGGACAACAACATAAGGCATAATTAGCTTCTAGTCAAGTATACACAAACGATTGCATGGACAAGATTAAATATGAAGTTGGTAAATCTAATACTCACCAAGTCATGCAATTCGACCGAAATCGTTATTCTTTCATGGTGCATGTGTAAGACCCTTAATTTTAAACTCTAATTTATGCAATTTTAGTATATTTGGTGTTAAATTGCTGAGGCATTTAGCCCAATTTTAATTCATTTGGTGAATTAAATACCAAAAGCATATTTTATTAGAGTTTGTTATATGCTTATTATATATATATATATATATATATATATATATATATATATATATATATGTATATATATTTTTAGATCCGGTTGAAATTATTCGTTGAAGAATAATTTATTTATGTTACGAAGAATTTATTACCAGACTGTTTTGTTAAAAATATCTCTAGTTGATGAAAATTTTACCTGACAATTGAGCTGCAACGGGAATAGATATTTTTATCAAAATAATTGGAGATGTCAGTGTTGTGTGTAAGAGTTGTAATTATTTGTGGTTTGGTTCAATATATATATATATATATGTGTGTGTGTGTGTGTGTGTGTGTGTGTGTGTGTGTGTGTGAAGGCAAGGACGATAAGAAAACAACGAAAGCTGAAACTTTTTCCTTAGCCGTGAGTTTTCTTCTTCTTTCTTCTCTATTTGTGAAACCGTGTTGGTGGGTTTCAAAACCGCCAAACACAAACCTCCACTTTTCTTCGACTTCGGAGCTTCATCTCTTGAAGTGACAGAAGGGAAAGTTACTCACCTCCACACTACGGTGCTTGTGGGCCAACTATGGAAGCATCGTGCGAAGCGAAGTTTTAGCGGAATTTAATCGCGGTGTCGTAATGGGCCGTTAAAGCTACAACGAAGGTAAGAGCTCCTCCAAATTTTTAGCTTGCATATAGGACTCTATATGTGCATTTGAGGGGGTTTGATTTTGATGGGGTTTATGTGTGAATTTGGTGAAAAGGAATTTGATGGGTTTTATGTGAGTTGTGGAAAAGAAATTGGTGGTTTATGTTTAACAATTTGGAGTTTTAAATTTGATGGATTTAAGGTGTAATGTTGTGGGAAATGAATTTAATGCATTTTGATGGGTGAAATGGTGAAATTGAATTTAATGAGTTTTGAGGTGTGGGTGGTGGTGATTTTTACTTGGTGTGATTGATGTGTTTATGGGTAATATTATGAATGTGAAAATTTGCTTTATGTTTGAGGATGTGGAGTTTTCAATAAATGTAATTTATGTGTGGATTTTGATTTGGTGTGAAATGAATTTATGAGATTGGTGTATATGGTGATTTGAATTTCTTGTGATTTTGAGGATTATATGTATGAGTATGCTCTGTGTTAAATGTGAAAATCATTAGTGTGAAATGAGCATCAAAAATGGGGAATCTTTTAATAGCTGCATTTACTTAATGATTATGGTGTCGAGAGTCAGAGTATGCTCATGCATTTCATAGTACATGGTGACCGGATGCGCCATGGTGATAGTGGTGACTGGATGCGCCACGAGATAATGCATTTCATAGTACATGGTGACCGGATGGGCCATGGTGATCGTGGTGACCAGATGGGCCACGAGATAATGCATTTCATAGTACATGGTGACCGGATGGACCATGCTGATAGTGGTGACCGGATGGGCCACGAGATAATGCATTTCATAGTACATGGTGATCGGATGGGCCATGGTGATAGTGGTGACCGGATGGGCCACGAGATAATGCATTTCATAGTACATGGTGACCGGATGGGCCATGGTGATAGTGGTGACGGGATGGGCCACGAGATAATGCATTTCATAGTACATGGTGACCGGATGGGCCATGGTGATGGTGGTGACCGGATGGGCCACGTGACGATGTCATATGCATTGGTATACACGCATTGCATTAAGGTGCTTGGCACGCGAGTCATGTTTGATATACTGTGACGATTGTATATGCATACTTGATTGTGGTGTGTGAATTGTGTCGTATTTGGTGTTGTGATTGATTGATTGGGTGTTGAAAGTGTGTGAATGACTTTGGTGTGTTTCAAAACTGAAAAATCTGTCATTTTTATAGATGTAGTCGAATACAGCTGAGTTGTTTTTTCCTCTGACTTGCATTTTCGAAAGTGTATTCGACTACTAGGAGGCTG
This sequence comes from Cicer chorassanicum, assembly GCA_037974735.1. NCBI lineage: Eukaryota > Viridiplantae > Streptophyta > Magnoliopsida > Fabales > Fabaceae > Cicer > Cicer chorassanicum. The sequence goes on from JBBPBP010000002.1 coordinate 20,644,058, forward strand.
TAGTCGAATACAGTTGAATGGATTTTGTTACTGACTTCGCAATTGTATTCGAATACAAGGGGGTTGTAATCGAATATACAATCTGTAGCATTTTTCACTGTTTTCGCATCTGTATTCGACTACATGGAGGCTGTAGTCGAATATAGTTGTGCTGTTTTTGCTATTTTCTGTTGTTTTCGCATCTGTATTCGACTACAGATATGCTGTACTCGAATACAACAGTGCAGTTTTGTCTGAAACTTCATTTTTCAACCTTGTTTAAGCATGTTTAGCATATGCAAACCCTTTCTAGATGCATGCTAAGTTCAAAGGTGATTTTGTGCATTTAAAATTTAAATGTTATGTGGTATTTGTTAATTTCGGTGGGTGATCCTTTACAATTATTGTGGAAATCTGGTCTTTTCCCTCAGATGAGGATCAGGATCGTCCTAAGCGTAGCTTAGCGATGAGTTGGATTTGTGATCAAAAGTAGTGGGGCTTGATGCCGCTCGTGGATTCTCAGTACCCAGTCACCCTCAATTAAATTAATGATCAACTTATGGTTCTATTTAAGAATTTTATTTATTTATTTATTTTTATTTTCTTATTTCAAGATTGTTGTTGAAAAAAAAAGGGAACTTATGTATTTGAAACAAACTAATTTAGCCGTTGTATTTTATATTTGGATATTTTGGATTTTCGTTCCAAAAACTATTTCCGCTGTTTGTAATAAATTATGACTTTCTCGTTTGTATTATGACTTAAAATATTTTATCCGAAAATATTTATTCATTATTTACTTATTTATTAATGGATTTGAATTTGTTTGAAAAAAAAATACACTCGCGCTATTAAAAATCGGGGTGTTACATTGTGAAACAGTAAACCCAAGAGAGGTGCAACCAATTGGTCATTTTGAAGTCAACCTTCAAAGAAAATGGTGTGATTGTGGAAAATTTCAGGCTATACATGTTCCTTGTTCACATGTCATTGCTGCATGTTCTTACGCTCGTCAAAACTATTTAGTGCTTCTACCTGACGTGTACAAGGTTGTTAATGTATGTAATATCTACAAAGAAGAGTTTCCACCTATACCCAATGAAAGATATTGGCCCACATATGAAGGTGAAACATTGTATCACAATCCTGAAATGCGGAGAATTGAAAAAGGTCATCCAAATAGTACTCGTATTAGAACTGAAATGGACGTTAAAGAAAAAGTACCAAGAAAATGTTACATCCAGCTCTAGTCAATCTATGTAATTTAAAATTTATATTTATGTATTTTTATGTATTTTTTATGAATTATATATATATATATATATATATATATATATATATATATTATTTTTGTTATTTGAATATAAATTGAAAATAACTTTTTTTTAAAAAAAAAAAAACCCTTTGGGAAGTCGCCATTTGGAAAGTGGGCTTCCATAATGAAGTCTCCATTCCAAATGGCTATTTGTAACTTAGTGAAAAAATGAAGTATTTAGGTATATAAATTTGAAAAGGGAGTATTTCAGTAAATGTTTTTTTAAAAAAGGGTTATTTAGAAAGAAAAAAAAACCCAAAATCTATTGCATATTTAATATGTTGGTGCAGGATTTTGTTTGTATCTCTATACATGTTTGGATGTGCCGGCCAACAAAGCTAATTTGAAATAAATAACACTACAGATATTTAAGACCAATTCAAAATAGGCATTTTTTGTTAAGTTTTTTTTTTGTTGGATGAGGAACAAAATATTTTCTATATAGGTTTAAATGGGTGTCTCGAAATATTAGAAAGCGTTCTTGTCAAAAGAAAATATTGGTCCGGCAAAAAAGAAATGGGGATTTATTTTTATTTATGAAAAATGATATTTATTTATTTAAATTTAAAAAAATTACAAGTTAATAATATGTGAACAAATTCATAATATACAAGTTAATAATATAAAATGATAGAATGCTCACAAATGCCATAAAGTCTATGACAATGATGACACCAAAGTCATTTTTTGAATTTATACTAAATCATAATTTATCTATAAATCTGAATCTACAAAGACCGCAACAAAACAAGAAACCAAAATATTGTTGATTTAGTGGTTGCAGGCTACTTCTTTAAATGAAAAGTCCTAAGTTTGATTCTTATGAATGTTGTTTTATTTTTATTTTTTTTTGATATATTCAACAAGCCGCATTTTGAGAAATAACGAATAACAAAAAATCTATTGCATATTTAATATGTTGGTGCAGGATTTTGTTTGTATCTCTATACATATTTGGATGTGCCGGCCAACAAAGCTAATTTGAAATAAACAACACTACAGATATTTAAGACCAATTCAAAATAGGAATTCATGTATGAATCAACAAAAACCCTCAATTTATACCACAACCCCTTTTCATGTTTACTAAATTATATTTATTTCCATACATACAAAAAAGGGAAAGAAGAGGCAAAAAGAACTTCAATTGACGAAGAAATTTTACTAACAAATGCAACAAAATCTACGACAATGATGACACCGAAGTCATTTATTGAATTCATACTATATCACAATTTATCTATAAATCTGAATTTAGGAAAACCCCAACAAAACAGAAAACCAAAATAATGTTGTATCAAAACGACAAATAAAACAATGTCGTACTTTGACGACAAAATAAAATAAAAAACTTTTATCCTAACCCGAAAATTAACTTTAAATCACATTTATTTAGTGAAAAAAATGGGAGGCGTTGAGTTGCTTTTCACCTTAGGCGGGTAGATTATTTATTCTCTTTGGGACTCGTCCAACATTAGGAAGAGCCAACAGTAGGCAATAGTTGTCGATTGGGTAGAAGTTAATGAAATTAAAATTGTGGATCATGGTTTAAAAATCTACAACGAAATTTTGTTTTCTTTATTAAGGTTATAGATGTCTAAGAAATTTTATATGCATTAATAAAAATAGACTAAATGATGATATCCATAAAATAATTTTTAATTATACCATTTCAATAGAATTATAAAGTATGAAAGATTACAAAAAAGTTTTACAGAGATAATTAGTTACTACTCATATTCAAATCAATTTATACTATATTTAAGGTTAAAATTTCTAACATAGTTGAAATATTAATTCTATTATATAATGTCTTGTATTTTAAGTTTTTACCAAAAAATATGTTAAAACTCAAATATTGGCTCATAAAAATCTTTATTTAATTTGAGGTATGATCTTCGACTTAATAAATAGTATCAGTGTTTTTATCAATTTAGTTAAAATTTAAAGGCTTAAAATTCTTTATTTAACTTACAGCTAGGGTTTTTTTTATTTTTTATTTTTATGTTTGAATGAATACATAATTATGAGTTTGTTTAGGAGATTGATAATATTTATGAATTGTTAAATGTTTAGTTTTAATTAAATTAAAATTATGCTAACAATTGTCCTAATAATACTTATTAAAAAATAAATAAAAATAAATTTTAGTGTGAAAAAATTAATTTTTAAAATTCTTTTTTAATGCACCACTTAAAAATTATAGTTTTTACCGTTAGTTACCTAATATTTCACTTTTTTGGAATTTATGAAAGTTGCCACATGGCCCATCACGTTGTAGGTATCAAGTTTGTAAGGCTTGGAACACTATAATAATTGAATTTAATATCCTTTACTGATCATATCTCTTATCTCCTCAAGAGATCAACGGTCCCAAACCACCGTAAAAGAATCGATGTAGACCCAAATAAACCATTTCTTGGTCAAGTTGGGTTATCATTAAAATAATTTCGGTTTTGTCACTATTTGCAAATCTAACTCCTCGTTATCTCTCTAGATGTATCTTTGTTTGTTTCTCCTGACCAAATTAGAATTTATATTGTGTATATTGAAGAGACTTTTCTCATAGTCGTATTCATATCACAGCAAATAGTTATATTCCAGCAATTGGTCTAATTATATATACGAAATGGAAAAAAGAGTTGCAATTGTTGGTGCTGGAATTAGTGGCTTACTTGCTTGCAAATACGTTCTACAGATTGGTTTTCATCCTGTTGTCTATGAAGCTGACGATGGCGTTGGAGGACTGTGGAGACATACTATTCAGTCTACCAAACTCCAAAACCCCAAACAAGCCTACCAATTTTCAGATTTTCCATGGGATTCTTCTGTAAAAGAAGATTGTCCAAGTAGTCAACAAGTGCTAGATTATGTTAACTCATATGCTCAACATTTTTCATTAATTCCTTACATCAGATTCAATTCCAAAGTCATCAATATAGATTATGTTGGAGAGTCTGATGAAGAAATCAAGTCATGGGAATTATGGAATGGTAATAATAGTCCTTTTGGCTCTAAAGGAACATGGCATCTCACTGTTGAGATACTAAGAATTTCTCAACTGAGGTACGTATATTTTTTTTTATTAAAAAAGGATATTCTAGAAATTATATAGATTAAAAACGAGGAATCTAGGAACAAATTCAAATCACTAAGTTAATAGCATAAAACATATATAAATGTGACAAAATCTGCAAATATGACAAAATTGAAGTATCCGTAATAACTATGTATCCGGAGTTATAGCATTAACGATGCTCAAGTTATTCATTGGATATGCATTATATCGAAGATGATTTGTCAATTTGAAGCAAACAAACATCATCTAAAATGAGAATTCAAAAAACGAGGTGTCAAGACGAAGAATAAAACAACTCCGCAATAAGACGATGAGATAACAAAATATGTGTAAAAATCATTTATTTAAATTAAATTAAAAATATATAAAAGATTGATTCCAAACAAAAAATGACCTTAAAACATCCTTGAATAAGAAAAATACATAATAAGGAGGAGTCGGCTAAGTTATGTATATAAATAATGTAATTTTGTAAAATTTTGAAAACTATATTTATGCAAAAAATTTACCTTATCTAACAACTTGTTATACATGTGTATCCGCATAAATTTTGAAGTTTTAGAATGATATGGAATATTAGCTTAAGTACAAATATTAAATAAGGAAAAAGTAAGATTTTGACACATTATACTTTTCTAATGTAAAATGTTTGCTTTTGGTCTACAATAATATATTAAACTAGACTAAATATTTATAAAACCAGGTGTACAAGGCTGAATTTGTTATTCTTTGTATCGGAAAATATAGTGGTTTTCCAAACATTCCTGAGTTCCCCCTTGGAAAAGGCCCAAGTATTTTTAAAGGTAAAGTTATGCAGTCTATGGATTACTCTACCTTGGACAATGAGACTGCAGCTGAATTGATAAAAAACAAGAGTGTTACAGTAGTAGGCTCAGGGAAATCTGCTCTTGATGTAGCTGTTGAATGTGCAGATGCAAATGGTATGAAAATATTTGTTCAAAACTTTACATTATTAATTATTGTTTCTCTTTTATTTTTAGTGTTACACACACCTCTTGGTATAATACCTTATAATTAATTTTGAAATCATTAATTTCAATAGGAGTGACCCATCCTTGCACAATTATTCATAGAACCGCACATTGGTTTATCCCTGATTTCAACGTCTGGGGTATTAGTCTTGGATACTTCTATTTCAATCGTTTCGCAGAGCTTTTAGTTCACAAGCCCAACACTTTTTCTTAGCCTTGTGGCCACTTTACTCTCACCATTGGTAAGATTTGCTATATATTATTGTATTATCTTGTATGGTAATATTAACCAAATAATTATATTTGTAAGATTGAACAATGTTTTATAAGTCATATATAACTCAACTCTTGATTTTTAGAGATGGGGAATTTCGAAACTTGTAGAAACATATCTAAAACGGAAGCTGCCACTAAAAGAGTATGGACTGGTACCTAATCATAGCTTTCTTCAGGAAATCTCTGCATGTCAAATTGGTGTGGTTCCTGAAACCTTTTTTGACAAAGTAAAAGAAGGATCCATTGTGATAAAGAAATCACAAAGCTTTAGTTTCTGCGAGGAAGGTTTGATCATTAATGATGAAGTTAAACCTCTAGATACAGATCTAGTTATTCTTGCCACGGGATATAAAGGTGACCAAAAACTTAGAAGCATATTCAAATCTGAAATATTCCAAAAGTACATTAAAGATTAAAAGCAAAATTCTTATATTTTTAGGGACTATTATGTAAATTTTATAGATCTCCAAATGTAATCTTTATTCTACCACTTTAGGCAAATAGTTCCTCCTCGAATCCCACAATTGGCACTGGCAGTGGTAGGATACGCTGAAGGTATATCAAATATTTGTTCAAATGAAATGAGATGTCAATGGCTAGCACATTTTTTAGATGGAAACATTGAATTGCCGAGTATAAAAGAGATGGAAAAGGATGTCAAAATATGGGAACACAACATGAAGCAGTATGCTAGAAAATTTCATTGGAGATCACGCATCGTTACTTGTAACATATGGTATAACGATCAATTGTGCAGAGACATGAAATGTAACCCAAGAAGGAAGAAGAGTTATTTTGCAGAGCTATTTGAACCATATGGGCCCACTGATTATGTTGGTCTTGTCCGTAAATGAGTATTTTTGTTTTGAATAAATACAACTGAGAGTGCAAAAACATTAAGTGTTATGTGTACCATCTAATTAATACTAATTGTTTTATGTGTAATTTCATTGCAATATATTTTATTATATATTTATGACATTATTAATGTATAAATAATTAATAAAAATAATTTAGTAAAAATATTATTCTCTCTTTTATTTATACATTTTTTTTCTTATTTTGGATTGGTACTAAGGGAGTAGTAAATAGTGTCACAAAATAATGTTAACATTGAATATTTCTTTTAAAATATGTGCAAAAAATTATGAAATAATTGATTTTTCAATACATCATAAAGTATATAAATTTCTAATTTAATAATTACTAATTTCTATTCAAATAAATGGTTGAATGTCTCATTATTTACAAATATTTTTTACTCACCTTATTTACCAAGTTTGAAATAATAATTATTGAAGTAGCATTAGTGTAATAACCCATTTAATTAAAAAGTTAGAAAAATAAAGATTTAAAAAAAAAATTAACCCATTTAATTAAAATGTGTTAAAAATAAAGAGTAGTTAAAGTATTAACATATTAAAAGGGGCAAACCGATAATACGAGAGATGCCCAAGGGGGCAAAATGAAAAAATTCTATCATTTTATGAAAAACATAATCATTTCTCTCATTTCCTTTTTTTCATTCTCATGAACCAACTCTGGACAAAATTAATTTAACTTAAAGAAGAGTTCAAACCGATCTGAATCAGGGCCTTCATTTCCTTTATTACAACTCTAGTGAGTTTTTTACATTAAGTTATTTTATCATGAGAGATTGCGGGGGACGTTAAATTAATTTATAGATTTATTTCCTTGTTCTAAAACTGTTTTTGCAAAAAAGGGAATTAGGGAAAAGAACTAGAACAGGTAAGGAAGATAAATTCTGAGCATATAGGGGTTTTTTGAGAACCGCATATAAAAAGTAATTGAGGATCACGCATGTCAATTAATTTTGATTATGTAATGATTTTGTAATTGATTATGTGTTAAGGATGTTTAGTTTAGATGCATAGATCTTACTTTAAGGTTAATACACTTATTGAGCACGATTTCTGCTCGTTACTGTTGTTGTCTTTGATATGTATGCGAATCCTGATGTTTTGCCTCTGGTAAATTGTCTTCAACCTTTTGCCTCTAGTGGTCTCCCCAAATCTCTAAGTATTTTCTGCCTCTGGTTGCAGTTTCGAATTAGGGACTTAGGATTAAATTATTATAGATTTAGTATATTGCTAAATTATTTATAATTGTTGTGGATGAAGGATGCATTACATATATTACATAATAAAGACATTGCATACAAAACATTTCAAGTTGAGTACATTCTCGTTAATTAGATCATGCATGAACTTATTCATGGTGCGACATTTAGGTTGTTCAAGGCATGAAAAAACAGGTAAAGGAGAACAATCAGAACGCGAACTTGGCCAGACCACCTTTACCAATCAGGACTCAATTATCTTGGTGACCCACATCAAGATATTGAGCAACTTTTCCTTATTCCAAAGAAAAAGATTTGAGGTCATGCATATGCTTTTCATAATTAAGAATGAAAGATTATTATAAGTAAAACTTTTATGAAAATTAAAGCTGAAAAAAGTTTTAATTTGAGATGCATAACTGTTTTTATGTTTTACACATATTTATGAAAGAAATTCTTTGAGACTGCCCCTCCCTTTGTTTTCACCGTTCACTGAAATATATTTATCTCACCCCATTTATTTTCATTTAGCAGCCGAAGGAACATGAAATATGGATTTAGCATCACAAGATAAGTTTCAAACTTATAGAATTAAAATTTGATGTTTTTATTTTATTATGATGTAATCTGATAATCGTAGTTTATTTTCGAGAGGTAAAATTTTATGAATCTAGCACAAGTTGTTAGTATTAGTGCACAATGTGTGAGTGTCCTAAATTCTAAGGTATGAGTTTGGTTGTTACAAATAGAAATAATAATTTTTATTGAAATGAAATAATAATCATATTTATAATTATTACTCCCATTTTTTTTTGTCTTGTACTTTTTTGTGAAGAAAAAAACTATAATTCACTAAGAGCATGGAAATATATTGAAATGGTCAATTTTATGTGTAGTACGTGCCAAGCATGAGATATATTATTGTCTAAATAAATTTATTTAATTTTTTAATATGTTTTTTTAAATTGTTTGACTCATGCGAGATATATCGTAAGCATATATTTTATGTTATCGCCTTCAATATTATAGGTATAGTGTGTTAGATGGTTTGTAAATACATAAATCTATATGTCTAAATATTATAGTATTTTTTTCTTTAATTCAAACAGAAGTAAATCTTATCTAAAAAAATAATTGGAATGAATAGTGAACTATAAACGAAATGTGGAAATTTAATCTATGATTATAATCATAAGACTTTAAATAAACTAAACTCAAATAATTTCTAATGATAAATAGTGTTAATCATATAAAACTAATAATAATTCATGTAGTTTTTAATATTTATGATTTACAATTGAACTAAATATAGCATCAGAAAAACATAACTTATGATTTATTTGGTGATTACCAATTTTAAAAACACAAAATATCTTATAACCGAAGCATCAAATAATTGCACAAAATGCACAAATTCAATAAATCTAATCAATCAAGTATGACATTCATTACACATCCATCTACTCGTACAAAATTGTTCAATTAAAACAATTCTGAATAACTCATTGCAAATTGTACTCATTTTAATGCCGATTATATTTTAAAAATATATTAATTTTAACTAATTCTTTAATGAGAATTATTTGTCACGTGTACGATTTTCATAATAAATTATAATTATTATCATTTTTCTTTAAAAGACATAAAAAAATCTATTAATTTTAACTAATTAATTGGTGAGAAACATTTATCTTGTGTATCAATTATACGTTTCCACAACTTCCTTATCGATTAATTTCTAATAAAATGTGAACAAATTAAAGTGTGAAAAAATAATTGTTTGGTCATTATAACTGTTCTCATTTTTATTGTAGTATCAAAAATTATAGTTTGTGTATTTTAAGTGTTCTCATTTTACTATTCCTGTGTACCTTTTTTTAATTAATGATATAATCAGTATATTTTGATTATTCTTATTTT
>JBBPBP010000002.1:20654000-20750889 GCA_037974735.1 Cicer chorassanicum
TTTTTGGATTTGATTGGGTACATATTTTTATTTTGTGTAAATTTGATCGTAAAATTATTGCTATTATTATTATTAGGATTATTATTATATTGACAACATATTATAAAAAATATTATAAAAAATATATAAGTTTTCATATTATTTTTTAATTTAATTTAAAAAGTATTCTTTGTATTATTATTTTTTCAAAACCATTTTTTTTATCTTTATTTATTATTTAATCTATTAAACAGTCTTTGTTTGGAAGAACCGATTAGTTCCAACTGATCTCACGAGATTGAACTAGCAGAGGATGAGCCCAAGACGAAGTAAAAGTCCTTAGCTCTTAAATCAAAAGACAACAAGGCTCTACAAGCGGCTGAAGAATCAGAGTATAATGATTTAGAGGATTAGAGTGAAGATTTAGAAGCTAAGAAATTATTCTTCATCTCAAAGAAGATTCAGCGGATGTGGCACAAAAAGAGATATTTTTCGCAAAGAGGTACTGATAAGAAGAAATTCACATGCTTTGAGTGCAAGGAACTTGGACACTTCAAGGCATAATGATCAAAACTTGAGAGAAGAAATCAAAAGAAAGAACCATAGACCAAGAAAAAGGGTCTAATTACATGGGATGATTTTGTTGAATCCTCTAATGATGCAGAACTTGCAAACATAGCTCTGATGATTGATACACAAACTGACTCTCATTCAGACTATGACGAAGAAATCGAGGTATTCTCATATTTATCTCGTAGTGAGCTTATAACTGCTTCAAATGAGTTTTTAAATAATAATAATAATAATAATAATAATAATAATAATAATAATAATAATAATAATTATTATTATTATTATTATTATTATTATTATTATTATTATTATGTGTCTTCAAAACTAAAAATCTAAGAAAAGCCCATAATGATTTGACTGAAAAACACAACTCTCTTGAAATTTTTTTTGAAAAACATAAGAGAAAGAAAGTGACCCCAAATGAAAACATTTCAAAACCTTTAGAGGATAAGATCTGTAACTTAGTCAAATACGAATTAGTTTTTCAAAAGTTTCTTGTAAATGGCGTAGATAGAAGTAAGCAAGCTTCAATGATCTATGGTGTTAGCAAAAATGGAAAAGAGGAATCGAATTTGAAGAACGAGCAGAAAATATTATTTTCCTAAGGTTGTTTGTGTTGTATGTTCCAAGTAATGACACAATAGAGTATCTCGTCCTATGTTAAAAACATGGAAAGACAAGAATCCTTTAAAAACTAACAAACAAGGACCCAATCAAATTTGGGTACCTAAGGATCAAATAATTCATCTTACAAATGTCCTTAGCAGTAGAGTTAAAACACCAATCACGGTAGATGAACTGTGGCTGCTCGCAACAAATGACAGGAGAAAGGTCTATGTTCCAAGACTTGACTCTGAAGGTCGAAGGAACAGTTCAATTCAGACGAAACCAAAAAGGAAGAATATTTGTAACATCCCAAATTTTATAATAAACTATTTTATTAATTAAATAGGATTTTAGATAATTAATTTGGTGCTAAAATTGCTTTATAATATATGTTGATTATTTTTATGATTAATTTTCTTTATATTTGTATTTTCTATGATGTGTTAATCTGTACATATTTGACTAAATGAGTGATATAAATAATAAAGATTATATTTTATAATTTTACATATTTTTCTAAAAATAATAGTTTTTTTTTAAAAGAATAAGATTTTATGCTATTATATGTGTATATGTGAATTGGTAATTAATGTGATATTTTCTTGTATGTTTGACTAATGTTAAGTGGGCACATATTTATATTTTAATTAATTCCAAATATATTTTATTTTAATTTTTTATTTTATAAATAATTATCTTCGGATGTTAGTAATATTGTATTTGATTTCCTTATTTTTATATACATGTTATGGCATTACGATTTTATATATATTTATTATGATATAATAACTAATATAAAGTGTAATTTATTTAATAGTTTCGACTATTCTCTAATGATGGTTATATTTTAATTTGAGTATTTTGAAAAATAAGTATTATTATAGTAATAATTTTGAATATAAGAGTTTTGGTTATTAATGTATTTTAAAATATTAACTACTTTATTTTATAAAGTATTCACTTGGAAATATTAATAATTAAATTGTGTAAAAAAATGTTAAAAAAATAACTTTGATAATTGTTGGTTTTATTAAAAAAAAAAGTAAAATGTATTACATAGGTTAAGCCCAAGTAAAACCTAATTAAAAAACAAAAAAAATAGAGGAACAGAAAGGTATGTGCACGGCAGCTGCTCCCAAGAGGGAATTGAGGAAAAATAGAAGAAAATTGTTACCGGCGATCGATAACTGTCTCAGAAAATTTTCTCCGTTTCCGTCCAAATTTCAGTATGTTGTTTTATACATTTAGTTAGTCAATTAAACACATTTTTCCAGATTTTTAACCTTCCCAATTTTTCTCTAAAATACCCGACTTCTCCGTTTGTGGAATTCGTTATTTTGCACCGTTCTTCTTCACCGTAAGTACGATTTGAGTGAAACCAATGCCAAAACGATCATGTGATAAGTGGCTATATTATCCGTTGATTAGTTTTCTGATTTATGGTAAGATTCCTTGACCGAATTTCGAAATTAATTTTAGAGTGCCTCCTTATAATTTATTTTTAACGTTTATAATTGTCGAGTTAGATCGATTGAAGGACAAAGAGTCAACGAACAAAGACTGTTTGCTGTGGAATCGTATTCTTGTGGGAAAGCGTCGAAATAAGGTAAGGGGTGAGAGAGCGTTTGAATTCATGAGTATAATATATTGTGAGATGAACGGGAAAACCATATTTCTCAACGATTCATTTGGGGCACGCTACGTATGACAGTAGCCCTTTGAGGGATAAATTAATTAATGTGCAAATATGGAAATTGTGATGTTAAAATATAGAATAGAAATATTTGTAAGGTGTTGATTGATTTGATTTCTTTAAATGTGTGGTATTTGATGTTATTGTGATATTGAGTGTCGAATTAATTTTATGTATATGTTTGATTAGATGAGTTTATGTGATCTGATAATAAAAGATGGATATGTTGTGATAATTTTATGTGATGATGATGATGTATGAATAATAATTGTGATTTTATAAATTTGTGATAAGTTTATGTGATAAGGTACGATTGATGATATTGATGCTATAAATTTGTGGTCAGTTATGTAATGATGATGATGTGTGATTTATAATAGCGATATTATGAATTTGTGATGAAAATATTGAAGTAACCCTTGATGAAATAATTGTGATTCCAATTTGTGCTTGAGATGACGGTCTTAATGGAGTATCATAAGACAACGAGGGGAGAAAATAAATATTCAGAATTTGTGAAGTGGAGATTATTTTGTCATCATATAGGTAGGGGCTGACAAACCTAGTGATTCCGGGGAAGTACAACTGAATTGAGTCTAATCGTGACGTTCTATTGTTGAGCCTTAAGGCAAGATTGTTAGACCTTGGAGGTATTCGGGTGGAGAATTCCTAGGTGACTTGGAGGTAGTACTCCAAATGTCGGGAGCTACCATGCAACACACGTTTACCTCGACTGTCGCGTATATGTGTATTGGGTTGAGTTGAGGGGAGCTACCATTCTAATTCTGTTTATTTGATTATATTGATATTCTAATTGCTTAAATTGAACTTCAATAGGATCGATTAAATTCATTTGATAGAATTTCGTTTCAGTTTCAAATTTAATTGAAATATAATTTTGCGACGCTTAAAATTGTAATATTTTGAAGATTGTGATGCTTAATGTAGTCAATGAAACTAAATTCACATAGGATTGATTACACTTGTTTGATCAATTCTATAGTCAAATAAGAATAGAGTCACGAATTAGAAATAAAACTCATTGATAGAATCTATGGTAAGTCTGAAACTCGAATAAGTGGATTCATTGTTTTGCTCATCTGGTAAAACAAAAAATTATAAAAATCCTCCCTTTCAAATTTCAACTTTTAATTTGGCTAATATTATTATATCAGAAGTCCTTGCGAAACGACTTGAGTTATTACCTCAATCTACATTTTATCACTTGTATTTGACCCGTGTGGGACAGTGGATCAAGAGACCCTTGTAGCATTCTTCTGCTAAAATTAGAACTGTGTTTCAAGTTTTAGGTCAGATTTCAAAAATTACCCATTGTTTGGTCTAAAAATACGGATTTCGATCCATTTGGTCGGATGGTACGAAAATCTCCCAAAATGTCCAAATCACCTGGAGACCCTTGTAGCATTCTTCTCCTAAATTTATTACTGTGTTTCAGGTTTTGGGACAAATTTCAAAAACTAGCCATCGTTTGGTCTGAAGATACGAATTTCGGTCCATTTTGTCGGATGGTAAGAAAATCGCCCGAAAAGTCCAAATGAAATCGAGGTTCGTAGACCCTTGCAGCATTCTTCTGCTAAAATTATAATTGTGTTTCGGTTTCGGTTCAGATTTCAAAAATTAGCCATTGTTTGGTCCGAAAATACGGATTGCGAATCATTTTGTCGGATGCTACGAAAATCACCCAAAAAGTCCACATAAAATCGACGACCGGGAGACCCTTGTAGCATTCTTCTCCTAAATTTATAAATGTGTTTTGAGTTTCGGGTCAGATTTCAAAAATTTGCCATCGTCTTGTCCGAAAATATGAATTAGTTCTATGTTGTCGGATGGTACGAAAATGGCTTAAAAGTCCAGATGAAATCGACGACCATGAGACAATTGTAGCATTCTTCTCCTAAATTTATAACAATGTTTCCTGTTCCGGGTTAGATTTTAAAAACTAGCCATCGGTTGGTTTGAAAATATGGATTTCAGTCTATTTTGTCAGATGGTACAAAACTAGTCCAAAAAGTCCAAATGAAATCGATGACCGATCAGATTTCAAAAATTAGCCATTGTCTTGTCCAAAATAACGGATTTTGGTCCATTTTGTCGAACGATATGAAAATCGCCGAAAAAGTCCAAATGAAATCAATGACCGGGAGACACTTGTAGCATCTTCTTGTAAATTTATAACTGTGTTTCGGATTCCGAATTAGATTGCAAAAACTAGCCATCGTTAGGTCCGAAAATATGGCTTTTGGTTCAACTCGAAAATTCCAGATAAAATCAAGGATCGGGAGACCCTTGTAGCATTCTTCTGCTAAATTTATAACTGTGTTTCGGATTCCGAGTTTGATTTCAAAAACTAGCCATCGTTTGCTCAGAAAATACAAATTTTGGTCCATTTTGTCAAATCGTACGAAAATGGCCCGAGAAGTCTAAATGAAATGGGTTAACAGAAGACCCTTGTAGCATTCTTCTTCTAAATTTCTAAATGTGTTTCGGGTTCCGGACCATATTTCAAAAACTAGCCAATGTCATGACTGATCACTCGGATTTCGGTCTATTTTGTTGGATGGTACGAAAATCGCCTGAAAAGTCCATGTGAAATCAACGACCGGGACCTTGTACCATTTTTTTCCTAAATTTATAACTGTGTTTCGGGCTTGGGATTAGATTACAAAAACTAGCCATCGTCAAGTCCAAAAATACGGATATCGGTCCATTTTTTTGGATGGTACAAAAATCGCCCGAAAACTCGAGATGAAATTGACCACCGATAGACCCTTGTAGCATTCTTCTCCTAAATTTATTACAGTGTTATGGGCTCCTAGCCATTGTCAGGTCCAAAAATAAAGATTTCGGTCCATTTTGTTGGATGGTATGAAAATTTCCCGAAAAGTCTAGATGAAATTGAGAACGGGAAGACCCTTGTAGCATTCTTCAACTAAATTTATAATTTTGTTTTGGGTTCCGGGTCAGATTTCAAAAATTAGCCACCGTCTTGTTTGAAATTACGGATTTCGGTCCATTTTGTCAAATGGTACGAAAATGGCCCGAGAAGTCCGTATGAAATCGACGTTCGGGAGCCCTTGTAGCATTCTTCTCCTAAATTTATAATTGTGTTTCGGGTTAGATTTCAAAAACTAGCCATCGTCTGGTCCGAAAATACAGATTTCGGTCCATTTAGACGGATGGTATGAAAATCGCCTATAAAGTCCAGATGAAATTAAGGATCGGGAGACCCTTGTAGCATTCTTCTCCTAAATTTATAGTTGTGTTCTGGGTTCCGGGTTAGATTTCAAAAACTAGACATCGTCTGGTCCAAAGAAACGGATTTTGGTCCATTTTGTCAAATGGTACGAAAATCGCCCGAAAAGTCTAGATGAAATCAACGGTTGGGATACCTTTATAGCATTTTGCTCCAAAATTTATAACTGTGTTTTGGCTCCGGATCAGATTTAAAAAACTAACCATCGTGTGGTCCAAAAATACCGATTCTAGTCCATTTTGTCTGATTGTAATAATATTGCCCAAAAAGTCCAGATGAAATTGACGACCAAGAGACCCTTGTAGCTTTCTTCTTCTAAATTTATAATTGTGTTTTGGGTTCCGGGTAAGATTTCAAAAATTAGCCACTGTCTTGTTCGATTATACGGATTAAGTTCCATATTGTCGGATGGTACTAAAATCGCCCGAAAAGTCCAGATGAAATCGACGGCTAGGAGACCCTTGATGCATTCTTCTCCTAAATATATAACTGTGTTTCGGGTTTCGGGTGAGATTACAAAAACTAGCCATCGTATGGTCCAGAAATACAAATTTCGGTCCATTTTAACGGATGGTACGTAAATTGGCGAAAAGTGCAGATGAAATCGAGAACTGGAAGACCCTTGTAGCACTCTTCAACTAAATTTATAATTGTGTTTCAGGTACCGGGTCAAAATTCAAAAACTCGTCATCGTCTAGTCCGTAAAGATGGATTTTGATCCACTTTGTCGGATGGTACGAAAATCGTCCAAAAAGTCCAGAAGAAATCGATGACTGGGAGACACTTGTAGCATTCTTATCTAAAAATTTATAATTGCATTTCGGGTTCTGGGTTAGATTTCAAAAACTAGGCATTGTTTGGTTCGAAAAGTCCAGATGAAATCAAGGATCGCGAGACCCTTGTAGCATTCTTCTTCTAAATTTATAACTATGTTTTGGGTTCTAGGTTAAATTTTAAAAATAAGCCATGGTCTTATCTGAAAATACGGATTTCGACCTATTTTGTCGGATGGTACGAAAATGTCTCGAAACGTCGAGATGAAATAACAACCAGGAGACCGTTGTAGTTCTTCTCCTTAATTTATAATTGTGTTTCGGGTTCCAGGTTAGCTTTCAAAAACTAGCCATCATCATGTCTGAATATACGGATTTCGGCTCATTTTGTCGAGTGGTATGAAAATCTCTCAAAAATTCCATATCAAATAGATGACTGGGAAACCCTTGTAGCATTCTACTCCTAAATTTATAATAGTGTTTCGGGTTAGATTAAAAAACTAGCCATCGTCTGGTTAGAAAATACAGATTTCGGTCCATTTTGTCAGATGGTATGAAATTGCTTGAAAAGTCGAGATGAAATCAAGGACTGGGAGACCCTTAGAGCATTCTTCTCCTAAAATTATAATTGTGTTTCGGCTACCGGGTCAGATTTCAAAAACTAGTCATCGTCTAGTCGGAAAATAAGAATTTCGATCAATTTTTTCGGATGGTACGAAAATCGCTAGAAAAGTCCAGATCAAATTGACGACTCGGAAACCATTGTAGCATTCTTCTCTTAAATTTATAACAGTGTTATGGGCTCTTGGTCAGATTACAAAAACTAGCCATCGTCTTGTTCGAAAATACGGATTTCGGTCCATTTTTTCGAATGGTACGAAAATGGCCCGAGAAGTCCAGATGAAATCAACGATTGGGAGACCCTTGTAGCATTCTTCTCCTAAATTTATAACTGTGTTTCGGGTTCCTAGTTAGATTTCAAACACTAGCCATCGTCTGGTCCGAAGAGAATCCACAGAAAAGTTCAGATGAAGTCCACGACCAGGAGACCTTTTTAGCTTTCTTCTCCTAAATTTATTACTGTGTTTCGGGATCATGGTCAGATTGTTTAAACTAGCCATCGTGTGGTTTGAAGAAATGGATTTTGGTCCATTTTGTTGGATGGTACGAAAACAGTTTTAAAACTCCGGATGAAATCGACGATCAGGAGACCCTTGTAGCATTCTTTTCGTAAAAAAATAAGTGTGTTTCGAGTTCTGGGTCAAGATTTCAAAAAGTAGCCATCGGCTTGTCGGAAAATACGGATTTCGATCCATTTTGTCAGATGGTAGGAAAATAGCCCGAAAAGTCAAAATGAAATAAACGACAAGGAGACCCTTGTAGCATTCTTCTCGTAAATAAATGAAATAGACGACAGATGTTAAAAACTAGCCATCGTTTGGTCCAAAAATACGTATTTTGGTACATTTTGTCGGATGGTACAAAAATCTGCGTAAAATTCCGGTTGAAATCGACGACCTGGAGCCCCTTGTAGCATTATTCTCGTAAATTAATAAGTGTGTTTAAGGTTCCAGATCAGATTTCAAAAACTAGCCATCGTCTTGTCTGAAAACACGGAATTAGGTCCATTTTGTCGGATGTTACGGAAATCGCTTGAAAAGCCTGGATGAAATCGAAAACCGGGAAAATATTTTACCATTCTTCTCGTAAATTAATAACTGTGTTTCGGGTTTCGGATCAGATTAAAAAAACTAGCCATCGTCAGATCTGATAATTCAGATTTCGGTTTATTTTGTCAGATGGTACGAAAATCGACCAAAAAGTCTAGATGAAATCGACGACAAGGAGAACCGTGAGCATTCATCTCGTAAATAAACAATTGTGTTTCGGGTTCCGGATTAGATTTCTAAAACAAGCCATCATTTGGTCCGAAAATAAATATTTCGGTCCATTTGATCGGATCGTACATAATTTGCTGGAAAAGTTCGGATGAAATCGACGACCGAGAGACACTTGTAGCATTCCTCTCCTAAATTTATAATTGTGTTTCAGGTTCCTAGTCAAATATCAAAAACTAGCCACTGTATGGTCCGAAAATACGGATTTGCTCCATTTTGTCGAATGGTACGAAAATCGCCTAAAAAGTCCGGATGAAATCGACGATCGGGAGACCTTTGTAGCATTTTTCTCGTAAATTTATAAGAGTGTTTCGGGTTCCAGATCAGATTTCAAAAACTAGCCTTCGTCAAGTGCGGATGCATTTTGTCGAATGTTATGAAAATCGACGGCAGGGAGATTATTATAGCATTCTTCTTGTAAACTAATAATTGTGTTTCAGGTTTCGGATCAGATTAAAAAAACTAGCCATCGTTTGGTGTGAAAATACGGATTTCGGTCCATTTTGTTGGATGGTACGAAAAACGCCCGAAAAATCCAGATGAAATCGACGAAAAGGAGACCCTTGTAACATTCTTCTGGTAAATAAATAAATGTGTTTCGGGTTCGGGATCCGGATCAGATTTTAGGAACAAGCCATCGTTTGGTCTGAAAATACGGATTTTGGTCCATTTTGTCAGATGGTACAAAAATCGCTGGAATAGTCCTTATGAAATGGACGACTGTGAGACCCTTGTAGCATTCTTCTCGAAAATAAATAACCGTGTTTCGGGTTCTGGATCAGATTTAAAAACTAGTCATCGTCTGGTCCAAAAATACAGATTTCATTCCATTTTGTCGAATGGTACGAAAATCGCAGGAAAACTTCGGATGAAAACGACGACCGGGAGACCCTTGTAGCATTCTTCTCGTAAATTTATAACTGTGTTTCAGGTTTCGAATAACATTTCAAAAACTAGACATTGTATGGTCCGAAAATACGAATTTCGGTTTATTTTGTCGGATGAAACGAAAATCGCCCAAAAAGTCCAGATGAAATCGACGACCGGGAGGCCCTTGTAGCATTCTTCTCGTAAATTTATAAGTGTGTTTCAGGTTTCGAATCAGATTTCAAAAACTAGCCATCGTATGGTCTGAAAATACGAAAATCACAGGAAAAGTTTGAATGAAATCGAAGATCGGGAGACCCTTGTAGTATTCTTCTCGTAAATTTATAACTGTATTTCGGGTTCTGGGAGACACTACACGAAAAAGCGCATTTTACAGCGCTTTTTCTAAGCCATTTACAATGCTTGTAGTATCTAGTGCTGTAAAATAGGTGGATATATTGCGCACTTGTTATACTTGTTTGACTGCGCTTTTTTGAAAAGCGCTGTAAATCCCTTCTAAAAACACGCTGCTTGTTTTATTAGTTTTACAGCGCTTTTTCAAAAAAGCGCTGTAATAGGTTCATTCTTATTCACGTTTTACAGCGCTTTTTCAAAGAAAGCGCTATAATAGATGCATTATTATGCACATTCTTATGCACCTATTACAACATTTTTTTGAAAAAGCGCTATAATATGTGCATTCTTATTCTAGTTTTATTAAAAAAACGCTGTAAATGAAATTTTTAAAATTACGCTTGTTTGAGGTTTTTTATGGCATTTTTTTAAGAAAGCGTTGTCTTTTAATCTTTTTCCAAAACCATTTTCATCCAGAATCAGTTCACAATCACAGTTCACAATCATTTACATATTGACACAATCAGTTCACAACAACATAATTATGAAACTTGCATAATTTACAACAATCAGCACAGAATTTACATTTACATTTACATTTACATATTTACATATTTATATAACTTGTAGAATTTACAACAATCAACACAGAATCAACAATCTGTTCACAACAACAAAATTTACATTTACATATTTACATATTGACACAATCGGCACATAACTATATACATTTACATATTCACAACTTTGCAGCATGCCAATTTCCCAGCAAACCAAATTATTTTGATTTCGATCACATACTGACACCAATCTTCTTTTATTTCAGTTAGATCTCTTTCAGAGTATGTTGGACTGGAATTGTCTAAGTACTGTGCGATATAAAATTTGAACATAAATAAGTTAGAATCAAATATATACATAATTTATATATGAAAATCAAATAATGAAAATACCGTACCGTTTCTAGGATTATAGTTTGATTCATATTAACAAACTCCTTCATGAATCGCAATATATAGTACCCATAGTCTATGTGGTTAGTTTGACGAGGGCACTATAAAATAAAACATATAAGTCAATAAATAGCTTTATCCATGGTTATGATGCGTGAATTGTTGCTGTCCATATTCGTTTTTGCTTGTATGTCAAGACACGACTCATATCGAGCAAGGCGTGGATGACTTATTTTAAGAGCAACAACTAATTTTCCGCGATCCAATTTTTGAACTTTGGCAGCTTTATTACCCTTTAGTTTTTGAACTTTGCCAGCTTTATTACCCTCCAATTTTTGAAGTTTGCCAACTTTATTTTTACCACGAACATCCAGCTGTGGTGCAGCTTTATTCTAGCAGCTGGTTTGCTGTGCGGGTGGTTTTAATTAAATCTGAAAAAATGAGGTTAATCAGTTTGTTAGTTAATTGAATCTGAAAAAATGACAAACCTGCCAGAATAAATTTGACAAACCTTTTTTGGTGACGTGACTGACTCGTTGCAGGGAATCTTCTTGTCATTCCCTTTAGACTTTGTCTGAATCTAAATAAATGTGAAATTAAAGTTAAATATAATCAGCAATTAAATATAATCAATCATAATCATATATTGTGCAATTAAATATACATATCAATTAAACATACATTTCAATTAAACATACCTTATCAAGGGCAACAAGATGTTTGGGCCATGCCACGTAACTACCTATTTCTTCTCCCAAATACTTCATATCTCCATCGTTGTCCTGTATAGGCAACAGTGCATTTGGTTCCAAAGCAATCACGGGTGATACTTTGACATGGCCGACAAGGATCGGAATGTTGTGCAATACTTCTCCCAAAGTATTGTACAATGTTCCTTTTCCAACCTTGCGATGAGTAGGGGAGGATAAATACAACACGCAAGGAGAGACACCCTAAATCAATGGTTAATACATAAGTATGTGAAACAAGTAGGTTGAATGAATTTCTTATTTTATTAAGTAATTAATTACCTCGCGAAGACTTTTAAGACCAATGTTGCAACTAGCGTTTTCACTCTCAATTTGTATTTCACGTTGGAGCTGATCCGGAAGTTGCTTTTCTTTATTCGTCTTCACCAAGAGTGCCACTTGCACTGTTAGGACTTTGAGCTTCTCTAATACTTCCTCATTAGATGGATCTAGGCGCCTCAAGTTTTTGCTCTAAACGTGCATATCCCATACGAGATTTTTTGTATGGATGTGTTGGATTTTTGCCCCTCTCGCGATTTGTCGTACTTATACTCTATATAAAAAAAATAACAGTCATATAAAAATTTAAAATACGCTATGAATATGGATAATAAAACACAAATGCTAATAAATTAATCACTTACCACAAACGCGGGGTCTGAACGTTTTGCTACAGATGCGCTCCATTCGTCATTTGATATTCCGAAACATATTTTTGGAGCTTTAACATTCATATTTCCATCATGATCTCTTAGATAGAAGTTTGACAGATGAGATCTAAATCCCCGGTGTATTTTTCCGACAACTCTAAGCATGTAAGTCTTTCTCACCTCATCAACATCAAAAGTAGTTTGCAAACCAAATAAAGATATAGTTTGAGTAAAGTATTTCAATGGAAAAAATTATAAGTATCAAAAAAGTGGAGTAAAAAAGTTACTTGTATATCATTCCATAGTATATCTTTTGCATCCTTCAACGCCTTATCTCTCCAATCGTCAATTGTAATAGGGATATTCTAACGAACAACAGCATCAATATAACTTACAAACATGGAACTGTTGGGATCAATTGGGTGGCCACTTTCATTCCATCCCACCTAATAAAATCATATAGTAAGTACATGTTTTCAAAAAAGGTAAAAAATAAACAGCAAACAAAGTATAGTATACCTAAAATTTTATGCCATTACATCTTGCTTTTATGACATTTTGTATAATGGTTGCACCATGTTTAACTTCATTTTCATAAGTCTTAGTGTTGACAACTTCCTCATTTTGACGATCCAAATCCTTGTTGGAATCCATTTATCTACAACAAGTTCAACATGCAGTTCAGTATAACTTCAACAAGTTCAACATGCATTTTAGTGATAACAAAAATATAATAAATACAATACCTGAAGAGTGCGAAGAAATACGTAGGGTTCGTAGGGTTACGGCTTCGTTTAAGAAGGAACAACGAGAGGAGTGTGCAGAAATACGAACGGATCGTAGGACAGAGTAGGGTTCGCAGAAATACGTAATGAGGGTTACGTATTTCAATGAGAAGATTTGTAGGGATAGTAACAAAGATGAAGATGGTTCGCAATGGAGATGGTTGGCAATATGGTTGGTAGGGACAATAGGGTTCGCAATGAGAAGGACAATGAAGAGGAAGAGGAAACTGAAGCGGTTTATTGTTATATATAAAACCCTATTATAGCGATTTTTTGAAAAAAAACGTTGTAAAAGACCTCATTTTATTTTTTAAAAGCCTATTACAACGCATTTTTAGAAGCCTTTTAAAGTGCTTGCCCAAAAGGGCTATAAAAGACCTCCTTATTTTATTTTTTTAAAAGCCTTTTATAGCGCTTTTCCAAAATGCGCTTTAAAAGACCTCCTTTTTTTTTATTATAAGCCTTTTACAACGCTTTTTAAACAAGCGCTTTAAAAGATCTCTTTGTTTTATTATGTGCAAGCTATGTGACCATTTTACAGCGCTTATAGAACAAGCTCTTTAAAAGACCTTATTATTTTTTTTATTAAACGCATTTTACAGCGCTTTTTCAACAAGCGCTTTAAAAGACCTCTTTATTTAATTATGTGCAAGCTATGTGACCATTTTACAACGCTTATAGAACAAGCACTTTAAAAGATCTCCTTATTTTTTTTATTAAACACCTTTTACAGTGCCTTTTCAACAAGCGCTTTAAAAGACCTCTTTGTTTTATTATGTGCAAGCTATGTGACCATTTTACATCGCTTATAGAACAAGCGCTTTAAAAGACCTCCTTATTTTTTTCAAACCCTTTTACAGCGCTTTTTCAACAAGCGCTTTAAAAGCCTCTTTGTTTTATTATGTGCAAATGTTATGTGACCATTTATCATCAGTAGGATCAATGACATAAAACACTTGTTGAGCTTGCGACGCTAAAATAAAAGGCTCATCATTGTATCCCACCCTATTAAAATCGACAAGCAAGAACCCTGACTCATCAATCCGAACGCCATTATTATTATCGACCCACTTGCAACCAAATATGGGAACACAAAACATTGTGTAGTCTAACTCCCATATGCGTTCGATAACCCCAAAATATGATAGATTTGCATATATTGGGTTTTTGTCTTTTGCATTTGAGATATGCATCGCTTCAGCTACGAGATTGACTCTACTATTTTGCATAGTGGTTTGATCATCTTGTTCTTTGATTTAAAATGTGTAGCCGTTAATTACATAACCGGTGTAACAAAAGACATGTAAACTCGAACCATTTGCTAGCAACCTTAATCTCTGTGAAATTGATTCAGGGTCTATATTAAACTTTGACTTTATGTGACTTTTTAACCATGTTATATAACTTCGATTATGCTCTCGAGTTATCCAATTTTGATTCCTATTCATGTTCAAACTAGATAAATGATCCATGTGTATTGTAACATACGGTAGTACCTCATCATCATTGTGCAGAACATACAATTGTGCCTGCTCCCATTCGGTCTTTGATATAGTCATTAGTCTCTTTCCAATTATCCATTCTCCTAATATTCCTCCCGAATGAAGAGACATGGGAAGCCCTATGGATTCAACATTGGACAAATATTCAGGACAAAATTCAGCAACTTCTTCGACAATGTACCGTTCAGCAATACAACCTTCTGGTCAACTTCTACTTTTTACGTACCCTTTTAATATTTTCATATATCATTCTATCGAATACATCCATCTCATATCAGCTGGCCCACAAAGTTGTCTCTCCTTAACAAGATGAACAGTTAGGTGAACCATTATATCAAAAAACGAGGGTGGGAAATACATTTCAAGCTCACACAAAGTAACAACAATTTCCCTCTGCAATGTCGGTAATTTATGAGGATCGATCACTTTACTACAAATTTCCCTGAAGAAGAAACACAATTTAGTTATGGCTCATCAAACTTTTTCAGGTAAAATGGAATGTATACCTATTGGTAGCAAATGCTCTATTAGAATATGACAATCATGGGTTTTCAAGCATTTTAACTTGAAGCCTTTCATACAAACTAAATGTTTAATGTTTAAAGAGTATCCTTCTGGAACTTTAACTTCGTGTAGAAATTTACACAAAACAATTTTTTCCTTTCTAGATAGAGTATGAGCGGCTGGAGGTAGATATGTGCGATTTCCTTTCTTTACGAGACCCAATTCACACTAGTAGAAAATTGAGTTTTTAATACGGTGAGTTAAAGTCGGTTACGTGCCACCAGACTTAATAGGTGAGGCGGAGATAAGTTTAAGTCGATTCTCTACTTAAACGAGTTAACAAAATAAGGCGGTGTCAATTTTGTAAATAGATGAAATGCGTTTAATACGGTTGTATTATCAACCGATTTAAAGAAAGCAGTAAAAATAAAAAAAAAAATTAATATATCCCTTTTTCCTCTATATTTAACACGATTAGTTAGTTAAACGACTTAATAAAATGAGGCGGTGGCAATTTTGGAAATATTTAGAATGTGTTTAACACGGTTATATTGATAACTCAGGCAAATTAAAAAAATATAAAAAATCTAGTGTACTTAGCGTTTTATCTTCTTCTACTGTACTAATCCAGCGTTTTATCTACCATTCCATTGTACTAACGACTGCACTCTCAACCTTTTTTATTCTCTATCTCTAACTTGAATACTTGCAATTCGTGAACACTTTATGGGTTTAACTTCACAACCATCGCCATGTTTTATTGCCCTCCTTTCAGGTTTGTTTCAAAGTTCTTGTTTATTTAATATATAATTGTGTAGAGATATTATTGTGTATAATTTTTTTTAATTTTCTACTATTATAATTGTTGATATATAACAATAATTTTGAAATCTTAAATTGCTAGAATGATTCGTATATATAAATATATATATATATATATATAGTCATAAGTTAATTTTTAGATAATAACATTTATTTAAGGGAGAACTATACATTATAGGGAAGAAAGTAAAAAAAAATATTACATGCCCCAAATTTTTTATTTTTAAACCACTATTTATCATTTTGTTTGGAGAACATGGATGTAAGAGATTTTTTCGGTTTTATTAGCTAGTTAAATTAGATATTTTACATGTTCCATTTTATATAATAGATAGCAAAACAATAATCAAAATAATAAAAAGTAAGGCACAATAAAATTATTTTAGTTTTATTTTAATATTTACGGTTATTTATTTTTAACAAAAGTAGTTATGGATCGTAGTTGATGAATGTTAATCGTTTGAGTGAAGTGTATAGGTGTGGAGAATTTTTACAATTTGCTTTAAAAAAAACTTCTTAAAAATGAAGGATAGTTTTATTGTCTTTGTGTTAATGTTTAAATGGAATCCGGCTACATTTTGAAGAAATAAGAAATCATCTTATTTGTTATGGGAAACGAATATGGCATGATGATTTGTTAAACATGGCAAATGTATGAGTGTGACTACTATGTCATGTTACATATGTTGAACATTGTAAAAGAGTTGATCCATGGATGCAGGTACGTAACTTTTTACAAGTTGTTATTGATTGTGTGTTTTTTTATTTATTCGTATGATAAAAAATGATAAGTGGTTATTGATTGTATTTTTTAATGTTCTTATGATAAAAAATTAGGATTCAGCCGATATTGATTGTGTTTTATTTTTTGTTCAGATAATTGATGATTCGAGATCATTTCATCCGGATCAAATTAAAGAAGTTCGAAAACATTGTGTGGATTTTATTTTGGAATTAATTGAAGGAAATGACAATGCTAATATATGTCTATTGAATATTGTTACATTGTGCATTTGTAATTTTGTTAATAGACATCTAAGTTTTTTTCCTTCTTGTCAAGATTAGTCAAAAATGGGAGACATTTCCTTTGTACTCTATATTTTTTTTATATGAATCTGATGTTGTATATTTGGTTATTAGATGGTTATATAAAATTATGGTTGCAATATAAAACTCTAATTTGAAATTTAATAAGAAATATTGTATATATGTATAGATCAAGAGCATAAAAACAAAATGAGATTTTATTAAAAAAATAATTATTTTAACTTTATTTATTAAGTCGGTTGATCAAAAGATCCAACTTAAAAAGATGATTTGTTGAACTGAGTTTAAGTCGGTTAAGCTGAATCGACTTAATAGGACGAAACTCTATTAAGTCGGGTCATGAAACGAGTTAAAAAACAACATGTTTTTTAAGTCGTTTGTTATTAACTCAGACACAGAACCGACTTAAAATGTACATTTTAACCGACTTAAAAAAGTAAAATTCTACTAGTGTCATTTCTTATTCCCATATCGACCAAGTCCAATCTTGCATTGATGTCATCCTTAGACTTTCCTGGAACATTGAGTAACGTACCAATAACACTATCAAATACATTTTTTTTCAATATGCATCACATCGAGGAAATGTCTTATATACAATGACTTCGAATATGGCAATTCAAAGAAAATTGACTTTTTCTTCCACCCAGTTTTGACCAGCTCTCCCGCAAAAGGTTTGCCAAATTTATTGGTCAAACCTTGTACTTTTTCAAGTATTTGATATCCAATCGGTGCTAAAGGAGCTTTATCTTCCTCTGATTTTCCATTGAATGCATTTCTCCACCCACGATACTGATGACTATAAGGTAAAAATCTACAATGTCCAAGAAATACATTCTTCTTACAATATTTCAATTGCAACCAATTTGTACTCTCTTCACATATAAAACATGCACACTGACCTTTAATGCAATATCCTGATAAATTACCATATGATGGAAAATCATTAATTGTGCCGAACAACATAGCCCTCAAATTGAAACATTCTTTCTCATACCCATCATAAACTTCCACACCTATCTCCCACATAATTTTTAAATCTTCAATTAAAGGAGCCAAGTATACGTCGATATCATTCCCCTGTTGTTTGGGTCTAGAAATTAAAAGACACAACATCATAAACTTACGCTTCATACATAACCATGGAGGTAGGTTACATATCAACAAAATCACAAGCCACGTGCTCTGTGAGATGCTTTGAAGACCATGTGGATTCATTCCATCAGTAGAATGTGCAAGTCTTAGATTTCTTGACTCTATCCCAAATTCAGGATACTCGTGATCAATTTTTGCCCACTGTGGAGAATCTGCAGGGTGTCGAAACTTTCCATCTCTAATTCTTTCATTTGCATGCCATGTCAAGTGTTTTGAATCTTCTTCACTGCGATACATGCGCCTAAATCTTGGAATTATAGGAAAATACCACACGACTTTTGCTGGAGTAGATTCTTTCTTCTTAAATCGAGAGACATTGCATTTCGGACACGCCTTTAGTAATTCATATTCGTTTCGAAATAAAATGCAATCGTTAGGACACACATGAATCATTTATGCCAATAGAGCACAAAATTCGTTTAGCCTCGTAGGTTCAATTGGGAAGTTCATTATCATCTGACAACATATCTTTTAAGAGTGTTAATAATTATGTGCAACTTTTATCAGACCATCCATTACTCTCTTTTAAGTTGTACAACTTTAATATCGCCAACAATCTTGTGAATTTAGTACAACCATTATATAATGGTTTCTCTGCATCACTCCACAAGCTCTCAAACATTTTAGGACAATCTCGAAGATTTTCTTCAACTGCTTTTGCAATCTCCTCAACTCAGGTCTGGCTCATATGTATTTGTGTTGAAATCAATTGAAGCATATGTTGAACCATTCTCAAAATTAATGTTTCCTTTTTTTTCTCACCATGTCTTATCCAACATGTATAACTTTGATCAATTCCATGCCATACTAAATGTCTTTCCAATTCATCTGCTCTAACGCATATTCCAAAACAACATTTTAAATAAGAAAAAACGACTCTATTTGGATCTTTTGCATTCTTCACTGCAAACTCAACAAACTCCTTCACTGCATTTTCATACTCTTTTGAAAATCGATTGGCAGACATCCATTTCTGGTTCATTTTATACGACCTATATAAATGCAGTTACACAAATAATAAGCAATTGATAATATTATACCAATCTATATATTGTACACATATCTAATATTGGAAAATGGAAACCAAGGTCTAAGTCTGATTTCAAAACAAAAAATATCAACAAATTTCAAAAAAGAATAGATTTTATATGATTTATTATATAACAATTTATCAGTTTTAGTGACAACAAAAAATTAATAAATACAGTACCTAAGACAACGTATCCAATTTGTTTTAAAGGAGGAGTAGTAGATGGGCGCCGAGTAGAGGAGAGGAGGGTTCGTAGGGTTAAGACAACGCATTAAATTTGTTTTTATTTATTTAAAGTGAATGCTTTTTATTTAAAGTGAATGATTTTACAGCGCTTGTATAAAAAGCGCTCTAATAGGTCATTTAATTATGTGAAAGCGCAAGCCTTTTACAACGCTTGTATAAAAAGCACTCTAATAGGTCATTCAATTATATGAAAGCGCATGTAATTTACAGCGCTTTTACAAAAAGCGGTTTTAAAGCTACGTAAAATAAGGTGGGAGCGCTACATTTTACAACGCTTGTGTTTAAAACGCTCAAAAACCGCTGTAAAAAAGAGTTGTAAACATTACATGCAACTGCTATGTGACCCTATATGACCCTACAACAGCGCTTGTAAAAAACCCTATTGTATCCTCAGTTATTTTTAAAAAATTATACAACAGAGCTTGTATTTAATAAGCGCTGTAAAAGACGTGCTATAAAATGTCATTTTTGGCGTAGTGGGATCAGATTTCAAAAACAAGTCATCGTATGACTCGAAAATATGGATTTCGGTTCATTTTGTCGGATGGAACGAAAATCGACGAAAAAGTCCAAATGAAATCGATGACCGAGAGACCCTTGTAGCATTCTTCTCGTAAATTAATCACTATGTTTCGGGTTCCAGATCAAATTTCAAAAACTAGCCATCGCCATATCCGAAATTACGGATCACTTTATTAGATTGTACGAAAATCGCTGGAAAAGTCCAGATGAAATCGAAGACCGAGGGACCCTTGTAGCATTCTTCACGTAAATTTATAACTGTGTTTTGGATTGTGGGTGAGATTTCAAAAACTAGCCATCGTCTTGTTCGAAAATACGGATTTCGATCTATTTTGTCGGATGGTACTAAAATCGCCCGAAAAGTCCGGTTGAAATCGACGACTGATAAACCCTTGCAGCATTCTTCTCCTAAATTAATAACTGTGTTTCTGGTTCCAAATCAGATTTCCAAAAACTAGCCATCGTCTGGTACGAAAATACAGATCTCGGTACATTTTTTCCGATGGTTCGGAAATCGCCCAAAAAGTCTAGATGAAATCGATGACCAAGAGACCCTAGTAGCATTCTTCACGTAAATTAATAAAAAAAATTCGTGTTCCAGGTCAGATTTCCAAAACTAGCCATCGTCTGTTCTAAAAATACGGATTTCGATCCATTTAGTCAAATGGTACGAAAATCACTCGAAAAGTCCGGATGAAATCGACGACCAGGAGACCCTTGTAGTATTTTTCTCCGAGTCGGATTTTTAAAAATAGCCATCGTCTGGTCCAAAAATACGAATTTTGATCCATTTTGTCGGATGGTATGAAAATCGCCTGAAAAGTCCAGATGAAATCAATGACCGGGAGACCCTTGTAGCATTCTTCTCGTAAATTTATATCTGTGTTTTGTATTCTGGGTCAGATTTCAAATCCTAGACTTTGTCTTGTTCGAAAATACGGATTACGGTCCATTTTGTCGAATGTTACGAAAATCGCATGAAAATTCTAGATGAAATCGACGAACAGGAGAACATTGTAGCATTCTTCTTATAAATTAATGACTGTTTTTCAAGTTTCGGATCAATTTAAAAAAAGTATCCAACATCATGTCTGAAAATACAGATTTCGGTCTATTTTGTCGGATGGTACGAAAATCTCCCAAAAAGTCCAGATGAAATCGACGACATGGAGACCTTTGTAGCATTCTTCTTGTAAAAAAATAGTTGTGTTTCGGGATCCGAATCAGATATCAAAAACAAGCCATCGTCTGGTCTGAAAATACAGATTTCGGTCTATTTTATCGGATGGTACGAAAATCGCTAGAAATGTTTGGATGAAATCGAAGACCGTGAGACCCTTGTAGCATTCTTGTCGTATATAAATCACAGTGTTTCGGGTACTGGATGAGATTTCAAAAACTAGCCATTGTCTGGTCTGAAAATACGGATTTCAATTCATTTTGTCGGATGATACGAAAATTGCCCAAAAAGTCTGAATGAAATCGACGACCGGGAGACCATTGTAGCATTCTTCTCTTAAATTAATAACAGTGTTTCGTGTTCCAGGTCAGATTTCAAAAATTAGCCATCGTTTGTTCCGAAAATAAAGATTTCGGTCTATTTTGTCGAATGGTATGAAAATCGTTCTAAAATTCCAGAGCAAATCGACGACAAGGAGACCCTTGTAGCATTCTTCTCGTAAATAAATAATTGTGTTTCGGGATCTGAATCAGATTTAAAAAACAAGCCATTGTCTGGTCCTAAAATACGGATTTCGGTCAATATTGTCGGATGGTACGAAAATTGCCGGAATAGCTCGGATGAATTCGACAACCAAGAGACCCTTGTAGCATTCTTCTTTTAAATTAATAACTGTGTTTCGAGTTCTTGATCAGATTTCAAAAAGTTGCCATCGTCTGGTCTGAAAATACAAATTTCGCTTCATTTTGTCGGATGGTAAAGAAATCGCTTGAAAAGTCCGGATGAAATTGACGATCGGGACACCCTTGTAGAATTCTTCTGGTAAATTATAAACTATGTTTTGGGTTCCGGATCAGATTTCAAAAACTAGCCATTGTTTGGTCCGAAAATACGGATTTCGGTCTATTTTTTCGGATGGTACGGAAATCGGTCAAAATGACAAGGAGACCCTTGTAGCATTCTTTTCATAAGTTTATAATTTTGTTTCGGGTTCATTTGAGAAACAATCTATCGTTTGGTCTAAAAATTCCGATTTCGATCCATTTTGTCGGATGGTACGAAAATCTCCCGAAAAGTTCAGCTGGAATCAACGACCGGGAGACCCTTGCAGCATTTTTCTCGTGAATTAATAAGTATGTTTCTGGTTTTGGATCAGATTTCAAAAACTAGCCATTGTCTAGTATGAAATACATATTTTGGTCCATTTTGTCGAATGATACAAAAATCGCCCGAAAAGTCCGGATGAAATCGATGACCGGGAGACTTTTGTAGCATTATTCTCGTAAATTAATAACTATTGTTCTAGTTCCGGATCAGATTTTAAGAACTAGCCATCTTCTGGCCCAAAAATACGGATTTCGGTCCATTTTTTCGGATGATACGGAAATCGTCCAAAAGTCCAGATAAAATCGCAACTGGGAGACCCTTGTTGCATTTATTTCATAAATTAATAGCTGTGTTTCAGGTTTTGGATCAGATTTCAATAAAATAGCCATTGTTTGGTTAGAAAATACAAATTTCTGTCCATTTTAATGGATGGTTCAAAAATCGCCCCAAAAGTCCAGATGAAATTGACGACCGAGAGACCCTTGTAGCACTCCGCTCGTAAATTAATAACTGTTTTTTCTGGTTGCGGATCAGATTTCGAAAACTAGCCATCGTCTGGTCTAAAAATACGGATTGGGTTTTTTTTTGTCGGATGGTACGAAAATCCCTCGACAAGTCCGGATGAATTCAACGACATGGAGACCTTGTAGCATTTGTCTCATAAATTTATAACTGTGTTTCGGGTTTCAAATCAGATTTCAAAAACTAGCCATCAATCTGGTTCGAAAATACAGATTTCGGTCAATTTTGTCGGATGGTACGAAATCGCTTGAGAAGTTTAGATGAAATCGACGACCGAGAGACCCTTGTAGCATTCTTCTAGTAAACTAATAATTGTGTGTCGGGTTCCAAATCAGATTTCAAAAACTAGCTATTGTCTAATATGAAAATACAAATTTTAGTCCATTTGGTCGGATTCTTCGAAAATTGCCTAAAAAGTATTGATAAAATCGATGACCGGGAGACCCTTATAGCACTTTTCTAGTAAATTAATAATTGTGTTTTGGGTTCCAGTTCAGATTTCAAAAACTAGCCATCGTCTGGTTTGAAATTACGGATTTCGGCCCTTTTGTCGGATGGTACGAAAATAATTCTGGAAAAATCGACGACCGGGAGACCCTTATAGCATTCTTCTCGTAAATTAATAACTGTGTTTTAGGTTCCATATCAGATTTTAAAAACTAACCATTGTTGGTTCTAAAAATACGGATTTCGGTCTATTTTGTCGAATGGTACAAAAATCGCCCAAAAAGTCCGAATGAAATCGAAAACCAGGATACCCTTGTAGCATTCTTCTCTTAAATTAATAACTGTGTTTCTGGTTCTGGATCAGATTTCAAAAACTAGCCATCGTCTGGTTTGAAAATACGGATTACGGTCTATTTTTTCGGATGGTACAGAAATCGTCCAAAAAGTTTGGATGAAATCGCTACCTGGAGACCCTTGTCGCATTTTTCTCGTAAATTAATAAGTGTGTTTCAGGTTCTAGATTAGATTTTAAAAACTAACCATCATTTGGTCCGAAAATACGGATTTCGGTCCATTTTGATGGATGGTACGAAAATCACCCCAAATGATCGGATGAAATTGACGACTGTGAGACCCTTGTAGCATTCCTCTCGTAAATTAATAATTATGTTTTTGGTTTTAGATCAGATTTCAAAAACTAGCCATTATCTAGTCCGAAAATACGGATTTCGGCCCATTTTGTTGGATGGTACCAAAATCGCCCCAAAAGTCTGGATGTATTCAACGACCAAGAGACCCTTGTAGCATTCTTCTCCTATATTTATAATTGTGTTTCGGGTTCTGGATCAGATTTCAAAAACGGTCTATCATTTGGTCTGAAAATACCGATTTTGATACATTTTGTCGGATGGTACAAAAATCTCCCGAAAAGTTCGGCAGAAATCGACGACTGGGAGACCCTTGCAGCATTCTTCTCAGAAATTAATAACTATGTTTCTGGTTTTGGATCAGATTTCAAAAACTCTCCATCGACGACCGGGAGACCCTTGTAGCATTATTCTCGTAAATTAATAATTATGTTTCTGCTTCCGGATTAGATTTCCAAAACTAGCCATTGTCTGGTCTTAAAATACGGATTTCAGCCCATTTTGTCCGAATATACGGATTTCGGTCTATTTTGTCAAATGGTACGTAAATCGCCCAAAAAGTAAGAATAAAATCGACGACCAGGACACCCTTGTAGAATTCTTCTCGTAAATTGATAATTGTGTTTCAGGTTCTGGATCAGATTTTGAAAACTAGCCATCATCTTGTATAAAATTACGAATTTGGGGTCCCTTTTGTCGGATGGTATGAAAATTTTCCAACAAGTCCGGATGAAATCGACGATCGGGAGACCTTGTAGCATTCGTCTCGTGAATTTAGAACTGTGTTTCGGGTTCCAAATCAGATTTCAAAAACTAGCCATCGTCTTGTTCGAAAATACGAATTTCGGTTGATTTTGTCGGATGGAATCGACGACTGAGAGACCCTTGTAACATTCTTCTCGTAAACTAATAATTGTGTGTCAGGTTTCAGATCAGATTTCAATAACTAGCCATTTTCTAGTCTGAAAATGCAGATTTCAGTCCACTTGGTCAGATGGTAAGGAAATCGCCTCAAAAGTCTCGATAAAATTGACCACCAAGAGACTATTTTCATGTATTAATAATTGTGTTTCAGTTTCCATATCAGATTTTAAAAAATAGCCATCGTCAAGTTAAAAAATACAGATTGCGGCCCATTTTGTTGGATGGAACGAAAATAATTCATGACAAATTGACGATCGGGAGACCCTTATAGCATTTTTCTCGTAAATTAATAATTGTGTTTCGGGTTCCAGATCAGATTTCAAAAACTAACCATTGTCTTGTTCGAAAATAAGGATTTCGGTCTATTTTCTCGAATGGTAAGAAAATCGCCAAAAAAGTCTGAATGAAATCGACGACCGGGAGACCCTTGTAGCATTCTTCTCTTAAATTAATAACTGTGTTTCTGGTTCTGCATCAAATTTCAAAAACTAGCCATCGTCTGGTCCAAAAATACGGATTTTGGTCCATTTTTTCAGATGGTACAAAAATCGTCCAAAAAGTCTGGATGAAATCGTTACCGGGAGACCCATGTAGCATTTTTCTCGTAAATTAATAATTGTGTTTCCGGTACTGGATCATATTTAAAAAACTAGCCATCGTTTGGTCCGAAAATACGGATTTCAGTCCATTTTGATGGATGGTACGAAAATCGCTCCAGATGAAATCGATGACCGTGAGACCCTTGTAGCATTCCTCTCGTAAATTAATAATTGTGTTTCTAGTTCCGGATCGGCTTTATAAAACTAGCCATTATCTAGTCCAAAAATACGGATTTCGGCCCATTTTGTCGGGTGGTACCAAAATCGCCCTAAAAGTACGGATGAAATCGCCACCAAGAGACCCTTCAAGAATTATTCTCCTAAATTTATAATTGTGTTTCGGGTTCTGGGTTAGATTTCAAAAACAATCTATCGTTTGGTCTGAATATACCGATTTCGATCCATTTTATCGGATGGTATGAAAATCTCCCTAAAAGTTTGGATGATATCGACGATCAGGAGACCCTTGTAGCATTATTCTCGTAAATTTATAGCTATGTTTCTGGTTCCGGATCAGATTTCAAAAACTAGCCATCGCTTCGTCCGAAAATACAGATTTCGCTCTATTTTTTCAGATTGTACGAAAATCGCCCCTAAAGTCTAGATGAAATCGACGATCGGGAGACCCTTGTAGCATTCTTCTCGTAAATTCATAGCTGTGTTTTAGGTTCTTGATAAGATTTCAAAAACTAGCAATGGTTTGGTCCGAAAAAATGGATTTCGATCCATTTTGATGGATGGTACAAAAATCGCCTTAAAAGTCTGGATGAAATTGACGACCGAGAGACCCTTTTAGCATTCCTCTCGTAAATTAATAACTGTGTTTCTGGTTTGGGATCAGATTTCGAAAACTAGCCATCGTCAGTTATGAAAATACGGATTGGGGTCCCTTTTGTCGGATGGTACGAAAATAGCTCGACAAGTCTAGATGAAATCGAAGACCGGGAGACCTTTTGGCATTCGTCTCGTAAATTTATAACTGTGTTTCTGGTTCCAAATCAGATTTCAAAAACTAGCCATCGTCTGGTTAGAAAATACAGATTTTGGTCGATTTTGTCGGATGGTACGAAAATCATTTGAAAAGCCCAGATGAAATTGACGACTGAGAGACCCTTCTATCATTCTTTTTGTAAACTAATAATTGTGTGGTGGGTTACATATCAGATTTAAAAAACAAGCCATTGTCTAGTCTGAAAATACAGATTTCATTCCATTTGGTCGAATGGTACGAAAATTGCCCGAAAAGTTTGGATAAAATCGATGATTGGGAGACCCTTATAGCATTCTTCTCGTAAATTAATAACTGTGTTTTGGGATCAAGATTAGATTTCAAAAACTAGCCATCGTCTGGTATAAAAATACAGATTTTGGCGCATTTTTTCGAATGGTACGAAAATTATTCCGGAAAAATCGACGACCGGGAGACCCTTATAGTAATCTTCTCGTAAATTAATAACTTTGTTTCAAGTTCCAGAGTAGATTTCAAATATTAATCATTGTCTGGTCCGAAAATACGGATTTCGGTCTATTTTTTGAATGGTACGAAAATCGCCCAAAAAGTTCGAATGAAATCGACGACCGGGAGACCCTAGTAGTATTTTTCTCGTAAATTAATAACTTTGTTTCTGGTTCTGGATCAGATTTCAAAAACTAGCAATCTTTTGGTTCGAAAATACGGATTTCAGTCCATTTTGATCGTTGGTACGAAAACTGCTCCAAAAGTCTGGATCAAATCGACGACCGTGAGACACTTGTAGCATTGCTCTCGTTAATTAATAATTGTGTTTCTGGTTCCGGATAAGCTTTCAATAACTAGCCATTATCTAGTCCAAAAACACGATTTCGGCCCATTTCGTCGGATGGTATCAAAATCACCCCAAAACATACGGATGAAATTGCCACCAAGAGACTCTTCTAGAATTCTTCTCCTAAATTTATAATTGTGTTTCGGGTTCTGGGTCAGATGTTAAAAACAATCTATCGTTTGGTCTAAAAATTTCGATTTTGATCCATTTTGTCGAATGGTATGAAAATCTTCCGAAAAGTCTGGATGAAATCGACGACTGGGAGACCCTTGTAGCATTATTCTCGTAAATTTATAACTATGTTTTTGGTTCCAGATCAGATTTCAAAAACTAGCGATCGCCTGGTCCGAAAATACGGATTTCGGTCTATATTTTTAGATGGTATGAGAATCGCCCCAAAAGTCTGGATGAAATCGTTACCGGGAGACCCTTGTAGCATTTTTCTCATAAATTAATCACTGTGTTTCAGGTACTGGATTAGATTTCAAAAACTAGCAATCCTTTGGTCTGAAAATACGGATTACGGTCCATTATGATGGATGGTAAGAAAATTGCTCCAAAAGTCCGGATGAAATCCATGACCGTGAGACCCTTGTAGCATTCCTCTCGTAAATTAAAAACTATGTTTTTGGTTCCGGATCAGCTTTCAAAAACTAGCCATTATCTAGTCCAAAAATACGGATTTCGGCCCATTTTGTCGGATGCTACCAAAGTCGCCCCAAAAGTACGGATGAAATCGCCACCAAGAGACCCTTCTAGAATTCTTCTCCTAAATTTATAATTGTGTTTCAGCTTCTGGGTCAGATTTCAAAAACAATCTATCGTGTGGTCTGAAAATACCGATTTTGATCAATTTTGTCGGATGGTACGAAAATCTCCCGAAAAGTCTGGATGACATCGACGACCGGGAGACCATTGTAGCATTATTCTCGTAAATTTATAACTATGTTTCTGGTTCTGAATCAGATTTCAAAATCTAGCCATCGCCTGGCCTAAAAATACGGATTTCAGTCTATATTTTCGGATGGTAAGAAAATCGCCCCAAAAGTCTATATGAAATCGACGACCAGGAAACCCCTTGTAGCATTCTTCTCGTAAATTAATAAGTTTGTTTCTAGTTCTGGATCAGATTTCAAAACCTAGCCATCCTCTGGTCCAAAAATACGGATTTCGGTCCATTTTGTCGGATGGTACGAAAATCTTCCGAAAAGTTCGGCTGAAATTAATGATTGGGAGACCCTTGTAGCATTCTTCTCTCTAAATTAA
Source organism: Cicer chorassanicum (assembly GCA_037974735.1). Taxonomy (NCBI): domain Eukaryota; kingdom Viridiplantae; phylum Streptophyta; class Magnoliopsida; order Fabales; family Fabaceae; genus Cicer; species Cicer chorassanicum. Next base: position 20,682,480 of record JBBPBP010000002.1, read on the forward strand.
TTACTGTGTTTCAGGTTTCAAATCAGATTTAAAAAATTAGCCATCGTGTGGTCCGAAAATATAGATTTCAGTCCATTTTGTCGGATGGTACGAAAATCATATGAAAAGCCCTGACGACCTAGGGACCCTTGTAGCATTCTTCTCGTAAACTAACATATGTGTGGCGGGTTCCATTTCAGATTTCAAAAACTAGCCATTGTCTAGTCTGAAAATATAGATTTCGTTCCATTTGGTCGGATGGTACGAAAATCGCCCGAAAAAACTAGATATAATCGATGACTGGGAGACCCTTATAGCATTCTTCTCATAAATTAATAACTTTGTTTCGAGTTCCAGATTAAATATTAAAAACTAGCCATCGTTAGGTTTGAAAATACAGATTTCGGCCCATTTTTTCGGATTGTACGAAAATTATTCCTGAATAATCGACGACCGGGAGACCCTTATAGTATTCTTCTCGTATATTAATAACTTTGTTTTGGGTTCCAGAGCAGATTTCAAAAACTAATCATTGTTTGGTCCGAAAATACATATTTTGGTCTATTTTGTTGAATGGTAAGAAAGTCGCCCAAAAAGTTCGAATGAAATCGATGACCGAGAGACCCATGTAGTATTCTTCTCGTAAATTAATAGCTTTGTTTCTGGTTCCGGATCAGATTTCAAAAACTTGCCATCGTTAGGTCCGAAAATATAGATTTAGGTCTATTTTGTCGGATGGTACGAAAATCGCTCGAAAAGTCTGCATGAAATCGACGACTGAGAGACCCTTGTAGCATTCTTCTCATAAATTAATAATTGTATTTTAGGTTCTAGATCAGATTTCAAAAACTAGTCGTCGTCTGGTATGAAAATACGGATTTCGGTCCTGTTTGTCGGATGGTACAAAAATAATTCCGGAAATATCGACAATCGGGAGACCATTGTAGCATTATTCTCGTAAATTTATAACTATGTTTCTTGTTCCGGATCAGATTTCAAAAACTAGCGATCGCCTGGTTCGAAAATACGGATTGGGGTCCCTTTTGTCGTATGGTACGAAAATAGCCTGACAAGTCCTGTGTAGCATTTTTCTCGTAAATTAATAACTTTGTATCGGATTCCGCGTCTGATTTCAAAAACTCGCCATCGTCTAGTTTCAAAATACGGATTTCGGTCCATTTTGTTAGATGGTACAATAATCGCCAGAAAAGTCTGGCTGAAAACGAAGATCAGGAGACCCTTCTAGCATTCTTCTCGTAAATTAATAATTGTGTTTAAGGTTTTAGATCAGATTTCAAAAACTAGCCATCGTTTGGTCCGGAAATACGGATTTCAGTCCATTTTGATGGATGGTACAAAAATCGCCCCCAAAAGTCCGAATGAAATCGACTACCAAGAGTCCTTTGTAGCATTCCTCACGTCAATTAATAACTATGTTTCTGGTTCCGGATTAGATTTCGAAAACAATCTATCGTTTGGTCCGAAAATACCAATTTCGATCCATTTTGTTGGATGGTACGAAAATCTCCCAAAACGTTGGGTTGTATTCGATGATTAGGAGACCCCTGTAGCATTCTTCTTGTAAATTAATAATTGTGTTTCAGCTTTCAGATCAGATTTCAAAAATTAGCCATCGTCTGGTCTGAAAATACAGATTTCAGTCCCTTTTGTTGGATGGTACGAAAATCACCCAAAAAGTTCGATTGCAATCGACGACTAGGAGACCCTTGTAGCATTCTTCTCCTAAATTTATAACTGTTTCAGCTTCCGGGTCAGATTTTAAAAACAATGTATTGTTTGGTCCGAAAATACCGATTTCAATCCATTTTCTCTGATGGTACGAAAAACTCCCAAAAGGTTCGGCTGAAATCCATGATTGGGAGACCCTTGTAGCATTCTTCTTGTAAATTAATAATTGTGTTTCACGTTCCAGATCAGATTTCAAAAATTAGCTATCGTTTGGTTCAAAAATACGGATTTCGATCCGTTTTGTCGGATGGTACGAAAATCGATCGAAAAGTCCGGAGGAAATAGACGACCAAGAGATCCTTGAAGAATTGTTCTCGTAAATTAATAACTATGTTTCTGGTTCCAGATTAGATTTCAAAAACTAGCCATCGTCTGGTCCGAAAATACGGATTTCGGTCTATTTTGTTGGATGGTACGAAAATCGCCCAAAATGTCCAGATGAAATCGACGACCGCGAGACCATGTAGCATTCATCTCGTAAATTTATGATTGTATTTCGGGTTCCAAATCAGTTTTCAAAAACTAGCCATCGTTTGGTTTGAAAATATGGATTTCGGTCGATTTTGTCGGATGGTATGAAAATCGCCCGACAAGTCTGGATAAAATCGATGACTGGGAGACCCTTTTTGTATATTAATAATTGTGTTTCAGGTTCCATATCACTTTTCAAAAACTAGCAATCGTCTAGTTTGAAAATACAGATTGCGGCCCATTTTGTCGAATGGTATGAAAATAATTCGGGAAAAATCGATGTAGCATTCTTCTCGTAAATTAATAACAATGTTTCTGGTTATGGATTAGATTTCAAAAACTAGCCAACGTTTGGTCCGAAAATACGGATTTCGGTCTATTTTGTCAAATGGTACTAAAATCGTCGAAAAAGTCTAGATGAAATCGATGACCAAGAGACCCTTGTAGCATTCTTCTCTTAAATTTATAGTTGTGTTTCGGGTTGTCGTGTGCGGTTTATCCGCGAAGAAGGAGGTGCCACCAATTTTATTTTATTCAAAGGAAAAATTGGATAAAACCAAAAATTCGGATTTGGGAGTCGATAACGAGTAGGGAAAGTACTACCACCCTACAACGTCCGTTAAAACGATTACCCTATAATTAATTGTATACAAACTATTTATTTATTTATTCATTTATTTTTACCCCAAAAAGAATAATAAAAAATAAATAAATTATTTACATTAATAAAAGAAGGTAAAATATTTTTTCATTAATTTGGTTTGACAAGGAATACTCTTTGCTCCTACGTATCCCTAAGTGCAATAGGGAATTAAAAATACACGTAGTTCTTGGGTATAAAATTTTTATGTGTTGTCCGATTTTTATTATTACTCTATTTTGATTAGTTTTTTATTATAATAATTATTATATACGTATCTAAAAATAAAAATGTAATCATAATAATAATAATGAAAAAAAGAGATGAGATGTTTGTTCACAGATTGTTTTTTTATTTATTTTTTGTGTTAAAGAGAAATTGATTTTTGTTAGAAAACAACGTAATGAAATGTAATAATAACGGAAAAGAGGTGAGATGTGGCATGGCGAGCAAGGATGAATTTCATTCGGCGGCAGCGACCATTAATTATAATCCTAAGGGAAAACTATTTATTCGTTGTTATGATTTTTTTTGTTATTTGATAAAGACGTGATATGAGTTTTTTTTATATTACAATATGGTGAAACTTGTTTTCATTGTGATTGGTTTATAAACATCAATTACTTATATTTTTTTAGCGTTTTGTGTTGCAAAGAAAACAATTTTAGGAACAGACAACTTTAGAAAAATGAAAGCTTAACATATCATATGAATTTATTTTTGCATAAATAGAAAAAAAGAAAGAAAAAAAAAAGAACATTTTTTAAAGAGATGCAATACAAAGAATAATAAGAAGAAATTAGAGAAGCAATAAGAAAGTGATATCTTACTACTGAATTGGTTTTTTGCTGGACTGATTTTTCAAGACCAGATTCTCTGCTCCTCTTTTGCCTATTATTCTATCCTCTTTCTATTTTTTGTGCTCTCAAAAAATGTTCTCTCCACTTCTACTCTTACTATCGATTATTTATAGGCCTTTCGGGTTAAGGTTACAAAAGACAACGAAATAATTACCAATTCATCACCATTTTATTACTATTAATCTCTTTCAATTGATTATCATTATACCGATTTTTATGACGATCAATCAATTTCTTTTCGGTTTCTTTCATTCAATTATGTACCTTTATTTATTTGTTATTATTTTTTGAATTCTTTTTTATTATTTTTTTATATTTTTTTTTATTATTTTTTTTAGAAAAGTGTCTGAACAGGAATTAGAGGCAAACAAGAACTGGGAACATATGTGATTGTCTAAAGTTTAATGCTCTAATTATTTATTTTTATTTTTATATTTTTGTACATTTATTATTATTATTCTTATTATTATTTTCCTATTTTAATAAATAGAAAAATAAATAAATAGATAAATAAATAAATAAAACGGCAATGCTTGATTTCTGCTCCTATAACTCACGGACGAATCCAATCAGCTTCATCAACGGAAATGTCATCTCCAGCTGCTGCAATATGGATCTCACTTGTTGATCTTACACTTTGGAAACTCTGTTGGATGTCACAGATGGGAATCCTTTTGGTTCTAGGCTCTTGATTCTCAATCCGAGCGAATCTCTTTTCTTTTTTTTTTCTTTGACCAATCTTCGTTTGTTAACCTTGGTGGGTTTGTAGCCTAAACCCCACTTATCCCTATTCTCAGGAAGTTCCACTAGTTCTTTGAGCCCTTCTTCATCTTTCCCCAACCCGTGCCATGGATGGTGTCCTTTGCTCAACATGAACTTAGCCACCATAATAGCAGTGTTTGATATATGTGGTTCTATATGTGTCATCTCGACGTAAGCGGTGTCCACGATTTCTAGTTTTTGGAAGGCGGTCTCTAGAGCTTCTTCTGTCATATAAACATAAGGTGTAGTGGACAACTTACTCACCAACAAGTCTTCTTCTCCTAACACGATTACCAATTGATCATTTACCATATACTTCAGCTTTTGATGTAAGGTTCATGGCACTACGCCGGCAGAATGGATCCATGCCCTTCCCAACAAGCAACTATAGGCGGGTACAATGTCCATCACGTGAAGCGTGATTTCAAATGTGACCGGGCCTATTTGAACTGGGAGTTCGATTTCTCCCATTAATTCTTTGTGACTCCCATCGAAAACTATAACAACCATGGGGCTTGGTCTGATATATTTACCATTTTGATATGACATTCAGCGAGGAGCCATTCTCAATGAGGACTCTAGATATTGTATGGTCGAGACACATCACTGATATGTGTAGTGCTTTATTATGCCCTATCCCTTCGGTCGGATGGTATGAAAATCACTGGAAAAGTACGGATGAAATCGACGACTAGGACACCCTTGTAGCATTCTTCTCGGATATTTATAGTTGTGTTTCGGGTTCTGTGTCAGATTTCCAAAAGTACTCATCATCCGGACCAAAAATACAAATTTCGGTTTATTTTGTGGCATGGTACGAAAATCGTCCGAAAAGTCCAGATGAAATCGACGACCGGGAGACCCTTATAGCATTCTTCTCGTAAATTTATTACAGTGTTTCGTGTTCCGAGTTAGATTTTAAAAAATGTAGTCATCGTCTGGTCCAAAAATACGAATTTTGGTTCATGTTGTCGAATGATACGAAAATCGCCCAAAAAGTCTAGATGAAATCGACTACCGGGAGCCCCTTGTAGCATTGTTCTCATAGTCTAGATGAAATCGATGACTGGAAGATCCTTGTATAATTCTTCACGTAAATTAATAAATGTGTTTCAGGTTCAAAATTAGATTTCAAAAACTAGCCATCGTCTAGTCCGAAAATACGGATTTCTGTCCATTTTAGCAGATGGTATTAAAATCGCCGGAAAAGTCTGGATGAAATCGACAACCAGGAGACCCTTGTAGCATTTTTCTCATAAATTTTTAGCTGTGTTTCAAGATCCGAGTTAGATTTCCAAAAGTAGCTATCATCTGGTCAAAAAATACAAATTTCGATTAATTTAGTCGGATGGTTTGAAAATCGCCCAAAAAGTGTGGATGAAATCGACGACCGGGAGACCCTTGTAGAATTCTTCTCGTAAATTTATAGTTGTGTTTCGGATTCCGAGTCATATTTCCAAATGTAGCCATAATCCGATCCAAAAATACGAATTTCGGTTCATTTTGTCCGAAAAGTCTAGATAAAATCGATGACTTGAAGTCCCTTGTTGCATTCTTCTCGTAAAATAATAACTGGGTTTCGTGTTTTGCGGATCAGATTTCAAAAACTAGCCATCGTCTTGTCCGAAAATACAGATTTCGGTCCATTTTGCCATGTGGTGCGAAAATTCCCCGAAAAGTTTGAATGAAATCAACGACTGAGAGACCCTTGTAGCATTCTTCTCGTAAATTAATAACTGTGTTTGAGGTTCCGGATCAGATTTCAATAACTAGCTGTCGTGTGGTCCGAAAAGTTGGTATGAAATCGACAACTAGGAGACCCTTGTAGCATTCTTCTCGTAAATTTATAGTTGTGATTCAGTTTTCGAGTCAGATTTCCAAATTAGCCATCATTTGGTCCAAAAATATGAATTTCGGTTCATTTTGTCGGATGGTACGAAAATTGCCCAAAAAGTCCAGATGAAATCAACAGCCGGAAGACCCTTGTAGCATTCTTCTCATAAATTCAAAACTCTGTATCGGGTTCCATATCAGATTTCAAAAACTTGACATCATCTAGTACGAAAATACAGATTTCGATCCATTTTGTCGGATGGTATGAAAATTCCTAGAAATGTCCAGACGAAATCGTCGACCGGGAGACCCTTGTAGCATTCTTCTCGTAAGTTTATAGGTGTGGTCCAAAAATACGAATTTCGGTACATTTGGTAGGATAGTACAAAAATCAACCGAAAAGATCAGATGAAATCGCAACTTGGAGACCCTTGTAGCATTCTTCTCATAAATTAATAACTGCGTTTCAGGTTCTAGATCAGATTTAAAAAACTAGCCGTCGTCTGGTCCGAAAATACGAATTTTAGTCAATTTTGTCGGATGGTACTAAAATCGCCCAAAAAGTCTGGATGAAATCGACGACTGGGAGACCCTTGTAGCATTCTTCTTGTAAATTAATAAATGTGTTTTGGGTTCCAGATCATATTTCAATAACTAGCCATCGTCTAGTCCGAAAATACGGATTTCTGTCCATTTTATCGGATGGTATTAAAATCGTCGGAAAATACTGGATGAAAATCGATGAACTGGAGACCCTTGTAGCATTCTTCTGGTAAATTTATAGCAGTGTTTCGGGTTCAGAGTTAGATTTCGAAAAGTAACCGTCATTTGGTCAAAAAATACGAATCTCGGATTATTTTGTCGGATGGTACGAATATCTCTCAAAAAGTCTGGATGAAAACGACGACTAGGAGACCCTTCTAGAATTCTTCTCGTAAATTAATAAAATGTTTCGGGTTCTAGATCAGATTTCAAAAACCAGCCATTGTCTAGTCCGAAAATACTGATTTCTTTCCATTTTGTCAGATGGTTTGAAAATCACTAAAAAAGTCCGAAGGAAAACGACGACTGAGAGACCGTTGTAGCAGTCTTCTCGTAAATTAATAAATGTGTTTCGGGTTCTAGATCAGATTTGACAAACTAGCCATCGTCTAGTCCGAAAATACGGATTTCAGTCCCTTTTGTCGAATCGTACAAAAATCACCAAAAAGTCCAGATGAAATCGACGACTAGGTGACCGTTGTAGCATTCTTCTCGTCAATTAATAATTTTGTTTTGTGTTTTGAATAAGATTTCAAAAACTAGCCATCGTTTGGTCTAAAAATACGAATATTGGTCCATTTTGTCTGATTGTACAAAAATCACATGAAAAGTCCAGATGAAATTGACGACTGAGAGACCCTTATAGCATTCTTCTCGTAAATTAATAAGTTTGTTTCGGGTTCCAGATAAGATTTCAAAAACTAACCATTGTTTGGTCCGAAACTACGGATTTTGGCCCATTTTATCGAATTGTACGAAAATCGCACGAAAAGTTCGGATGAAATCGACGACTGAGAGATTGTTGTAGCAGTCTTCTCGTAAATTAATAACTGTGTTTCGGGTTTCGGATCAGATTTAAAAAACTATCCATCGTCTGGTCCAAAAATACGAATTTCGGTGCATTTTGTCAGATGGTACGAGAAACGCCCGAAAAGTCCAGATGGAATCGACGACTAGGAGACCCTTGTAACATTCTTCTCGTAAATTAATAACTATGTTTCGGGTTCCTGATCAGATTTCAAAAACTAGACGTCGTTTGGTACGAAAATACGATTTTTGGTCCAATTTGTCGGATTGTACGAAAATCGCTCGAAAAGTCCTGATGAAATCGACGATTGAGAGACTCTTATAACATTCTTCTCATTAATTTATAACTGTGTTTTGGGTTCCGAAACAGATTTTAAAAACTATCCATCGTCTGGTCCAATAATACAAATTTCAGTTCATTTTGTCGTAAATTTAAATTTGTGTTTCAGGTTCTAGATGAAATATCAAAAACTAGCCATCGTCTAGTCCGAAAATACGGAATTCTGTCCATTTTGTCGAATGGTACAAAAATCCCTCAAAAAGTCTGGATGAAATCGAGGACCGGGAGACCTTTGTAGCATTCATCTCGTAAGTTTATAGCTGTGTTTCGAGATCCGAGTTAGATTTTGAAAAGTAGCCATTGTCAGGTCCAACAATACGAATTTCGGATCATTTTGTTGGATGGTACAAAAATCGCCCGAAAAGTCCAAATGAAATCAACGATCGGGAGACCGTTGTAGCATTCTTCTCGTAAATTTATAACTGTGTTTCGTGTTCCGGATCAGATTTCAAAAACTAGCCATCTTCTGGTATGAAAATACGGATTTTAGTCCATTTTGTCAGATGGTATTAAAATCGCCCAAAAAGTCTGGATGAAATCGACAACCAGAAGACCCTCTAGCATTCTTCTCGTCAATTAATAAATGTGTTTCGGGTTCCAGACCTGATTTCAAAAACTAGCCATCGTCAAGTACGAAAATACGGATTTCTGTCCATTTTGTCGGATGGTTTGAAAATCAATGGAAAAGTCCTGATGAAATCGCGAGCGGGAGACCCTTTTAGAATTCTTCTCGCAAATTTATTAATGTGTTTGGAGTTCCAGATCAGATTTCAAAAACTTGCCATCGTCTGGTCCGAAAATACGGATTTCTGTCTATTTTGTTGTATGGTACGAATATCACCCGAAAAGTCAAGATGAAATCGAAGACCGAGAGACCCTTGTAGCATTCTTCTCGTAAATTTATAACTGTGTTTCGTGTTCCGGATCGGATTTCAAAAACTAGCCATCGTCTGGTCCAAAAATACGGATTTCTGTCCATTTTGTCGGATGATTTGAAAATCCATGGAAAAGTCTTGATGAAATCGAAGAGCGGGAGACCCTTGTAGCATTCTTCTCGCAAATTTATTACTGTGTTTCGGGTTCCAGATCATATTTCAAAAAGTAGCCATCGTCTGGTACGAAAATACGGATTTCGGTCTATTTTTTCGGATGGTACGAATATCGCCCGAAAAGACAAGATGAAATCGAAAACCGGGAGACCCTTGTAGCATTCTTCTTGTAAATTTATTACTCTATTTTGGGTTATGAGTCAGATTTCGAAAAGTAGCCATTGTCTGGTCCAAAAAAACAAGTTTCAGTGCAAAAAGTCTGGATGAAATCGAAGACCGAGAGACCCTTGTAGCAGTCTTCTCGTAAATTAATAACCGTGTTTCGGGTTCCAGATCATATTTCAAAAACTAGCCATCCTTTGGTCCGAAAATATGGATTTCGGTCTATTTTGTCGGATGGTACGAATATCGCCCGAAAAGTCCACATGAAATCGACGACAGGGATACCCTTGTAGCATTCTTTTTGTAAATTTATTACTTTGTTTCGGGTTCTGAGACAGATTTCTAAAAGTGGCCATTGTCTTGTAGAAAAAAACTAGTTTCAGTCCATTTTGTCGAATGGTAACAAAATCGCCGAAAAAGTACGGATGAAATGGACGACTGGGAGACCCTTGTAGCATTCTTCTCGTAAAATAATAACTATGTTTCGGGTTTTGGATCAAATTTCAAAAACTAGCTATCGTCTGGTCCCCAAATACAAATTTATGTCCATCTTCTCGGATGGTAATAAAATCTCTCGAAAAGTACGGATGAAATCGACGACCGAGACACCCGTGTAGCATTTCGGTACAAATTTATGTCCATCAAATGGTCCAAAAATACGAATTTCAGTACATTTTGTAGGATATTACAAAAATCGCCGAAATGTCCAAATGAAATCGACGATCAGGAGACCCTAGTAGCATTCTTATCGTAAATCAATAACTGTGTTTTAGGTTCCTAATCAGATTTCAAAAACTAGTCATTGGATGGTACGAAAATCACCCAAAAAGTTCGGATGAAATCGACGATCGAGATACCCTTGTAGTAGTCTTCTCGTAAATTAAAAACTAGCCATCGAGTGGTCCAAAAATACAAATTTCGGTTCATTTTGTCGAATGGTACGAAAATCACCAAAGAAGTCCGGATGAAATCGACGACCCGGAGACGCTTGTAGCATTCTGCTCGTAAATTGATAACTTTTTATCGAGTTCTGGATCGGATTTCAAAAACTAGACATCGTATAGACTGAAACTACGGATTTCGGTCCATTTTGTTGGATGGTATGAAAATCCTTGAAAATGTCCGGATGAAATCCAAGACCGGGAAAATCCTTGAAAATTTCTGAATCAGATTTCCAAAATTAGCCATCGTCTTGACCAAAAATATGAATTTCAGTTCATTTTGTCAGATGGTACGAAAATCGCCCGAAAAGTCTAGATGAAATCGACGACTGGGAAACCCTTCTAGCATTCATCTCTTAAATTAGTAACTTTGTTTTGGGTTCTGGATGAAATTTTAAAAACTAGGCATCGTCTGGTCCGAAAATACGTATTTCGGTTCATTTTGTCAGATGGTTTGAAAATCTATCGAAAAGTTCGGATGAAATCAACGACTAAGAGACCCTTGTAGCAGTCTTCTCGTAAATTAGTAACTGTGTTTCAGGTTCCAGATTAGATTTCAAAAACTACACATCGTCTAGTCTGAAAATATAGATTTCGGTATATTTTGTCGAATGGTACGAATCTCGCCCGAAAAGTTCAAATGAAATCGACGACCGAGAGACCCTTGTTGCATTCTTCTTGTAAATATATTACTCTGTTTCGGGTTTTGAGTCAGATTTCCAAAAGTAGCCATCATCTAGTCCAAAAATATGAATTTTCGTTCATTTTGTCGGATGGTACAAAAATCGCCCCAAAAGTCCGGATGAAATCGACGACCAAGAGACCCTTGTAGCATGCTTCTCGTTAATTAATAACTGTGTTTCGGGTTTCGCATTGGAATTCCCAAACTAGCCATCGTTTGGTATGAAAATACGGATTTTGACCCATTTTGTCGGATTGTACGTAAATCGCACGAAAATTCCGGATGGAATCGACAATTGAGAGATCGTTGTAGCAGTCTTCTCGTAAATTAATAACTGTGTTTTGGGTTCCGGATCACATTTCAAAAACTAGCCATCGTCTAGTCCGAAAATGTAGATTTCGGTTCATTTTGTCGGATGGTACGAAAAACGCCCAAAAAGTCTAGATGAAATCGACGACATGGGAGACCCTTGTAGCAGTCTTCTCGTAAATTAATAATTGTGTTTCGGGTTCTAGATTAGATTTCAAAAACTAGCCATCGTTTGTTCCGAAAATACTGATTTCGACCCATTTTTTTGGATTGTACGAAAATCGCACGTGAAGTCCAGATGAAATCGACGACTAAGAGACCGTTGTAGCAGTCTCCTCGTAAATTATTAACTGTGTTTCGGTTCATTTTGTCAGATGGTACAAAAAACGCCGCAAACGTCAGATGAAATCGACGACTGGGAGACCCTTGTAGCATTCTTCTCGTAAATTAATAATTGTGTTTCAGGTTGCAGACTAGATTTTAAAAACTAGCCATCGTCTGGTCCGAAAATACGTATTTCAAACCATTTTGTTGGATGGTATTAAAATCACTAGAAAAGTCCGGATGAAATCGAAGACCAGGAGACCCTTGTAGTATAGGTGTGTTTCGGGTTCCGAGTCAGATTTCCAAAAGTAGCCATCATCCGGTCCCAAAATATGGATTTCTGTTCATTTTTTCAAATGGTACGAAAATTGCCTGAAAAGTCTAGATGAAATCGACAACATCGAAACCCTAATAGCATTATTCTCGTAAATTAATAACTATGTTACGGAATCCGGATGAGATTTCAAAAACTAGACATTTTCTAGTCCGAAAATACGGATTTTGGTCCATTTTATCGGATGGTATGAAAATCCCTTGAAACCCTCGAAGCATTCTTCTCGTAAACTTATAGTTGTGTTTCAGGTTCCGGGTCAGATTTCCAAAAGTAGCCATCATCCAATCCAAAAATACGGATTTCTGTTCATTTTTTCGGATGGTACGAAAATCGCCCGAAAAGTCAAGTGAAATCAACAACATGGAGACCCTTGTAGCATTCTTCTCATAAATTAATAATTATGTTTCAAGATCCGATTCAGATTTCAAAAACTAGACATCGTCTAGTCCGAAAATACGGATTTTGGTCCATTTTATCGGATGGTACGAAAATCGTCCGAAAAGTCCAGATGAAATCGACGACCGAAAGACCGCAAATTTATTACTGTGTTTCGGGTTCCGAGTCAGATTTCCAAAAGTAGCCATTGTCTGGTCCCAAAATACGAATTTCAGTCCATTTTGTAGGATATTATGAAACAAGCCCAAATTGTCTAGATGAAATCGACGATTTAGAGACCCTTATGACATTCTTCTCGTAAATTTATAACGATGTATCAAGTTGTTGATCATATTTAAAAAACTAGCCATCGTCTGGTCCGAAAATACGGATTTCGGTTCATTTAGTCGAATGGTACTAAAACCGCCCAAGAAGTCCAGATAACATCGATGACCGGGAGACCCTTATAGAATTCTTCTTGTAAATTAATAATTGTGTTTCAAGTTCCTGATCAGATTTCAAAAACTAGCCATTTTGTCGGATGGTATGAAAATTTTGGAAAAGCCCTGATGAAATCGACGACCGTGAGATCCTTGTAGCATTGTTCTCATTAATTTGTAACTCTAATTCCAGTTCTGGATGAGATTTAAAAATTTAGCGATCGACTGGTCCCAAAATATGGATTTTAGTCCATCACGTCAGATGATAAGAAAATCGTCCGAAAGGTCTGGATGATATCGATGGCCGGGAGAACCTTGTAGGATTCTTTTCGTAAATTTATTACTGTGTTTGGGTTTCTGAGTCATATTTCCAAAAGTAGCCATCGTCTAATCAAAAAATACGAATTTCAGTCCATTTTGTTGTATAGTACGAAAATCGCCTGAAAAGTCCAGATGAAATCGACGACCGGGAGACACTTGTAGCATTCTTCTAGTAAATAAATAACTGTGTTTCGGGTTCCTTTTCAGATTTCAAAACTAGCCATCGTCTGGTCCAAAAATACGAATTTCGGTCTGTTTTGTCGGATGGTACAAAAATCTTCCGAAATGTTTGGATGAAATCGATGGCCGGGAGACTGTTGTAGCATTCTTCTTGTAAATTAATAACTGTGTTTCGGGTTCCAGATCAGATTTCAAAAACTAGCCATCATCTCGTTCAAAAAAACGGATTTCAGTCCATTTTGTTGGATGGTACTAAATTCGCCCAATAAGTCTGGATATAATCGACGACCGAGAGACCATTTTAGCATTCTTCTCGTAAAATAATAATTGTCTTTTGGGTTCCGGATCACATTTCAAACACTGGACATCGTCTAGTCCGTAAATACGGATTTCGTTTCATTTTGTCGGATGGTACGAAAATTGCTTGAAAAAACCCGGATGAAATCGACGACTAAGAGACCCTTGTACCAGTCTTCTCGTAAATTAATAACTGTGTTTCAGGTTCCTGATCAGATTTCAAAAACTAACCATCGTGTGGTTCTAAAATACGGAATTCGGTCCATTTTGCCGGATGATATGAAAATCGCACAAAAAGTCCAGAGGAAATCGACGACCGGGAGACCCGTGTAGCATTCTTCTCGTAAATTAATAATTGTGTTTCATGTTCTGGATCAGATTTCAAAAACTAGCCATCGACTAGTCGGAAAATATGGACTTTGGTGTATTTTTTAGGATGGTATGAAAATCCCGGGAAAAGTCCGAATGAAATTGACGACCGGGAGAACCTTGTAGCATTCTTGTCATAAATTTATAGTTGTGTTTCGGGTTCCGAGTCAGATTTCTAAAAGTAGCCATCATCTAAGCCAAAAATATGAATTTCGGTTCATTTCTCGCATACTTAAAAAATCGCCCGAAAAGTCCAGGTGAAATCGACGATTGGGTGACCCTTGTAGCATTCTTCTTGTAAATTTATTACTCTGTTTCGGGTTCTGTGTCAGATTTCTAAAAGTAGCCATTGTCTGGTCCAAAAATACGACTTTCAGTCCATTTTGTAGGATAGTACGAAAATCGCCTGAAATGTCCAAATGAAATCGCAACCGGGAGGCCCTTGTAGCAGTCTTCTTGTAAATTAATAATTGTGGTTCGTTTTCCAGATTAGATTTCAAAAACTAGCCATCGTCTCGTACGAAAATACGGATTTCAGTCCATTTTGTTGGACGGTACTAAAATCGCCTAAAAAGTCCGGATGAAATCGACAACTAGGAGACACTTGTAGCATTCTTCTCATAAATTAATTACTGTGTTTTGGGTTCCTGATCAGATTTTAAAAACTAACCATCGTTTGGTCCCAAAATACGGATTTCGGTCTATTTTGTATACTGGTACGGATATTGTCCGAAAGGTCTGGATGAAGTCAATGGCCGGGAGACCCTTGTAGCATTCTTCTCGTAAATTAATAAGTGTGTTTCGGATTTCTGATCAGATTTCAAAAACTAGCTCTCGTTTGGTCCGGAAGTACGAATTTTGGTCCATTTTGTCGGATGGTACGATTATTGCCCGAAAAGTCTAGATGAAATTGACGACTGTGAGAGTCCCTTGTAGCATTCTTCTCGTAAATTAATAATTGTGTTTCGGGTTCCCGATCAGATTTCAAAAACTAGCCAACGTTTGGTCCAAAAATAAGGATTTCAATCCATTTTGTCGGATGGAACGAAAATCACCCAAAAAGTCCAGATGAAATCGATGACTGGGAGACTGTTGTAGCATTCTTCTCGTAAATTAATAACTGTTTTTCGGGTTCCTGATTAGATTTCAAAAACTAGCCGTCGTTTGGTCAATAAATACATATTTCAGTTCATTTTTTCGGACGGTACGAAAAATGCATGAAAAGTCCAGATGAAATTGACGATTAGGAGATCGTTGTAGCATTCTTCTCGTAAATTAATAATTGTGTTTCGGGTTCCTGATTAGATTTCAACAACTAGCCATCGTTTGGTCCGAAAATACGGATTTCGGTCCATTTTATCGGATGGTAAGAAAATCGCTCAAAAAGTCTTGATGAAATCGACGACAGAGAGACCCTTATAACAATCTTCTCATTAATTTATAACTATGTTGCAGGTTGCGAATCAGATTTAAAAAACTAGCCATCGTTAGGTCTTAAAATACACATTTCGGTTCATTTTTTCTGATGTTACGAAAATCGCCCAAAAAGTCCTAATGAAATCAACGACCGAGAGACACTTGTAGCATTCTTCTTGTAAATTAATAACTGTGTTTCAGGTTCCTAATCAGATTTCAAAAACTAACGATCGTCTAGCCCAAAAATACAGATTTCGGTCCATTTTGTTGGATGGTACGAAAATCGCTCGCAGTGTGAATGAAATCATTGACTGAGAGACCCTTGTAGCAGTCTTCTCGTAAATTAATAACTCTTTTCGGGTTCCAGACTAGATTCGAAAAACTAGCCATCGTGTGGTATGAAAATACAGATTTTGGTCCATTTTGTCAAATGGTACGAAAATCACCCAAAAAGTCCTCATGAAATCGATGACTGGGAGACCTTTGTAGTATTCTTCTCGTAAATTAATAACTGTGTTTGGGGTTCCGAGTAAGATTTCAAAAACTAGCAATCGTCTGGTCCGAAAATACTGGGTTTCGGGTTCTTGATCATATTTGAAAAACAAGCCATCATCTGGTTCGAAAGTACGGATTTCGGTCCATTTTATCGGATTGTACGACAATCACTCATAGAGTCCGAATGAAATCGACGACTGAGAGACCCTTGTAGCAGTCTTCTAAAAAATAATAATTGTGTTTCAGGTTCCAAATCATATTAGAAAAACTATCCATCGTAAGGTTTGAAAATACGGATTTTGGTCCATTTTGTCCGATGGTACGAAAATCACCCAAAAACTCCAGATGATATCGACGACTGGGAGACTGTTGTAGCAGTCTTCTCGTAAATTAAAAACTGTGTTTCGGGTTCCGAATCAGATTTCAAAAACTAGCCATCGTCTGGTCCACAAATACGGATTTCGGTCCATTTTTCGGATGGTACTTAAATCGTCGGAAAAGTCCAGATGAAATCGACGATCTGGAGACCCTTGTAGCATTCATCTCGTAAATTAATTGTTGTGTTTCGTATACCGAAACAGATTTAAAAAACTAGCCATCGTCTGGTCCGAAAATACGGATTTCGGTCCATTTTGTCATATGGTACGGAAATCGCTTGAAAAGTCCAGATGAAATCAACGATTGGGAGACCATTGTAGCATTCTTCTTGTAAATAAATAACTGTTTTTTAGGTTGCAGATGAGATTTCAAAAACTAGCTATTGTCTTGTCCGAAAATACAGATTTCGGTCCATTTTGTCGGATTATACTAAAATCGCCGGAAAATTCTGGATGAAATTGACGACCAGGACACCGTTGTAGCATTCTTCTCGTAAATTAATAACTGTGTTACGGATTCCAAAAAAAATTTCAAAAACTAGCCATTGTCTGGTCCGAAAATACGGATTTCGTTCTATTTTGTCAAATTGTACTAAAATTGTCGGAAAAGTCTGGACGAAATCGACGACCGGGAGACAATTGTAGCATTCTTCTCGTTAATTTATAGCTGTGTTTTGGGATTTGAGTTAGATTTCCAAAAGTATACATCATCTGGTCCAAATAAATGAATTTCGGTTCATTTTGTAGGATGGTGCGAAAATCACCCAAAAGTCCAGATGCATCGACAATCAGGAGACCCTTGTAGCATTCTTCTTGTATATTAATGGCTGTGTTTCGGATTCTGAAACAGATTTCAGAAACTTGCCATCGTGTGGTCAAAAAATACGGTTTTCGGTTCATTTTTTTGGATGGTACCAAAATCACCTGAAAAGTTTGGATGAAAACGACGAATGAGAGACCCTAGTAGCATTCTTCTCGTAAACTAGTAACTGTGTTTCAGGTTTTGGATTATATTTCAAAAACTAGCCATTGTATTGTTTGAAAATACGGATATCAATCCATTTTTTTAGAGGGTACTTAAATCGCTGGAAAGTCTTGATGGAATCGACGATTGAGAGACAATTGTAGCGTTCTTCTCGTAAATTTATAGTTGTGTTTCGGGTTTTGAGGTAGATTTCCAAAAGTAGCCATCATCTTGTCCAAAAATACGGTTTTCGGTTCATTTTGTCGGATGGTACCAAAATCACCTCAAAAGTCCGGATGAAAACTAATAACTATGTTTCGGATTCCGGTTCAGATTCCAAAAACTAGCGACTGTCTAGTCCAAAAATATTAAAATCGCCATTTTTATACTAAAATGTCATATGGTACTAAATTCGCCAAAAAAGTTCGGATGAAATCGACGACTGGGAGACCCTTGTAGCATTCTTCTCATAAATTAATAATTGTGTTTCGGGTTCCTGATCATATTTCAAAAACTAGCCATCGTCTGGTCAATAAATACGGATTTCGGTCCATTTTTTCGGATTGTACCAAAATCGTACGTAGAGTTCGAATGAAATAGACAACTTAGAGACCCTTATAGCCGTCTTCGCGTAAATCAATAACTGTTTTTTGGGTTCCGAACTAGATTTTAAAAACTAGCCATCATCTAGTCCAAAAATACGGATTTCGGTCGATTTGTAGGATGGTACGAAAATCGCCTGAAAAGTCCAGATGAAATCGACGACCGAGAGACCCTTGTAGCATTCTTCTCATAAATTAATAATTGTGTTTCGGGTTCCATATTAGATTTAAAAAACTGGATATCGTCTAGTCCGATAATACGGATTTCGAACCATTTTGTTGGATGGTATTAAAATCACTGGAAAAGTCCGGATGAAATCGACGACCAGGAGACACTTGTAGCATTCTTCTCGTAAATTAATAAATATGTTTCGGGATCGGGATCAGATTTCAAAAATTAGACATCGTCTAGTCCGAGAATACGGATTTTGGCCCATTTTATCGGATGGTACGAAAATCGCCCGAAAAGTCCAGATGAAATCGATTACCGAAAGACCCTTGTAGCATTCTTCTCATAAATTTATTATTGTGTTTCGTGTTCTGAGTCAGATTTCCGAAAGAAGCCATTGTTTGGTCCCAAAATACGAATTTCTGTCCATTTTGTAGGATAGTACAAAAATCGCATGAAATATCTAGATGAAATCGACGACTTAGAGACCCTTATAACATTCTTCTCGTAAATTTATAACGATGTTTCAAATTCCCGATCATAATTAAAAAACTAGCCATCACTGATTTTGGTCCATTTTGTCGGATGGTACGAAAATCGACCGAAAATTCTAGATAAATTGACATTTGGGAGACCCATGTAACATTCTTCTCGTAAATTAATAACTGTGTTTCGGGTTCCTGATCAGATTTCAAAAACTAGCCAACGTTTGGTCCCAAAATACGGATTTCGGTTCATTTTGTCCGATTGTACGAAAATCTCCAATAAAGTCCGGATGAAATCAAAGACTGAGTGACCCTTGTAACAGTCTTCTCGTAAATTAATAATTGTGTTTCGGGTTCCTGATCAGCTTTCAAAAACTAGCCATCGTCTGGTCCGAAGATACGGATTTCGGTCCATTTTGTCGGATGATACGAAAATCGCCCAAAAAGTCTAGATGAAATCGACGACCGGGAGACCCGTGTAGCATTCTTCTCGTAAATTAGTAACTGTGTTTCAGGTTCCGGAGCAGATTTCAAAAACTAGCCATTGTCTAGTCCGAAAATACGGAATTCGGTGTATTTTGTCGGATGGTATGAAAATCCCTGGAAATGTCCGAATGAAATCGACGATCGGGAGAACCTTGTAGCATTCTTCTTGTAAGTTTATAGTTGTGTTTGGGGTTCCGTGTCATATTTCCAAAAGTAGCCATCATCCGATCCAAAAATACGAATTTCGGTTCATTTTGTCGCATGCAACAAAAATCGCACGAAATGTCCTGGTGAAATCGACGACTGGGTGACCCTTGTAGCATTCTTCTAGTAAATTTAATACTCTGTTTCTGGTTCTGCTTCAAATTTCCAAAAGTAGTCATTGTCTAGTCCCAAAATACGAGTTTTAGTCCATTTTGTAGGATAGTACGAAAATCGCCTGAAATCTCCAAATGAAATCGATGGGCAGGAGACCTTTGTAGCATTCTTCTCGTAAATTAATAACTGTGTTTCGAGTTCCTGATCAAATATCAAATACTAGCTATCGTCTGGTCTGATAATACGGATTTCGGTTCATTTTGTCGGATGGTACGAAAATCGCTCGAAAAGTCTAGATGAAATTGACGACTAGGGGACCTTGTAGCTTTCGTCTCGTAAATTAATAACTGTGTATCGGGTTGCTGATCACATTTCAATAGCTAGCCGATGTTTAGTCTGAAAATACGGATTTCGGTCCATTTTGTCGGATTGTACAATAATCTCTCGTAAAGTCCGGATGAAATCAACGACTGAGAGACCATTATAGCATTCTTCTCGCAAATTAATAACTGTGTTTCGGGTTCCGGATCAGATTTAAAAAACTAGCCATCGTCTGTTTCGGTCTATTTTGTCGGATGGTACAAAAATTGTGCGAAAAGTCTTGATAAAATCGATGGCGGGGAGACCGTTGTAGCATTCTTCTTGTTGGATGGTACTAAAATCGCCCAAAAAGTCCGGATGAAATCGACGACCGGGAGACCCGTGTAGAAGTCTTCTCATAAATTAAAAACAGTGTTTCAGGTTCCTGATCAGATTTCAAAAACTAGCCATCATCTAGTCTGAAAATACGGAATTCGATGTATTTTTTCAGATGGTATGAAAATCCCTTGAAAAGTTCGAATGAGATCGACGATCGAGAGAACCTTGTAGCATTCTTCTCGTAAATTTATAGCTGTCATTCGGGTTCCGAGTCAGATTTCCAAAAGTAGCCATCATCCGGTCCAAAAACACAAATTTTGGTTCATTTCATCGCATGCTACAAAAATCGCCTGAAAAGTCCATGTGAAATAGACGACCGGGTGACCCTTGTAGCATTTTTCTTGTAAATTTATTACTCTGTTTCGGGTTCTAAGTCAGATTTCCAAAAGTATCCATTGTCTGGTCCCAAAATATGAGTTTCAATCCATTTTGTATGATTGTACAAAAATCGCCCAAAATGTCCAAAAGAAATCGACGACCATGAGACCCATGTAGCAGTTTCTTGTAAATTAATAACTGTGCTTCAGGTTCAAGATCAGATTTCAAAAACTAGCCATCGTCTCGTACGAAAATACTGAGTTCGGTCCATTTTGTTGGATGGTACTAAAATTGCCTAAATATTCCGGATGAAATCGACGACCGGGAGACCCTTGTAGCATTTGTCTCGTAAAATAATAATTGTCTTTAAGGTTCCGGATCAGATTTCAAACACTAGACATTGTCTGGTCCGAAAAAATGGATTTCGGTCCATTTTGTTGGATGGTATGAAAATCGTTGAAAAAGTCCTGATGAAATCGACGACCGGGATATCCTTGTAGCATTGTTCTCGTAAATTTATAACTGTGTTTCGAGTTCCGGATCAAATTTAAAAAACTAGCCATCGTCTGGTCCAAAAATACGGATTTCAGTCAATTACGTCGGATGGTAGGAAAATCTCCCAAAAGAGCTGGATGAAATCGATGGCCGTCAGACCCTTGTTGCATTCTTCTCGTAAATTTATTACTGTGTTTGGTGTTCCGAGTCATATTTCCAAAAGTACCCATCGTTTAGTCCAAATATACGAATTTCACTCCATTTTGTAGGATAGTACGAAAATCGCCTTAAAAGTCTAGATGAATTCCACGACCGGGAGACACTTGTAACATTCTTCTCGTAAATTATAACAGTGTTTCGGGTTCCTGATCAGATTTCAAAAACAAGCCAACGTTTGCTCCCATAATACGGATTTCGGTCCATTTTGTCGGATTGTAAGTAATTCTCCTGTAAAGTCCGGATGAAATCGACGACTGAAAGACCCTTGTAGCAGTCTTCTTGTAAATTAATAATTGTGTTTCATGTTCCTGATCAGATTTCAAAAACTAGCCATCGTCTGGTCCAAAAATACGGATTTCGGTCCATTTTGTCGGATGATTTGAAAATCGCCCAAAAAGCATTGATGAAATCAACAACCAGGAGACCCGTTTAGCATTCTTCTCGTAAATTAATAACTGTGTTTCAGGTTCCGGACCAGATTTTAAAAACTAGCCATTGTCTAGTCCAAAAATACAGAATTCGGTCTATTTCGTCGGATGGTATGAAAATCCCTTAAAATGTCTTAATGAAATCGACGACCAGGAGAACCTTTTAGCATTCTTCTCGTAAATTTATAGTTGTGTTTCGGGTTCCGAGTCACAGTTCCAAAAGTAGCCATCATCCGATCGAAAAATACGAATTTCGATTCATTTCGTCGCATGCTACAAAAAACGCCCGAAAAGTGCAGGTGAAATAGCAACTCGGTGACCCTTGTAGCATTCTTGTTGTAAATTTATTACTCTGTTTCGGGTTATGAGTCAGATTTCCAAAAGTAGCCATTGTCTGGTACAAAAATACGAGTTTTAGTCCATTTTGTAGGATAACACAAAAATCGCCCGAAATGTCCAAATAAAATCGATGGCCGGGAGACCCTTGTAGCATTCTTTTCGTAAATTAATAATTGTGTTTCGGGTTCCTAATCAGATTTTAAAAACAAGCTATCATCTGGTTCGAAAATACAGATTTCGGTACATTTTGTCGAATGGTACGAAAATTGACCGAAAAGTCTAGATGAAATTGACGACTTGGAGACCCATGTAGCATTCTTCTCATAAATTAATAATTGTGTTTCGGGTTTCTGATCAGATTTCAAAAACTAGGCAACGTTTGGTCCGAAAATACAGATTTCGGTCCATTAAGTCGGATTGAACGAAAATCTCTTGTAAAGTATGGATGAAATCGACAACTGAGAGACCCTTATAGCAGTCTTCTCGGAAATTAATAACTGTGTTTCGGGTTCGTGATCAGATTTCAAAAAGTAGCCATCGTCTGGTCTGAAAATACGAATTTTGGTCCATTTTGTCGGATGATACAAAAATCACCCAAAATGTCTACATGAAATCGACAACCGGGAGACCTGTGTAGCATTCTTCTCGTAAATTAATAACTGTGTTTCACGTTCCAGATCAAATTTCAAAAACTAGCCAATGTCTAGTCCGAAAATACGGAATTCGGTCTATTTTGTCGGATGGTATGAAAATCCCTGGAAAAGTCCGGATGAAATCGACGACCGGGAGAACCTTGTAGCATTCTTCTCGTAAATTTTTAGTTGTGTTTGGGGTTAAGAGTCATATTTCAAAAAGTAGCAATCATCTGGTCCAAAAATACGAATTTCAGTTCATTTTGTCGCGCGCTACAAAAATCGCCCGAAAAGTCCAGGTTAAATCGACGATCGGGTGACCCTTGTAGCATTCTTCTTTAAAATTTATTACCTTATTTCGGATTCTTAGTCAGATTTCCAAAAGTAGCCATTGTCTAGTCCCTAAATACGAGTTTCAATCCATTTTGTAGGATAGTACGAAAATCGCTTGAAAAGTCCAAATGAAATTAATGGCCAGGAGACCCTTGTAGCATTCTTCTCGTAAGTTAATAACTGTGTTTCGGGTTCTTGATCGGATTTCAAAAACTAGCTATCGTCTGGTCCGAATTTACGAAATTCAGTATATTTTGTTTGATGGTACTAAAATCGCTCAAAAGTCCGGATGAAATCGACGACCCGGAGACCCTTGTAGCATTCTCCTCGTCAAATAATAACAGTCTTTCGATTTCCGGATCAGATATCAAACACTAGCTATCGTCTGGTTCGAAAATACAGATTTCGGTCCATTTTGTCGGATGGTACGAAAATTGACCGAAAAGTCTTGATGAAATTGACGACTGGGAGACCCATGTAGCATTCTTCTCGGAAATTAATAACTGTGTTTCAGGTTCCTGTTCAGATTTCAAAAACTAGCCAAAGTTTGGTCCGAAAATACGGATTTCGGTCCATTTTGTCGGAT
The DNA here is from genome assembly GCA_037974735.1 of Cicer chorassanicum. Taxonomy (NCBI): domain Eukaryota; kingdom Viridiplantae; phylum Streptophyta; class Magnoliopsida; order Fabales; family Fabaceae; genus Cicer; species Cicer chorassanicum. The sequence continues at coordinate 20,705,827 of JBBPBP010000002.1, forward strand.
TGTACGAAAATATCCCGTAAAGTCCAGATGAAATCGACAATTAAGAGACCCTTGTAGCAGTATTCTCGTAAATTAATAACTATGTTTCGGGTTCCTAATCAGATTTCAAAAACTAGCCATCGTTTGGTAGGAAAATACGGATTTCAGTCCATTTTGTCGGATGATACGAAAAACGCCCAAAAAGTCTAGATGAAATCGACGACCGGGAGACTCGTGTAGCCTTTTTCTCGTAAATTAATAACTGTGCCTCAGGTTCCGGACCAAATTTCAAAAACTAGCCATTGTCTAGTCCGAAAATACGGAATTCGGTCTATTTTGCCGGGATGGTATGAAAATCCCTTAAAATGTCCGAATGAAATCGATGACCGGGAGAACCTTTTAACATTCTTCTCTAAAATTTATAGTTGTGTTTCGGGTTCCGAGTTACATTTCAAAAAGTAGCCATCATTCGGTCGAAAAATACGAATTTCGGTTCATTTTGTCGCATGCTACTAAAATCGCCAAAAGAGACCAGGTGAAATCGACGACTAGGTGACTCTTGTAGCATTCTTCTTGTAAATTTATTACTCTGTTTCGGGTTCTGAGTCAGATTTCCAAAAGTAGCCATTGTCTAGTCCCAAAATACGAGTTTCAATCCATTTTTTAGGATAGTACAAAAATCGCCTGAAAAGTCCAAAAGAATTCGATGGCCAGGAGACCCTTGTAGCATTCTTCTCGTAAATTAATAATTGTGTTTCGAGTTCTTGATCAGATTTCAAAAACTAGCCATCGTTTGGTCCGAAAATGCAAAATTCAGTATATTTTGTTGGATGGTACTAAAATCGCTCAAAAGTCTTGATGAAATCAACGACCGGGAGACCCTTGTAGCATTTTTCTCGTCAAATAATAACAGTCTTTCGATTTCCGGATCAGATATCAAACACTAGCTTTTGTCTGGTTCGAAAATATGGATTTCGGTCCATTTTGTCGGAAGGTACGAAAATCGACGACCGGGAGACCCGTGTAGCATTCTTCTCGTAAATTAATAACTGTGTTTCAGGTTCCGGACCAGATTTCAAAAACTAGCCATTGTCTAGTCCGAAAATACGGAATTCGGTCTAATTTCTCAGATGGTATAAAAATCCCTTAAAATGTCCGAATGGAATCGACGACCGGGAGAACCTTTTAGCATTCTTCTCATAAATTTAGAGTTGTGTTTCGGGTTTCGAGGTAACATTTCCAAAAGTAGCCATCATCCGGTCGAAAAATATGAATTTTGGTTCATTTTGTCGCATGCTACAAAAGTCTCCTAAAAGGTCCAGTTGAAATCGACGACCGGGTGACCCTTGTAGCATTCTTCTTGTAAATTTTTTACTCTGTTTCAGGTTTTGATTCATATTTCCAAAAGTAGCCATTGTCTAGTCCAAAAATACGAATTTCAGTCCATTCTGTAGGATAGTACGAAAATCGTCCGAAAGGTCTGGATAAAATCGGTGACCGGGAGACACTTGTAGCATTCTTCTCGTAAATTAATAATTGGGTTTTGGGTTCCTGATCAGATTTCAAAAACTAGGCAACGTTTGGTCCGAAACTACGGATTTCGCTCCATTTTGTGGGATTGTACGAAAATCTCCCGTAAAGTCCAGATGAAATCGACGACTGAGAGACCCTTGTAGCAGTCTTCTTGTAAATTAATAATTGTGTTTCGGGTTCCTAATAAGATTTCAAAAACTAGCCATCGTCTGGTTGGAAAATACGGATTTCAGTCCATTTTGTCGGATGATACGAAAATCGCCCAAAAAGTCTAGATGAAATCGACGACCAGGAGACACGTGTAGCATTCTTCTTGTAAATTAATAACTGTGTTTCAGGTTTCGGATCAGATTTCAAAAACTAGCCATTGTCTAGTCCAAAAATATGGAATTCAGTCTATTTTGTCGGATGGTATGAAAATCCCTTGAAAAGTTCGGATGAAATCGACGACCGGGAGAACCTTGTAGCATTCTTCTTATAAATGTATAGTTGTGTTTCGGGTTTCGAGTCAGATTTCCAAAAGTAGCCATCATCCGGTCCAAAAATACAAATTTCGGTTCATTTTGTCGCATGTTACAAAAATAGCCCGAAAAGTCCAGGTGAAATCGACGACCGGGTGACCCTTGTAGCATTCTTCTTGTAAATTTATTACTCTGTTTCGGGTTTTGATTCAGATTTCCAAAAGTAGCTATTGTCTGATCCACAAGTACGGATTTCAGTCCATTCTGTAGGATAGTACGAAAATCGTCCCAAAGGTCTGGATGAAATCGATGACCGGGAGACCCTTGTAGCATTCTTCTCGTAAATTAATAATTGGGTTTCGGGTTCCTCATCAGATTTCAAAAACTAGCCAATGTTTGGTTCGAAAATACAAATTTCGGTCCATTTTGTCGTATGGTTCGAAAATCGCCCAAAACGTTCTGATGAAATCTACGACCGGGAGACCCTTGTAGTATTCTTCTCGTAAATTAATAACTCTGTTTCAGGTTCCTGATCGAATTTCAAAAACTAGCCATCATCTGGTCCGAAAATACGAATTTCAGTCTATTTTGTCGGATGGTATGAAAATCGTCCGAAAGCTTTGGATGAAATCGATGGTCCGGGAGATCCTTGTAGCATTGTTCTCGTAAATTTATACCTGTGTTTCGAGTTCTGGATCAGATTTAAAAAACTAGCTATAGTCTGGTCCGAAAGGTCTGGATGAAATTGATGGCCGGCAAACCTTTGTAGCATTCTTTTCGTAAATTTATTATTGTGTTTGGTGTTCCGAGTCATATTTCCAAAAGTAGCCATCGTCTAGTCTAAATATACGAATTTCAGTCCATTTTGTAGGTCTGGATGAAATCGATGTCTGAATGAAATTGTCAAACTGTGTTTCAGATAAGATTTTAAAAACAAGCCATCGTCTGGTCCGAAAATACGGATTTCGGTCTATTTTGCCGGATGGTATGAAAATCGCCTGAAAAGTTCTGATGAAATCAACGACCGCGAGACCCTTCTAGCATTGTGCTCGTAAATTTATAGTTGTTGTTCGGGTTCCGAGTCAGATTTAAAAAAGTAGCCATTATCCAGTCAAAAAATACGAGTTTCGGTCCATTTAGACGAATGGTACGAAAATCGTCCAAAAAGTACGGATATAATCGACGAGTAGAAGAACCGTGTAGCATTCTTCTCGTCAAATAATAGTTGTGTTTCGAGTTCCAAATAAGTTTTCAAAAACTAGATATCGTCTGGTCCAAAAATATGGATTTTGATCCATTTTCTCAGATGGTACAAAAATCTCCCGAAAAGTTCGAATGAAATCGACGACCGGGAGACCCTTGTAGCAATCTTCTCGTAATTTTATCACTGTGTTTCGGGTTCCAGGTCAGATTTTAAAATCTAGCCATCCTCTCGTCCGAAAATACGGATTGTGCTCTATTTTGCCAAATGGTACTAAAATATTCCAAAAAGGCCGGATGAAATCGACGATAGGGAGACGCTTGTAACATTCTTCTCGTAAAATAATAACTGTCTTTTGGGTTCCGGATCAGATTTCAAACACTAGACATCGTCCAGATGAAAACGACGATTCAGAGAACCTTGTAGCATTCTTCTCGTAAACTAGTAACTGTGTTTCGGGTTTCGGATTAGATTTCAAAAACTAGACATTGTGTGCTCCGAAAATACAAATTTCGGTCCATTTTGTCGGATGGTATGGAAATCGCTTGAAAAGTCCGGATGAAATCGACGACCGGGAGACCCTTGTAGCATTGTTCTCGTAAATTAATAACTGTGTTTCGGATTCTGGATCAGATTTCAAAAACTAGCCATTGTATTGTCTGAAAATACAGATTTCAGTCCATTTTTTTAGATGGTACTTAAATCGCCGGAAAAGTCTGGATGGAATCGACGATTGAGAGACAATTGTAGCTTTCTTCTCGTAAATTTATAGCAATGTCTCGGGATTTGAGGTAGATTTCCAAAAGTAGCCATCATTTGGTCCAAAAATACGGTTTTCAATTCATTTTGTCGTATGTTACCAAAATCACCTGAAAAGTCCGGATGAAAACGACGACAAAGAGACCCTTGTAGCATTCTTCTCGTAAGCTAATAACTATGTTTCGGGTTTCGGATTAGATTTCAAAAATTAGCGACTGTCTTGTCTGAAAAATACGGATATTGGTCCATTTTGTCGGATGGTATTGATCATAGCACTTGGGCACATGTTTCTAATCCTTTTGTTTTAGTATTTTTAAAATCACTTTATAGCTTAGAATAATTTTTTAGCTTGTTTCTAAACTTTGGGTTGAAATTGAATTACAATTTTATTATTTGCATTTTAACCCCTGCTCGCTTTGTAGGCCATAACTTGAGCTCTGGATATCCGATTGAGGCATGCGAGCAGTCGTTGGAAAGCTAAAAATCAGAGCTACAACTTTTTTGTTGGAAAGAAATATGAATTCCGAATTTTACTGAGCCTAAATTACATATTTCGTAATCTGGACCTTCTTTGTAATAATTTAAATAACGGGCTACTTGTTTTAAAGGCCAAAAAACTCGAGCACTATATATTTTGGGATTTCTTTCTTTTCTTGCATCAGATTATTTTCGGACAGAATCATAATATAATATAAACATATTTTTATTTTCAATTTCCATGGAAGGCTAATTTTACAAGGTTAATCCACGAATTCAAGTTTCATCACACCTGGAGATTCAGGTTACATCATTGATTCTGATTTATGATTCTAATTTCGTTATTTGATTGTATTGATATTTCGATTGCTTAAATTGAATCTCAATAGGATCGATTATAGTTATTTGACATAATTTGGTTTCAATCTCTAATTAAATTATCATTCTGCGACGCTTGTCCGTTAATTGTAATATTTTGACGATTGTGATGCTTAATCTAGTCAATGAAACCGAATTCACAAAGGGTTGATTGTACGCTTGTTTGATCAATTCTATAGTCAAATAATAATGGAATCATGAATTAGAAATTATAGAATTTGTGATAGGTCCGAAGCTCGAATGAGTGGATTAATCGTTTTGCTCATCTGTCCAAACTATTTTTTAATTTCGATAAATCATTATCAAAACCCCCAATTTCGAATTTCAACCTGGTTAATATCGTTATATCAAGAGTCCTTGCGAAACGACTCGGGTTATTACCCTTTTCTGCACTTATTTTAAATCGTATTTAATCCGTGTGCGACAGCGGATCAAATTGGCGCCGTTGCTGGGGACTCTTTTATAATAATATTAACCAGTTTTAGAGTATTACTAACCATTCTAACAATTGTTTCTTTGTGCTTTGTTGTTCTACAGGTCAGATAGGGTTGTGCTAGCTCGTAGGCACGGTGCTAGTCCGAAAAATCCGGTTTTCAGGCGACTGTGGCGGATTCCTTCATCTGGACCATTTTTTTAATTTTTTTAATTTTCAATATTTTCAAAAAAATCCAAAAAAATTTGCGTTACCTTTATTTGATTTTTAGAGATTTTTGGTGGTATTTTTATATTTTTTTGATTTTATTTGATAGTGTTTTCGATTTTTCATTTTAATTTTAGCAATAGGGACATTGTTGGAATTTTCAGAATTGTGATTTTGCATTGTATTATTATGATGATGCATGACTAGGGCTAGTTCTGTAAATTTGCACCCCCTTGACCCTGAAATAGATAGGACCTTCCATTTACGGCGTAGACTTAATAGAGCTGCTGCTAGTGCTAACGTGTCAGATAGAGAGTTAGATAGTGATAGTGAAAAAAGTGACATTTTGCTGCACAATATGGTTGATATGAATAATAGAACTTTAAGACAACTTGCTGCACCTGATGTTACCTATAATGCATTGTGTATTGAATATCCTGAAGTTACTGTACCATTTGAACTTAAATCTGGTTTAATACACTTGCTTCCAAAGTTTAATGGTCTTGCAGGTGAGGATCCCCACAAACACTTGAAGGAGTTTCATATGGTGTGTTCTACCATGAAACCTCAAGGAGTCACAGAAGATCATATCAAGTTGAGAGCCTTTTCATTCTCACTTCAAGATGCTGCCAAGGATTGGTTATACTACCTTCAGCCAAGTTCTGTCACAAGTTGGAATGAATTGAAGAAATTGTTTCTAGAAAAATTCTTCCCTGCCTCAAGAGCTGCTTCAATCAGAAAAGAAATATGTGGCATTAGACAGATTGACAGGGAATCACTACATGAGTATTGGGAGAGATTCAAGAAATTGGTGTCTAGCTGTCCTTACCATCAGATTTCTGATCAATTGCTCATCCAGTATTTTTATGAAGGTTTGCTGCCTATGGATAGAAGTATTTTGGATGCTGCTAGTGGGGGAGCACTTGTCGATAAGACACCAGAAGAGGCAACAGCTTTGATTGAGAACATGTCCATTAATTCCCAACAGTTTACAACTAGAAGCAATTCAGCTGTTTTGACAAAGGGAGTGAATGAGATTCAAACTTCTTCCCACAAGAATCTAGAAAGCAGACTTGATGAGCTTACATCTTTAGTGAAGAAATTGGCAGTAGGTAAAGCCCAAGCAGTGGTATGTGGTATTTGCACTTCTCTAGAACATCCTACAGATTCATGTCCTACCTTGCAAGATGATCCAATTGCTGATGCTCCTCAAGCATATGCAGCAAACATATTCACCCCTCAAGCCAAAAGCTGTTGAAACACCAAAGGTATCTGAAACTGTTGTGAAAAATAACAAGGTTGCTGAAGAAATTTTGATACCTGAAATTGTGGGTGATGACCAAAATATACCACTTCCTTTTCCTCAAAGGGCGGTGAAGACTAAGAAAATGGACGAGGCAGATAGGGACAGGGAGATCTTGGATACATTTAGGAAGGTGGTAGTGAACATTCCCCTCCTTGAAGCAATTAAACAGATTCCGAGATATGCCAAATTTTTAAAAGAGTTGTGCACACATAAGAGGAGGTTAAAAGGTAATGAAAGAGTAAACATGGGGCGTAATGTTTCAGCCCTCATTCAGCCAATGCCCCAAAAATGCATTTCCATTCCATGTACCATAAGCAGTAGTCAGTTTGAAAATGCCATGTAAGATTTAGGAGCTTCTATTAATGTTAGGAGCCTCTATTTTTAACTCTCTTGCTCTTGGACCTTTACAGAGTACAGGTGTTACCATTCAACTCTTGGACCTCTATTTTTGAAAACTTCTCGAACTAAAATTGATGTACATGCTGGAATTCTATCCATGGAATTTGGTGATAACATTGTAAAATTTAACATCTTTGATGCTATGAAACACCCCATGGAAGAGCATTCTGTTTTTCAAATTGAATTACTTGCTGATTTGGTTGATGACACTTACCCTGATATGTTTACTGCTGATTTTCCTTCACTGTCTGATTTTGATGGTACTTTTATTTGTGAATTTTGCATAGATAATCAGTTGTGCTCTGTGTGTGCTGAGATTGAAGCTACTTTGCAGGTTGATCATTATGCTGATGTTGATACTTCTACTAACATAATTGATTTTGCAGACTTAGCTTCAGCGACTGATAACATACCCTCCATTGAGCAGCCACCGACTATAGACCTTAAACCACTTCCTGAAAATTTGAAATATGCATATTTAGATGGAAGTGACAATTTACCTGTGATTATTTCAGCTAAACTTGAAGATGAACAGGAAGAGAAGCTGTTGCAGATTTTGAGAAAACACAAGAAGGCAATAGGATGGACCTTGGCTGATATTCCTGGTATTAGCCCATCCATGTGCATGCATAAGATACTATTAGAGGATGGAGCAAAATCAATAAGGCAGCCCCAAAGGCGACTCAACCCATTAATTCTGGATGTTGTGAAAAAGGAAGTGACCAAGCTCTTGCAAGCAGGCATTATATACCCCATCTCTGATAGTCAATGGGTGAGTCCGGTGCATGTAGTTCCTAAGAAAACTGGACTCACAGTGGTTAAAAATGAAAATAATGAACTTATCCCCACACGAGTGCAGAACAGCTAGAGGGTATGCATCGATTACAGGAGACTAAACCACGCAACTAGAAAGGATCATTTTCCTTTACCATTCATTGATCAGATGCTTGAACGGTTGGCTGGTAAGTCACATTATTGTTTTCCTGATGGTTTTTCTGGTTATTTTCAGATCCATATTGCACCAGAGGACCAAGAAAAGACCACATTCACATGCCCTTTCGGCACATTTGCCTACAGGAGGATGCCCTTTGGCCTATGCAATGCTCCTGGAACTTTCCAACGCTGCATGATTAGTATTTTTGCTGATTTGATAGAAAGTTGTATAGAAGTTTTCATGGATGATTTTACTGTGTATGGTTCCTCATTTGATGTATGCTTGAACAATTTAGATAGAGTTTTGCATAGATGTATTGAAACTAACCTTGTACTGAATTATGAAAAATGTCATTTTATGGTTGAACAGGGCATAGTTTTCGGACATGTGATCTCTAAGAATGGGATGGAAGTGGATCCTGCCAAGATTGATGTGATTTCTAATTTACCTTACCCATCTTGCATCCGCGAGATTCGTTCTTTTCTTGGTCATGCAGGTTTTTACAGGCGCTTTATCAAGGATTTCAGCAAGATAGCTCTTCCGCTGTCGAATTTGCTGCAAAAAGATGTCAGTTTCACATTTGATGACAAATGCAAGAAGGCGTTTGATTGCTTAAAGGCAGCACTGACCTCTACTCCCATCATTCAGCCACCCAATTGGACCCTCCCTTTTGAAATTATGTGTGATGCGTCTAACTATGCAGTGGGAGCGGTTCTTGCACAAAGGGTCGGTAGGGCTGCCCATGTTATTTATTATGCTTCTAGAACTTTAGATTCTGCACAGGCTAATTACACTACCACTGAAAAGGAACTCTTAGCTATTGTTTTTGCTCTTGATAAGTTTAGATCATATTTGCTAGGTTCGAAGGTAGTTGTTTTTACTGACCATGCAGCTTTGAAGTTCTTGTTGAAGAAACCAGAAGCAAAACCGAGATTGATCCGGTGGATGTTGTTACTCCAAGAATTTGATTTAGAGATTAAAGATAAGAGTGGAGCTGAAAATCTGGTGGCAGACCATTTGAGCAGAATAGAACTGGATGAGGATCCCATCCCCATTCAAGATGATTTCCCTGATGAGCAACTGCTACAGTTGCGTGAGGTAATTCCTTGGTTTGTTGATTTAGTTAATTATCTAGTTGCTGGAGTCTTTCCCGCAGATGCATCCAGAACACAAATTCATAAACTTAAAAGTGATGCTAAATATTATGTGTGGGATGATCCATATCTGTGGAAATTCTGTAGTGACCAGGTGATTAGGCGATGTGTTCCCCACCATGAGGCTCAATCCATTCTTAAATTCTGTCATGCCTCTCAAGCTGGGGGACATTTTGGTCCTCAACGGACAGCCAGAAAAGTCTTAGACTCGGGTTTCTTTTGGCCCACTCTATTTAAAGATGCTTTTGAGACTTACAAAACTTGTGAACAATGTCAAATAGCAGGAACAGCAATCACTCGTCGGAGTGAGATGCCTCAACAACCTATGCTTTTCTGTGAAGTATTTGATGTGTGGGGCATTGACTTTATGGGCCCTTTTCTTGTATCTTTTGGTTTTGTCTACATTTTACTTGTTGTTGATTATGTTTTGAAGTGGGTGGAAGCAATACCCACTAGGACTAATGATTCTAAAGTTGTTGCAGGTTTTATCAGATCAAATATTTTTTGTAGGTTCGGAATACCCCGAGCCATCATAAGTGATCAAGGCACTCATTTTTGCAACTGCACCATGGACGCTTTGCTTCGGAAGTATGGGGTTGTGCACAGAGTCTCTACACCTTATCATCCCCAGACTAATGGGCAAGCTGAAATCTCAAACAGGGAAATCAAACAGATCTTAGAAAAGATGGTGCAGCCAAACAGGAAGGACTGGAGCCGTCGGCTGGAAGATGCTCTTTGGACTCACAGAACAGCCTACAAAACACCAATAGGAATGTCCCCTTATCGACTTGTGTTTGGTAAGGCATGCCACCTCCTAGTGGAAATAGAGCACCATGCTTATTGGGCTGTTAAGAGCTGCAACCTTGAGATGGAGAAATCAGGTTTGGAGAGAAAGCTTCAATTGCAACAACTTGAAGAGCTTAGACTAGAAGCTTATGAGAACTCTCGGATCTATAAAGAGAAAACTAAGTACTATCATGATAAGATGATTTCTAGCAATGAATTTTCCATTGGCCAAAAAGTTTTACTCTTTAACTCCCGTCTGAAAATTATGGCAGGTAAACTTCGATCCAAGTGGATTGGCCCTTTTGTTGTTACTAACACTTTTCCTCATGGTGCACTGGAAATAAAAAGTGAAAACACTGACAAAGTGTTCAAAGTAAATGGACAACGCCTCAAGCTATTCCATGAGAGCTCTGTGCTTGAAGATACTACCATAGAAGAACTCTCCTTGGAAAAGCCCACCTACACTGAAGATTGAACAGGGAGCTCCCTTTCCTTACTCTTAATTCATACTTGTTACTTTCATTGAGGACAATGTGTAATTAAAGTGTGGGGGGTAGTATTGAGGATTGTATTTGTTATAGGATTTTATTTAAAAAATTAAAAATTAAAAAATAAAATAAAATAAAATAAATAAATAAATAAAAATGTGCATTGCATTGCATGCTTTTTCATCAAATTTTGTGGTTGTAAATGTTGTGAGTTTGTTTGGACTGGCATGATTGGATATTATCTTTGCATTCTTGGTAAAATAAGTTGGATTAAAATGCTAAATTGCGTATCATTTGTGATAGGTCATTAACCCTTGTGAGATTTTGAGCCTATTATGAATGGAATACATTTTTCCATCTTCTTTTTTTTTGTGTGATATCTCACTCATGATTGCTAGTTACACTAGAACTTGACTTGACTCTTGTCCGCATGCATATATTGAAATGATCTAGGCATTTGTTTCTTGTTAAGCTACTAGCCAAATAAGCCTACCCTCCAATTAACCATTTGTTTAAGCCCTTTTAAGCCTAATTATCCCATTCTTTGTTATATAGCTCATTACAAGCCTAAAAGTGAAAAACAATGAATTGACCAAATCTGGGGGGATAAAGGAGTCTTTCCTTAAATAAGTGTGGGGGTGCTCAACTCAACTTGTTTGTTTAAATTTGAGGTTTTCAAAAAAAAAAGAAAAAAAAAAGAAAAAAAAAGAAGAAGAAAAAAGAAAAAAATAATAAAAAATAAAAAAATAAAAATTGAAATGAGAAATAAAATGAGGAAAATGGTTATGTTGTGAGTAAAGAGAGTTGATAATAAAAGTCAATGATACTTTGTTGAGTTACTTCTCAATGTTACTTTTCTCTCTTGATCATTACTCCTTTATCCTCTTTGATTTTTAGCCCTAGTCTCCTTAGGATTATCTCACCCTTACCTTGGCCACGTTACAACCTGAATAAAGACCTTTTGATCATTATGTGCATGTGTTTCAATTATAGATGTTAGAGGCTTGTCAAGCCTATGGTAGTGCTAGCTTTCATGATGTGCTTTGAGGGTAAACAGTAGCCCAAACACTTGAGTGATTGAGAGAATTTTATATCTTGTGAGGACTCTATCACTTATGATGCATTCTTTGGTTAATTTATCCTCTTGTTTGCCTTGGTGTGAAAATTATTCATGAATGTCATATTCCTTGAAGTTTGAATTTTTTTTTTTTGCTCACCACTTTGCATTCCTGAGAATATTTGGAATCCCATGCACTGCTTTGCACGGAGTGCAAAAGCTTAAGTGTGGAGGAATTTGATCATAGCACTTGGGCACATGTTTCTATCCTTTTGTTTTAGTATTTTTAAAATCACTTTATAGCTTAGAATAAATTTTTAGCTTGTTTCTAAACTTTGGGTTGAAATTGAATTACAATTTTATTATTTGCATTTTAACCCCTGCTCGCTTTGTAGGCCATAACTTGAGCTCTGGATATCCGGTTGAGGCATGCGAGCAGTCGTTGGAAATCTAAATATCAGAGCTACAACTTTTGTGTCGGAAAAAAATCTGAATTCCGAATTTTACTGAGCCTAAATTACAGATTTCGTAATCTGGACTTTCTTTGTAATAATTTAAATAACGGGCTACTTGTTTTAAAGCCCAAAAAACCCGAGCACTATATATTTTGGGATTTCTTTCTTTTCTGGCATCAGATTATTTTCGGACAGAATCATAATATAATATAAACATATTTTTATTTTCAATTTCCATGGAAGGCTAATTTTACAAGGTTAATCCACGAATTCGAGTTTCATCCCACCTGGAGATTTAGGTTACATCATTGATTCTGATTTATGAGTCTAATTTCGTTACTTGATTGTATTGATATTTCGATTGCTTAAATTGAATCTCAATAGGATCGATTATATTTATTTGACAAAATTTGGTTTCAATCTCTAATTAAATTATAATTCTGCGACGCTTGTTCGTTAATTGTAATATTTTGACGATTGTGATGCTTAATCCAGTCAATGAAACCGAATTCACATAGGGTTGATTGTACGCTTGTTTGATCAATTCTATAGTTTAATAATAATAGAATCATGAATTAGAAATTATAGAATCTATGATAGGTCCGAAGCTCGAATGAGTGGATTAATCGTTTTGCTCATCTATCCAAACTATTTTTTAATTTCGATAAATCATTATCAAAACCCCCAATTTCAAATTTCAACTCGGTTAATATCGTTATATCAAGAGTCCTTGCGAAACGACTCGGGTTATTACCCTTTTCTGCACTTATTTTGAATCGTATTTAATCCGTGTGCGACAGCGGATCAATATGAAAATCGTACGAAAAGCCCTGATGAAATCGACGACTGGGAGATCCTTGTAGCATTGTTCTCGTAAATTTATAACTGTAGTTCGAGTTCCAGATCAAATTGAAAAAACTAGCCATCGTAATGTCTGAAAATACGGATTTCAGCCCATTATGTTGGACGGTACGAAAATCGCCCGAAAAGTTCGAGTTAAATCGACGATCGGGAGACCCTTGTAGCATTCTTCTCGTAAATTAACAACTGTGTTTCAAATTCTGGATCAGATTTCAAAAAGTACAGATGAAATAAACGACAGAGACACCCTTGTAGCATTCTTCTCGTAAATAAATAACAGTGTTTCGGGTTCCGGAGCAGCTTTCAATCCATTTTATCAGATGCTACTAAAATCGCCCAAAAAGTCCGGATGAAATCGACGACAGGGAGACCGTTGTAACATTCTTCTCGTAAATTTATAGTTGTGTTTAGGGTTCCAAGTCAGATTTCCTAAAGTAGCCATCATCTAGTCCAAAAAAACAAATTTTGGTTCATTTTGTAGGATGGTACGAAAATCGCCCAAAAGTATGGATGAAATCGAAGACCGGGAGACCCTTATAGCATTCTTCTCCTAAATTTATAACAGTGTTACGGGTTCCGGATCAGATTTCAAAAAGTGGCCATCGTTTGCTCCGAAAATACGAATTTTGGTCCATTTTGTCGGAGGGTATGAAAATTGAATGAAAAGACCGGATGAAATCGACGACCGGGAGACCCTATTAGCATTCTTCTCCTAAATTTATAACTATGTTTCGGTTTCCGGGTGAGATTTCCAAAACAAGCCATTGTTTAGTCCGATAATACGGATTTCGGTCTATTTTGTCGGATTGTACGAAAAAATTGCCGGAAAAATCCGGATGAAATCGACGACCAGGAAACCGTTGTAGCATTTTTAACGTAAATTTATAGCTGCGTTTCGGATTCCGAGACAGATTTCCAAAAGTAGCCTTCATCTGGTCCAAAAATACGAATATCAGTTCATTTTGTCAAATGTTGCAAAAATCTCTTGAAAAGGCCGAATGAAATCGATGACCAAGAGACCCTTGTAGCATTCTTCTCCTAAATTTATAATTGTGTTTCGGGTTCCAAGTAAGATTTCAAAAACAAGCTATCGTGTGGTCCGAAAATATGAATTTCGGTCTACTATGTCGGATGGTACGAAAATCGCCCAGAAAGTCCAGATGAAATCGATGACTGGGAGACCCTATTAGCATTCTTCTCCTAAATTTATAACTATGTTTTGGGTTCCGAGTCAGATTTCCAAAACAACCCTTCGTCTGGTCTGATATATTGATTTCGGTCTATTTTGTCAGATGGTACTAAAATTGCTGGGAAAATCCGCATGAAATCAACGACCGGGAGACCCTTGTAGCATTCTTCTCGTAAATTTATAGGTGTGTTTCGGGTTCCGAGTCAGATTTCCAAAAGTAGCCATCATCCAGTCCAAAAAAATGAATTTTGATTCATTTTGTCGGATAGTACAAAAATCGCCAAAAAGTCTGGATGAAATCGACGACCGGGAGACATTTGTAGCATTCTTCTCGTAAATTTATAACTGTGTTTGTGGTTCCGGATCACATTTCCAAAACTAGCCATTGTCTTGTTCGAAAATACATATTTCGTTCCATTTTTTCAAAAGGTACTTAATTCGTCGGAAAAGTCCGAATGAAATCGACGATTGGGAGACCCTTGTAGCATTCTTCTCGTAAATTAATAGCTTTGTTTCGGATTCCGTAACATATTTTAAAAACTAGCCATCGTGTGGTCCAAAAATACAGTTTTTGGTTCATTTTTTCAGATGGTACCAAAATCACCTTACAAGTCCGAATGAAAACGACAATTGAGAGACCCTTGTAGCATTATTCTCGTAAACTAGTAGTTGTGTTTCGGGTTTCGTATTAGATTTCAAAAACTAGACATTGTTTGGTCTGAAAATACACATTTCGGTCCATTTTGTTGGATGGCATGGAAATCGCGTGAAAAGTCCGGATAAAATCGACGACTGGGAGACCCTTATAGCATTCTTCTCGTATATTAATAACTGTGTTTCGGATTTCCGGATCAGATTTCAAAAACTAGCCATTGTATTGTCCTAAAATACATATTTCGGTCCATTTTTTTAAATGGTACTTAAATGGCCGGAAAAGTCCAGATGGAATCGACGATTGAGAGACAATTGTAGCATTCTTCTCGTAAATTTATAGTTGTGTTTAGGGTTCCAAGTCAGATTTCCTAAAGTAGCCATCATCTTGTCCAAAAAAACGAATTTCGGTTCATTTTGTAGGATGGTACGAAAATCGCCCAGAAGTATTGATGAAATCGAAGACTGGGAGACCCTTATAGCATTCTTCTCCTAAATTTATAACAGTGTTACGGTACGAAAAGACCGGATGAAATCGACGACCGGGAGACCCTATTAGCATTCTTCTCCTAAATTTATAACTATGTTTCGGTTTCGGGTGAGATTTCCAAAACAAGCCATTGTTTAGTCCGATAATACGGATTTCGGTCTATTTTGTCGGATTGTACGAAAAAATTGCCGGAAAAACCCGGATGAAATCGATGACCAGGAGACTGTTGTAGCATTCTTAACGTAAATTTATAGGTGCATTTCGGATTCCGAGACAGATTTCAAAAAGTAGCCTTCATCTGGTCCAAAAATACGAATATCAGTTCATTTTGTCATATGTTGCAAAAATCTATTGAAAAGGCCGAATTAAATCGTTGACCAAGAGACCCTTGTAGCATTCTTCTCCTAAATTTATAATTGTGTTTCGGGTTCCAAGTAAGATTTCAAAAACAAGCTATCGTGTGGTCCGAAAATACGAATTTCGGTCCACTATGTCGGATTGTACGAAAATCGCTCGAAAAGTGCGGATAAAATTGACAACCAGGAGACCCTTGTAGCATTATTCTCGTAAATTTATAATTGTGTTTCGGGTTCCAAATCGGATTTCAAAAAACTAGCCATCGTCAGGTCCGAAAACATGGATTTCGGTTCATTTAGTCGGATGGTACGAAAATCGCCCGAAAAGTCCGACTGAGACACCGTTGTAGAATTCTTCTCGTAAACTAATAACTGTGTTTCGGGTTCTGGATCAGCATTCAAAATTCGCCATCGTCTGCTCCAAAAATACGGATTTCCGTCCATTTTGTCGGATGGTACAGAAATCGCTTGAAAAGTACGGATTAAACCAACGACCAAGACAGATTTACGGGTTCCAGAACTGTGTTACGGGTTCCATAACAGATTTACGAAAATTGACGACTGAGAAACCCTTGTAGAATTCTTCTCGTAAACTAATAATTGTGTTTCATGTTCCGGATTAGATTTCAAAAACTATCCATCGTCAAGTCCGAAAATACGGATTTCGGTCCATTTTTTCGGATGGTACGAAAATATCCCGAAAAGTCCGTATGAAATCAACGACTTAGAGACCCTTGTAGCATTCCTCTCGTAAATTTATAATTGTGTTTCGAGTTCCAAATCTGATTTCAAAAAACTAGTCATCGTTTGGTCCAAAAACATGGATTTCGTTCCATTCAATCGGATGATACGAAAAACGCGCGAAAATTCCAGATGAAATCGACGACTGAGAGACCCTAGTAGCATGCTTCTCGTAAATTAATAATTGTGTTTCGGGTTCCATATAAGATTTCAAAAAACTAGTCATCGTCTCTTCCGAAAATACGGATTTCAGTCCATTTTGTCGGATAATACGGAAATCACTTGAAAAGTCCAGATGAAATCGATGACCGAGAGACCCTTGTAGCATTCTTCTCATAAAGTAATAACTGTGTTTCGTGATAAGGATTAGATTTCAAAAACTAGCTATCGTTTGGTCCTAAAATACGGATTTGGGTCCATTTTGTCAGATTGTACTAAAATTGTCGGAAAAGTTTAGATGAAATCGACGACCGAGAGACCCTTGAAACATTCTTCTCTTAAATTCATAATTGTGTTTCGGGTTCCATAATAGATTTCAAAAACTAGCCATCGTCTACTCAGAAAATACGGATTTCGATTCAGTTTGTCGAATGGTACTTAAATCGGCAGAAAAGTCAGGATCAAATCTACGATCGGGAGACCCTATTAGCATTCGTCTCCTAAATTTATAACTATGTTTCGGGTTCTGGGTCAGATTTCAAAATCAAGCCATCGTTTGGTTCGAAAATACATATTTAGGTACATTTTCTCGGATGGTAAGGAAATCGCTTGAAAAGTCCAGATGGAATTGAAGACCAGGAGACCCTTATAGCATTCTTCCCGTAAATTAATAACTGTGTTTCGGGTTCCGAATCAGATTTCAAAAAGTAGCCATTGTTTGGTCCGAAAATACGGATTTCAGCCCATTTTTCTCGGATGGTACGAAAATCGCTCGAAAAACTCCAGATGAAATCGACCACCGGGAGACTCTTGTATTATTCTTCACGTAAAATTATGATTGTGTTTCAGCTTCTGGTTAAAAATTTAAAAGTTAGCCATCGTCTGGTCCGAAAATGCGGATTTCTGTCCATTTGGTTGGATGGTACGAAAATCGCCGGAAAAGTCCGGATGAAATTGACGACCAGGAGACCCTTGTAGCAGTCTTCTCGTAAATTTATAATTGTGTTTCGTGATCCAAATCGGATTTCAAAATACTAGCCATTGTCAGGTCCGAAAATATGGATTTCGGTTCATTTAGTCGGATGGTACGAAAATCATCCGAAAAGTACGACTGAGAGTACGTTGTAGCACTCTTCTCGTAAACTAATAACTATGTTTCGGGTTCTGGATTTCCGTCCATTTTGCCGGATGGTACGAAAATCGCTTGAAAAGTACGGATTAAATCAACGACCGGAAGACCCTTGTAGCATTCTTCTCGTAAATTAATAAGTGTGTTACGGGTTCCAGAACTGATTTCAAAAACTAGCCATCATCTGGTTCAAAAATAGGGACTTCGGTCCATTTTCTCTTATTGTACTAAAATCGATCGAAAAGTCTGGGTAAAATCGACGATTGAGAAACCCTTGTAGAATTCTTCTCGTAAACTAATAATTGTGTTTCATGTTTCGGATTAGATTTGAAAAACTAGGCATCGTCTGGTCCGAAAATACGGATTTCGGTCCATTTTGTCGGATGCTACGAAAATATCCAGAAGAGTTTGTATGAAATCAACGACTTAGAGACCCTTGTAGCATTCCTCTCGTAAATTTATAATTGTGTTTCGGGTTCCAAATCTGATTTCAAAAACTAGACATCGTTTGGTCCAAAAACATGGATTTCGTTCCATTCAATCGGATGATACGAAAATCGCGCGAAAAGTCCGGATGGAATCGACGACTGAGAGACCATAGGAGCATGTTTCTCGTAAATTCATAATTGTTTTTCGGGTTCCATATAGGATTTCAAAAAACTAGTCATCGTCTCTTACGAAAATACGGATTTAAGTCCATTTTGTCGGATGGTACGGAAATCGCTTGAAAAGTTCAGATGAAATCGATGACCAAGAGACCCTTTTAGCATTCTTCTCATAAAGTAATAACTGTGTTTTGTGATCTGGATTAGATTTCAAAAACTAGCCATCGTTTGGTCCTAAAATACGGATTTGGGTCCATTTTGTCAGATTGTACTAAAATTGTCGGAAAAGTTCAGATGATATCGACGACCGAGAGACCCTTGTAACATTCTTCTCTTAAATTCATAATTGTGTTTCGGATTCCAGAATAGATTTCAAAAACTAGCCATCGTTTACTCAGAAAATACGGATTTCGATCCAGTTTGTTGGATGGTACTAAAATCGGCAAAAAAGTCAGGATTAAATCTATGAACGGGAGACCCTATAAGCATTCTTCTCCTAAATTTATAACTATGTTTCGGGTTCTTGGTCAGATTTTAAAATCAAGCCATCGTTTAAGTCCATTTTCTCGGATGGTAAGGAAATCGCTTGAAAAGTCCAGATGGAATTGAAGACCGGGAGACCCTTATAGCATTCTTCCTGTAAAATTATAACTGTGTTTCGGGTTCCGGATCAGATTTCAAAAAGTAGCCATCATTTGGTCCGTAAATACGGATTTCAGCCCATTTTTCTCGGATGGTACGAAAATCGCTCAAAAACTCCAGATGAAATCGACCACTGGGAGACCCTTGTAGCATTCTTCAAGTAAATTTATAACTGTGTTCCGGGTTCAAAATCGGATTTCAAAAAACTAGCCATCTTCAGGTCCGAAAATATGGATTTCGGTCCATTTAGTCGGATGGTACGAAAATCGACCGAAAAGTCCGTATGAAATCGACGATTGAGAGACCGTTGTAGCATTCTTCTCGTAAACTAATAACTGTGTTTCGGGTTCTGGATCAGAATTCAATAATTGACCATCGTCTGCTCCAAAAATACGGATTTTAGTCCATTTTGTCGGATGGTCAGAAATCGCTTGAAAAGTACAGATTAAATAAACGACCGGGAGACCCTTGTAGCATTCTTCACGTAAATTAATAACTGTGTTACGGGTTCCAGAACAGATTTCAAAAACTAGCCATCGTCTAGTTCGAAAATACGAATTTTGATTCATTTTGTCAGATGGTACTTATATCGCCGGAAAAGTCAAGATTAAAACAACGACCGGGAGACCATATTAACATTCTTCTCCTAAATTTATAACTATGTTTCGGGTTCCGGGTCAGATTTCAAAATCAAGCCATCGTTTTGTCCGAAAACACATATTTCGGTACATTTTCTCGGATGGTACGGAAATCGCTTGAAATGTCTGGATGGAAATGAAAACAAGGAGACCCTTGTAGCATTCTTCCTGTAAATTAATAACTGTGTTTCAGGTTTTGGATCAGATTTCAAAAAGTAGCCACCGTTTGGTCCGTAAATACGGATTTCGGCCTATTTTTGTCGGATGGTACGAAAATCGCTCAAAAACTCCAGATGAAATCGACCACCGGGAGACCCTTGTACCATTCTTCACGTAAATTTATAACTGTGTTCTAGGTTCCAGTTAAAAATTCAAAAGCTAGCCATCGTTTGGTTCGAAGATGCGGATTTCTGTCCATTTTGTCGGATGGTACGAAAATCGCCAAAAAAGTCCTCATGAAATCGATCACTAGGAGACCCTTGTAGCATTCTTCTCGTAAATTTATAATTGTGTTTTGTGTTCCAAATCAGATTTCAAAAAACTAGCCATCGTTTGGTCCGAAAATACAGATTTCGGCCAATTTTTGTCGGATGGTACAAAAATCACTTGAAAAGTCTGGATGAAATCGACGACTAAGAGACCGTTGTAGCATTCTTCTTGTAAACTAATAACTGTGTTTCAGGTTTTGAATCAGAATTCAAAAACCTGTCGTCGTCTGATTCGAAAATACAGATTTCGGTCCATTTTGTCGGATAGTACGAAAATCGCCCGAAAAGTCTGGATGAAATCAACGACAGAGATACCCTTGTAGTATTCTTCTCGTAGTTCAATAACTGTGTTACGGGTTCCATAACAGATTTAAAAAACTAGCCATCGTTTGGTTCGAAAATACGGATTTTGGTCCATTTTATCGGATGGTACAAAAATCGCCCGAAAAATCTGGATAAAAGCGACAACTAAGAAACCCTTGTAGATTTCTTCTCGTAAACTAATAAATGTGTTTCATGATCCAGATTAGATTTCAAAAACTAGCCATCGTTTGTTCCGAAAATACAAATTCAACGACTTAAAACCCTTGTAGCATTCCTCTCGTAAATTTATAATTGTGTTTCGGGTTCCAAATCTGATTTCAAAAAACTAGCCATCGTTTGGTCCAAAAATATGGATTTCGTTCCATTTAGTCGGATGGTACAAAAATCGCCCGATAAGTCTGGATGAAATCGCAACTTAGAGACCCTAGTAGCATTCTTCTCGTAAATTAATAACTTTGTTTCGGGTTCCATATAAGATCTCAAAAACTAGTCATCGTTTGGTCCGAAAATACGGATTTAAGTCCATTTTTTCGGATAGTACCGAAATCGCTTGAAAAGTCCGCATGAAAATCGATGACCGAGAGACCGTTGTAGCATTCTTCTCATAAAGTAATAATTGTGTTTCGTGATCCGGATCAGTTTCAAAAACTAGCCATCGTTGGTCCTAAAATACGGATTTCGATCCATTTTGACAGATTGTACTAAAATACCCGAAAAAGTTCGGATGAAATCGACGACCGGGAGACCTTGAAGCATTCTTCTCGTAAATTGATAACTATATTTCGGGTTCCAGAATAGATTTCAAAAACTAGCCATCGTCTACTCAGAAAATACGGATTTCGATCCATTTTGTCGGATTGTACTAATATTGCCGCAAAAGTCAAGATTAAATCTACGACTGGGAGACCCTATTAGCATTTTCTCCTAAATTTATAACTATCTTTCGGTTTCCGGGTCACAATACAAAATCAAGCCATCGTTTGGTCCGAAAATACATATTTCGGTACATTTTCTCGGATGGTACGGAAATCGCTTGAAAAGTCTGGATGGAATTGAAGACAGGGATACCATTGTAGCATTCTTCCTGTAAATTAATAGCTATGTTTCAGGTTCCAGATCATATTTCAAAAAGTAGCCATCGTTTTGTCCGTAAATACGGATTTGGCCCATTTCTGTCGGATGGTACGAAAATCGCCAAAAAAGTTCGGATGAAATTGACGACTGGGAGACCCTTGTAGCATTCTTCTTGTAAATTTATAATTGTGTTTCGGGTTCCAAATCGGATTTCAAAAAACTAGCCATCGTCAGGTCCAAAAATATTGATTTCGGTCCATTTAGTCGGATGGTATGAAAATCGGCCGAAAAGTCCAAATAAAATCGACGACTGAGAGACCGTTGTTGCATTCTTCTCGTAAACTAATAACTGTGTTACGGGTTTCGGATCAGAATTCAAAAACTGGCCATCGTCTGTTCCAAAAATACGGATTTCGGTCCATTTTGTTGGATGGTACAGAAATCGCTTGAAAAGTACGGATTAAATCAACGATCGGGAGACCCTTGTAGCATTCTTCTCGTAAATTAATAATTGTGTTACGGGTTCATGAACAGATTTCAAAAACTAGCCATGGTCTGGTTCGAAAATACGGATTTCGGTCAATTTTGTCGGATGGTACGAAAATCGCCCGAAAAGTCTGGATAAAATCGACGACTGAGAAACCCTTGTAGAATTCTTCTCGTAAACTAATAATTGTGTTTCATTTTCCGGATTAGATTTCAAAAACTAGCCATGGTCTGGTCCTAAAATACGGATTTCAGTCCATTTTGTCGGATGGTACGAAAATATCCCGAAAAGTCCATATGAAATCGACAACTGAGAGAACCTTGTAGCATTTTTCTCGTAAATTAATAACTGTGTGTCGGCTACATTTATGATTTCAAAAAACTAGTCATCGTCTGGTCGGAAAATACAGATTTCAATCCATTTTGTCGAATGGTACGGAAATCACTTGAAAAGTCCGGATGAAATCGATGATTGAGAGACCCTTGTAGCATTCTTCTCATAAAGTAATAACTGTGTTTCGTGATCCGGATAAGATTTCAAAAACTAGCCATCGTTTAGTCCGAAAATACGAATTTTGGCCGAGTTTTGTTAGATGGTTCGAAAATCGCTCAAAAACTCTAAATGAAATCGACCACCGGGAGACCCTTGTAGCATTATTCACGTAAATTTATAACTGTATTTCATGTTCCGGTTAAAAATTCAAAAGCTAGCCATCGTCTGGTCCAAAAATGCGGATTTCCGTCCATTTTGCCGAATGGTTCGAAAATCGTCTGAAAAGTCTAGATGAAATTGACGACCAGGAAACCCTTGTAGCATTCTTTACGTAAATTTGTAATTGTGTTTCAGGTTCCAAATTGGATTTCAAAAAACTAGCCATCGTGAGTTCTGAAACCATGGATTTCGTTTTAATTAGTCGGATGGTACGAAAATCGCCCGAAAAGTCCGACTGAGAGACCGTCGTAGCATTCTCCTCGTAAACTAATAACTGTGTTTCGGGTTCTGGATCAGAATTCAAAAACTGGCCATTGTCTACTCCAAAAATACGGATTTCGATCCATTTTGTCGGATGGTATGGAAATCGCTTGAAAAGTACGGATTAAATCAACGACCAGGAGACTCGTAAAGCATTCTTCTCGTAAATTAATAACTTTGTTACGGGTTCCAAAACAGATTTCAAAAACTAGCCATCGTTTGGTTCGAAAATATGAATTTCGGTCCATTTTGTCGGATGGTACAAAAATTGCTCGAAAAGTCTGAATAAAATCGCACCTAAGAAACACTTGTAGAATTCTTCTCGTAATCTAATAAGTGTGTTTCATATTCCGGGTAAGATTTCAAAAACTAGGCATCGTTTGGTCCAAAAATACGGATTTCGGTCCATTTTGTCGGGTGGTACGAAAATATCCCGAAAAGTCCGTATGAAATCAACGACATAGAGACCCTTGTAACATTCCTCTCATAAATTTATAATTGTGTCTCGTGTTCCAAATCTGATTTAAAAAAACTAGCCATCGTTTGGTCCGAAAATACGGATTTCGGCCAATTTTTGTCGGATGGTACGACAATCGCCCGAAAAGTCCGGATGAAATTGATGATTGAGAGACCGTAGTTGCATTCTTCTTGTAAACTAATAACTGTGTTTCGGGTTCTAGATCAGAATTCAAAAACATGCCGTCGTCTGCTCCAAAAATACAGATTTCGGTCCATTTTGTCGGATTGTATGAAAATCGCCCGAAAAGTTTGGATGAAATCGACGACTGAGAGACCCTTGTAGCATTCTTCTCGAAATTTAAAAACTTTGTTACGGGTTCCATAACAGATTTCCAAAACTAGCCATCGTTTGGTTCGAAAATACGGATTTTGGTCCATTTTATCGGATGGTGCAAAAATTGCAGAAAAATTCGGATAAAATCGACAACTGAGAAACCCTTGTAGATTTCTTCTCGTAAACTAATAACTATGTTTCATGTTCCGGATTAGATTTCAAAAACTAACCATCATTTGGTCCAAAAATACGAATTCGGTCAATTTTGTCGGATGGTACGAAAATATCCCGAAAAGTACGTATGAAATCAATGACTTAGAGACCCTTGTAGCATTCCTTTCGTAAATTTATAATTTTGTTTCGGGTTCCAAATCTGATTTCAAAAAACTAGCCATTGTTTGGTCCAAAAAGATGGATTTCGTTCTATTTAGTCGGATGATACGAAAATCGCCCGAATAGTCTGGATGAAATCGACGATTGAGAGACCCTTGTAGCAATCTTTTCGTAAATTAATAACTGTGTTTCGGGTTCCATATAAGATTTCAAAAAAACTAGTCATCGTCTGGTCTTAAAATACGGATTTAAGTCCATTTTGTCAAATGGTACAAAAATCGCTTGAAAAGTCCGGATGAAATCGATGACCGAGAGACCCTTGTAGCATTCTTCTCATAAAGTAATAACTGTGTTTCGTGATCCGCATCAGATTTCAAAAACTAGCCATCCTTTGCTCCTAAAATACAGATTTCGGTCCATTTTGTCAGATTGTACTAAAATCGCCGGAAAAGTTCGGATGAAATCGATGATCGGGAGACCCTTGTAGCATTTTTCTTGTAAATTAATAGCTGTGTTTTGGGTTCTGAGTTAGATTTCCAAAAGTAACCATCATGTAGTCCAAAAAAACGAATTTCGGTTCATTATGTCAGTTGGTACGAAAATCGTCCAAAATTCCGGATCAAATCGACGACCGAGAGACCCTTGTAGCATTCTTCTCGTAAACTAATAACTGTGCTTCGGGTTCCAGAATAGATTACAAAAACTAGCCATCGTCTACTCAGAAAATACAGATTTAGATCCATTTTGTCAGATGGTACTAAAATCGAAGGAAAAGTCATGATTACATCTACGACCGGGAGACCCTATTAGCATTCTTCTCCTAAATTTATAACTATATTTCGGGTTCCGGGTCAGATTTCAAAATTAAGCCATCGTTTGGTCCGAAAATACATATTTAGGTACATTTTCTCGGATGGTACGGAAATCGCTTGAAAAGTCCGGATGGAATTGAAGACCGGGAGACCCTTGTAGCATTCTTCCCGTAAACTAATAGCTGTGTTTCGGGTTCCGGATCAGATTTCAAGAAGAAGTCATCGTTTGGTCTGAAAATACGGATTTCGGCCAAATTTTGTCGGATGGTACGAAAATCGCCTGAAAAGTCCGGATGAAATTGACGATTGAGAGACCGTTGTAGCATTCTTCTTGTAAACTAATAACTGTGTTTCGGGTTCTGGATCAGAATTCAAAAACATGCCGTCGTCTGCTCCAATAATACAGATTTTGGTCCATTTTGTCGGATTGTATGAAAATCGCCCGAAAAGTCTGGATGAAATCGACGACAGAGAGACCCTTGTATCATTCTTCTCGTAATTTAAAAAACATTGTTACGGGTTCCATAACAGATTTCCAAAACTAGCAATCGTTTGGTTCGAAAATACGGATTTTGGTCCATTTTATCGGATGGAGCAAAAATCGCCAGAAAAATCTGGATAAAATCGACAACTGAGAAACCCTTGTAGATTTCTTCTCGTAAACTAATAACTATGTTTCATGTTCCGGATTAGACTTCAAAAACTAGCCATCATTTGGTCCGAAAATACGAATTCGGTCAATTTTGTCGGATGGTACGAAAATATCCCGAAAAGTCCGTATGAAATCAACGACTTAGAGACCCTTGTAGCATTCCTTTCGTAAATTTATAATTTTGTTTCGGGTTCCAAATCTGATTTCAAAAAACAAGCCATCGTTTGGTCCAAAAAGATGGATTTCGTTCCATTTAGTCGGATGGTACGAAAATCGCTCGAAAAGTCTGGATGAAATCGACGACTGAGAGACCCTTGTAGCAATCTTTTCGTAAATTAATAACTGTGTTTTGGGTTCCATATAAGATTTCAAAAAAAATAGTCATCGTCTGGTCTTAAAAAACGGATTTAAGTCGATTTTGTCGAATGGTACAAAAATCGCTTGAAAAGTCCGGATGAAATCGATGACCGAGAGACCCTTGTAGCATTCTTCTCATAATGTAATAACTGTGTTTCGTGATCCGCATCAGATTTCAAAAACTAGCCATCCTTTGGTCCTAAAATACAGATTTCGGTCCATTTTGTCAGATTGTACTAAAATCACTGGAAAAGTTCGGATGAAATCGATGACCGGGAGACCCTTGTAGCATTTTTCTCGTAAATTAATAGCTGTGTTTTGGGTTCTGAGTTAGATTTCCAAAAGTAACCATCATGTAGTCCAAAAAAACGAATTTCGGTTCATTTTGTCAGATGGTACGAAAATCGTCCAAAATTCCGGATCAAATCGACGACCGGGAGACCCTTGTAGCATTCTTCTCGTAAACTAATAACTGTGCTTCGGGCTCCAGAATAGATTACAAAAACTAGCCATCGTCTACTCAGAAAATACAGATTTCGATCCATTTTGTCGGATGGTACTAAAATCGAAGGAAAAGTCATGATTACATCTACGACCGGGAGACCCTATTAGCATTCTTCTCCTAAATTTATAACTATGTTTCGGGTTACGGGTCAGATTTCAAAATCAAGCCATCGTTTGGTCTGAAAATACATATTTAGGTACATTTTCTCGGATGGTACGGAAATCGCTTGAAAAGTCCGGATGGAATTGAAGACCGGGATACCCTTGTAGCATTCTTCCCTTAAATTAATAGCTGTGTTTCGGGTTCCAGATCAGATTCAAAAAGTAGCCATCGTTTGGTCCAAAAATACGAATTTCGCTCCATTTTGTCAAATTGTACTAAAATCGCCGGAAAAGTTCGAATGAACTCGACGACCGGGAGACCCTTGTAGCATTCTTCTCGTAAATTAATAATTGTGTTACGGATTTCGGTCCATTTTGTTGGATGGTACGAAAATCGCCGAAAAGTCTGGATAAAATCGACGACTGAGAAACCCTTGTAGCATTCTTCCTGTAAATTAATAATCTGTGTTTCGGGTTCCGGATCAGATTTCAAAAAGTAGCCATGGTTTGGTCCAAAAATACGGATTTCATCCCATTTTTGTCGGATGGTATGGAAATCGCTTGAAAAGTACGGATTAAATCAACGACTGGGAGACTCTTGTAGCATTCTTATCGTAAATTAATAACTGTGTTACAGGTTCCATAATAGATTTCAAAAACTAGCCATCTTTTGGTCCAAAAACATGGATTTCGTTCCTTTTAGTCGGATGGTACGAAAATCGCCCGAAAAGTCTGAATGAAATCGATGACTGAGAGACCCTTGTAGCATTCTTCTCGTAAATTAATAACTGTGTTTCGGGTTCCATATAAGATTTTAAAAAACTAGTCATCGTCTGGTCAGATAATACGGATTTCACTCCATTTTGTCCGATGGTACTGAAATCGCTTGAAAAGTCTGAATGAAATCGATAACCGAGAGACCCTTGTAGCATTCTTCTCATAAGGTAATAACAGTGTTTCGTGATCCGGATAAGATTTCAAAAATTAGCCATCAATTGGTCCTAAAATACGGATTTCGGTCCATTTTGTCAGATTGTATTAAAATCGCAAGAAAAGTTCAAATGAAATCGACGACCGGGAGACCCTTGTAGCATTCTTCTCGTAAATTGATAATTGTGTTTCGGGTTCCAGAACATATTTCAAAAACAAGCCATGGTCTACTCAGAAAATATGGATTTCGATCCATTTTGTCGGATGGTACTAAAATCGCTGAAAAAGTCAGGATTAAATCTACGACCAGGAGACCCTATTAGCATTCTTCTCTTAAATTTATAACTATGTTTTGGGTTCCGGGTCAGATTTCAAAATCAAGCCATCGTTTGGTCCGAAAATACATATTTCGGTACATTTTCTTGGATGGTACGAAAATCATTTGAAACGTCCGTGTTAATTCGAAGACTGGGAGGCCCTTGTAGCATTCTTCTCGAAAATTAGTAATTGTGTTTTGAATTCTGGATTAGATTTTGAAAAAGTAGCAATCGCTTGGTCCGAAAATACGGATTTCGGTCCCTTTTTGTCGGATGGTATGAAAATTGCTCGAAAAGTCCAGAAGAAATCGACGATCGGGAGACCATTGTAGCTTTCTTCTCGAAAATTAATAATTTTGTTTCGGATTCGAGAACAGATTTCAAAAACTAGTGATCGTCTGTCCCGAAAATACGGATTTCGGTCCAATTTGTCGGATGGTACGATAATTGCCTGAAATGTCCGGATGAAATCGACATTTGAGAGACCCTTGTAGCATTCTTCTCATAAACTAATAAATGTGTTTCAGGTTTGGAATTAGATTTCAAAAACTAACCATCGCGTGTTCTGAAAAAATGGATTTCGGTCCATTTTGTCGGATGGTATGGAAATCGCTTGAAAAGTACAGATTAAATCAACGACCGGGAGACCCTTGTAGCATTCTTCTCGTAAATTAAAAATTGTGTTTCGAGTTACGGAACAGATTTAAAAAACTAAACATCGTATGGTCCGAAAAAACGGATTTCGATCAATTTTGTCAAATGGTATGAAAATCGACCAAAAAGTCTGGATGAAATCGATGATCGGGAGACCGTTGTCGCATTCTTATCATAAATTTATAATTTTGTTTTGGGTTCAAGAACCAATTTCAAAATTAAGCCATCGTTTGGTCCGAAAATACGGATTTTGTTCCATTTTGGCGGATGGTAGGAAAATCGCTTGAAAAATCGACGATCGAGAGACCCTTGTAGCATTCTTCTCGTAAATTAATAACTGTGTTTCGGATTCTGAAACAGATTTCAAAAACTGGCCATCGTTTGGTCTGAAAATTCGGATTTTGGTCCATTTTGTCGGATGGTACTAAAATCTCTTGAAACGTCCGGATGAAATCGACAATCGGGAGACCTTTGTAGCATTCTTCTCGTAAATTTATAGATGTGTTTCGGGTTCCGATTCAAATTTCAAAAACATGCTATCGTTTGGTCCGAAAATACGAATTTCGGTACCTTTTGTCGGATGGTACGGAAATCGTTTTAAAAGTCCTTATGAAATCGAAGATCATGAGACCCTTGTAGCATTTTGTTCCATTTTTTTGGATGGTTTGGAAATCGCTTGAAAAGTTCGGATGAAATCGACGAGAGGAGACCCTTGTAACATTCTTCTCGTAAATTAAGAACAGTGTTTCGGGTTCCGGATCATATTTAAAAAACTAGCCATTGTCTTGTCCGAAAATACGGATTTTGGTCCATTTTATCGGATGGTACTAAAATTGCCGGAAAAGTCCGAAAGAAATCGACGACCGGGAGATCCTTGTAGCATTATTCTCATAAATTAATAACTGTGATTCAGATTCTGGTTTATATTTCCAAAACTAGACATCATCTGGTACGAAAATACGGATTATCGATCCATTTTATCAGATGGTACGAAAATCGCCCAAAAATTCCGGATGAAATCCAGGATCAGGAGACCTTTGTAGCATTCTTCTCATAAATTTATAACTGTGTTTCGGGTTCTTGAACAGATTTCAAAAACAAGCCATTGTTTGAACCGGAAATACGGAAATCGATGACCGGGAGACCCTTGTAGCATTCTTCTCGTAAATTTATAATAGTGTTTCAGGTTCTGAGTTAGATTTCAAAAACATGCTATCGTTTGGTTTGAAAATACCGATTTCAGTCCGTTTTGTAGGATGATACGAAAATTGCAGGAATTGTCCAGATGAAATCGATGTCCAGGAGACCCTTGTAGCATTCTACTCATAAATTAATAACTTTGTTTCGGGTTCCAAAACAGATTTCAAAAAACTACCCATCGTTTCGTCCGAAAATACAGAGTTTGGTCCATTTTGTCGGATGGTATGAAAATCGCCAGAAAAGTTCGAATGAAATCGACAACGGAGAGACCTTTGTAGCATTCTTCTGGTAAATAATATATGTGTTTTAGGTTTCGAATTATATTTCAAAAACTAGACATCGTTTGGTCCAAATATACAGATTCAGTTCATTTTGATGGATAGTACCGAAATCGCTTGGAAAGTACGGGTGAAATCAACGACTGGGAGACCCTTGTAGCATTCTTCTCGTAAATTAATAGCTGTGTTTTGGGTTCTGAGTTAGATTTCCAAAGTAACCATCATGTAGTCCAAAAAAACAAATTTTGGTTCATTTTGTCAGATGGTACGAAAATCGTCCAAAATTCCGGATCAAATCGACGTTCGGGAGACCCTTGTAGCATTCTTCTCGTAAACTAATAACTGTGTTTCGGGTTTCGAATTAGAATTCAAAAACTAGACATAGTCTGGTCCTAAAGTATGGATTTCGGTCTATTTTGTCGGAAGATACGGAAATCGCTTGGAAAGTACGAATGAAATCAACGACCTGGAGACCCTTGTAGCATTCTTCTCGTAAATTAATAATTGTGATTCATGTTCCGGATTAGATTTCAAAAACTAATTATCGTCTAGTCCGAAAATACGGATTTCGAACCATTTTATCAGATGGTACGAAAATCGACTAAAAAGTCAAGATGAAATCGACGAATGAGAGACCCTTGTAGCATTCTTCTCGTAAACTAATTCTGTGTTTCGGGTTTGGAGTTAGATTTCAAAAACTAGACATCGTCTGGTTCGAAAATACAGATTTCGATCCAATTTGTTGGATGGTACGGAAGTCGCTTGAAAAGTACAGATGAAATCAACGACCGGGAGACACTTGTAGCCTTCTTTTCGTACATTAATAACTGTGTTTTGGGTTCCAGAACAGAGTTCAAAAACTAGCCATTGTCTTGTCCGAAAATACATATTTCGGTCTATTTTGTCACATGGTACTAAAATCGCCGGAAAAGTCTGGAAATCGATGACGGGGCGACCTTTGATGCATTCTTCTTAATTTTGTAAATTTATAGATGTGTTTCGGGGCGACCAAAGTAGCCATCATCTACTCCAAAAAAACGAATTTCGGTTAATATTGTCTGACGGTACGAAAATCGTCGGAAAGTCCGGATGAAATCGACGACCTGGAGACCTTTGTAGAATTCTTCTCGTAAATTAATAACTGTGTTTCGGGTTCCGGAACAGATTTCAAAAACTAGCCATCGTCTGGTTCGAAAATACAGATTACGGTCCATTTTGTTGGATGGTATAAAAATCACATGAAAAGTCCGAATGAAATCGATGGTTGAGACTCCCTTGTAGCATTCTTCTCGTAAACTAATAACTGTGTTTTTGTTTCCGGATCAGATTTCTAAAACTAGCCATCGTCTGGTCTGAAAATACTGATTTCGGTCAATTTTTTTCGGATGGTAAAAACATCGCCTAAAAAGTCTAGTTGAAATCGATGACCGGGAGACCCTTGTAGCATTCTTCTCGTAAATTAATAACTGTGTTTCAAGTTCCGAGTCAGATTTCAAAAACAAGCTATTGTTTTGTCCGAAAATACTGATTTCGGTACATATTGTCGAATGGCACGTAAATCACTTTAAAATTCCAGATGAAATTGATAACCAGGAAACCCTTGTGACATTCTTCTCGTATATTAATAAATGTGTTTCAGGTTCTGGATCTGATCTCGAAAAGTAGCCATCATTTGGTCTGAAAATACGGATTTCGTTCCATTTTTGTCGGATGGTACGAAAACCACTCTAAAAGATCGCTTGAAATCGACGACCGAGAGACCATTGTAGCATTCTTCTCGTAAATTAATAATTATGTTTCGGGTTCCGGATCAGATTTCAAAAAGTAGCCATCGTTTCGTTTGAAAATACGGATTTCGGTCCATTTTTGTCGCATGATACAAAAATTGCTCGATAAGTCCGGATCAAATCGCAACTGGGAGACACTTGTAGCATTCTTCTCCTAAATTAATAAATGTGTTTCTGGTTCCAGATAAGATTTCAGAAAAGTAGCCATCGTCTGGTTCGAAATTACGGATATCGGTCCATTTTGTCGAATGGTATGGAAATCGCTTGAAAAGTCTTGATAAAATCGACGACTTGGATTCCCTTGTAGCATTCTTATCATAAATTAATAATTGTGTTTCAGGTTTCGGATCCGATTTCAAAAACTAGCCATCGTCTGTTCTGAAAATACGAATTTCGGTCTATTTTGTCGAATTGTATTAAAATCGCCGGAAAAGTCCAAATGAAATCGACGACCGGGACACCCTTGTAGCATTCTTCTCGTAAATTAATAACTGTGTTTCGGGTTCCGAGTCAGATTTCAAAAACAAGCTATCGTTCGGCCCCAAAATACTGATTTCGGTACATATTGTCGAATGGCACGGAAATCGCTTTAAAAGTCCAAATGAAATCGATGACTAGGAAACCCTTGTAGCATTCTTCTCGTATATTAATAAATGTATTTCAGGCTCCGGATCAGATTTCAAAAAGTAGCCATCATTTGGTCTGAAAATACGGATTTCTGTCCATTTTTGTCGGATGGTACAAAAACCACTCCAAAAGATCGCATGAAATCGACGTCCGAGAGACCCTTGTAGCATTCTTCTTTTAAATTAATAACTGTGTTTCGGGTTCCGGATCATATTTCCAAAAGTAGCCATCGTTTCGTCCGAAAATACGGATTTCGGTTCTTTTTTGTCGAATGGTACGAAAATTGCTCGAAAAGTCCAGATCAAATCGACGACTGGGAGACACTGGTAGCATTCTTCTCGTAAATTAATAACTATGTTTCGGGTTCCATATAAGATTTCAAAAAAGTAGCAATCGTCTGGTTCGAAAATACGGATATCTGTCTATTTTGTCGAATGTTCCGGAAATCGCTTGAAAAGTCTTGATGAAATCGACGACCGGGAGACCCTTGTAGCATTCTTATCGTAAAATAGTAACTGTGTTTCAGGTTTCGGATCCGATTTCAAAAACTAGCCATCGTCTGGTCTGAAAATACGGATTTCGGTCCATTTTATTGAATTGTACTAAAATCGCCGAAAAAGTCCATATGAAATCGACGACCGAGAGACCCTTGTAGCATTCTTCTTGAAAAATTATAACTGTGTTTCGCATTCCAAAACAGATTTAAAAAACTAGCCATCATCTGGTCCGAAAATACGGATTTTGGTCCATTTTGTTGGATGGTACTAAAATCGCCAAAAAAAGTTTGGATGAAAACAACCACCGGGAGACCCTTGTAGCATTCTTCTCGTAAATATAAAGCTGTGTTTTGGGTTCTAATTCAGATTTCAAAAACATGCTATCGTTTGGTCCATAAATAGGTACTTCGATCCATTTTGTAGGATGATACGAAAATCGCCAAAAATGTCTGGATAAAATCGACGACCGGGAGACCTTTGTAGCATTTTTCTCGTAAATTTATAGTTTTCTTTTTGGTTCCGGATCAGATTTCAAAAACTAACCATCGTATGGTCCGAAAATGCAGTTTTCGGTCCATTTTGTCGGATGGTACAAAATCACCTTAAAAGTCCGAATGAAATCGATGATTGAGTGTACTAATAATTGTGTTTTGGGTTCCGAAACAGATTTCAAAAACTAGCCATCGTCTGTTTCGAAAATACGGATTTCGGTCCATTTTGTCGGATGGTACGGAAGTCGCTTGAAAAGTACGAATGAAATCAACGACCAGGAAACCCTTGTAGCATTCTTCTCGTAAATTAATAACTGTGTTTTGGGTTCCGGAATAGATTTCAAGAACTAGCCATCATCTGGTCCAAAAATATGGATTTCAGTCTATTTTGTTGGATGGTACGAAAATCGACTGAATAGTACGGATGAAATCAACGACTTGGAGACCTTTGTAGCATTCTTCTCGTAAATTAATAGCTGTGTTTCGAGTTCCGAGTCAGATTTCCATAAGTAGCCATCATCTAATCCAAAAAAACGAATTTCGGTTCATATTGTCGGATGGTACGAAAATTGCCCAAAAGTCTGGATGAAATCGACGACCGGGAGACCCTTGTAGCATTTGTAAAATACATGTTTTTGATGATACAAAAGACCAACAGTGATGATGATCAAAGCAACAAGCTCAAAAAGAAGAAGTCTACAAAAATCCTATTTGATATATTAATAAATAGATGTTTTTATGTAAAGGTAAATTATGCAAACCATAGCTCAAATACAATGAGAACCTCACGTCTTTGCATATGCATAAAAAGTATTTTCGAAAGTCAAAAATAACATTTACAAAGTATTAGAATTAATATTTTTTGATAAAATACAAAAGTGTATTCGAATACAACATAAGAGTATTTGAATACAGATGAAAATTGCTAAGTCAGTAGCAAAAACATCTAATCTGTATTCGACTACATCCTGATGTATTCGAATACAACCAACAAGTCAGTAGCAAAAACATCTCATCTGTATTCGACTACATCCTGATGTATTCGAATACAACCAACAAGTCAGTAGCAAAAACATCTCATTTGTATTCGACTACATCCTGATGTATTCGAATACAACCAACAAGTCAGTAGCAAAATTGATCAATCTGTATTCGACTACATTCATGTGTATTCGACTACACAGTGTTAAATTTGAATAAATTTGAATGTTACAAATAGGTGTATTCGAATACAACCATCATGTATTCGAATACAACTAGAAACAATGCAATTTTTCAGTTCTGAATCGACTTTAAATCATTGCAATTGTTCCTCAAACCTCTTTGATCAATGGCCATGAATCTGAAGAGATGTTTATGGACTATAAATACACCATAACTTCATATTCAACCACAACAATCCTACTACACAACTTTAAAGACTTTGAACAACTTTTAAATTTTTCTCAAAGTCATTTTTCATAAATTCAAGTACTTGCATATCATTTTCATATCCCTAACTGAGGTTCTCAAAGTACTTGAAGCAATCTTGGATTGTTATCATTCTACCTCTTTCTTATTCCTATACTCTTATCAAATCACAAGTGTTTGTAAAAAGAAAGTAGTACTTTCTTTAAACCGTGTTATCTAAGATAGTAGGGTGTTATCCTAGAAGATTTGTTAGAAGTTTGTAGCAAAGGTCCTAGGGTGGGACTTGTACATTTTCTAACAATAGTGAAGAAATCTCTTGTGGTGTGCAAGAGGACTGGATTTACCCTTAGTCATAAGGAGAACCAGGATAAATCTGTTGTGTTCATTTCTTTACTCCCATATGCTTTTTCACTTACTATCCTTAAACGAATAATCGATCACTTAAATTCTGAAAACAAGGAAAAATTCTAAACACCAAATTCACCCCCCTCTTAGGTGCAAATATGTTCTTACAGTTTTCTTCTTATGAATTAATTACTATGATTCGGGTTCCGGATTATATTTCAAAAACTAGACATCGTTTGGTACGAAAATACGGATTTCCATCCATTTTGTCAAATGGTACGAAAATCGCCCATTAAGTCAGGATGAAATCGAGGACCGACAGACCCTTGTAGCATTCTTCTCGTAAATTTATAACTGTGTTTCGGGTTTTTAGATAGATTTCAAAAACTAGACATTGTCTGGTCCAAAAATATAGATTTCGGTCCATTTTGTCAGAAGGAACGGAAATCGCTAGGAAAGTACGGATCAAATCAACGATAGGGAGACCCTTGTAGCATTCTTCTGGTTAATTAATAACTATGATTCAGGTTCTGAATTAGATTTCAAAAAGTAAACATCGTCTAGTCCGAAAATACAGATTTCGATCCATTTTATCATATGGTACGAAAATCGACTTAAAAGTCCAGATGAAATCGACGACTGAGAGACCCTTGTAGCATTCTTCTTTTAAACTAATAAATGTGTTTTGGGTTTCAATTTAGATTTCAAAAACTAGACATCGCTTGGTCCGAAAATA
Source organism: Cicer chorassanicum (assembly GCA_037974735.1). Lineage (NCBI taxonomy): Eukaryota > Viridiplantae > Streptophyta > Magnoliopsida > Fabales > Fabaceae > Cicer > Cicer chorassanicum. Next base: position 20,741,465 of record JBBPBP010000002.1, read on the forward strand.
CGGATGAAATCAACGACCGAGAGACCCTTGTAGCCTTCTTCTCGTAAATAAATAACCGTTATTTGGGTTCCGGGACAGAGTTCTAAAATTAGCCATCGTCTGGTTTGAAAATACAAATATCGGTCTACTTTGTCATATACTAAAATCGCCGGAAAAGTCCGAAAAAAATCGCAATCGGGCGACCCTAGAAGCATTCTTCTCGTAAATTTAAAGATGTGTTTCGGGTTCCAAGTCAGATTTCCAAAAGTAGCCATCATTTAGTCCAAAAAAACGAATTTCAGTTCATTTTTTTGGATGGTATGAAAATCGCCCAAAAGTCTAGATTAAATCGACGGTCAGGAGACCCTTGTAGCATTCTTCTAATAAATTAATAACTGTGTTTTGGGTTTCAGATCAGATTTCAAAAAGTAGCCATCATTTGGTCTAAAAATACGGATTGCGGTCTTTTTTTTTTCGGATGGTACGAAAACCACTCGAATAGTTCGCATGAAATCGACGACCGAGACACCCTTGTAGCATTCTTCTCGTAAATTATAACTGTGTTTCGGGTTCCGGATCAGATTTCCGTAAATTATAAATTGTGTTTCGGGTTCCGAAATAATGGATTTCAGTTCATTTTTATCGGATGGTACCAAAATTGCTCGAAAAGTCCGGATCAAATCGACGAATGGGAGACACTTGTAGCATTCTTCTCGTAAATTAATAACTGTGTTTCGGGTTCCAGATAAGATTTCAAAATACTAGCCATCGTCTGGTTCAAAAATACGGATATCGGTCCATTTTGTCGACGACCGGGAGACCCTTGTAGCATTCTTATCGTAAATTAATAACTATGTTTCAGGTTCAGGATCCGATTTCAAACACTAGCCATCGTTTGGTCTGAAAATACGGATTTCAGTCCATTTTGTCGGATTATACTAAAATCGCCGAAAAAGTCCAGATGAAATCGACGACCGGGAGACCCTTGTAGCATTCTTCTCGAAAATTTATAATTGTGTTTCAGATGCCGGAACAGATTTAAAAAACTAGCCATCGTCTGGTCCGAAAACACGAATTTGGTCCATTTTGTTGGATGGTACTAAAATCGCCAAAAAAGTCTGGATGAAATCAACGACCGGGAGACCCTTGTGGCATTCTTCTTGTAAATTTAAAGCTGTGTTTCGGGTTCCAAGTCAGATTTCCAAACTAGCCATTGTATGGTCCGAAAATACGGTTTTCAGTTCTTTTTGTGGGATGGTACCAAAAGCACCTGAAAAGTCCGGATGAAATCGACGATTGAGAGTGCCTTATATCATTCTTCTCGTAAAATAATATTCGTGTTTTGGATTTCGAAACAGAATTCAAAAACTAGCCATCGTGTGGTCCGAAAATACGGATTTCGGTCCATTTTGTCGGATGGTACGGAAGTCGCTTGTAAAGTACGGATGAAATCAACGACTAGGAGACCCTTGTAGCATTCTCCTCATAAATTAATAACTGTGTTTTGGGTTCCGGAACAGATTTCAAAAGCTAGCCCTCATCTGGTCCAAAAATAAAGATTTCGGTCCATTTTTTCGGATGGTATGAAAATCGACTGAAAAGTACGGATGAAATCAATGACTTAGAGACCTTTGTAGCATTCTTCTCGTAAAATAATAGATGTGTTTTGGGTTCTGAGTCAGATTTCCAAATGTAGCCATCATCTAGTCCAAAAAAACAAATTTCAGTTCATATTGTCGGATGGTATGAAAATCGCTCAAAAGTCCGGATGAAATCGACGACTTGAAGACCCTTTTAGCATTCTTCTCATAAATTAATAACTATGATTCGGGTTCTGGATTATATTTCAAAAACTAGACATCGTCTGGTCCAAAAATATGGATTTTGATCCATTTTGTCAGATGGTACGATAATCGCCCAAAAAGTCCAGATGAAATCGAGGACCAGAAGGCCCTTGTAGCATTCTTCTTCTAAATTTATAACTGTATTTCGGGTTCCAGAACAAATTTCAAAAACAAGCCATTGTCTTGTCTGGAAATACGGATTTTAGTCCATTTTGTCGGATGGTACTTAAAACGCCATAAAAGTCCGGATAAAATCGAGGACCGGGAGACCCTTGTAGCATTCTTCTCGTAAATTTATAGTTGTGTTTCAGGTTCTGAGTCAGATTTCAAAAATATTTTGAAGGAAGATACGAAAGTCGCTGGAAATGTCCAGATAAAATCGATGTCCAGGAAACCCTTGTAGCATTCTTATCGTAAATTAATAAATGTGTTTTGGGTTCCAGAATAGATTTCAAAAACTAGCCATCGTCTAGTCCGAAAATACGGATTTCGGTCCATTTTGTCGGATGGTACGAAAATCGCTCGAAAAGTATGGATGATATCGACGACCGGTAGACCCTTATAGCATTCTTCTCGTAAAATAATAGCTGTGTTTCGGGTTCTGAGTCAGATTTCCAAAAGTCGCCATCAAATAGTCCAAAAAAATGAATTTCGGTTCATTTTTTCTGATGGTACGAAAATCGTCCAAAAGTCCGGATGAAATCGACGACCGGGAGACCCTTGTAGCATTCCTCTCGTAAACTAATAACTATATTTCGGGTTTCAAGATAGATTTCAAAAACTAGTGTAACGCCCCGGATTTTTAATCCAAAACGTTACTTAAAAAAAATACTTATTTTTTGAATACTTAGCATTTATTCATTTAAATAATTAGTAAGAAACACATTATTTTATATCATTAAGAAAATATTTATTCAAAATTTAATACATAACGGAAGGGAACCACTTCCGTATTTCTAAAATTCTAGTACATTTTAAAAGTTTGTGACAAAAGATTAAAAAGAACTTAGAAATATTCTGACAACTCTATTATTACAAAGTTGTTCCGAAAAACTCATTTTTACCCTACGTTCGCCGTGCTTCAATACTCATTCACTACTCTTGAATCTCCTCGAACTCATTAGTACCTAAAATTTTGTTGTAAGGGTCAGTTTTATTCCATCATCCACATCAAACCAAAGCTAAGCATATGAATGAATAACACAAAACATATAAAAGTAAAAACTTCCAATTTCAAAGAAAAAAATGTGCAAACTAGTAAATTGTATATCAAACATATGCATAATGCATGCTCCTAAAACTATATGATCAGGATATCAACCTGCCACTAAGGCAACTCCCACAAAGATGCATATGCCATGACATGATGATATAGTATCATACATATATATATTCCCACACAGCCCACTAAGAATCATTTCATATGCATTCAAAATTACTTTTCAAAATCATCTCTTATTCACATATCACTAAGAACACATACAACACATCCTTATCATGAGTATCACATAATCATAGACAAATAATCATAAAAATTATGACTTTCACCACAAACACATAAAAATAGAAACTTTATATCATATAGGCCATAAAAATTAACACTTTAACATATATGACAAGAAATTTCAAACTCCAATTCATATACATAATAAAAGTTAAAACTTTATCACATATAAGGTAAAAATTCAAACTTTATTTCATATTCATCGTAACACTACAATTGTATCACACATAGCATAAAATTTCATACTTTACTTCATAGAAGTCATATATTACAATTCAATCTCAACAAAAATTGGGGCATTGCTATTTTAATCCATTAGTCTACATTTATTCCTTCTAAAATCAAAGTAATCACGATTATTTATTCCATGTCATCCAACCAACGGCCTAACTATGATTTGTGTGGGGAAAAGCCCTTACCTTGGCCGCTTTTCTTCCTAGTACAAAGCTGTAAGCCCCACAGAGTTGTTCACAAGGAAAAGAAGTTCCAAACATATGCATAATGCATGCTCCTTTTTTTTATTAGTGAGTATACAGAAATTGTGGACTTAGGGAAATTTAAAGTGGAAATTGTTGGTTAGATAATGTTGGGCCTAAATGAAGAATAAGTTAGATAAAATGTCCTTTTTTTTTAACCTTAATCATAAAAACCAAGCCACAAACACATAGCCCAAATTTATACTCATTCAAGTGGGTTGAGTCACACTAAGCCTCAAACCCTTAGCCCAAATTCTTCTTGCACTAGGAAAACACATCTACATATAATATATATCTACTTATATATATATATATATATATATATATATATATATATATATATATATATATATATATATATATGTGTGTGTGTGTGTGTGTGTGTGTGTATTATATTTAAACTCCCCATTTAAATAATTCTTACTAATAACTTTATCAACTACAAAAATCGAACAAGGCAAATAATTATCACACATAATTTAATATTGAATAATATTGATAGGTTCTAATTATTTTTAAATAATAATTTAGAGGATGTTACAATACTCACCCCCTTAAAAATAGTTTCGTCCTCGAAACTAGGTAGACATAAATAGATTAGGGTAGAGTTCTCTCATCTTTTCCTCTAATTCCCAAGTTGCATCTCCAGTCGTTTGGTCCCAAATCACCTTGACCAAGGCGACCTCCTTACCTCGTAGGTGCTTAATAGTATTATCTCCAATGCTTAGTGGTGGAATTACAAAGGAAATGTTCTCCTTCAACTAGATATCATCTGGCGTGATAATATGGGAAGGATCAGCCATGTACTTCCTCAGCTGTGACACATGGAATACGTCGTGCAGTCTGGCCAGACTCGGAGGCAAGGCAATCAGATAGGCTACGGGACCCACACGTCGGAGGCTCTGATATGGGTCAATGAATTTAGGAGTGAGCTTCTTAGACTTCAATGCCCTACCAACTCCAGTAGTGAGCGTCACTCTCAAAAACACATGTTCACCTTCTTTAAACTCCAGCGGTTTCCTCCGTTGGTCGGCATAACTTTTTTGTCTACTTTGTGCTGTCTTCATTCTTTCTTGGATCAGACGAACTTTATCTGTGGTCTGTTGTACCAATTCTGACCACAATTAGGTTCTCACCATCCTAATACCAACACAAGGGAGTTTGGCACTTACGCCCATATAGAGCCTCGTATGGTGCCATCCCAATGCTCGCATGATAGCTGTTGTTATAGGTGAACTCAACTAGAGGCAACATATTATCCCAACTTCCTCGCTCATCCAGCACACACGCTATTAGTAAATCCTCCAAGGTCTGAATAGTCCTTTCTGTTTGTCCATCGGTTTGAGGGTGATAGGTTGAACTTTATCTCAACTTAGTACCTAGCGCCTCATGTAATGCTCCCCACAAACGAGAAATAAACTTCGGGTCTCTATCTGACACAATGCTGGAGGGTACCCCATGTAGTCTAACAATCTCGGCAATGTAGATCTCTGCAAGCTTAGTCACATCATAAGTAGTCCTCATGGGTATGAAATGAGCAGATGTGGTCAACATGTCGACGATCGCCCAAATGGAGTCAAACTTCTGTTGAGTCTTCGGCAATGCTACCACGAAATCCATAGATATACTATCCCATTTCCATACTGGTATATCTAACGACCTTAGTAGTCCCCCTGGTTTCTGATGCTCTACCTTGGCTTTCTGACAAGTCAAACATGAAGCCACATATTCTGCTACTTGTTTCTTCATTCACGGTCACCAGAATTTTTGCTTAAGGTCATTATACATTTTGGTGGTACCAGGGTGAATACTCAACTTGCTTTTATGGGCCTCATCCAAGATGGTCTTCCTCAATTCTGTATTGTCGGGTCAACACGTCTCTTGAGTCAACACGTCTGTAACTTGGAGGACTTTAATCTCATTCATCAAGTCTCTTGAGTCAACAAGTATCTTGAGTCGATCAACTTCCTTTTCTCTTGAGTCACCACGTCTGTAACTTGGAGGACTTTAATCTCATTCATCAACGTGAACTCATAATCTTTAATGAACTCCATCCATCTCTTCTGCCTAATGTTAAGTTCCTTTTGATTAAACAAGTATTTCAAACTCTTATGGTCGCTAAATACATCAAAACTACACCCATATAGATAATGTCTCCAAATTTTCAATGCGAAGACAATTGCCGCTAACTCCAAGTCATGAGTGGGATAATTCTTTTCATGCACCTTCAATTGCCGTGAGGCATAGGCCACTACTCGTTTGTTCTGCATCAGCACACAACCCAAACCTTGGTAGCAAACATCACAATAAACACTAACATTGGGGACGTAGTTAGCTTCTCCTTCATCAGTTAGAAACTTTTCTCACACACCTCAGTCCACGCATAAATCTGGTTCTTCTTCGTAAGGTGTATCAATGGAGTAGCAATCTTAGCAAATCCCTCAATAAATCTCCTATAGTACCCGGCCAAACCCAGAAAACTTCTAATCTCTGTGACTGTCTGTGGTTGTTTCCATGCCATCACGGCTTCTACCTTGGATGGGTCGACAGCAATCCCTTCCTTAGAAATTACATGTCCCAAGAACTTCACTTCTTCCAACCAAAATTCACATTTTCCTAGATTGGCATATAGTTGTTGCTCCTTCAGTACTTGTAGAGCTTGCACAAATGTTCCTCATGTTCTTCTCGAGTCTTGGAATAGATCAATATGTCATCAATAAAGATCACCACGAACTTGTGTAAGAATGGACGGAAGATACGATTCATATAATCCATGAAGATAGTTGGTGCATTGGTCACTCCGAAGGGCATCAACAAGTACTCATAATGCCAATAATGCATTCTGAAGGTCGTCTTGGATATATCATCTTCTTTCACCCGAATCTGATGGTACCCTGACTTTAGATCAATCTTAGAAAACACCTCTGCCCCTCTGAGTTGGTCCATTAAATCATCAATGCGAGGTAAGGGATGTCTGTTTTTTATTGTGACCTTGTTGAGTTGTCAGTAATCAACACAGTCTCGACTTTCCATCCTTCTTCTTGACCAATAGTACAGGGGCACCCCATGGTGACACACTGGGCCGAATGAACTTTTTAGACAGAAGGTCTTCCAATTGGTTCTTTAGTTCTGATAGCTCTAAGGGGGCCATTCTGTAAGGAGCGATAGAGATGGGTTCGGTACCTAGAATGACATCGATAGAAAATTCGACGTCCCGGAGTGGGGGTAGTCCTGGTACGTCTGGTGGGAAAACTTCAGAGAAATCCTTCACCACTGGGATCTCATCGACAACAACATCTGGAGTCATACTGATGGAGTTGAGAAACACATATTTTTGCACTTCTCCCTTCAGAGAAAACTTCAATCTGTTGGCCAAAAGGAACTTCGAAATGTGAGGATTTGGAAATATCACATTCCGTCGGGCGCAATCTAACATGACGTAGTTGCTAGACAACCAAACCATTCCCAATATTACTCCAGAATGTTTCAGAGGAATACAAATTAAATCGACCTTAAAATTCATTTTAAACACAGTTAGTGGGAATTGTAAGCACGCTGAATTACATTTTAAAAGTTCAACAGAGGGGAGGGTAACCAGTAAATCGAATGGTAAGGTAGTGACATCTAGTTGGAGCGAATCCACCTAATCTAATGAAATGAACGAGTATGTTGCTCCAGAATCATATATCACAGAAAGTATTTTCCCAAAAATTAAACATTCACCCTGAATAAGTTCTGAGGAAGATGGTGCTTCTTCTCCACTAATATGATAAACACGTCCTCGAGTAGTAGGGCGTGCAACATCCTCGTTGTTGACAACATCCTTATTGTCGCCAGTGTCCTTCTCCCGACAATCTTTTGCAAGATGGCCTGGTTTTTTATAGACATAACATATCCTGATTCTTCTGGGACACTCAATTATCCTATGTCCCTCGTGTCTGCATTGATAGCATCAAACATTACGCATTGAGTTCTGTGTTGGATTCTGAGGCCTATGATCTCCCATGTTTTGGGGACCTGGTCGATCTCTAGCAATCACTTGTGGGCGAGCATAAGGCTTTTGTTGTTGAAACTGTCTGCCTCTATTTTGTTGGTCACCAATTCCCTGTTCAAACGTAATATTTAGAGACATAACCCCATAATTAAATGATAAGGTTGTGGTTAATTTCTACCTGAGGTCTCGCCGGTCCACCAATAGCACCTTTGTTCAGGCGGTCCCGTTTCATGATCTCAACCTTTTTGCATTTCTCCACCAGCACTTGATACTGACGTATCTCTAGGGGTCCCACAGACTCCTTAATCTCATACCTGAGCCCGCTTTCAAACCTCTCGCACATGTACTCTTCATCCACTTGGTTACGGAAGTAGAGAAAATGTTTTGCTAGGGACTCAAACTTTGCCGTATACTCAGACACCGTGAGACTTCCCTGATATAGTCTCAGGAATTGGGCTTCTTTCTCAGCCCTGGCACTCTTCGGAAAATATTTGTCCAAGAACTTTCTCTTGAAGACTTCCCAAGTCACCTCTTCGTGGTTTCCTTCCATCATTTGTCTCGCCCCGTGCCACCAGTATTCAGCTTCACCAATCAGTAAGTAGGCCGCGTACTCCACTTTCGTGTCATCGGGGCAGTGGAGGATATCAAATATCTTCTCTATCTCCTGCAGCCAGAGGTCAGCCTTGTCAGGGTCATGCTCCCCTTTAAATTTTGGCGGATCTTGTCGACGGAATTCAGATAGTCCCCTCGTTGCAACAGCTGCTTCCTCCCTCAGGTCCCTCTGCGCATTACATTGAGCTTGGATTGCAGCTTGCTAAGCCTGAACTGCAGCTTGTTGGGCCATTGTAGCGGTTATTGCATTCATAGCTTGGATTGCTTCAGTCATATCACTTCCTCCTTGGGGGATTGATCGGTTTGCGCGACGAGCTATACTTCCTACAAATTATGTAATTAGGATAACACTATGATCTAATTATAACCTTACGGTTGTAAGGAAATATTTTATTCACGTCTATATAGTAGGTTTAGGTCACACAGCAAGTCGTGCACTAGAGGGCTTCCCAGGAAAGAGAGTTGGGTCAACGCACCACTTAATAACAAAGTCTTTCCTTAGCCAGAATCCCGCTAGTACAACTTTTTACGGTATTACCTTTCCCTTCTATTATGGGGACAATAGGTTTGGGTCACACAGTAAGTCGTGTACTAGAAGGGTTCCCAGGAAAGAGAGGTGGGTCAATGGACCACTTAATAACCAAGTCTTTCCTTAGCCAGAATCCTGCTAATACAACTTTTTACGGTATTACCCTTCCTTTCAATTATGGGGATCCTAAAATCCTATAAGGTTAAATGTTTAAAACATTGTCTCAAAAATGTAAATTATCACACAAAAATTAAATAATTAAGGAATATTCATAATTATCATAATTCAATTGGTCTAATTAATAACGTCATTAAAGTGGAGACCAATTAATTATTGTATATTTTCAATCAAGTCAATCCAAATCAATACACAATAATTTCACCTTATAGCAAAATAAAACTAATCATTTTACGATTCTAAAATAAAAAAAAAAAAATATTTGAATTCGTGACAATTAATTGATAATGTCATAAATGTACAAACAATT
>JBBPBP010000002.1:20751366-20786934 GCA_037974735.1 Cicer chorassanicum
CACAATATTAAATTAATAGCGTTATTAAATGACAAGTATTAAATTCATTACATACAAACAATTATTTTAAAAACTTCACATCAAGAGTAATAAATTCATAATGTCATTAAATAACGAGTATTAAATTCAAAAATATAAAACAAAAAAAAATATTCAATTCATGAGTAGTAATTTCGTAACGTCAAAATATTAAATTCATAACGTTATTAAAATTAAAAGCAATTATTGCATTGAATCAAATTAAAACTATTTTCAATTGGTAGGAATTTAAGGCATATATTTGATCACAAAAATTCATGAGGTTACACAATTAATGACACATAATAGGAATTTAAGTTGTTAATAAAATCCAATAATTAGAAAACCAACAATTAATAGAATTAATGGCACATAATAGAAATGTAAGTAATTAGTAAAATCCAATAATTAAAAAAAAACAAACAATTAACACCAGAAACATTAAAATATATCCAACATACTCGAAGCGTCTCACCCCAAAGTCCGTGAATTATTGTTCTGATACCATAATGTAACGCCCCTGATTTTTAATCCAAAACGTTACTAAAAAAAAATACTTATTGTTTAGAAAAGTTTACGAATTTTTTTTTTTTTGAATACTTAGCATTTATTCATTTAAATAATTAGTAAGAAACACGTTATTTAATATCATTAAGAAAATATTTATTCAAAATTTAAAACATAACAGAAGGGAACCACTTCCATATTTCTAAAATTCTAGTACATTTTAAAAGTTTGTGACAAATGATTAAAAAGAACTTAGAAATATTGCGACAACTCTATTATTACAAAATTGTTCCGCAAAACCAATTTTTACCCCACGTTCGTCGCACATCAATACTCATTAACTACTCTTGAATCTCCTCGAACTCATTAGTACCTAAAATGTTGTTGTAAGGGTCAGTTTTATTCCATCATCCACATCAAACCAAAGCTAAGCATATGAAAGAATAACACAAAACATATAATAGTAAAAACCTCCAATTTAAAAGAAAAAAATGCGCAAACCGGTAAATTGTATATCAAACATATGCATAATGCATGCTCCTAAAACTATATGATCCGGATATCAACCTACCACTAAGGCAACTTCCACACAGAAAGGTCAACCATACCAATGGGGAAATCAAACCTGCCACTAAGGCAACTCCCACGAAGATGCATATGCCATGACATGATGATATAGTATCATACATATATATATTCCCACACAGCCCACTAAGAATCATGTCATATGCATTCAAAATTACTTTTCAAAATCATCTCTTATTCACATATCACTAAGAACACATACAACACATCCTTATCATGAGTATCACATAATCATAGACAAATAATCATAAAAATTATGACTTTCACCACATACACATAAAAATAGAAACTTTATATGATATAGGCCATAAAAATTAACACTTTAACATATATGACAAGAAAATTCAATAACCAATTCATATACATAATAAAAGTTAAATCTTTATCACATATAAGATAAAAATTCAAACTTTATTTCATATTCATCGTAACACTACAATTTTATCACACACAGCTTAAAATTTCATACTTTACTCCATAGAAGTCATATATTACAATTAAGTCTCAACCAAAATTGGGGTTTTGCTATTTTAATCCATTAGTCTACATTTATTCCTTCTAAAATCAAATTAATAAGGATTATTTATTCCATGTCATCCAACCAACGGCCTAACTATGATTTGTGTGGGGAAAAGCCCTTACCTTGGCCGCTTTTCTTCCTAGTACAAAGCTGTAAGCTCCACAGAGTTGTTCACAAGGAAAAGAAGTTCCAAGCTTGGATACACGAAGAAAATGAGGTGTGAAGATGATGGTGGCTAGGGTTTCGGAATTCTTTTTGTTTCTTATTAGTGAGTTGGGTCACACTAAGCCTCAAACCCTTAGCCCAAATTCTTCTTGCACTAGGATAACACATCTACATATAATATATCTTTACTTAAATATATATATATATATATATATATATATATATATATATATATATATATATATATATTATATTTAAACTCCCCACTTAAACAATTCTTACTAATAACTTTATCAACTACAAAAATCGAACAAGGAAAATAATTATCATACATAATTTAATATTGAATAATATTGATAGGTTCTAATTATTTTTAAATAATAATTTAGAGGATGTTACAACTAGACATCGTTTGGCCCAAAAATATGGATTTCGGTCCATTTTGTCGGAAGGTACGGAAATCGCTCGGAAAGTACGGATGAATTCAACGATAGGGAGACCCTTGTAGCATTCTTCTCGTAAATTAATAACTTTGATTCAGTTTCCGGATTAGATTTCAAAAACTAAACATCGTCTAGTCCGAATATACAGATTTCGATCAATATTATCAGATGGTACGAAAATCGACTGAAAAGTCCGGATGAAATCGACGACTAAGAGACCCTTGTAGCATTCTTCTCGTAAACTAATAACTATGTTTCGAGTATCGATTTAGATTTCAAAAACTAGACATCGTCTGGTCCAAAAATACGAATTTCGGTCCATTGTGTTGAATGGTACAGAAGTTGGTTGAAAAGTACGGATGAAATCAACGACCGGGAGACCCTTGTAGCCTTCTTCTTGTAAATTAATAACTGTATTTTGGGTTCCGGAACAGAGTTCAAAAACTAGCCATTGTCTGATCCGAAAATACAGATTTCAGTCTATTTTGTCACATGGTACAAAAATCGCCTGAAAAGTCCGGATGAAATCGACGACCGAGCGACGCTTGAAGCATTCTTCTCGTAAATTTATAGATGTGTTTCAAGTTCCAAGTCAGATTTCCAAAAGTAGCCATCATCTAGTCCAAAAAAATGAATTTCGGTTCATTTTGTAAGATGGTACGAAAATCGCCCAAAACTCTGGATGAAATCGACGACCAAGAGACCCTTGTAGCATTCTTCTCGTAAACTTATAACTGTGTTTCGGGCTTTGATTTAGATTTCAAAAACTAGACATCGTCTGGTCCGAAAATACGGATTTCGGTCCATTTTGTCGGATGGTATGGAAGTCGCTTGAAAAGTACTGATGAAATCAACGACCGGAAGACCCTTGTAGCCTTCTTCTCGTAAATTAATAATTGTGTTTTGGGTTGCGGAACAGAGTTCAAAAACTAGCCATCGTCTGGTCTGAAAATACAGATTTCGGTCTATTTTGTCACATGATACGAAAATCGCCGGAAAAGTCAGGATGAAATCGACGAACGGGCGACCCTTGAAGCATTTTTCTTGTAAATTTATAGATGTGTTTCGGGTTCCGAGTCAGATTTCCAAAAGTAGCCATCATCTAGTCCAAAAATACGAATTTCATTTTGTTGGATGGTACGAAAATCGCCCAAAAGTTAGGATGAAATCAACGACCGGTATTAAGTCCATTTTGTCACATGGTATTGAAAGTAGCCTTCTTCTCATAAATTAAAAACTGTGATTCACGTTCCGGAACAGATTTCAAAAACTAGCCATTGTCTGGTCCGAAAATACAGATTTAGGTCCATTTTGCCGAATGGTACGAACATCGCGCATATAGTCCGAATGAAATCGACGACCGGTATACCCTTGCAGCATTCCTCTCGTAAATTAATAACTATGTTTCGGGTGCCGAGTTAGATTTCAAAATCAAGTTATCGTTTGGTTCGAACATACGGATTTCGGTACATATTGTCGAATGGTATGGAAATCGCTTGAAAAGTCCAGATGAAATCGAAGACCGGGAAACCCTTGTAGCATTCTTCTCGTATATTTATAATTGTGTTTTAGGTTCCAGATCAGAATTCAAAAACTAGCCATCGTCTCGTCCGAATATACGGATTTCAGTCCATTTTGTAGGATCGCACGATAATCGCAGAAACATTTTGCATGAAATGGAGACCGGGAGACCCTTGTAGCATTCTTCTCGTAAATTTATAACTTTGTTTCAGGTCCTGGATCAGATTTCAAAAACTAGCCATCGTCTGGCCTGAAAATACGGATTTCGGTCCATTTTTTTGGATGGTACTAACATCGCCAAAAAAATCTAGATGAAATCGACGACCGGGAGACCCTTGTAGCATTCTTCTCGTAAATTTATAGCTGTGTTTCGGGTTTTGAGTCAGATTTCCAAAACATGTTATCGTTTGGTCCGAAAATACGGATTTCAATCCATTTTGTAGGATGATACGAAAATCGCTGGAAAATTCCGGATCAAATCAACGACCGGGAGACCATTGTAGCATTCTTCTCGTAAACTAATAACTGTCTTTCGGGTTTGCAATTAGATTTCAAAAACTAGACATCATTTGGTCCGAATATACGGATTTTGGTCCATTTTGTCAGATGGTACGGAAGTCGCTTGAAAAGTACAAATGAAATCAACGACCGGGAGACCCTTGTAGCCTTCTTCTCGTAAATTAATAATTGTGTTTTGGACTCCGGTTCATTTTTTCGGATGGTACCAAAATCACCTGAAAAGTCCAGATGAAATCGACGACTTAGAGACACTTGCAGCATTCTTCTCGAAAATTAATAACTGTGTTTCGGGTTCCAAATATGATTTCAAAAAACTAGCCATCGTCTGGTCCAAAAATACGGATTTCGGTCCACTTTGTTAGTTGGTACTAAAATCCCCAGGAAAGTCCGGAAGAAATCGACAATCGGGAGACCCTTGTAGCATTCTTCTCGTAAATTTATAACTGTCCATTTTGTCGAATGGTACAAAAATCACCCAAAAAGCAAGATAAATCGACGACTAAGAGAACCTTGTAGCATTCTTCTCGTAAATTAGTAACTGTGTTTCAGGTTTCGGATCAGATTTCAAAAAGTAGCCATCATTTGGTATGAAAACACAGATTTCGGTCCATTTTGTCGGATGGTACAAAAATCGCCCAAAAAGTCCGGATGAAATCGACGACCGGGAGACCCTTGTAGTATTCTCCTCGTAAATTAATAACTGTGTTTCGGGTTCCGCATCAAATTTCAAACACTAGCCATCGTCTAGTCCGAAAATACAAATTTCGGTCCATTTTGTCATATGGTACTAAAATCGTCTAAAAAGTCTGGATGAAATCAATGATCGGGAGACCCTTGTAGCATTGTTCACTTAAATTAATAATTGTGTTTCGGGTTCTGGAACATATTTCAAAAAACTAGACATCGTGTGGTCCAAAAATATGGATTTCGGTCCATTTTGTCGAATGGTACGAAAATTGCCTGAAAAGTCCGAATGAAATCCAAGACTGAGACACCCTTGTAGCATTCTTCTCATAAATTATTAACCATGTTACGAGTTCCAGATCAGATTTCAAAAAACTAGCCATGGTTTGGTACGAAAATACAGATTTCGATCTATTTTGTTGGATGGTACGAAAATCCCCGGAAAAGTCCGGATGAAATCGCAACCAAGAGACCCTTGTAGCATTCTTCTCGTAAATTAATAACTGCGTTACAGGTTCTGAAACAGATTTCAAAAAACTAGCCATCGTCTAGTCTGAAAATACGGATTTCGGTCCATTTTGTCGGATGGTACTAAAATCGCCCGAAACGTTTAGATGAAATTGACGACCGGGAGACCCTTGCAGCATTGTTCTCGAAAATTTATAGTTGTGTTTCGGGTTCTAGAACATATTTCAAAAACTAGCCATTGTTTGGTCTGAAAAACGTATTTCGGTCCATTTTGTCGAATGGTACGAAAATCACCCGAAATGTCCAGATGAAATGGACGACTGAGAGACCCTTGTAGCATTTTTCTCGTAAATTAATAACTCTATTTCGGGTCCCAAATCAAATGTCAAAAAAATAGCCATCGTTTGGTATAAAAATACAGATTTCGGTCCATTTTGTCGGATGGTACGAAAATCGCCCGAATATTCCGGATGAAATCGACGACTAGGAGACCCTTATAGCATTCTTCTCGAAAATTAATAACTTTCTTTCGGGTTCCGGATCAAATTTCAAAAACTAGCAATCGTCTGGTCCGAAAATACGAATTTCAGTCCATTTTGTCGGATGGTAGTAAAATCGCCGAAAAGGTCTGGATGAAATCAACACCGGGACACCCTTTTAGCATTCTTCTCGTAAATTAATAACTGTGTTTCGCGTTCTGGAACAGATTTCAAAAAACTAGACATCGTGTGGTCCGAAGATACGGATTTCGGTCCTTTTGGTCAGATGGTACGAAAATCGCCCGAAAAATCCGGATGAAATCCAAGACTCAGAAACCCTTGTAGCATTCGTTTTGTAAATTAATAACTGTGTTTCAGGTTCCGGATCAGTTTTCAAAAAACTAGCCATCGTCTGGTCCGAAAATACGGAATACGGTCCATTTTGTCGAGTGGTACTAAAATCACCGAAAAAGTCTGGATGAAATTGACATCCGGGAGACCCTTGTAACATTCTTCTCCTAAATTAATAACTGTATTTCAGGTTCCAGAACAAATTTTAAAAAACTAGCCATCGTCTGGTCCGAAAATACGGATTTTGGTCCATTTTGTCGGAGGGTACTAAAATCGCGAAAAAGTTCGGATGAAAACGACGACCTGGAAACCCTCGTAGCATTCTTCTCGTAAATTTATAGCTGTGTTTTGGGTTTCGAGTCAGATTTCCAAAAGTAGCCATCATTTGGTCCCAAAATACGAATTTCGGTTCATTTTGTCCTAATGTACGAAAAATTGCCCAAAAAGTCGGGATGAAATCAATGACTGGGAGACCCTTGTAGCATTCTTCTCGTAAATTAGTAACTGTGTTTCGGGTTCCAGAACACATTTCTAAAACTAGCCATTGTCGAGTCTGAAAATATGGATTTCGATCCATTTTGTCGATGGTACTAAAATCACAGGAACAGTTTAATTGAAATCGATGATCGAGAGACCCTTATGGCATTCCTCTCTTAAATTAATAACTGTGTTTCGGGTTCCGGAACAGATTTCAAAAACTAGCCATCGTCTGGTCCGAATATACGGATATCCATCCATTTTGTCGGGTGGTACGAAAATCGCTTGAAAAGTCCGGATGAAATCGACGACCAGGAGACCCTTGTAGCATTCTTCTTCTAATTTAATAAGTGTGTTTCGGGTTCCAGATTAGATGTCAAAAACGAGACATCGTCTGGTCCGAAAATACGAATTTCGTTTCATTTTGTTGGATGGTACGGAAATCACTTGAAAAGCCCAGATGAAATCGACGACCGGGAGACCCTTTTAGCATTCTTCTCGTAAATTTATAATTGTGTTTCGGGTTCTGGATCAGATTTCAAAAACAAGCAATCGTCTGGTCCGAAAACACGGATTTCGGTCCATTTTGTTGGATGGTAATAAAATCGCTGGAAAAGTCCGGAAGAAATCGACGATCGGGAGATCCTTGTAGCATTATTCTCGTAAATTAATAACTGTGTTTCATGTTCCGTATTAGATGAAAAGTAGCCATCATCTGGTCTGAAAATTGTTGATCGGGAGACCCTTGTAGCATTCTTCACGTAAATTAATAACTATGTTTCCGGTTCTGGATTACATGTCAAAAACTAATCATCGTCTGCTCCGAAAATACAGATTTCGATCCATTTTGTCGGATGGTACAAAAATCGATCGAAAAGTCCGGATGAAATCGACGACCGGGAGACCCTTGTAGCATTCTTCTCGTAAATTTATAACTTTGTTTCTAGTTCTAGAACAGATTTCAAAAACTAGCCATTGTCAGGTCCGAAAATACAGATTTCGGTCCATTTTGTCGGATGGTACGGAAATTGCTTGAAAAGTCCGGATGAAATCGACAACCGGGACAACCTTGTAGCATTCTTCTTGGAAATTAATAATTGTTTTTCGGGTTCTAATTTCAAAAAATTAACCATCGTCTAGTTGGAAAATATGGATTTCGGTCCATTTTGTCGGATGGTACAATTCGCAAAAAATCCGATTAAAATTGACTACCGGGAGACCTCGGTAGCATTCTTCTCGTAAATTAATAAATGTGTTTCAGGTTCAGGAACAGATTTCAAAAACTAGCCATCGTCTAGTCCAAAAATACGGATTTCGGTCCATTTTGTCAGATGGTACGAAAATCGCTTGAAAAGTCCGGAAGAAATGCCCGGATGAAATCGACGATCAAAAATGCCTGGAAAATACGGATTTCGGTCTAATTTGTCAGATGGTACTAAAATCGCTATAAAAATCCGAATGACATCGACGATCAGGAGACCCAGGTAGCATTATTCTCGTACATTAATAAATGTGTTTCAGGTTCAGGAACAGATTTCAAAAACTAGCCATCGTTTGGTTCGAAATTATGGATTTCATTTCATTTTTTCGGATGGTACTAAAATCGCCAGAAATGCTCGGATGAATTAGTAACTGGGAGACCCTTTTAGCATTCTTCTCGTAAATTAATAACTTTGTTTCGGATTCCGGAACATATTTCAAAAACTGCCCATCGTATGGTCCGAAAATACGGTTTCGGGTTCAATTTGTCAGATGGAACTAATATCGCCAGCAATGCCTGGATGAAATCACATTTGGGAGACCCTTTTAGCATTCTTCTCGTAAATTAATAATTGTGTTTCGGGATCCAGATAAGATTTCAAATAACTAGCCATCGTCTGGTCCGAAAATACAGATTTCTTTCCATTTTGTCGGATGGTACGAAAATCACCTGAAAAGTTTGGATGAAATCGACGACCAAGAGTCCCTTGTAGCATTCTTCTTGTAAATTAATAACTGTGTTTCAGGTTCCGATATCAAAAACTAGCCATCGTCTGGTCCTAAAATACGGATTTGGGTCCATTTTGTCATATGGTACTAAAATTGCTGGAAAAATCCAAAAGAAATCGACGACCGGGAGACTCTGGTAGCATTCTTCTTGTAAATTAATAACTGAGTTTCGGGTTCAGGAACAGATTTCAAAAACTAGCCATCGTCTGGTTTGAAAATACGGTTTTCATTCCATTTTGCCGGCTGGTACTAAAATCGCCGGAAAAGTCAGGATGAAATTTAAATTTTTGTTTCAGGTTCCGAGTCAGATTTCCAAAAGTAGCCATCAACCAGTCCAAAAATACGAATTTTGGTTCATTTTATCGGATGTTAAGAAAATCGCCTAAAAGTTCATATGAATTCGACGACCGGGAGACCCTTGTAGCAATCTTCTCGTAAATTAGTAACTGTGTTTCGGATTGCGAACCAGATTTCAAAAACTAGCCATCGTCTAGTCTGAAAATACAAATTTTAGTCATTTTTGTCAGATCGTACTAAAATCGCCAGAAAAGTCGGATGGTACCAAAATCACCTAAGAAGTCTCGATGAAATCGACAACTGAGAAACCTTAGTAGCATTCTTCTCGTAAATTAATAACTGTGTTTCGGGATCCAGACAAGATTTCAAAAAACTAGCCATCGCTTGGTTCGAAAATACGAACTTCGGTCTATTTCTTCTGATGGCACGCAAATCGCTTGAAATGTCCGGATCAAATCAATGACCAGGAGACCCTGGTAGCATTCTTCTCGTAAATTAATAACTGAGTTTCGGGTTCCAGAACAGATTTCAAAAACTTGTCATCGTCTGGTTTGAAAATACAGTTTTCGTTCCATTTTGTTGGATGGTACTAAAATCGTCGGAAAGTCTGGATGAAATCAACGATCGGGAGACCCTTATAGCATTCTTCTCATAAATTTAAAGTTGTGTTTCAGGTTCTGAGTCAAATTTCCAAACGTAGCCGTCAACCGGTCCAAAAATACGAATTTCGGTTCATTTTATCAGATGTTAAGAAAATTGCCCAAAAGTCCGGATGAATTCGACGACCGGGAGACCCTTGTAGCATTATTCTTGTAAATTAATAAATGTGTTTCGGGTTCCGATTCAGATTTCAAAAACGAGCCATCGTCTTGTTTGAAAATATGGATTTCGATCCAATTTGTCGTATGGTATTAAAATCGCCGAAAAAATCCGAATGAAATTGACGATCAAGAAACTCTAGTAGCATTCTTCTCGTACATTAATAATTGTATTTCAGGTTTAGGAACATATTTCAATAACTAGCCATAGTCTTTTCCAAAAATATGGATTTCGTTCCATTTTGTCGGATGGTACTGAAATCGTTTGAAAATTTCGGATGAAATCAACGACCGGAAGACTCTTGTAGCATTCTTCTCGTAAATTAATAACTTTTTTTCGGGTTCCGGGTTATATTTCAAAAACTAGCCATCGTCTTGTCTGAAAATACGGTTTCGGGTTCATTTTGTCGGATGGTACCAAAATCATCTGAAAAGTTCTGATGAAATCGACAACTGAGAGACTCTAGTAGCATTCTTCTCATAATTTAATAATTGTGTTTCGGGATCCAGATAGGATCTCGAAAACTATCCATCGTCTGGTCAGAAAATATAGATTTCGCTCCATTTTGTCAAATGGTACTAAAATCGATGGAAACGTTCGAATGAAATCGACGATCGGGAGACCCTAGTAACATTCTTCTCGTAAATTAATAACTGAGTTTCGGGTTCAAGAACAGATTTCAAAAACTAGGCATCGTCTGGTTCGAAAATATGGTCCATTTTGTCCGTTGGTACTAAAATCGCCGGAAAAGTAAGGATGAAATCGACGATCTTGAGACCCTTGTAGTATTCTTTTCGTAAATTTAAAACTATGTTTCGGGTTGCGACTCAGATTTCAACAAGTAGCCATCATCTTGTCAAAAAATACGAATCTTTGGTTCATTTTGTCTAATGGTACAAAATCGCCCAAAAGATCGGATGAAATTGACGACCGGAAGACACTTGTAACATTCTTTTCGTAAACTAATAACTGTTTTTCGGGTATCGAATTAGATTTTAAAAACCTAGCCAACATCTGGTCCGAAAATACGAATTTCGATCCATTTTGTCGGATGGTACGAAAATCTCCTTAAATGTCCTTATGAAATCGACGACTGGGAGACCCTTGAAACATTCTTCTCGTAAATTAATAATAGTGTTTCGGGTTCCGGATCAAATTTCAAAAACTAGCCATCGTCTGGTTCAAAAATACGGATTTCGATCCATTTTGACGGATGGTACTAAAATCGCCAGAAAAGTCCGAATGAAATCGACGATTGAGAGACTCTTGTAGCATTCTTCTCATAAATTAATAACTGTGTTACGGGTTACAGATAAGATTTCAAAAAACTAGCCATCGTCTGGTCCGAAAATATGAATTTCGGTCCATTTTGTCGGATGGTACGGAAATCGCTTGAAAAGTTCGGATGAAATCGCGACCGGGAGACCCTTGAAACATTCTTCTCGTAAATTAATAACTGTGTTTCGGGTTACGGATTAGATGTCAAAAACTAGAAATCTTCTGGTCTGAAATACAAATTTTGATCCATTTTGTTGGATGGTACGAAAATCGCCTTAAAATTCTGAATGAAATCGAGGACCGGGAAACCCTTGTGGCATTCTTCTCATAAATTAATAATTGTGTTTTAGGTTGTGGATCAGATATCAAAAACTAGCCATCCTCTTATCCGAAAATACGAATTTCGATTCATTTTGTGGGATGGTACGGAAATCGCTTGAAAAGTCCGATTGAAATCGACGACAAGCAGATCCTTGTAATATTCTTCGCGTAAATTAATAATTGTGTTTCGGGTTTTGGATTAGATTTCAAAAACCTAGCCATCATCTGGTCGAAAAATACGAATTTCGATCCATTTTGTCGGATGGTACCGAAATCACCTAACAATTTCGGATGAAATCGACGATTGAGAGACCCTTGTAGCATTCTTCTCATAAATTAATAAATGTATGTCGGGTTCCAGGACAAATTTCAAAAACTTAGCCATCGTTTGGTTCGAAAATACGAATTTCGGTCCATTTTGTCGGATGGTACGGAAATCGCTTGAAAAGTCCGGATGAAATCGACGATTGGGAGACCCTTGTAACATTCTTCTCGTAAATTACTAAATGTGTTTCAAGTTCCGGATCAGATTTCAAACACTAGCCATCGTCTGGTCAGAAAATACGGTTTCTAGTTCATTTTGTTGGATGGTCACGAAATCACCTGAAAAGTTCGGATGAATACGCAACTGAGAGAACCTTATAGCATTCTTCTCATCATTTAATATTTGTGTTTCGGATTCCATATAAGTTTTCAAAAAACTAGTCATCGTCTAGTCTTAAAATACGGATTTCGATCCATTTTGTCTGATGGTACTAAAATCGTCGGAAAAGAATGGATGAAATCGATGACCAGGAAACGGTTGTAGCCTTCTTCTCGTAAATTAATACTTGCGTTTTGGGTTTTGGATTAGATTTCAAACACTAGCCATCGTCAGGTTCGAAAATACGGATTATGGTCCATTTTGTCTGACGATACTAAAATCGCAGGAAAACCCAGATGAAATCAACGACCGGGAGACCCTTGTAGCATTCGTCTCGTAAATTTATAGTTGTGTTTCAGGTTCCGAGATAGATTTCCCAAAGTAGCCATCGTCTAGTTCGAAAATACGGATTTCGGTCGATTTTTTCAGATGGTATGGAAATCGCTTATAATGTCCGGTTGAAATCGACGACTAGGAGACCCTTGTAGCATTCTTCTCGTAAATTAATAACAGTGTTTCAAGTATCGGATAAGATATCAAAAACAGGCCATCACTTTTTCCAAAAATATGGATTTCGGTCCATTTTGTCGAATGGTACTAAAATCTCCAGAAAAGTCTAAATGAAATCGCAACTGAGAGACCCTTGTAGCATGCTTCTCATCAATTAATACATGTGTTTCGGGTTACATATAGGATTTCAAAAACTAGACATCGTTTAATCCGAAAATTCGAATTTCGATCCATTTTATCGGATGGTACGAAAATCGCCTTAAGAGTTTTGATGAAATCGACGACCGAGAGACAATTGTAGCACTCTTCTCGTAAATTAAAATTGTGTTTCAGGTTCCGGATCAGATTTAAACACTAGCCATGGTCTGGTCCAAAAAATACGGATTTCGATCCATTTTTTTGGATGGTATTAAAATCGCCGGAAAAGCGTGGTTGAAATCGACGACCGGGAGACCCTTGTAGCATTCTTCTCATAAATTAATAACTTAGTTGTGGGTTCCAAATATCGCTGGTTCGAAATTACGGATTTCGGTCTATTTAGTCAGATGCTACAAAAATTGCTTGAAAAGTCCGGATGAAATCGACGACCAGGAGACCCTTGTAACATTCTTCTCGTAAATAAATAACTGCGTTTCGGGTTTCAGATCAAATTTCAAAAATTAGCCATCGTCTGGTCTGAAAATACGGATTTCAGATTATTTTGTCAAATGGTACGGAAATCGCTTGAAAAGACCAGACGAAATCGACGTCCAGAAGACTCTTGCAGTATTCTTCTCGTAAATTTATAAATGTGTTTTGAGTTTCGGATCAGATTTCAAAAACAACCCATCGTCTACTTCGAAAAATACGGATTTCGATCCATTTTGTCGAATGGTACTAAAATCATTGGAAAAGTCCGAATGAAATCGACGACTGGGAGACAAAATTAGCATTCTTCTCGTAAATATATTGCTGTGTTTCGGGTTTCGAGTTAGATTTCCCAAAGTCGCCATCATCTAGTTAAAAAATACGAATTTTTGTTCATTTTGTAAGATGGTACAAAAATTGCTTCGAAAGTCCGGATGAAATCGACGACCTGGAATTAGATTACTCGTAAATTAACAACTGTGTTTCGGGTTGTGAATTAGAATACAAAAACTAGACATCGTCTGGTCCGAAAATATGGAATTCTATCCATTTTGTCGGATGGTACGTAAATCGCCCGAAAAATCCGGAAAAAATCAACGACTGGGAGACCCTTGTAGCATTCTTTTCGTAAATTTATAACTGTGTTTCGGGTTCCAGATCGGAATTCAAAAACTAGCCATCGTCTGCTCCGAAAATATGGATATCGGTCTATTTTTTCGTATTGTACGAAATTTGCCCTAAGAGTCCTGATGAAATCGACGATTGAGAGACCCTTGTAACATCTTTCTCGTAAATTAATAACTGCGTTTCGGGCTTCTGATGAAATTTCAAAAACTGGCCATCGTCTGGTCCAAAAATACGGATTTTGGTACATTTTATCGGATGGTACGGAAATCGCTTGAAAAGACCAGATTAAATCGAAGACTAGAAATCGCATTGTTCTCGTAAGTTAATAATTGTGTGTTGGCTTCCGGATTACATTTCAAAAGCCAAACATCGTCTGGTCCTAAAATACGGTGAAATCAACGACCGGGAGACCCTTGTACCATTCTTCTCTTAAATTTATATGTATTTTGGGTTCCGAGATTTCAAAAACTAGCCTTCGTCTTGTCTGAAAATACGGATTTCGGTCCATTTAGTCGGGTGCAACAAAAATCGCTTGAAAAGTCTGGAAGAAATCGACGACCAAGAGACCCTTGTAACATTCTTCTCTCAAATTAATAACTGCGTTTCAGGTTCCAAATCAAATTTCAAAAACTAGCCATCGTCTGGTCCGAAAATACGGATTTTGGTCTGTTTTGTCATATGGTACGAAACTCGCCCAAAAAGTTTGGAAGAAATCCACGACTGAGAGACTCTTGTAGCATTCTACTCGTAAATTAATAACTGTGTTTCGGTGTCAAGATCTGATTTCAAAAAACTAGCCATCGTCTAGTCTGAAAATACGGATTTGTGTCCATTTTGTCGGATGGTATGGAAATCGCTTGAAAAGTCTAGATGAAATCGAGGAACGGGAGCCCCTTGTAGCATTCTTCTCGTAAATTAATAATTGTGTTTCGACTTCCGGATCAGATTTCAAAAACTAGCAATCGTCTTGTCCAAAAATACGGATTTCGGTCCATTTTGTCGGATGGTACTAAAATCGCCGGAAAAGACCGGATGAAATGGACGATCGGGAGACCCTTGAAGCATTCTTCTCGTAAATTAATCACTGTGTGTCGGGTTCCGGAACTGATTTCAAAAACTAGCAATCGTCTAGTTTGAAAATACGGATTTCGGTCTATTTTGTCAAATGGTACTAAAATCGCCTAAAAAGTCTGGTTGAAATCGACGACTCACAGACCCTTGTAGCATTCTTATCATAAATTTACAAATGTGTTTCGAGTTCCGGATCAAATTTCAAAAACTAGCCATCGTTTGCTCCGAAAATACGGATATCGGTCCATTTTGTCGGATTGTACGAAAATTGCCTTAAGAGTCCTGATGAAATCGACGACTGAGAGACCCTTGATACATCCTTCTCGAAAATTAATAACTACGTTTCGGGCTCCTGATGAAATTTCAAAAATTGGCCATCGTCTGGTCCGAAAATACGGATTTCAGTGCATTTTGTCAGATGGTATGGATATCGCTTGAAAAGTCCGGAGTAAATCGAAGACCAGAAATCGCATTGTTCTCGTAAGTTAATAAAAGTGTTTCGGTTCCGGATTAGATTTCAAAAACCAGACATCGTCTGGTCCGAAAATACGGTGAAAGCGACGACTGGGAGACCCTTGTACCATTCTTCTCTTAAATTTATAATTATGTTTTGGGTTCCGAGTCAGATTTCAAAAACTAGCCATCTTCTTGTTTGAAAATACGGATTTCGGTCCATTTAGTCGGATGCAACAAAAATCACTTGAAAAGTCTTGATGAAATCGACGACCAAGAGACCCTTGTAACATTCTTCTCTCAAATTAATAATTGCATTTCAGGTTCCAGATCAAATTTCAAAAACTAGCCATCGTCTGGTCCAAAAATACGGATTTTGGTCTGTTTTGTCATATGGTACGAAACTCGCCCAAAAAGTTTGGAAAAAATCGACGACTGAGAGACCCTTGTGGCATTCTTCTCGTAAATTTAAAGTTGTGTTTCAGGTTCCGAGTCAGATTTCCAAAAGTAGGCACCATTTGGTCAAAAAATATGAATTTCGGTTCATTTTGTCGTATTGTACGAAAATCGCCCAAAAACTCTAGAAGAAATCGATGACCGACAGACCCTTGTAGCATTCTTCTAGTAAATTAATAACTGTGTTTTGGTTTCAGATTAGATTTCAAAAACTAGACATCGTGTGGTTCGAAAATACAAACTTCAATCCATTTTGCGGATGGTACGAAAATCGCCCGAAAAGTTCGGATGAAATCGTCGACCGGGAGACCCTTGTAGCATTCTTCTCGTAAACTAATCACTCTGTTACGGGTTCCAGAACAGATTTCAAAAACTAGCAATCGTCTAGTCCAAAAATACGGATTTCAGTCTATTTTGTTGGATGGTACTAAAATCGCCGAAAAAGTCCGGTTAAAATCGATGACCAAGAGACCCTTGTAGCATTCTTCTCGTAAATTTATAACTGTGTTTGGGGTTCCGGATCAGATTTCAAAAACGAGCAATCGTCTGGTCCGAAAATACAGCTGTTGGTTCATTTTGTCGGATGTTACCAAAATCACCTGAAAAAGTCTGGATGAGAGACCCTTGTAGCATTCTTCTCGTAAATTAATAACAATATTTTGCGTTCCAAATCGGATTTCAAAAACTAGACATCGTCTACTCTGAAAAAACGGATTTCGGCCATTTTGTCGTATGGTACTAAAATCGCTAGAAAAGTCCGAATGAAATCGACGATCGGGAGACACTTGTAGCATTATTCTTGTAAATTTATAGTTGTGTTTCGGGAGACCCTTTGTAGCAATCTTCGCAAAAAATTAGTAACTGTATTTCGGCTTCCATATTAGATTTCAAAAGCAAGACATCATTTGGTCCGAAAATACAGATTTCAATCCATTTTGTCGGATGGTACGAAAATTTCCCGAAAACTCCAGATGAAATCGACGACCGGGAGACATTTATAGCATTCTTCTTGCAAATTAATACCTGTGTTTCGGGTTCCAGATTTGATTTCAAAAAACTAGCCATCGTTTGGACCTAAAATACGGATTTGTGTCCATTTAGTGGGATGGTTTGGAAATCGCTTGAAAAGTCCGGATGAAATTGACGAACGGGAGCCCCTAGTAGCATTCGTCTCGTAAATTAGTAACTGTGTTTCGGGTTCCGAATCAGATCTCAAACACTACCAATCGTCTTTTCCGAAAATACATATTTCAGTTCATTTTGTCGGATGGTACGAAAATCGCCCAAAATGTCTGGATGAAATCGACGATTGAGAAACCCTTGTAGCATTCTTCTCGTAAGTTAATAACTGTGTTTCGGGTTTCAGATCAGATTTCAAAAACTAGCCATTATCTAGTTCAAAAATACAGATTTCGGTCCATTTTATCAAATGGTACGAAAATCGTCCGAATAGTCTAAATGAGATCGACGACTTGGAGACCCTTGTAGCATTCTTTTCGTAAATTAATAATTGTGTTTAGGGTTTTGAATGAGATTTCAAAAACTAGCCATCGTCTCGCCCGAAAATATGGTTTTCGATTTATTTTGTCGGATGTTACGAAAATCGCCCAGATGGTTTTCGGTTCATTTTGTCTTTTGGTACGAAAATCGTTTGAATAGTCCAGATGAAAATCGTTTGAATCGTGTGAATAGTCCATATGGTAGGAAAATCGTTTGAATAGTCTAGATGAAATTGACGACTAGGTGACCCTTGTAGCATTCTTCTCGTAAATGTATACCTTTGTTTGGGGTTCGAGGGCAGATTTCCAAAAGTAGCCATCATCTGGTCAAAAATACGGATTTCGGTTCATTTTGTTGAATGGTACGAAAATCGTTCGAATAGTCCGGATGAAATCAATGACTGAGAGATTCTTGTAGCATTCTTCTCGTAAATTAATAACTGTGTTTCAGGTTCCGGATACGATTTCCAAAAGTAGCCATCGTCTGGTCTTAAAATACGCATTTCAGTCCATTTTGTCAAATGGTGAGAAAATCGTTCGTATAGTCTGAGTGAAATCGACGTCTTGGAGACCTTTGTAGAATTCTTTTCGTAAATTAATAACTGTGTTTCGGGTTCTGAATCAGATTTCAAAAACTACCCATCGTCTCGTCCGAAAATATGGTTTTTGATTTATTTTTTCGGATGTTACGAAAATCGCCCGGATGGTTTTCAGTTCATTTTATCTTCTTGTTAATTATAAAATGTGTTTAGGGTTCCAGATTAATTTCAAAAATCTAACCATCGTCAGGTCCAAAAATAGGAAAGTCTGGATGAAATCGACGACTGGGAGACCCTTGGAGCATTCTTCTTAAAAATTAATAACTGTGCTTCGGGTTCTGAGTCAGATTTCCAAAAGTAGCCTTCATCTGGTCCAAAAATACGAATTTCAGTTCATTGTGTCGAATGGTACGAAAATCGCCCACAAACTCCAGAAGAAATCGCAACCCGGAGACACTTATTGCATTCTTCTCGTAAATTAATAATTGTGTTTCATCGGATCAGATTTCAAAAACTAGACATCGTCTAGTCCGAAAATACGGATTTTGGTCCATATTGAAGAATGGTACGAAAATCGCTTGAAAAGTCCAGATATTATCAACGACCGAGAGACCCTTGTAGCATTCTTCTCGTAAATTAATAACTTTAATTCGGGTTCCGGACCAGATTTCAAAAAGTAGCGATCGTCTAGTCCGAAAATACAGATTTTGGTCTATTTCTTCAGATGAGACGAAAATCGTCTGAATAGTCTGGATGAAATCAACATCTGAAATACCCTTGTAGCATTCTTCTCATAAATTAATAACAGTGTTTTAGGTTCCAGATCAGATTTCAAAAACAAGTCATCTTCAGGTACGAAAATACGGATTTCAATTCATCTTGTCGGATGGTACGGATATCGCCCAAAATGTCTGGTTGAAATCGAAGACCGGGAGACCCTTGTAGCATTCTTCTCGTAAGTTAATAACTGTGTTTTGGGTTTCGGATCAGATTTCAAAAACTAACCATCGTCTAGTTCAAAAATACGGATTTCGGTTCATTTTGTCGGATGGTACGGAAATCGCTTGAAAAGTCCGGATGAAATCGACGAACAGAAGACCCTTGTAACATTCTTTTGGTAAATTAATAATAGTGTTTCGCGTTTCGGATCAGTTTTAAAAGACTAGCCATCGTCTTGTCCGAAAATACAGATTTCGATCCATTTTGTCAGATAGTACGAAAAAAGCCCGAAAAGTCTGGATGAAATCGACGACTGAGAAACCCTTGTAGCATTCTTCTCGAAAATTAATAACTGTGTTTCGGGTTCTGGATACGATTTCAAAATGTAGCCATTGTCTGGTCCAATAAAACAGATTTCAGTCCATTTTGTCAAATAGTACGAAAATCGTCCGAATAGTCTGAATGAAATCGACGACTTGGAGACTTTTGTAGCATTCTTTTCATAAATTAATAATTGTGTTTCGAGTTTTGAATGAGATTTCAAAAACTAGCCATCATCTCGTCCGAAAATATGGTTTTCGATTTATTTTGTAGGATGTTATGAAAATCTCCCGAATGGTTTTCGGTTTAGTTTGTCTTTTGGTACGAAAATCGTTTGAATAGTCCAGATGAAAATCGTTTGAATCGTTTGAATAGTCCATATGGTACGAAAATCGTTTGAATAGTCCAGATGAAATTGACGACTGGGAGACCCTTGTAGCATTCTTCTCGTAAATTTATACCTTTGTTTGGGGTTCGGAGGCAGATTTCCAAAAGTAGCCATCATCTGGTCAAAAATACGGATTTCGGTTCATTTTGTCGAACGGTATGAAAATCGTTCGAATAGTCCGGATGAAATCGACGACTGATAGATCCTTGTAGCATTCTTCTCGTAAATTAATAACTGTGTTTCGGGTTCTTGATACGATTTCAAAAACTAGCCATCGTCTAGTCTTAAAATACGGATTTCGGTTCATTTTGTCAAATGGTACAAAAATCGTTCTTATAGTCTAAATGAAATCGACGACTTGGAGACCTTTGTAAAATTCTTTTCGTAAATTAATAATTGTGTTTCGGGTTCTGAATTAGATTTCAAAAACTAGCCATCGTCTCGTCCGAAAATATGGTTTTCGATTCATTTTGTCGGATGTTACGAAAATCGCCCGGATGGTTTTCGGTTCATTTTGTCTTCTTGTTAATTATTAAATGTGTTTAGGGTTCCAAATTAGATTTCAAAAATCTAACCATCGTCAGGTCCGAAAATAGGAAAGTCTGGATGATATCGACGACTGGGACACCCTTGGAGCATTCTTCTTGGAAATTAATAATTGTGCTTCGGATTCTGAGTTAGATTTCCAAAAGTAGCCTTCATCTGGTCCAAAAATACGAATTTCAGTTTATTTTGTCGGATGGTACGAAAATCGCCCACAAACTCCGGAAGAAATCGACGACCCGGAGACCCTTATTGCATTCTTCTCGTAAATTAATAATTGTGTTTCATCGGATCAGATTTCAAAAACTAGACATCGTCTAATCCGAAAATAAGAATTTTGGTCCATGTTGTAGAATGGTACGAAAATCGCTTGAAAAGTCGAGATATTATCAACGACCGGGAGACCCTTCTAACATTCTTCTTGTAAATTAATAACTTTAATTCGGGTTCCGAACCAGATTTCAAAAAGTAGCGATCGTCTGGTTCGAAAATACAGATTTCGGTCCATTTTTTCAGATGAGACGAAAATCTTCAGAATACTCCGGATTAAATCAACGACATAAAGACCCTTGTAGCATTCTTCTCATAATTTAATAACTGTGGTTTAGGTTCCAGAATAGATTTCAAAAACAAGTCGTCTTCAGATTCGAAAATACGGATTTCAATTCATTTTGTCGGATGGTACGGATATCGCCCAAAAAGTCTGGATGAAATCGACGACCGAGAGACCCTTGTAGCATTCTTCTCGTAAGTTAATAACTGTGTTCCGGGTTTCAGATCAGATTTCAAAAACTAGCCATCGTCTAGTTCAAAAATACGGATTTAGGTTCATTTTGTCGGATGGTACGCAAATCGCTTGAAAAGTTCGGATGAAATCGACGACCAGAAGACCCTTGAAACATTCTTTTGGTAAATTAATAATAGTGTTTCGCGTTTCGGATCAGATTTTAAAAGAGTAGCCATCGTCTTGTCCGAAAATACGGATTTCGATCCATTTTGTCGGATGGTACAAAAAAAGCCCGAAAAGTCCAGATGAAATCGACGACTGAGAAACCCTTGTAGCATTCTTCTCGTAAATTAATAACTGTGTTTTGGGTTCCTGATACGATTTCAAAATGTGGCCATCGTCAGGTCCAAAAATACAGATTTCAGTCCATTTTGTCAAATGGTACGAAAATCGTCCGAATAGTCTGAATGAAATCGACGACTTGGAGACCCTTGTAGCATTCTTTTCGTAAATTAATAATTGTGTTTCGGGTTTTGAATGAGATTTCAAAAACTAGCCATCGTCTCGTCCCAAAATATGGTTTTCGATTTATTTTGTCGGATGTTACGAAAATCGCCCGGATGGTTTTCGGTTCATTTTGTCTTTTGGTACGAAAATCGTTTGAATAGTCCAGATGAAAATCGTTTGAATCGTTTGAATAGTCCATATGGTACGAAAATCGTTTGAATAGTCCAGATGAAATTGACGACTTGGTGACCCTTGTAGCATTCTTCTCGTAAATTTATACCTTTGTTTGGGGTTCGGAGACAGATTTCCAAGAGTAGCCATCATCTGGTCAAAAATACGAATTTCGGTTCATTTTAACGAATGGTACGAAAATCGTTCGAATAGTCCGGATGAAATCACAACTGAGAGATCCTTGTATCATTCTTCTCGTAAATTAATAACTATGTTTCGGGTTCCGGATACGATTTCAAAAACTAGCCATCGTCTGGTCTTATAATACGCATTTCTGTCCATTTTGTCAAATGGTACGAAAATCGTTCGTATAGTCTGAATGAAATCAACGACTTGGAGACCCTTGTATCATTCTTTTCGTAAATTAATAATTGTGTTTCAAGTTCTGGATCAGATTTCAAAAACTAGCCATCGCCTAGTCCGAAAATATGGTTTTCAGTTCATTTTGTCGGATGTTACGAAAATCACCCGAATAGTCTAGATGAAATCGACAACTTGGAGACCCTTGTATCATTCTTCTCGTTAATTAATAAATGTGATTCGATTTCTAGATTTGATTTCAAAAATCTTGCCATCGTCTGGTCCGAAAATATGGATTGCGGTATATTTTGTCGGATGATACGAAAATTGCTTAAAAAGTCCGGATGAAATCGACAATCAAGAGACCGTTGTAGCATTCTTCTCGAAAAATGATAATTGTGCTTCGGGTTCCGGGTCAGATTTCCAAAAGTAGCCAACATCTGGTCCATAAATACGAATTTCATTTCATTTTGTCGGATGGTACGAAAATCTCCCACAAAGTCCGGATGAAATCGACGACCCAGAGACCCTTATTGCATTCTTCTCGTAAATTAATAATTGTATTTCATCGGATCAGATTTCAAAAACTAGACATCGTGTGGTCCGAAAATACGGATTTCGGTCCATTTTGTAGAATGGTACGAAAATCGCTTGAAAAGTCCAGATATAATCAACGACCGTGAGACCCTTGTAGCATTTTTCTCGTAAATTAATAACTTTAATTCGGGTTCCGGACCAGATTTCAAAAAGTAGCGATCGTCTGGTCCGACATTACAGATTTTAGTTCAATTTTTTAGATGAAACAAAAATCGTCTAAATAGTCCGGATGAAATCAACGACCGAAAGACCCTTGTAGCATTCTTCTCGTAAATTAATAACTGTGTTTCAGATTCCAAATCAGATTTCAAAAACTAGTCATCGTCTGGTTCGAAAATACGGATTTCAATTCATTTAGTCGGATGGTACGGATATCGCTTAAAAAGTCCAGATGACATGGACGATCAGGAGACCATTGTAGCATTCTTCTCGTAAATTAATAACTGTGTTTCGGGTTCCGGGACAGATTTCAAAAACTAGCCATCGTCTGTTCCGAAAATACGGTTTTCGGTTCATTTTGTCGGATGGTACAGAAATCTCTTGAAAAGTCCGTTTAAAATCGACGACCGGGAGTCCCTTATAGCATTCTTCTAGTAAATGATTAACTTTGCTTTGCGATTCCGATCGGATTTCAAAAACTTGCCATCATCTGGTCCAAAAATACTGATTTCGGTCCATTTTGTCGATATACGAAAATCGCCCAAAACGTCCGGATGAAATCGACAACTAAGAGACCTTTGTATCTTTCTTCTCGTAAATCAATAACTATGTTTCGGGTTCCAGATCAGATTTAAAAAAACTAGCAATCGTCTGGTCCAAAAATACAGATTTTGGTCCATTTTGTCGGATGGTACGAAACTCACCTCAAAAGTCCGGACATAATCGACGATCGAGAGACCATTGTAGCATTTTTCTCATAAATTAATAATTGTGTTTCGGGTTGCGAATCAGATTTCAAAAAGTAGCCATCGTGTAGTCCGAAAATACGGATTTGGGTCCATTATGTCATATGGTACGAAAATCGTCTGAATAGTCCAGATGAAATTGACGACCGGGAGACCCTTGTAGCATTCTTCTCGTAAATTTATACCTCTATTTAGGGTTCGGAGGCAGATTACCAAAAATAGCCATCATCTGGTCAAAAATACGGATTTCGGTTTATTTTGTCGAATGGTACAAAAATCGTTCGAATAGTCCGGATGAAATCGACGACTGAGAGATCCTTGTAGCATTCTTCTCGTAAATTAATAACTGTGTTTCGGGTTCCGGATCATATTTCAAAAACTAGCCATCGTCTGGTTCGAAAATATGGTTTTCGGTTCATTTTGTCGGATGTTACGAAAATCGCCCGAATAGTCTGGATGAAATCGACGACTTGGAGACCCTTGTAGCATTCTTCTCGTTAATTAATAAATGTGTTTCGAGTTCCAGATTTGATTTCATAAATCTTGCCATCGTCTGGTCCGAAAATATGGATTGCGGTCTATTTTTCGGATGGTATGGAAATCGCTTGAAAAGTCTGGATGATATCGACGCCCGGGAGACCCTCGTAGCATTCTTCTCGAAAAATAATAACTGTGCTTCGGGTTCCGAGTCAGAATTCCAAAAGTAGCCAACATCTGGTCCAAAAACACGAATTTCATTTCATTTTGTCGGATGGTACGAAAATCGCCCACAAAGTCCGGATGAAATCGACGACCCAGAGACCCTTATTGCATTCTTCTCGTAAATTAATTATTGTATTTCATCGGATCAGATTTCAAAAACTAGACATCGTCTGGTCCGAAAATACGGATTTCGGTCCATTTTGTAGAATGGTACGAAAATCGCTTGAAAATTCCAGATATAATCAACGACCGGGAGACCCTTGTAGCATTCTTCTCGTAAATAAATAACTTTTATTCGGGTTCCGGACCAGATTTCAAAAAGTAGCGATCGTCTGGTCCGACATTACAGATTTCGGTCCATGTTTTTAGATGAAACAAAAATCGTCTGAATAGTCCAGATGAAATCAACGATCGAAAGACCCTTGTAGCATTCTTCTCGTAAATTAATAACTGTGTTTCAGATTCCAGATCAGATTTCAAAAACTAGTCATCGTCTGGTTCGAAAATACGGATTTCAATTCATTTTGTCGAATGGTACGGATATAGCTTGAAAAGTCCAGATGAAATTGACGATCGGGACAGATTTCAAAAACTAGCCATCGTCTGGTCCGAAAATACGGTTTTCGTTTCATTTTGTTGGATGGTACGGAAATCTCTTGAAAAGTCCGTTTGAAATCGACGACTGGGAGACCCTTATAGCATTCTTCTAATAAATGATTAACAGTGATTTGCGATTCCGATCGGATTTCAAAAATTTGCCATCATCTGGTCCGAAAATACGGATTTCGGTCCATTTTGTCGATATACGAAAATTGCCCAAATTGTCCAGATGAAATCGACAACTAAGAGACCTTTGTATCTTTCTTCTCGTAAATTAATAACTATGTTTCTGGTTTTAGATTAGATTTAAAAAAACTAGCAATCGTCTGGTCCAAAAATACGGATTTCGGTCCATTTTGTCGGATGGTACAAAACTCACCTGAAAAGTCCGGATATAATCGACGATCGAGAGACCATTGTAGCATTTTTCTCGTAAATTAATAACTGTGTTTCGGGTTCCGGATCAGATTTCAAAAACTAGTCATCATCTAATCCGAAAATACGGATTTTGGTCCATTATGTCATATGGTACGAAAATCATCTGAATAGTCCAGATGAAATTGACGACCGGGAGACCCTTGTAGCCATCATCTGGTCAAAAATACGGATTTCGGTACATTTTGTCAAATGGTACGAAAATCGTTCGAATAGTCCGGATGAAATCGACGACTGAGAGATCCTTGTAGCATTATTCTCGTAAATTAATAATTGTGTTTCGGGTTCCGGATACGATTTCAAAAACTAGCCATCGTCTGGTCTTATAATACGCATTTCGGTCCATTTTGTCAAATGGTACGAAAATCGTTCGTATAATCTGAATGAAATCGACGACTTGGAGACCCTTGTAGCATTCTTTTAGTAAATTAATAATTGTGTTTCGGGTTCTGGATCAGATTTCAAAAACTAGTCATCGTCTGGTCTGAAAATATGTTTTTCGGTTCATGTTGTTGGATGTTACAAAAATCTCCCGAATAGTCTGGATGAAATCGAAGACTTGGAGACCCTTGTAGCATTATTCTCGTTAATTAGTATATGTGTTTCGAGTTCCAGATTTGATTTCAAAAATCTTGCCATCGTCTGGTCCGAAAATATGGATTGTGGTCCATTGTGTTGGATGGTACGACCGGGAGACCCTTGTAGCATTCTTCTCGGGAAATAATAATTGTGCTTCGGGTTCCGAGTCAGATTTCCAAAAGTAGCCAACATCTAGTCCAAAAATACGAATTTCGTTTCATTATGTTGCTGGTCCGAAAATTCGGATTTCGATCCATTTTGCCGAATAATACGCAAATTGCTTGAAAAGTCCAGATATAATCGTCGTCCGGGAGACCCTTGTAGCATTCTTCTCGTAAATTAATAATTGTGTTTCGGGTTCCAGATCAGATTTCAATAACTAGCCATCTTCTGGTATGAAACTATGGATTTCTATCCATTTTGTCGAATGGTACGAAAATCGCCCAAAACGTCCAGATGAAATCGACGAATAAGAGACCCTTGTAGCATTCTTCTCGTAAATTAATAACTGTGACTCGGGTTCCGGATCAGCTTTCAAAAACTAGCCATCGTCTGGTCTGAAAATACGTATTTCAGTTCATTTTATCAAATGGTACGAAAATCACAGAAAAAGTCCGGATGAAATCGAAGCCCAGGAGATCTTTGTAACATTCTTCTCATAAATTAATAAGTGTTTTCCGAGTTCCAAATCAGATTTCAAAAACTAGCCATTGTCTGGTCCAAAAATACGGATTTCGATAAAGTTTATCGGATGGTACGAAAATCCCCCAAAAAGTCGGGATGAAATCAACGACTGAGAGACCTTTGTAGCATTCTTCTCGTAAGTTAATAACTGTATTTCGGGTTCCAGATCATATTTCAAAAAACTAGCCATCATCTGGTCCGAAAATACGAATTTCTGTCCATTTTGTCGGATGGTACGGAAATCGCTTGAAAAGTCCGGATGAAATCGAATCCTGGAGACCCTTGTAGCATTCTTCTCGTAAATTAATAACTGTGTTTCGGGTTCCGAGTTAGACTTCCCAAAGTAGCCATCATCTGGTAAAAAAATACGAATTTCGGATCATTTTGTCAGATGGTACGAAAATCACACAAAAAGGCCAGATAAAATCGACGACCCGAGGACCCTTATAGCATTCTTCTCATAAATTAGACATCGTCTGGTCCGAAAATACGAATTTCGGTCTATTTTGTCGGATGGTACGAAACTTGCCTGAAAAGTTCAGATATAATCAACAATCGGGAGACCATTGTAACATTCTTCTTGTAAATTACTAACTGTGTTTTGGGTTCCGGATCAGATTTCAAGAAGTAGCCATTGTTTGACTCATAAATACGAATTTCGGTCCATTTTGTCAGATGGTATGAATATCGTCTAGATAGTCTGGATAAAGTCGATGACTGAGAGACCTATGTTGCATTCTTCTCGTAAATTAATAACTGTGTTTTAGGTTCCAGATCAAATTTCAAAAAACTAGCCATCGTCTTCTCCGAAAATACGGATTTCGGTCCATTTTTTCGAATGGTACGGAAATCATTTGAAAAGTCTGGATATAATCGACGACCGGGAGACCATTGTAGCACTCTTTTCGTAAATTAATAATTGTGTTTTAGATTCCGGATAAGATTTCACGGATGGTACAAAAATCACCCGAAAAGTGTGGTTGAAATCGACGACTAACAGACCCTTTTAGCTTTCTTCTCGTAACTTAATAACTCTGTTTGAGGTTCCAGATCAGATTTCAAAAACTAGCCATCGTCTGGTATGAAAGTACGGATTTCGGTCCATTTTTTGGATGGTACGGAAAACGCTTGAAAAGTCCGGATGAAATCGATGACAGGGAGATTGTTGTAGCATACTTTTCCTAAATTAATAACCATGTTTCAGGTACCAGATCATATTTGAAAAACTAGCCATCGTCTAGTCCGAAAATACGAATTTCGGTTCATTTTGTCGGATGGTACAAAAATCGCATAAAAAGTCCGGATGAAATGGACGACTGGGAGACCCTTGTAACATTCTTCTCGTAAATTACTAACTTTGTTTTGGGTTCCGGATAAGATTTCAAAAACTAGCTATCGTATGGTCCAAAAATACGGATTTCGGTCCATTTTGTCGGATGGTACGAAAATCCCCCGAAAAGTCTGGATGAAATCGATGACTGAGAGACCTTTGTTGCTTTCTTCTCATAAATAAATAACTGTATTTCAGGTTCCAAATCAGATTTCAAAAAACTAGCCATCGTCTGACCCTTTTACAGCGCTTATGTAGAAAGTGCTATAAAAGACCTCCTTATTTTATTTTTTTAAAACCCTATTACAGCACGTTTTCAAAAGAGCGTTGTAATAGGGTTTTATATATAAAATTCCTATTTGTTTTATTATGTCCAAAGGTTGTGTGACTTCATTATTTTGGGATGATAAGTTAAGTTCAAGAAAAATTCCGAATAATTTTGTTTTCTTCCAAATAGTTAATTTATTTTTTCTTCCAAATTAGTTAAATTATTTTTTCTTCCAAATTGTGTTTAATTATTTTTTTCATCCAAATAATAATTTTTTCATACAAAATAATAATTTTTTTTCTTCCAAATAATACCTATATATATATCAATGCTAAATTACATGATCAGCTCATATTGGGATGATCAGTTCAAGTTCAAGAAAAATTCTCAATATAAGCAGAAAATCAGTATACAATTACATACAATATAAGCAGAAAATTACATACAGTTCAAGCTAAATACCGAAATGCTCAATTCTAGCAGATCAAAAAATTAAATTACATGAACTCAGTTCATATTACATGGCTTAAATACAATTAAACACATTAAGATGCCCTTCTTCTTTTCTTGGTGGGATTCACATTTGTTTGTCCATTAATGATACGAAAAGATGGATTAATCTAAATTCCCTCATCATGATCATCTCTAAGATATAAACCATCATCAGTTGAATCAATTTCGTGTGGTTGTGATGTTGCAAAGAAAAGATCATTACCAACATCTTCATCATTATTGTTATCATCACTTATTTTATTAGTCAATAGGACAACGGACCATTTATCATCAACAGGATCAGTGACATAAAACACTTGTTGAGCTTGCGACGCTAAAATAAAAGGCTCATCTTTGTATCCCACCTTATTAAAATCGACAAAATATGATAGATTTGCATATATTGGGTTCTTGTCTTTTGCACTTGAGATATGCATTGCTTCAGCTACGAGAGTGACTCCGCTATTTTGCATAGTGGTTTGATCATCTTGTTCTTTGGTATAAAATGTGTAGCCGTTAATTACATAACAGGTGTAAGAAAAGACATGTAAACTCGGACCATTTGCTAGCCACCTCAATCTCTGTGAAATGGATCCGGGGTCTACATGAAACTTTGACTTTATGTGATTTTTTAACCATGTTATGAAACTTCGATTGTGCTCTCGAGTTATCCAATTTTGATTCCTATTCATGTTAAAACTAGATAATTGATCCATGTGTATTGTAACATACGGTTGAACCTCATCATCATTGTGCAGAACATACAATTGTGTCTGCTCCTATTATGTCCTTGATATAGTCATTAGTATTTTTCCAACTATCCCTTCTCCTAATAATCTTCAGGAATGACAAGACATGGGAAGCCCTATGGATTCATCATTGGACAGATATTCAGTACAAAATTCAGCAGCTTCTTCGACAATGTACCGTTCAGCAATACAACCTTCTAGTCGACTTCTACTTTTTACGTACCCTTTTAATATTTTCATATATCGTTTTATCAGGTACATCCATCTCATATAAGCTGACCCACAAAGTTGTGTCTCCTTAACAAGATGAACAGTAAGGTGAACCATTATATCAAAAAACGAGGGTGGGAAATACATTTCAAGCTCACACAAAGTAACAACAATTTCCCTCTGCAATGTCAGTAATTTCTGAGGATCGATCACTTTAATACAAATTTCCCTGAAGAAGAAACATAATTTAGTTATGGCTCGGCGAACTTTTTCAGGTAAAACTGAACGTATACCTATTGGTAGCAAATGCTCCATTAGAATATGACAATCATGGGTCTTCAAACCTTTTAACTTGAGGTCTTTCATACAAACTAAAGTTTTAATGTTTGAAGAGTATCCTTCTGGAACTTTAACTTCGTGTAGAAATTTACACCAAACAATTTTTTCCTTTCTAGATAGAGTATGAGCGGCTGGAGGTAGATATGTGCAATTTCCTTTCTTTACGGGACCCAATTCATTTCTTATTCCCATATCGACCAAGTCCAATCTTGCATTGATGCCATCCTTAGACTTTCATGGTACATTGAGTAACGTACCAATAACATTGTCAAATACATTTTTCTCAATATGCATGACATCTAGAAAATGTCTTACATACAATGACTTCTAATATGGCAATTCAAAGAAAATTGACTTTTTCTTCCACCCAGTTTTGACCAGCTCTCCCGCAAAAGGTTTGCCAAATTTATTGGTCAAACCTTGTACTTTCTCAAGTATTTGATATCCAGTCGATGCTAAAGGAGCTCTATCTTCCTCTGATTTTCCATTGAATGCATTTCTCCACCAACGATACTGATCACTATAAGGTAAAAATCTACGATGTCCAAGAAATACATTCTTCTTACAATGTTTCAACCGCATCCAATTTGTACTCTTTTCACATATAGGACATGCACACTGACCTTTAATGTTATATCCTGATAAATTACCATAAGCTGGAAAATCATTAATTGTGCCGAACAACATAGCCCTCAAATTGAAACATTCTTTCTTATACCAGTCATAAACTTCCACACCTGTCTCCCACATAATTTTTAAATCTTCAATTAAAGGAGCCAAGTATACGTCGATATCATTCCCCGGTTGTTTGGGTCCAGAAAGTAACAGAGACAACGTCATAAACTTACGCTTCATACATAACCTTGGAGGTAGGTTATAAATCAACAAAATCATAGGCCACGTGTTTTGTGAGATGCTTTGAAGACCATGTGGATTCATTCCATCAGTAGAAAGTGCAAGTCGTAGGATACTCGCGATCAATTTTTGCCCATTGCAGAGAATCAGCAGGGTGTCGAAACTTTCCATCTCTAATTCTTTCATCTGCATGCCATGTCAAGTGTTTTGAATCTTCATCACTGCGATACATGCGCCTAAATCTTGGTATTATAGGAAAATACCACACGACTTTTGCTAGAGTAGATTCTTTCTTTTTATATCGAGAGACATTGCATTTCGGACACGCCTTTAGTAATTCATATTCATTTCGAAATAAAATGCAATCGTTAGGACACGCATGAATCCTTTCGTAACTCATACCAATAGAGCGCAAAATTCGTTTAGCCTCATAGGTTCGACTGGGAAGTTCATTATCATATGGCAACATATCTTTTAAGAGTGTTAGTAATTCTGTGAAGCTTTTATCCGACCTTCCATTACTCGCTTTTAAGTTGTACAACTTTAATATCGCCGACAGTCTTGTGAATTTAGTACAACCATTATATAATTGTTTCTCTACATCACTCAACAAGCTCTCAAACATTTTGGGACAATCATGAAGATCTTCTTCAACTGCTTTTGCAATCTCCTCAACTCGGTCCGGCTCATATGTATCTGTGTCGAAATCAGTTGAAGCATATGTATCTGTGCAGGTGTTTCCATTTATTTTCTCACCATGTCTTATCCAACATGTATAGCTTTGATCAATTTCATACCATACTAAATGTCCTTCCAATTCATCTACTCTAACGCGTTTTCCAAAACAACATTTTAAACAAGGACAAACGACTCTATTTGGATCTTTTGCATTCATCACTGCAAACTCAACAAACTCCATCACTCTATTTTCATACTCTTTTGTCAATCGATTGGCAGACATCCATTTCCGGTCTATTTTATATGACCTATATATATATAAATGCAGTTACACAAATAATAAGCATGATTTCAAGTCTGATATATATGACTTATATATAGTACACATATCTAATATTGGTCCAAGATTGATTTCAAAACAGAACATATATATCATGAGAACATATCTAATATCATGTAACAATTTCAAAACAGAACATATCAAATATATAACAATTTATCAGTTTTAATTAGTGACAACAACAAATAAATAAATACAGTACCTGAGACAACATTTATCAATTTGTTTTAAAGGAGGAGCAACATAGATCAATTTGAAGATGGGCGCACAGTAGATGAGAGGAGGGTTCGCAAGGTAGAGGAGATGAGGGTTCGTAGGGTTAGGACAACGTATTAAATTTGTTTTCAATTTGTTTTAATTTATTTAAAGTGAATGTTTTTTATTTAAAATGAATACTTTTACAGCGCTTGTACAAAAAACGCTCTAACAGGTCCTTTAATAATGTGAAAGCGCAAGCCTTTTATAGCGTTTTAACAACAAGCGCTTTAAAAGCTATGTAACATAAGGTGGGAGCGCTACATTTTACAGCGCTTGTGTTTAAAGCGCTCAAAAAGCGCTGTAAAAGGCTATGTGAGAGCGCTTCAATTTACAGCGCTTGTTAAAAAAGTGTTGTAAAAGAGTTGTAAACATTATGTACAAGCGTATGTGACCCTATATGACCCTACAACAGCGCATTTTTCATAGCGCTGTTCAAAAAAGCGCTGTTGTATCCTCCGTGATTTTTAAAAAATTATACAATAGCGCTTGTATTTAATAAGTGCTGTAAAAGATGCGCTATAAAATATCATTTTTGGCGTAGTGTTTTATTATACTATATTAATCTTTTTTTTTTTAAACCGCGAATATCGTGACATGTGTAATTTGTCTGTGTGGACGTGTTTAGAGATTATTCTTTTCTTCTTAAAATAAGTGTCATTTTAGTAAAAAAAAATAAAAATTATTTTAAAATAAATTAATATCATTCACAATTTTTAATATAATTTTAATTAAATTTTTATACATTATTTTTCAATAATTATTAAATACACAACTTCTAAAAGATTATTATATTTTGTATTGAAAATATTGAAAAATTTACCAATAATTAAAAAAGATAGCTTGATAAAATGATTTTTCTTTTTTTTCTTAATTATTTTATTTCTTAATATGTATAAAAATATTTAAACACGTTCATTATAAAATCAATTGACTAATATTTTGTGTTAAGCGTGTTTTGGAAAACCATCAAAGAAAAACTTGATACAATTATGATAAATAATGTAATGGTTTTGTTGAAAGTTATGACAAACCTACAACAAAAGTGCAAATTATAGTAAAAAATCTAATGTCTACCCAGACACATCTGCTAGGAGCGTCTAATTAGTGTCAACAACACTAATTAATGCCACTCTTCCTTAAATGTTGTTTTACTTCGTGTTGATAAATCTAGTGTCCGTCATATGCAACGCTAAAGATATGGTATTATTCTATGTTTTGAAGCGGATGCTATTTTATTCACTAATAAAATAAAT
The DNA here is from genome assembly GCA_037974735.1 of Cicer chorassanicum. Taxonomy (NCBI): domain Eukaryota; kingdom Viridiplantae; phylum Streptophyta; class Magnoliopsida; order Fabales; family Fabaceae; genus Cicer; species Cicer chorassanicum. The sequence goes on from JBBPBP010000002.1 coordinate 20,784,463, forward strand.
AACTCTTGAGTTAGCATATAGATTTTTACCTCCATTTTCACCCTTGTCACTTATAACATTTTTTCTAATCTTAAAAATTAGACTTTAAAAATTATATTTTAAAAAAAATACAATTTTGGAGAATTGATATAAATCCCTACATAAAAATATTACATTATATTAATGAACCATGATAATTTATAAATTATTAATAGCATATAACTAACATTTTGGAGTCTTAAAATTTTGGAACCCCGTGTGGCGGCTCAGTCGGGCTATGGGCCTGTCGTGCTCTCACACACCACCATTCACTCACTCAGTCGTCTGCAACACATTGTCAATCACTCACTATACCTTCTGCGCACCACCGCTACGTTTGAACCATCGTGGTCAGTGTCACACCACTACTCTTTATCGTGGTGTTTCACTTCTTGGTTTGTTGCCTTGCAAACTCTTAATTTTGATTTTTTATTCTGTCTCTAAATCATCTATTCAATATTCACAAACTAGAGTTCTCTCTTCAGATATTTTTTTCTCTACATTAAAATCTCTCTACACATATTTTTTTCTCTCAATTTTCTGTCTTTTATAAATAAAATTTGATTTTCTCGAACATTTGAATAATTGTTTAAAAAATTTCCATGATGTTTTTCTTCTCATTTGTTATGGATTTAGATGATTTCATGTTTTCTTAGTTTTACGCTTCCTTGAATAATAAGATCATGCAAGTTTTACATATGCAATTGTGAATTTGTATCTCATAATTATCTTAAAGAATGAAAAAAAATATTGTTAGTAAGAACCCATGTTTGGAAAATCAGACCGATGATTAAATTAGTAACGACATTGGTTCACAATTTAATGGTTTAGTCAGTGATTTGTAGTTCAATCATTGAGAATCAAAATTATTTATTTTAATATTTTATATAAATGTATAACATTAAAAAAATACACAATATTTATTAAATATTTCATGTTAAGAGTCACTGAAATTTATCGGCCACCTCTCACCGTTACCTTCCAAAGCATATGAAAACACTAAATTGCCTTTTTTAAAGAAATTTTTTTCATTCCACTTATTTAGTAAAACACATCACAAATTTCTCTCTTTTGAAAAAGTTCTAGAATCTCAAACATTTGGAATATGATAAACTATCTTAAATACGAGTAAGTTATTTCTAGAAACTTTCTATGAAAATCTTCAAAATGATCTTATACGACAATTTCAAGCAAGGGTAGCTAGTATCTATTTATTTTGTATGTGATGTCACATATCAAAACCAAATGAAGCATGTTCAACAAATTTATACATTTAGGATGTGTTCAAAATATGTCACTCACAACCTCCAAATCCTTCAATCTTCTTGCCTAATGCACATACTTTTCACTTTATATTAACTTCAATAGCTATTACGTTTATGTGTAGAAACCTCTCAAAGAAGATTGATAAGTACTTTGTTTCTTATACATTTGGGTGGTAATAAGTGAGATTTTTATTTTGATAATTCAACACAGTCAAAATGAATCTTAATGTAAGCTTGTACTTTGTCATTTCATTAAAAATGTTTCTCTCATCTGCATTTAAAAGCTCCATATATGAATGATCACCTAAAGTACATGTTAAATCATGATTGTTTGTTCCACATCAAACACTAACTTTTTCGTCCTTCATCGGTCCTCAATGGTATTGATATGAATTTGAATGGACATTTACCCTTGTGAGAACAATTTATTGTTGATTTTAATTGTACTTTATACCTTCTACCTATTTCACAATCCAAAATTAATGTGTCATTCCTTCCACTTTGCCTAATAGTTATATCAGCCCTAATAGTTGTATCAGCCCTAATGGTAACAGATACTATCCCTAGTCAATAGTGAATTTATCAGTAGAATCTCCAAAAGAAAAAATATGTGTAATAGAGATTTCACTAACAACTCCACTCATACCTGATTCAATTTGATAAAACATATTTGTTATAAAATAGACCAAATTTAATTAATAGATAGGCTTAATTACAATTTTAGTCCCTTATTTTTACTGATTCATGAAATTGATCCCCTATTTTAAAAGTCGACAATTTTGGTCCCTCTCTTTGATTTAGTAACTAAAAACTGGTGACATGACATGTTTTAAATAACGTGTCATATGATACGAAAATGTAGAATAATTAACACACATAAAATTGAAATAAAACACTCTAAAAACTTAACTTTCAACTTTATAAATTTTTCATATTTGTAATTTAATTAATAACATATAAATAATTAATGCATCTAGATGGTTCTATATTATGAAATTGTATCTCACATTATTTAAAATACATCACATCGTAATTTTTTAGTTCAAAATTCTAATAGAGAGACTAAAATTGTCGACTTTTAAGATAGAGAGACCAAGTAAAAAAAAGAGACCAAAATTATAATTAAGTCTAAAATTATAATTAAGTCCAAATAATTAGTTAAATACCTATATATAATATATATATATAT
>JBBPBP010000002.1:20789322-20804269 GCA_037974735.1 Cicer chorassanicum
TTAATCGTTATTTTAAAAATATATTTGAATTAATAACAATAATAATTAAAAATTCTTTTAAAAACAGTTTTTAAAATAATAAATTTTGAAATCAGTTTTTAAAAAATAATAAATAAACCGTTTTTAGGTTTAATTAGTTTTAAAATAATTAAAAACTATTTTTTAAGTATTTTTTTGTAATAAAAAATATTTTTAAAATAAATATCTAATGTTTTTTTAATGTTATATATTTTTTTAAATGTAATCTATTAAATTTTATTAAAAAAAAATATTTGTGATCCATTAGATTTACAAAATGTCTCAATTTTAAGAAATAGAGGACCAAAATTGAGAAATTAAAAATAGAGGGACCAAAATTAAGAATCAGTTAAAATAGGGGGATCAAAATTGCCAAATTAAAAATAGAGGGACCAAAATTACGCATCAGTTAAAATAGGGGGACTAAAATTGTGAAATTAAAAATAGGGAGACCAAAATTGCGAATCAGTTAAAATAGGGGTACTAAAATTGCATTTAAGTCTTTTAACTTTTAAATATCTCAGAAATTGTATTCTCTTTTATCTTTTTTTACATTAAATGGGCTTGCACCTTGAATATAGGGCATTCGACAATATGTAGAGACTTCAAAATTATTCTTTTTCATCTTAAATGTATTGTGTTGAAACAATTTGTATTATTTTCGCGTTAAGATCAATCATTGTCTTGGAAGTGGATCTCCAAACAAAATCTCTCCAAAGACGTTCAACTTCATCACAGATAACCATATGGATGACAATGATTACATTACATAATTTAGAAGACTCATAATACATTTTTGAACAAGAGTGATACAATTAAAGGTAATTTTATTTTCAACCTCTTCACTCGGTCCATAATAAAACCATACAAGGTCTTCTCTTTACGACTAGTAATATTCAAAATGCTCAAATATTTGCCAAACTCAGTGATAGACTCTATATTCAAAATTTGTTGATACAATCTACAATGCTCTAAGCTAAATTTGTAGAAAAGATTATCTTATATTTTGGAGACAAACTTTTTGAGCGAAATTAATGTATACAAAAGAATCAAGGATAACCTCAATTTGGACAACCTAATCGATAAAAGCTTTTGCCAGAAGAATGATATCATCAATAAACATCAAATGAAAAATTATTGGACCATTATGGCAGAACCTAATAGGTCTCCAAGAAGTGCCCCTCACGATATTAAGGATACAATGACTAAGCCTCTCCATAACAATATTCACGAAGAGATAAGGCGATAGAGGGTGTGGTCTCCTTATCTGATACCCCAAGTAGGAGAGAAGTATCAAGAAGGTCTACAATGCTAAGCCATTATAAGCTTGATTAACATAGTTAAATAGTTAATAAAGAAGGAAGGTCAAAGCATTCTCTAATAAAATTTTATTCCAACTCAGTCATAACGTATGACCAGATCCAAATAGCTAGATTGTGTAGTATGAATGATTTCTTGGAAAATAGTAGTATTGTCAATCGCACTCCTCCCAACAATAAAACTAGTCTAATTATAAATAAATAATTTAATATAGACAAATTCTAATATAAATCATGGTGACTTAAAATATACCAATTTTATAAATAAAAAAAAAAAAAACAAATATGTGTCGTGTATTAAATCGATATCAATAACGCACAGTTTGATTTATAAAGATGAGGAGGCTATGAACTATTACTTTTGAAAAATATTGTCCATCGTCGTTAAATTTTTTAATAATTTTGAAATATTAACCTGCAATAGACCACTTTTATAAAAGTGGTGCATGAAATAATTCACCTATAATATAAAGCAATGGGTCTTAGAATGTTTAAAAAAACTATAAATGTGCATTCAAATTACATTCATATTTTAAGTTTGGATTAAATAAGTTTTTGGTCTTTATAAATATACTATATTTCGTGTTTAGTCTCTCTAAAGTTTTTTGTAATAGGTTCAATCTTATACTCGTTTTACAGCGCTTTTTCAAAAAAACGCTGTAATAGGTGCATTCTTATACTAGTTTTCTATTCTTTGTTGTAATACTTTTACAGCGCTTTTTCAGAAAAGCGTTGTAATAAGTGCATTCTTTTACTAGTTTTATAGAGTTTTTTTTTTCAAAAAAGCGATGTAAAAGATTCATTTTTATACTAGTTTTAATAAAATGCGTTGTAAATGGAATTTTTAAAACAGGTCTTTTATTGCATTTTTTAAGAAAGCGTTGTCTTTTAATTTTTTTCCAAAATCATATTCATCAAGCACATGATATTGACACAATTACTATATTTTACATTTAAACAGCAACAATCAGTACAATAATTACATATATTTCAGTACTATTTTTTACATATTCCTAACAACAATTACATATATTTCAATCAATACTATTTTTTGATATATACATATATTTCAGTACAGCAATTGTTTTTTACAACAATTACATATATTTCAGTACTATTTTTTACATATTACATATTTTTTACATATTCACAACAGTACTAATTTTTACAATTTCCTAGCAATAATGTCAATTTCACAACTTGCAGCTTGCCAATTTTCCAGCAAATTAAATAATTTTCAGTTCGATCGCATACTGACACCAGTCTTCCTTTATTTCAGTTAGATCACTTTCAGAGTATGTTGGATTGGAATTGTCAAAGTGTTGTGCGATATAGTATTTGAACATAAATAAGTTAGAATCAAATATATACATAGTTTATATATAAAAATCAAAATATATATAATGAAAATACCGTACCGTTTCTAGAATTATAGTTTGATTCATATCAACAATCTCCTTCATGAATCGCAATATACAGTATCCGCAGTCTATGTTATTAGTTTGACGAAGGCACTATAAAATAAAACATATAAGTCAATAAATATTTGTGCATTGATTGTAAATGAAATTTTAAAGGCATATATTTCAAACCTTTATTGGAATCCATGTGATGTTGTTTGACTTTTGCTTCGACACTGTAGCACCCCTTTGAGCTCGGAAAACTTGTAAAGAACTATCAAATAAATGTGATTATTATAGCATTAACAAACACATTATATATATATATATAGACATATATATATATATGTAAGAAATAAATGAATATTACTTACGTGTCGAAGATAGTCTTTATATCCGAGTGATTGTTGTAATGGTCGTGCAAGGGATCTAAATAGTATATAATTTCAGAGGTCGCATTGATTGCAAACAGCACCCAATGTTGCCTACAACAAAAAAAATTTGGTTGGCAATTTTGTTTACACAACTAATAAATTAAGTATCATAAATTAAAAAAGATGTAAATAAAGAATATATAATTACCCTGAATTATATGGCGCAAGGAACAACTTATCCTTCTCTTTATTTCCCAATAGGATATCAACAACATATTTCTTTACATTACTGGATCGAGTTTAAACATGGAAAGCTTATGCGAAGACAAGAATGAAAATCTATCTGACAATTTGCGCATGCACACCAACTTCTCATACAAAAACATTCAATGAAAATTTCAAATTAGATTAATTACCAATAAATTAAATTAATTACCAATAAATGCAATTAAAAGTAATTTTTATCTTAAAGAAAGTATTTTACCTAATGTATATGCTAATAACAGTAACACTCAGCTCCTTATGATTCAAAAGTTCATATATGTGCTCTATATCAAGTAATTCTTCATACTCATCTCCGAAAATATCTTTCTCCATGCTTATGATACGTGAATCATTGCTGTCCATATTCGTTTTTCGCTTGTATGTCAAGACACGACCCAAATCGAGTAAGGCGTGGATGACTTATTTTAGGAGCAGCAACTGATTTTCCACGATCCAGTTTTTGAATTTTGGCAGCTTTATTACAATCCAGTTTTTGAAGTTTTTCAGCTTTATTTTTACCACAAACATGCAGCTGTGGTGCGGCTTTATTATGGCAGGTTTGCTGTGCGGGTGGTTTTGATTGAATCTGAAAAAAAAATGAGGTTAATCAGTTTGTTAGTTAATTGAATCTGAAAAAATGAGGTTAATCTGAAAAATGTCAAACCTTTGTTGGTGACGTGACTGACTTGTTGCGGGAAATCTTCTTGTCATTTCCTTTAGACTTTGTATGAATCTAAATAAATGAGAAATTAAAGTTAACAGCGGAAAAAATCAGCAATTAAATATAATCAATCATAATCATATAACTTGCAATTAAATATACATATCAATTAAACATACATATCAATTAAACATACCTTATTAAGGCCAACAAGATTTTTCGGTCATGCCATGTAACTACCTATTGCTTCTCCCAAATACTTCATATCTCCATCGTTGTCCGGTATAGGCAACGGTGCATTTGGTTCAAAAGCAATCACGGGTGATACTTTGACATGGCCGGCAAGGATCAGTGTGTTGTGCAATACTTCTCCCATGGTATTGTACAATGTTCCTTTTCCAACCTTGCGATGAGTAGGGGAGGATAAATACAGCACGCAAGTAGAGACACCATAAATCAATGGTTAATACATAAGTATGTGAAACAATTAGGTTGAATGAATTTCTTATTTTATTAAGTAATTAATTACCTCTAGAAGACTTTTAAGACCAATGTTGCAACTAGCGTTTTCACTTTCCCTTTGTATTTCACGTTGGAGCTCTAGAAGTTACTTTTCTTTATTCTTGTTCACCAAGAACGCCACTTGCTCAGTTAGGATTTTCAGCTTCTCTAGTACTTCCTCATTAGATGGATTTGTGCGCTTCTCTTGTGAAAAATAGCTTTTATGAGTTACGCCAAATCCTTTACCCCTCACACGGCCAGAAAATTCAGGAACATTAAATACTTTACCAAGTATGTCCCTGCAACTAACATGTTTATTGTCCTCTTGATTTTCAGAACTTTGTTCTAGATTCTCCTAAAATACATGTAGGATTAAAAAGATAAGTTCAATATCATTTTTAAAATACAATATTAAAAAATATTAAAGTGATAATATACTTACACAAAGTTGTATCACTTTTTGAAAATTTTCATTATCAACAATTCCATCTTTATTCACATGAGCCTCCTTCCACAAAATATGACGACCCAATGGTTGATCGGATTGTGTCTCTTGTAGCTATTCATTAAGACATAAACAAAAGCTATTCGTTAAGATCAAATATTAGTTAGAAACTATAGTTTATAATGTACCCCATACGATTAGTTTATAATATTAGTTAGAAACTATAGAGACTATGATGTTTACTTACAATTTTTTGCTAAAAACGTGCATACCCCATACGAGATTTTTTGTATGGATGCGTTGGATTTTTGGCCCTCTCGCGATTTGCCGTACTTACACTCTATATAAAAAAATAACAATTGTGTAAAAATTTAAAATACGCTATGACTATGAATAAAACACAAATGCTAATAAATTAATCACTTACCACGAACGCGGAGTCTGCACGTTTAGCTACAAAAGCGCTCCATTCTTCATTTGATATATAGTGTTTATATATTTTTGGAGCTTCAACATTCACATTTCCATCACGATCTCTTAATTAGCAATTTGACAGATGAGATCTAAATCCCTTGTGTATTTTTCCGGCAACTCTAAGCACGTAATTTTTTCTCACCTCATCAACATCAATAGCCGACTGCAAACCAAATAAAGATATAGTTTGAGTAAAAGTATTTCAATGGAAAAAATTATAAGTAACAAGAAAGTGGAGTAAAAAAGTTACTTGTATATCATTCCACAATATATCTTTTGCATCCTTCAAAGCTTTATCTCTCCAATCGTCAATTGTAATTGGAATATTCTGACGAACAACTGCACCAATATAACTTACCAGCATGGAACTGTTGGGCTCAATTGGCTCGCCACTTTCATTCCATCCCACCTAATAAACTCATAGAGTAAGTACATGTTTTTAAAAAAGATAAAAAAATAAACAGCAAACAAAGTATACTTTACCTCAAATTTAATGCCATTACTTCTTGCTTTGATGACCTTTTGCATAATGGTTGCACCACGTTTAACTTCGTTTTCATAAGTCTTAGTGTTGACAACTTCCTCATTTTGACGATCTAAATCATTGTTGGAATCCATTTATCTACAACAAGTTCAACATGCAGTTCAGTATAACTTCAACAAGTTCAACATGTAGTAGTCTAAGTACGTGCAGTATAAGTTCAACATGCAGTTTAGTGACAACAAATAATTAATACCTGAAGAGTGCACAGAAATATGTAATGAGGGTTCGTAGGGTTACGGCTTCGCTTAAGAAGGAACAACGAGAAGAGTGCACAGAAATATGAATGGTTCATAGGACAGTAGGGTTCGCAGAAATACGTAATGAGGGTTCGTACGGAGTACGTAATGTTCGTAGGAATAGTAACGAAGATGGAGATGGTTCGTAATGGAGATGGTTCGCAATAAGGTTCGTAGGGACAGTAGGGTTCGCAATGAGAAGGACAATGAAGAGGAGGAGGTTTAGCAATGCCAAAAGTTCGTAGGGAAGATTACGTAATGAAGAGGAAACTGAAGCGGTTTACTATTATCAGGTTATATATAAAACCCTATTACAACGCTTTTTTGAAAGAGCATTGTAAAAGACCTCCTTATTTTATTTCTTAAAAGCCCATTACAGCGCTTTTTTAGAAGCCTTTTAAAGCGCTTGTCCAAAAGCGCTGTAAACGACCTCCTTATTTTTTTTAAAGCTTTTTACAGCGCTTTTCCAAAAAGTGCTTTAAAAGACCTCATTATTCTATTATGTGCAAGCGCTATGTGACCCTTTTACAGCGCTTATGGAACAAGCACTTTAAAAGACCTCCTTATTTTATTTTATTAAAAGTCTTTTACAGCGCTTGTCCAAAACGCGCTTTAAAAGACCTCTTTATTTTATTATGTGCAAGGGCTATGTGACCATTTTACAGCGCTGATAGAACAAGCGCTTTAAAAGACCTCCTTTTTTTAAAAGGCTTTTTATAGCGCTTTTTGACAAAAGCGCTGTAAAATTACAAGTTTATGTTCAGTTCAGTTCAAGTTAAATATGTTAAATTACAATACAAGTTTAGTTTTTGTAAAATGCTAAATAATTAGTAAAATACCTATATTTGGATTTTTTTTCTTCTTCCAAATAATTAGTTAAATACCTATATATAATATATATATATATATATATATATATATATATATATATATCAGTCCTAAATTACATGATCAGCTCATATTGAGATCAGTTCAAGAAAAATTCTCAGTACTCAAACAAAGCTTTTTCAAGTTCAAGTTCAATATAAGCAGAAAATCAGTTCTGGCAGGTCAAACACTTAAATTACATGAACTTAGTATAAAACACTAAGTTCAAGCCAAATACTAAAATGCTCAATTCAGGCAGATCAAACAATTAAATTACATGAACTCAGTTCAGATTACATGACTTATATAAAACAGTTAAACACATCAAGATACTCTTCTTCTTTTCCTGGTGGGATTCACATTTGCTTGTCCCTTAACGATAACGAAACGATGGATTAATCCAAATTCCCTCATCATGATCATCTCTAAGATATCAACCACCATAAGTTGAATCAATTTCATGTGGTTGTGATGTTGCAAAGAAAATATCATTACCAACATCTTCACCACTATTGTTATCATCACTTATTTTATTGGTCAATAGGACAATGGACCATTTATCATCAACAGGATCAGTGACATAAAACACTTGTTGAGCTTGCGACGCTAAAATAAAAGGCTCATCTTTGTATCCCACCCTATTAAAATCGACAAGTAAGAACCCTGACTCATCAATCTGAACACCATTATTATTATCGACCCACTTGCAACCAAATATGGGAAACACGAAACATTGTGTAGTCTAACTCCCATATGCGCTCGATAACCCCAAAATATGATAGATTTGCATATATTGGGTTTTTGTCTTTTGCACTTGAGATATGCATCGCTTCAGCTACGAGAGTGACTCCGCTATTTCGCATAGTGGTTTGATCATCTTGTTCTTTGGTATAAAATGTGTAGCCGTTAATTACATAATCGGTGTAAGAAAAGACATGTAAACTCGGACCATTTGCTAGCCACCTCAATCTCTGTGAAAAAAATCTGGGGTCTATATCAAACTTTGAGTTAATGTGATTTTTTAACCATGTTATAAAACTTCGATTGTGCTCTCGAGTTATCCAATTTTGATTCCTATTCATGTTCAAACTAGATAACTGATCAATGTGCAAAACATGCAATTGTGCCTTCTCCCATTATGTCCTTGATATAGTCATTACTCACTTTCCAATTATCCCTTCTCCTGATATTCTTCCCGAATGACGAGACATGGGAAGCCCTATGGATTCAACATTGGACAAATATTCAATATAAAATTCAGCAGCTTCTTCGACAATGTACGGTTCAGCAATACAACCTTCTAGTCAACTTCTACTTTTTAAGCACCCTTTTAATATTTTCATATATCGTTCTATCGGATACATCCATCTCATATAAGCTGACCCACAAAGTTGTGTCTCCTTAACAAGATGAACAGTAAGGTGAACCATTATATCAAAAAATGAGGGTGGGAGATACATTTCAAGCTCACACAAAGTAACACCAATTTCCCTCTGCAATGTCGGTAAGTTTTGAGGATCGATTACTTTACTACAAATTTCCCTGAAGAAGAAACATAATTTAGTTATGGCTCGTCGAACTTTTTCGGGTAAAATGGAACGTATACCTATTGGTAGCAAATGCTCCATTAGAACATGACAATCATGGGTCTACAAACCTTTTAGGACAATCCCGAAGATCTTCTTCAACTGTTTTTGCAATCTCCTCAACTCGGTCCCGCTCATATGTTGAACCATTCTCAAAATTAATGTTCCCTTTTTTTTTCTCACCATATCTTATCCAACATGTTTAGCTTTGATCAATTCCATGTCATACTAAATGTCATTCCAATTCATCTGCTCTAACGTGTTTTCCAAAACAACATTTTAAACAAGGACAAATGATTCGATTTGGATCTTTTGCATTCTTCACTGCAATCTCAACAAACTCCTTCACTTCATTTTCATACTGTTTTGACAATCGATTGGCAGACATCCATTTCCGGTCCATTTTATATGACATATATAAATGCAGTGTTACATAAATAATAAGCTACTGATAACATTAAATAGCACTTCAAAAGCGTTGTAAACATTATGTGAGAGCGCTTTAATTTACAACGCTTTTGATAAAAGCGTTGTAAACATTATGTGCAAGCGCTATGTGACCCTATATGACCATACGACAGTGCTTGTCAAAAAAACGTTGTTGTATCCTCCGTTAATTTTAAAATATTATACAACAGCGCTTGTATTTAATAAGCACGATAAAAGGCGCACTATAAAATGTCATTTTTGGCGTCGTGACAAAAACTTATAATATTTTAGCAATTGATGAAATAAATATAAATTTTTAAGTGCTAAAAACTAATAAAATTATATTTAATTCTTCTTTTGTTAAAGATTATAAATTTTTGTAAGAGAGATTTTTATAATTTTCTATAAACATCCACGTAAAAAATAATTTAAAATTTTTGACAATATAGATGACTTGATTTAAAAACAACTACCAAAATTATTGACGAAAATTTTTTGAAATTTTTTTTGAAAGGGATTAAAAACGAAATATTCCCTCTATCTCACAATAAATGTCATTTAAGATTTTTCTACACATATTAAAAAATACAATCATTAGAAGAAGAAGAAAAATTCATTTTATCAAACTAGCCATCTTAATTATTGGTGAATTTTTTATTTTTATTAATGTATAATATAAAAATATTTTGAAAATTGTGTATATAGTAATAATTAACGAGTGGTATGAGAAAAAAAAAATTACATCTATATTAAAAATTATAAATAATTTTATTTTAAAATATTTTTCCTTGCTAAAGTGACATTTATTGTAAAACATGGAAAATATGAAATATTTACAATATCAAAGACTTATTCAAGCTTTTAATTTTTTATAAAAATGGTTTTGTTATTGTTTACCATATTTATTTTTGCGGATCACAAGGGGACACAGTTGGGGAGAAAGAGGAGTGCGAGCAGTGATCATCTGGCACGCTTAGTTGATTGCGCCAATTCTCCCTTCTAATACCATGGCCGCGTCTGCTGCTACCGCTGCCTCTAATTTCCTTCGCCCTCTTTTTCGAATAGAATTCCCCAAATGCCCTCACCTTTCTTCTGAATCACAGTTTCGCCTTCAGCTCCTTCGCTCCCATCAAACCCAAAGAACCACAATTCGTGCCACCTCTGCTGCTGTTGTTGTGGAGTCGGTATAGTGTTCTGTTCCTTTTTATTTTCTCTATTGAATGTTAAACGGAAACTCCCCTTTTAAGTTGACATTTTAAGAATTAAGAAATTAAACTGGATTGATCTTTTCATGAAATTATAAGCTTATATAATTGAATGTTTTTTAGTTTAGTTTATCCATTCTGTTAACGCTAAGCACTCTGTTCTGTTAGAAGTATAGTATTAGTAACTGTATAAAAATTTTAGGTTTTTTAATGATAAAAAAATTAGCTTATATAATGAAGTCAAACTGTTTCCTAGTAGTTAAAAGCTGTTTTCAAAAGCTATCTTGAGGAGCTTATGAAAATAAGCTGAAAATAGTTTATGGACATATCATTAGTTGTGCTACAAGCTCTTCCAAACTGTCTTACAAGTACTTATACTACTAGATAATTCTGAAATAAGCGAATTAAAACAGCTCCTAACCTCACTCTAAGTCGACTATTGAATACTTGAATTCACAACATGTCGGATTGAAGTTCAGTCATGCTTTTCTATGCCAACGCTTGGAGTTAAAGATTTGCTAGTTTAATTCATGAGGTGCTTTTTCAATGCAATGTTTTTAAGTACATTGATATTTTGTTATGAAAAAACTGAAGATTTTGGTAATGCAGTAAGTTCAACAAGTTCTATCTATTTTGCTTGTATGAATTTGTGTTAGGTCCGTTAACAAAAAGCTCAAACTTATATCACTACTATTGCTAATTTTTCCTTCAGGATTTAACCACGCAGCACGATCTGAATACACAAGTCGACTTATTCGCATGTCCGATATGTTATGAACCATTGATAAGAAAAGGTCCTGTTGGCCTTAACTTGTAAGTTGGATTGATATGCATGAGGGAAGGTGTATTTAATTTTTATGTATCTAAATTATAGTAATTTATTTAATGGTTTTGCATCTTCAGATCAGCAATCTACAGGTCTGGTTTCAAGTGTAAGAGATGTCAAAAAGCATACACCAGCAAAGATGGGTATCTGGATTTGACCGTGACTTCTGGGTTAAGAGATTACACTGAAGTTCAACCAGTTCGGACTGAACTTTTTAGGTATAAACAGAAAATAAATTGGTCGCTAATTTCATGGCATTAGCTTGTCATTGATGATCTCATGATATTACGTTATTCATGTTAGTTATGTATACTTGATGAGAAACTATTATCACATGAGGCACATACCAGTAATTTTACAGCTACCTTTAAAATATCCATTTTCCATTTTTTTTCGTAATTTGAGGAGACATTTTAATTTATTTATATGAATAATTGTTTAACATATGTGACACAAGTTGTAATCTGGTTCAGTTTTCTGTGTGGTCCATTTATTTGGGAAAGCTCTTAAATTCTCACTGTGTATAAACCTTTATTAGGAGTCCTCTTGTTTCATTCTTATATGAAAGAGGTTGGCGTCAGAATTTCAGGCAAAGTGGCTTTCCTGGTCCTGAAGAAGAGGTACGCTTTCTGTGCCAGTACTGCAGTTGTAATGTTCCAACAGTAATACTTGAACAATATTCATGGTTATTGTCCAAAATCCAAAATGTGTTTTGGTAGACATAATAACCTGTTAGAATTTAGGGGCAGTTAGAGAACAGTTAAAGAAATTGAGTAGTTGAAGTGGATATTTGTATAAATAGGGAAAATCAGAATAGATGGGAGGGGGGACACTCTGTATATTGGAGAGTTTGTGGAAGGAGTAATCCTTTATAGTTTATAGAAATGGGAAACTTTGTTTCTGATTTCTTCTCTAGATTTGTAACAAAACCACTTTGTTTAATGATACACATACATTACAGAAAGGAAGCTGAGGCCGTAAGTTTCTGTCTTTTTTAGATTATTTCATGAAATTTCAATATATATTGAGCTCTTTTTATTTTTTTTATAATGCAGTTCAAAATGGCTCAAGAGTACTTTGAACCTGCTAAAGGTGGTCTGATTGTGGATGTTAGCTGTGGAAGCGGATTATTTTCCCGAAAGTTTGCCAATTCTGGAACCTATTCTGGAGTCGTTGCTCTAGATTTTTCTGAAAATATGCTTCGCCAATGCAATGATTTCATTAAGAAAGATTACACACTTTCATCCACGTATTGTTTTCATCCCCTTCTTGATTCTGAAAAAATTGCAGCTAAAGAATTTCAAATTCAATGTTTCCCCTTTGCTTGAGGATAAGTGGTTGCGCTTAATAAAAATTCATTTCATTGCTTGCAGTAATATCGCCCTTGTAAGGGCAGATGTTTCTAGGCTTCCCTTTGCATCAGGTTCAGTTGATGCTGTTCATGCCGGTGCTGCTTTGCATTGCTGGCCATCTCCGTCCAATGCTGTAAGTGATGTGTCTTTGTTTGATGAATACTGCAATCTTTGTGTTGGGGGTAAACTTTTTAAAATGACCGATATCATTGTTTATTGCCATTCCTATAAACATCTTGAAAACTCTTTTCACAAAAGGGCCATGTGTGCTCTTAAATTCTAAAATAAAATTCATGTCTCTGATTGCTTAATTAGCATGATGGTTTGGTAATTACTTGTTATTTCCCATTGTGCTGCATTTCTATGTCTTAATATGCATAAATTTTTTAGACTTTTCACTTGAGCTTCAAACTAATATATTTTACTCCAATTCTTTAGCAAATAAATTTGTAATTGATTTCTCTGTAGTTAGAAATGTTTGCTAAACACAATGTTTACTACTGGCTACTGGTGTTGTCAAACTTCTGTCATGGTGGCACCATGGCGTCATAGCATGGAGGATTTTAGGCCTGCAGCCATGGGTCGCAAAACCATATATATTAGCCGTAGTCCACAATGCTATGTCTATATGGTGGATTTTTGGATGGCTGCCATAATCCACTATCCTCCATTGATAACACTGTTTACTGCTTCATTGTCAAAACTAAAGTACTTTATAATAAAATCATGATTTCTACTCCTAGAGATATATGAAATCAACCTAAAGATATTTCTGTTATATAATATTTTCCTGAATAAGTGTGTGAACCTAATACAAGGAGTGCTAGTAACTTATTGTTTGACACATTCTTTTTATACTTTCAATTATTGTGTTTCTTATAGATCTCATTAAATAAGAAATAGACTATGTTATTTAGTAAAGCGTGTGTTACAAGTATTTCTCACGTAATATTTTGTTGAGGCAGATGTGCAGAAATAAAATAGAAGTCATTCCCTCCACAATTTTATTTGTTAAATTTATGCGCCTTAATGTTGCAATACATACACATGATACTCACAAACATGTTTTTTGAGTTTATACTATGGACAGTTCTGTATACTTACATATCTCTAGTTGGATCGCCATCTTCGAATGAGAATTTAACTATTCTGTAGCCATGTGATGTATATATCTCCATGACAATTCCGGCAGCTGTCTATAGGTGTTTAGGTTGCATGCACTACTCTCAATTTCTTCCCTCCAATTCTCATCAAACTTAATTTAAAAAACTCAAGATAAGGCCTGAAAAATGAGGCACCCCTCACTAACCTTACAATCCGGATTTAGATGGATGAGTTCGGTCCAAAATAAAATCCTATCATAGTATCAAAGTCTATTGATTCGGGCCACCGACATAGCTAGATAGTGTTGGGCGTGAGAGGGTGTGTTGGAAAAAACACAACTCCCACATTTAGACATGGGATGCCATTTCCTTATTATATAGATTTGTGTTTTTTTTTCGTCAACGTAGTTGCCTTATCCTTGTGATTTGCATGTTCTTACTCATTTCTATTTCACACCATTTATATGAATGTGATTTGAATAATGTCACGCCAAATATAAACTTCTTAAAGGTTGCTGACATCACCCGTGTACTAAGAAGTGGTGGAGTATTTGTCGGAACCACTTTTCTTCGCTATACTTCATCAACTCCGTGGATTGTACGCCCCTTCAGAGAGGTAAGCTCTTGATAATAATTATCTTTGATCTTTTGTCATAATAACCTGAGGTGTCAAACTTGTGCATTCTGAAGATTTTCATTGAGCTTGCATTTTGTTGTGAGTTATTTATTGTAGTGACTACATGATAATCTATAAGTCCATAAATAAGACAGATATGTCACTCACGGAAAATAATAATTTGTTCAAATTCTGCTATGTAAAAGTGTTATAGCACCACTATATCCTCTATTTAACAATATTTGTACTAAATAACTTATCAAGAACAATAGCAATTTTTTCAAATTATGCTATGTTATATAATGCTATTATAGCCGCTATTTAGCAACACTTCATCTATTTCATTAGTTACCCATGAATCTCATCCAAGGTGATTGAAAGGACTTTTTGTTTGCAGAGGACTTCTCAAGGCTATGGCTTTTTAAAAGAGGAAGAAATTAAAGACCTTTGCACCTCATGCGGTCTTACAAATTACTCATGCAAAATCCAGAACTCTTTTATTATGTTTACAGCTCAGAAGCCTTAAAACTATGTGATCCATTTATAAAATTGATTTTCCTACATTATAATAATTATCCATCCATATTTGTTGTATTATGTGTGTCATCTGTTAAGAAATTGTAAATAAAAATATACCAAAAATTAAAAGGTGGAAACTGGAGTGTCTTGTAAAGATTCACAGGTTGATAATTGTAACATATATTTCTTGAAATACCATTGATAAAAA
>JBBPBP010000002.1:20804309-20829965 GCA_037974735.1 Cicer chorassanicum
TTAAATACCAATGTAAACAAATTAATTCTGAAATCGTTCAAAAAATTAATTGACATAATTTCTTAAAAAAATATAGCTGGTTATGTCATAAATATATATGAATAAAATATTAGCTTGTGCCTTTAGTTTTATATGCCAGAGGCAAATAATTATAATAACCAAATAGCAAAATTATATAAAAATTAATCCAAACTTTATTTGCATACCATTCAGGCATTCACCAACATATCAAAAATGAATTGATTTTTAATAAGACACAAAATGCATTCATGCCTAGCGGAATATAAATGCAAAACTTCTACTACGAAAGTCAATTTGCTGGATCTGAAAAAAAAAAAAAAATCATTCAATCGTGATAGAAGGAAAAATAATTTTAAAGTCAATTCAATAG
Source organism: Cicer chorassanicum (assembly GCA_037974735.1). Classification (NCBI taxonomy): domain Eukaryota; kingdom Viridiplantae; phylum Streptophyta; class Magnoliopsida; order Fabales; family Fabaceae; genus Cicer; species Cicer chorassanicum. The sequence continues at coordinate 20,804,701 of JBBPBP010000002.1, forward strand.
ATTTTTTATGAATCAAATTTTGTTCATATATCATACAATAGGCTGAAAATTAAAGCGATGCAAATATATTCCTTTAGTACAATATAAACCTTTTCTACCCAGAAACATCGAAACAATCACCGAATTTTGAAGAAAAAATAGTCAAATACAATGAAGTTTCGATCAATAACATATTACCAATAATCCAAATATGCACAAATTAATATTCATAACTAGGTTTCCAGCAAAATGTTAGCAAAATACATATATATAGACAGGCATCTAGCAATCATAAATTCTTTAAATACACATTGGTTGTGGTTTCAGAATCAGTAAGATTCAATTCACAGTGAAAATCATATATCAATTCAAATCAAAACATAAATTCCAGAATTCCTTATTTTCACAAATTAAGGTTCAAATGAATCGGTATTTATTAAAAGCCTCGAAAGACAGGAAGCACCGAAAAATTTAACCATTAATTGGGAGAAGAGACAGTTTACTTAGGTATTGGGACCACTATATATATAGGTATATATTGAGTAATTGAATTATCATTATTCTCAAATAGAACACCATTCACTCATATCAATTAATTAAATATTTAATTAATTATACAATTAAAAATCTAATTAATTATATTATTTATTTTGATCACAAATCAATCTAGACTTTTAATTGATAAATAATTAATATAATTAAATAGTGATATGTAATAATATTAGAATATAATAATTAAATTAAATATTCTAACCATCACCATTTAAATAGGTCGATATTATTTTTTTAAATGCATATAAAAAATCTCAGTTATCATACATAAATATTTTTTTGTAAATCGTGATATGTGGTTTTTCTTAAAAGCTAAAAATATGATATGCGGTTATATTTGTATTGTCAATATATATAAAATAATTTTTATTTAACAAAGTTTAAATTGAACCTTTAGATAATAGATATCTATTACGGTAGATCAATTTTATGCAATATTTAATAATAAATTTTTTAGACCCCCATTTGATCGCGTTTTGGATCAGTCTCTGTGGGAGGAGAAATTTTCGTTGGATTGGTCCTTATGGACCAAACAAGAAATTCACTCCTTTTTGTTTAGAAAACATGGCGCTCATGTTTTACTTATATATATAGAAAAGGAAAATTCATAAAAAAAGACAAATATAAATATTTTTATAAACTTCAACGAACTTTAGTATTTTATCCACTTTGAACTATGACAATTCTCACCTATTCATCTTAATTTATTTATTTTTAATCAAAATGTCTTCATTTACTGATATTACAAGTTTTTGTTATGTTGTTTCTTTTTTTTCACTTTGTTTATATACAAGGCAATATCATTCATCTTCGTTTTAAGTTTTTTACAAAAGTAATATTATTCAAATACAAAATTTAACATAAATATAATATTTCAAATATTTTATAAAAAGTAAAATATAATTCCGCTATATTTTATAAGGTATTGTATTTATATTTAATATCAAGTTTTACGTTTCAATAACATTAAATTTTTTAAAATTATTTTGAATAACTATAAATGTTCCATCTTCATTTTTTATCTTTTAAATAAAACATTTATAAAACAAATTATCATCTTACGTATAATCGTTGAAAATAAGAAATAAAGTACAAATAGAGTGTATCACAAAAAAAAAATACACCCTAAACCCTAACATAGAGTGAGTACAAATATTGATGTTTATAAGAAGTTATGAATCTCCGTTTTTTTTAAGATAACTCACCAATATACTCCATCTTAAAAGATATATGCTAAAATGCTTTATTTATTTTTAAACTTCATGAAGTCGCATCCTCGCTCTGCGACCACTTCGCATCACGGGATGCGACTATCTATAATCTCTAATACAGAATAATTAAAAATAAAAATTTTAGATGGTCGTATTTCTGGATACGACCTTATACTACAGAAAAGAAAAAGTAATTGTAGAACGTGATAAGACCTCATTCAAAAAATAGAAGATTTTAGTATATATTTTATAAGATAGGGTATATTTGTGAGTTTTATTCAAAAATAATATATATATATATATATATATATATATATATATATATATATATATATATATATATATATATATATATATATATAATCCAGTGATTTTGCAAATCACAATTTAATAATTATTATATTTGTCATATCTATAAATAGTGATAGAATTAGAAACTTTGAATTATAGTCGATATTAACAAGAAAATGAAAATTCTTCAGTCACAGATGCACTGAAAATTTTAGATTTGCAAATCTGGTTTCGTGAATTTCTTAATCACCCATTTGACATGAACAACCCAATTTGAAATTATTTTCTTTGAAATATGATTGAGTGATTCTATATTTCCCACTATCTAAACTTTTTAATTACTACCATTACTATAGTACATGAACTTTACATTGTATTCAGATGCATTGCACCTGAATTTAATAATAATCTTACTGTAAAAGGAATAAGAACAAACAAATCGATAAGACTTTATGTACATATTAAGAATTTAACTTTTTATAATAATATTGATTGAATAACAAAAAAGGAAAAGATTCGGCATATATTGTTTTTATAAGCAAAAAAAGGAAAAAGGACTCAGCATATGATACAACGTTGAAAGCATATTTTACACGACCACTCGAGCATTGCAGATCTATGGAAAATATAAATAATACAAATATTTAGCATATACCCCTAGCTAGCTTCATTAGCTTTTGGTACAAAGAGTCACGTCATGCATTAAGTTCCAATTTATTTCTGCTTTATTCTCGGGCAAAAGCACTTCACCTCCCATCCTTCCCATTGGCTGAGTTTTAATTTAATTTAACCTGGTTCTTTTTTTATTTAATTAATTAATCTTTTTAATTCATAATGGAGACATGGCAAAGTTTTGGTTCTTTTTCGTCCTCATGTTGTGACCACATAATGGTTTATCCAATCTAACAATTTGTTTCCTCTACTAGGATGTTCTAAAGGGGTGTCCACTAATGAAAACTTTTTGGGTAAAACAAACAGATTAAGTATATAAAATTAAGTTAATGAAAGAAACAATGTTGTCTTTATTATGCACTTTTTTTATGAGATTAATAAGTACCTTGCAGTTACTGCCCATATGATAACCCGGCCAGTAGAGTTCCATGTTTTGCTGAAACCATCTATCCATCTAATGTCCTACTTAGGCAACTTAATATTTATATATATGTCACATTGCAAGTGGAATAGTATATTTATTTACCATGAAAAAATAGAAAACATTTGTATATAATTGTTAACATTCTTATAATGAAATAATTATTAAATACTAATCATTTTAATATTTCTTATTTTAAAACAATCACATTAATATAAACAAAAAGGCTTATTCCATCAAACAACACTACAAAAGAACATGCGTTTAACCACAACAACAAGCCGCCACCTCCTCCCTCCTCTAAAAAAAATATATTAAGTTAATTTTTTTCTTTATCAGTTAGATGAATGATTTAAAATTATTTTTTTGATCCGATAATACTCATCCGAGTTATTTTATCATTTTATTTTTTTAAATAAATGGTTTTTTTACACTGATTAAGTTTTGTGTTATGTATATATTTCATTTTTTGCCTAGTACGACGACGATTTATTCGTCATTATTATGTGGTTTTTGTTTGTTTTCCTGGCTAGGTACGGTGTATACAAAGACATATGACTCGTTGCGTCGATATTGTATTTTGACTAAGAGACTTATGAAGAGGCTATCAGTAAGTTCAACACTCTCTCGGTCATACATATGACTTGTCAACACGTGGTTGGATTGATTATGTCAAAGACCACTTATAATTGATATAAGATAACACCAACACTTTTTTTTTGTAGATGGATGAGATTAAAGAGTGTAAATTTTGCATTATTCTTGACCAGAGACCATTTGTTGAAAAAATTAATTTGATTGTTATAATTAAGTTTTTTTTTTTATTATTTCTCATTGACTTTTGAAATATTTATGTATATTGTTAGCTAGCGTGTTTTCTGATTTTCTTAATCATTAGGTTTGATATCAAAATATTGACGGAGAATGTCCTAACTCATAGTCGATTTGATTTTACTATTCTTATTTGCAATTTTTTTTCTATGCAAAAAATTTGTAGATATGCATCCAATCAAATCACACAAAGATATCCCTTTATTATGTTAGTTATTAAAATATTTCAACAAACAATTTTATGGTGGAACATACATGGATCTTCTAGTATAAAGGCAAGTGGATCATCTAGCATAAAGACAAGTGTATGGTCAAGAGTGTATGTATTAATACTAAAAGAACTAACGTCAACGGTAATCTAGAGCAGTGGGGTGTACTTGCAAACACTTTGATGTCCAAGTCAATTAGAGTTTGAGGGAGTGAGAAGTAAAAATGAATGTGTACCTTACTTCTAGTGAGAGCGACACTTTTATTGTAGGGTCCCAGAAGAAGGATATTCGTTGAGGCGGTTATGCCTATTCTACGAAATTTACAGATCATCGTGTGGTGGTGATTATACAATGATCAATGATTATAGAGGTCTTGTTCAGCTATATTGTGCCAGCATACGGCTACACAACGGTGAAGATCCTAGATCTTTGGCATTGTAGACACCTAATTTTTCTAGAAATATTAAAAATATTTTATTATGGTTAAAGAAAAAAAATCAAATTTTTTATTTATTTATTTAAAAAATAAACGAAATTAATTTAATAAAATGAAATTTTTTGAATTAGACTATCAGATTTTTTAATTAATTACAAAGGTTTGAAATAAGAAGGTCAATCTTATTGATTGACCCTAATTAACAATAATGACTATTTTTAAGGAAGTTTGTAATAAAAAAAAAAAATCAATGTTATTAATTGCCTTAGAAATAATGACAAATATTTATAAGTCGTCTAATATCTTGATGTGGGTCACCAAGAAAATTGAGTCCTGATTGGTAAAGGTGGTCTGGTCAAACCCCAACCAGCGTATGTTGTTCCATGTCTAGAACAAACCTGAATGTCCCACCATGAATAAGGTCATGCATGATCTGATTAATGAGAATATAATGCACTTGCAATGCATCATTACTCCATAACACTTATAATAACTTAACAATATATTGAAAATCAAGTGGGAATTAAATCCCAAGTCCTTGATCAGAGTTGGAACCATAGGCAAACTTAGCCAGAGGCAGAAGTCTTGACCAGAGGTGATGCATTTTGGAGTAACATATCAGAGGCAACATGACCAGAAGCATATAGGTCAGAGGCAGCATAATCAGAGTCAGAGGGTAAGTGACCAAAGACAGAGTTAGAGGATATATGTCTAGAGGCAGAATTAGAGGATACAAGTCCAAATACATAATCAGAGGATGCATGTCTAGAGGAAGCCAGAGGAAAAAGAATCAGAGGCTGTCAGATGAAACAAAATTAGAGGCAAGATAAAAAAGGGAAATCAGGGGCAAAAGATAAGAAAATAGGCAAAATGATAAAAATAAACAAAAAGGATTAGATGTAGAACGACTTGTGTTGGAATTCTGGAAACACATTAATTCCGTATTTCACCCATCATGATTATTTATTTCTTCTTGAACTTCTAACGCATCAGAATCATCACACCACAATTGCAGAATGCATGATTTAAAGAGTCGTTAAATGCATATTCTCAAACAATTTCTACATGTTAAAACTCTGAGTTCTTCCCCCACTCTCAAATTTTAATAAAACCCCATATCAAACCTATAAAATCATTTCTAAAATAAATTTAAATTTAAATCGAATCCAGAAAACTCACATGCAAAATGTGAAAACAGTTCTGGAAAAGAACTCACAGTTTGCCAAGAAGGGATTCCTATACTTCGAATTGGTTGTGGGATTTTCTTGCTTTTTCCGCTCTTAGCTCTTCTTTCCTTTATACTCTAGTTCGAATTTTGAGATCCCATAGATGGTGCTCCGTATCTTCTTTTAGTGTTACTTTGTGACGATTAATGGATCTTGAGAGGAAGAAAGGGACATGCAAGGGGTCGAACAAGTGTAGAAGACTTTAGAGAACTTTAGTCATTGAAGGATTTTGGAAAGAAAAAGAAAATTTATAGATGAGGGAGACTATGAACAGTAAGGGTGTTGGTGCTTTTAGAATGCTTTGAGAGAAAGTGGGATTTGTTGGTGGAAAAGAGAGTGCAGTCGGTGGTGAAATAAAATGGAGGTTTTTGTTAGTTAAGGGTACCCATGAGAGAGAATAAGAGAAATAAAGGTGGCATGTTCTTTCTTTGCCACTTGGACTTGTTAATGCTACTACTTTCTCATTCTACCCTTGATCCTATTTTAATATTACTAAAAATACAACATTAACAATTATTAAATTTCTAGTAATTCTAATTAGTACTTAAATCTTTGATGAATCAAACCTCAAAAATATTGTAGAAGAAAGTGATCATGATCTTAAAGATGCGAAAAAGTATGATGAATCACCTTATCAAGATCTACAAAAATAATGTAGAACTTCAGAGAATCATCCTCTTGACAACAATATAAGTCATATTTCATAACGGGTAACTACTTGAAATTCTTCAAAGCATGTATGTTATTATATGGCTTTTCTATCTCAAAATGAACCAAATAACATAGATGATGCTATCGTTGATGTAAATTTGACTCTTGATATGCAGGAAGAGTTAAATCAATTTGAAAGTAATATAATTTGGGAACTTAATTCCTAACCCTAGAACCAAATGGATCCTTTGAAACAAGCTTCACTAGTACATGCAAAATAGATTTTTCAACACAAACTATTAAGTCGGTTGTCTACCACCCAGCTTAAAAAATGAGGCGGTGGAATTTCTAATATTAATCTAAACTTGTTTAAGTCAGTTTTTTGGGTAAAAAAGTCAAACAAAAGAGGCGGTGGTAATTTTATAAATATTTGAAAAATTTTAACACAGTTAAATGGATATTTAACTTAAAGTTGCAAAAAAATATAAAATAAAAATTGATATATCCCCATTCTTCTCCCGCGCGAGAACCCTAAATATGAGTCTCATTAGCTTCATTTTCCTCACATGCAAATACACTTTCCATTCCTCGACGCTCCTCGCTCCACTCTCGTTGTTCATTATAGAAATAAAGTAAGGTTTTTTGCCAAATGTTACAATCAACAGGAGGTCATAGATTTTGATAATAAAAAAAATTATGCTCTCGTGGCTTGTTTAGAAACCACTCGCATGCTTCTTGGATTTTCATTCATAATGGATTTTAAAGTTTTTAAATGGATGTAAAAGTATATTTCTTAACGGTTATATCCAAGCAAAAGTATTTGTCTATCAACGAGCCGATTTTACAAAAATTTGAAATATCCTAACCATGTTTATAAACTAAAAAAAAGGCTTTATATAGTCTACAATAAGCTACTCGAGTTTGGAATGATCCTTTTAGTAAATTTGTACTTAAAGATAGTTTTGAAAGAGGAAATTTTAATACAACTTTTTTTTTATAAAAATTCAAAGCACCACATTTTCTTGTACAAATTTATGTGACCAATATTATTTTTGGAGCAACTAATGGATCACTATGTTTGATTTTCATAAATCAAACTACATATTGCAAGAAATTGCTCAATAAATTTAGAATGTAAAGGATAAGAGAAATAAGTTGGTTGAGGTAAGTGAGTATAAAAGTATGATTGATTCTCTCCCATATCTCAATGCTAATTGTCGTTATAATATGTTTAGTGAATGTATGTGTGCTTGCTATCAAGCAAATCCAAAAGAATCACATCTTCATGCTGCCAAACACATAATGGTACGAAAATATGTGTTGACGGTACACTAAAGGTGGAGATTTCACTTTCGTCTAGTACTCGGATTTTGATTTCGAAGGATGCAAAATAGACCAAAAAGTACAAGTGGAACGTATTACTTGCTTAGCAATGTTTTAGAATATTGGCTTTATCTTTCTCGGACCAAACACATTGAAATTAGAAACCATTTTATAAGATATCAATCATTTTCAAAAAGAGGATTGCTTGCCTGAGTTTGTGGAAACATCTAAGCAATTTGCACACATTTTTTTTCTCTCAAATATTTTCTGTTGTCAATTTTATTTCCTGTTTTTTACCGAAAAGTCCATGTGTCAACTTATTTTTTTAATGACGTGATATTATTAAAACCTTAAAATATGGTTAACATCCCTAAAAAATATCATTAACTTAATAACTTAAGCATTAAATATTTAATTTAACTTGAATCTTTAACTTGAGGATAGATAAATTAATAAACATCAATATTAATTAAAAATTAAATAGTTAAACTCTATTTTCTTGTTGACAAATTGGGGAAGATGTCAACTCAAATTTGATACTGCTTTTACTTAAATAACCTTCACCTAAAAGTTTATTATAATAGTACAAATATGTTGCGTGGACTGTTTGAATATGTATGACCATAAACCACCCAACAATGCACATGGCATATATGATCATAGCTAAGAAGCAACAGCTAGCACATCATCTTATTAAGTATTCAAAATTATAGTAAACAGAGAGGCAGAGATACCCAATATTTTACAACTCACGAATACAATCAAAACATTTATGTGAGTATTATGAGAGGACACCAATAGGACAAAAGCATCATTGTCTTGAGCTTACTTTCGTGATAAGCAAAAACTAAGAAGATGACACGAGAAACCAAGAAGCAAACACGTAGCGGAATCTCAAAACTAGGATCCGCGGATTATTCAAACTGTGGAATGTGAATAGTTTAATAATGTGGATTTTTTCTTGTTTTGACAAGAAAAGCTAACGATGCTGTATTTTGGCTTTCATTAGACTACACTAATTAAGATGCTGTTGGCATTGGTTTTTTATATATATATATTTTGCTCTTGTGTTTGCGTTGGTGTAAGAACATGAGACGAACTCATCCGTATGGCCCAACTCAACCTATCCAAATTATTAAAATGTATATCATGTCCCGAGTTTAAATCTAGACTTCACAATTGTATACAAATTTTTTTACCATTCTATCTTAAATGTTACGGTCTCTGAATTTATAAAAATTTCAAACACATTTTCAAATATATGTTTTGTTAGTAATTTTATAAACAAACATTACTAGCGAAATATATATTTGAAGACTAAATTAATTAACAAATGACATATTTAAAGATCAAAATAACTAATAAAATATATATATAGGTTTACTTTTGTAATTTTAAAACATTTCAAAATGATTATAACAACACTCACATATTTTATAAAAAAAATCAAAATATTGTGGAGGCACAATCTATAACACAAGTCTTTTTCTTTGTCATATGAACTTTTTTAGAGTACTAAATACGAAAAATGTTTTTTTTTTCTTTTCAAAACCAAGTGAAGGTTATTGTTCACACAATTCAAACACAATTCAAAGAGTAGGTTCGTCTTTGATAACTAGTGTATACCCGTGAGATCCACACATAAAATTATTTGTTATCTATTAACAAATAAAATGTATGAAGTAAATATAAAAAATTACGCATTGTGAGAACCATATGTTGTGCTCGGTTTATTTGCTTCCTCGCCAAAAATTACAGATATGACACTCCAACTCCTCCTCGTCAAATCGTCATTCCTTTTAGTTCAAAAATATGAGAGATGGGCCAAAATCGTCGACTTTTAAAATAGAAGGATCAATTCCGTGAATTGGTGAAAAAAGAGGGACAAAAACTGCAATTAAGCCTTTAGTTATTTTCATATTCGAACTCCTCGCAAATTATCAATAATTACGGTGTAAGCCAGATTAGCGCCGAACGTGCCGTTCAAAGCGAACCTTTGGGGGAAGTAGCTAAAACAATCTATTATTAGCTATTTTGAAGACCTTTTATCGAAAAACTAAGGTAGAGCAAGATTCCTTAGACGTGGGGATGGTTAGTGACTCATGGGGTTATGCCGGGGTTATTAATGAGGTTGCGCCGATCTTACGTAGTTTATTATAGGATTGATCTTAATATTGTTCAAGAGATGATGAATGATATAAATACGAATATAGTAGTGCTTCAGGTTGATATGACCATGACTTGATATATCATATAGGCTTGCATGAGCAAAGTTACGTCCACTGTCGTGTTTATATATTATTAGGTTAAATTGTAATTTTGATCTTAAGTGATTTACACATTAAATTTGTATTTTTTTTTTCATTTTTACTGCATAACAAAGAGAAAATTAAATTAAAAGTTTATATGATAGCATATAGTTGCTCTAAAAAGTGCTCATAATAATCCTACAAATGCACTAAATAATTGAGTTTATCAAGTACCTACAAGCCCTTCAATGCTCAAGTCAGTAGGAGTTGGAATGAGGAAGAGGCAGTGAATGATACGTACCTCATTTTTTTGGTATCGAGTCCTTTTTATAGTAATTCCCTCGGGGGTACGTGACGTGGTGATGATTATTCTGGTGCGGGAAATCCGGCACGAAACGTGTGCTGCCAGTTGATTGATAATCAATGGTCCTATAGAACTAAGCGTGAATTTGGCGCCTCAAACGAATTCAGTGATATAACACGCCTTGAGGTTTGTAACAACCCCTTTTTTTTTAACAAATTCAAATTCATAATAAAGAGAGAAATACATTTAGTTAAAATATTTAAGTCGTATCACAACGACAAAAGTCAACAATAATTAAAAGCAGCGGAAACGGTTTTGAAATGAAAATCCAAAATATTTAAAACAAAAAAATACACCGGGGCTATGAGACCTATCCAACGTAGCTCATACCCTTGGGGTATTCTCGGCAGACACCTGTACAAAAGCACTGCCCCAAGAATTTTAAGTTCCCCACATCGCATCAAAAAGTGGTACAAGGACCGATCAAAATAAAAGTCAAGCTGACAATATATGGTATAGGTACAATCTTCCAGAATGAAATAAATACAACCACAACAGATAGACATCTAACCCCTATACAGCCATCTAACAAGCACCACGTCTTCTATCTTCACATTTATCTTTGCCTCCACATTAGCCAAAGACAAAAACTCATGAGTTCCTTCTCTTAGTGACACTTCGAGTTTGTTAGCAGCTAGATACTTAACAACTTCTGGTTCGGGAAAAAGAACCAGTTTGCGAGCACAATCCAAGATCACATAATGATACGACATCCAATCCATACCGAGAATGACCTCAAGTGATTGTAGAGTTAAACAAATCAAATTAATCAAGAAGTCCCTATTCTGAATAGTCACTTGACACTGTAAACATGGAGTATTTGCTGTCAACGTCTTAGCAAGTGCATTTAGAGTGTTACCTGCAATCTCACAGTCACGTTGAATCAGATTGCTAGATGGATTTCCAGCTTCAGCACTCACGCAATAAACGCGTCCTCTAGCAGTAGGACGAGTAGCCCTAGTTGCATTCACAACTGGTTCCACCTTCGGAGCTACGCAATCCCTTGCAATGTGCCATGGTTTCTGGCAATTGTAGCAAGTAAGACTTTTAGAAGTACAAGCATTAGCATAATGCCCCTCTTCCCCACATCGGAAACATCGAGTCACTTGCCCCACTTGTCTTCCGAGGTTCTGGTTCCCTAGGTGATTTTGACCCCTGTTGTTGTTATGCAGTCGGTTATAGGGCTTAGCAACTTGTTTCCCTTTGTTGCCCTGATAACTCACCCGACTAGGCCCCCCTGAACTAAAGTTCCCTCCTCGGCTAGCTCTCTTATTCTTCATATCTTCAACTTCTCTACATTTTTCCACAAGAACTTGGAAACGTTGAATTCCCAAGGGTAAGATAGAATCCTGAATCTCATACTTCAATCCGGCTTGGAAACGATGACACATGTATGGTTCATCAACCTCTTCACGGAAAAACCTAAAATGCCTCGACAACGATTCAAACTTAGCGGCATATTCGCCCACGATCATATTACCCTGATGAAGTTTTAGAAAATCATCACCCAGCTTAGTCCTGGTACTCATCGGGAAGTATTTGTCTGAAAACTTCCTTTAGAACAACTCTCAGTTCACCTCCTCATGAGCTGGTCCCATCAACAACCTTGTACTCCTCCACCAATACTCAGCATCCCCTAGCAGCAGATAAGTGGCATAGTTGACCTTCACTTCCGCCTGACAGTTAATCATCTCAAAGATCTTGGGAGGATTGTAACGACGAAAATCATCTAATCCCTTTGACTCAGTAGCACGGATCTCTCTTTCCCTCTTCTCTAGATCCCGCAGAGTCTTTGTAGCTGTCTGTGCAACAACAGAAGCAACTATGTTATTCATTGCTTCAATCATTTGATCATCCCCGTTGACGTTGACTCTTGCAGCGTCGTTCCTTCTTGGAGGCATTGTTTCCTATAAAACCAACATCAATAAGAAATTTTAACACCCTTTAGAAGAATTCCAAAAGACACCTTTCGACCTCAACAACTCAACACTACACCGAACACGACACTCAGACAAATCACCCCGACTCATGATCAGATGACAACCCCCAACCTACAGGTTAACCTATAATCTATAACCAAATATCTGATACCACAATTGTAACAACCCGTTTTTCTTATTAAAAAAATTCAAATTCATAATAAAGAGATAAATACCTTTAGATAAAATATTTAAGTCGTATCACAACGACAAAAGTCAACAATAATTACAAGCAGCAAAAATGGTTTTGAAATGAAAATCCAAAATATTTAAAACAGAAAAATACGCCGGGGCTATGAGACCTATCCAACGTAGCTTATACCCCTCGGGTATTCTCGGCACACACCTGTACAAAAGCACTGCCCCAAGAATTTTAACTTCCCCACATCACATCAAAAAGTGGTACAAGGACCCATCAAAATAAAAGTCAAGCTGACAATATATGGTATAAGTACAGTCTTTCAGAATGAAATAAATACAACCACAACAGATAGACATCTAGCCCCTATACAGCCATCTAATCTGATCATGCTACAAAAAAAAACTATAACCCAAGTGATCTCCACGCGCTCCGCAAAAATCCTTCTGACACAGCACTGGTCAGGTAAGTCTAACTCCGTTCCCATCTCTAGAGTACTAACTGATAGGACTATCCTGATTCTCATCTGAGGGCAAGGCCCAAGTTTCCACAATAATTGTAAAGGTCACCAACCGAAATAAACAAATATCACATAACATTTAAATTTTTAAATGCACAAAATAACCTTTCAACTTAGCATACATCTAGAAAGGGTTTTCATATGTCAAACATGCATAATCAAAGTTGAAAAATGAAGTTTTGACCAAACTGCACTTTCGTATTCGAATACAACATCCTTGTATCCGAATACAACTCTGAATATGGCATAATTTCAGTTTTGAAAATGATTCGATATCATTCAACGCTTACCACATAAAGTCAATCAATAACACTCATCAAATACGACACAATCTCAAACCACAATCGAGTATGTATATACAATCATCACAATATATCAAACATGACTCGCGTTTCAAGCACCCTAATGCAATGCGTATATGCCAATGCACAAGATTCCGAAATTCCAAACCAAAACCCTCCTCGAAAGGCGTAAATCATAATTGTACAGCCTCTCACAGACTAGTACTAATTATCAAGGTGCAATCTCTCACAAATCAGCACGATTTACTAAAGTGTCGCCTCTCACAGCCCTTACACTGTTTTCTAGAATGCAATCGCTCACAGATCAGCACATTCTAGAGTGCAATCTCTCACAGATCAGCACGACGAGATAATCCCCGCAAGGATAAGATGAACCGACAATTCACATGGCATCATCTCATGGCCCATCCGGTCACCACTATCACCATGGCCCATCGCGGTCACCATGTACTATGAAATGCATGAGTATACTCTGACTATTTTCACCACAACCATTAAGTAAATGTAGCTATTAAAAGATTCCCCTTTTTCAATACTCATCTAACACTAATGATTTTTCAATCTTTTCAAAGAGCATACTCAAACATATATTCATCCATAAAACTCATAACGCATACGCCATCAATTATAGATACATCAATCGCACATTCACCACACATCCACATCTCAAACACAAGAAATTCAATCAATTCGAATTCCAAAATTTCACACCAAATTTAATCATGAATCACCTGTATTCACAACTCCACATTTTCAAACATAAACCACCAAATTTAATCTCCAAAATTTTCAACCATAAATCACCAAATTTAATCTCCAAAATTTTCAACCATAATCCACACATAAATCACATCTCAAAAATTCATAATATTAATTATGAACACATAAACCACCCCAAACTTGAATCACCACAACCCACATCTCAAACACATTAAATTCAACTTCCACAATTTCACCCATAAACACATTAAATTCATTTTCCTCCAATCTACACATAAAATACATCTCAGAATTCATAATATTAATTATGAACACATCAATCACACCAAACATGAATCACCACAACAACATTTATATCTCAGAGTTCTCCTCACCGCTAACTCGGTGCCAACTGTCTCGATTCCTTTTCGAGACTCAACGAGCTAACTACATAAACATAAATATTTATAACAATTTATTCACAACTAAAATTTATCCAACCACAACAAAATCCTAAAATTATATTTTTTTTCACACACCAAACTTTTACAACCAAATAATCAACATTAATTCAAAACTCCACATTTCCAAACATAAACCACCAAATTTAATCTCCAAAATTTTCAACCATAAATCACCAATTTAAATCTCTAAATTTTTAACCATAAATCACCAATTTAAATCTCCAAACTTTCAACCATAAATCACCAATTTAAATCTCTAAATTTTCAACCATAAGTCATCAATTTAAATCTCTAAATTTTTAACGATAAATCACCAATTTAAACAACCGATTACGATAGCTTAAACAACCGATTACGACACCGCGATTAATTCCGGTAAAAACTTCGTTTGCGACGTCGCTTCTAAAATTGGCACACTATCACCGCAACGTGGCAAGGAGCAAATTTCCCTTCTGTCACTTCTTGAATGGAAGCTTAGATCTAGAAGAAAATGGAGGTTTTGTGTTTGTGGGTTTTGGTTTTTTTTTTTTTTTTGAAAGCTGGAGAAGGAGAAGAACTCGCAGGCCTGGATCTTGCTTTCTCTCTCTGTTTTCTTCTTTTTTCTGCCTTGCCCTCACGTGTTACTATGTTATATATATACTTATACTACTTGCTAAACTAATGTGTGTGTGTGTGTGTATATATATATATATATATATATATATATATATTAAACCAAACCAACAAACATCTAAATATTTATATACATACCCCAACTATATTGATAAAAATATCTATTCTCATTGCAACTCATTTGACAAGTAAAATTTTTAGCAATTAGATATATTTTTAACAAAACAGTCCGGTAATAAATTCTCTGTAACGTAATTAAATTACCATTAAAATTGGCTAAAAAGCCTCATAATTCAACACCAAAATACAAAAATTACACATTAAAACTAAGGGTTCACCTTAAATCATTCTTTTCGAAAAGGTGAAAGGTCAAAGACCTATGTCTTCGAAAAAAATGTTCCCACTATAAAGGGACCAACTTTTGAAGTCGACCAATCACTTACCATCGGCTCAACAAGCTATTGCCATCATCCCATCTTCTTATTCTAAGGTTGTAAGGTTGTCAAGGGTGTGGGCAAGTCTTTTTTCCCTCTTTGCCAAGTTTACTAGGAAGCATGGTGGATCTCACTGACAAGAATTTCTTATCTCATCAAGGCCCTGTCAACCATCGGCCTCTATTGGTTGAAAACTTGCCTACTACTCTAAGGATCATTATTGTGGCCTACATTGCCCTTGTTACGGACTATGCTATAGGTTCTGAGAGCTCTGTGTTTCGTGCTGAAAAAGCGAAGGTGGAGGCCCGCATCTGCCAACTTAAGATTACCATGGAGGGCTACAAGGAAAAGCTCAAGATGACAGATGACCTACAATTTAATCTTGACAAGGCAGAAAATGAGGCTCAAGCTTCAGGTGTATTGGCGAAGAAAGCCAATGAGGAGAAGGCATATGTTGCTGGGGAGAATGTTATCCTCAAGGCTCAACTTGGGGAGTCTGAAGACAAAGTGAATGTGGCGAGGAAGTAGATGAAGCAGTTGAAGAAGAGCTCAATTACTCGGATCTTAGCGTTGGAGAAGGAAGTCGAGGATTTGAGGGCTCAATTGGCAAAGCAAAAGGAGGTCACAACAAATTAGATTGTGAAATTATTGGAGAATATGGATAGCTCAGATTGGGGCAAACGATTGTGATAGCACCCGCCACAATTTGATGGCTAGTCGGATATGCGGGGTGTGTTAGATAGGAGGTACCACAAACACTTCCCTTCTAGAATGATGTAGAGATGCTTCCAATATAGCATGTCACCTGAGTCATTAGACTGGGAGGGATATGCCTCGACCAACGAGGGTCGCATTAATATATATTTGAAATGCTCACATTAGTATTTATAACTTTGGAAAAAAATTCTTACAAGCATTTAAGTTTGGCCACATCTGGCTTTTCGAACATTCAATTGTAGTACACTTTTCAGTTTATCGACGTTCCACGTCCAAGGGATTGCTTTGTCAACTAATGTTTCCAGGGTGTATGCTTTATTTTCTGTCTTGGCAATCAAATGATAAGGACCCTCCCGATTTGGGGCAAGCTTCCCTTGATCGACATTATTCAATTCAATATGGGTCAGGTGCAGTGGTTAATTTTCTCCTGTCTACCCCTCTCCCTTATTTATCTCTACTCAGATTTCTCTCCCTCTTAGCCGAAGCAGCCAGCCGTGATCGACCTTAAGCGTCGCTTCTTGGTCTTGATCCTCATACTATCTCAATCTACTTCTTATATTTTTTAGGTTCTTATTCTTTTCCTCTTCTACTTACGTAATTTTTCTCTATTAATAAAGTGAAAAATAAGTATCAATGGTTCTTGTCAACAATAATCTTCTTCTTATCATCTTTACCACAACATAAAGTAGATTATCCAATGGTTCTTAAATCACAAACAAGTCGATGTTATCATATTTGAAATTACGTTATTTAAGAGATAAACGAGGAATGAAGTAGACATTTATTAGAATTTATACTAATAAAATTAATACATCGAGTTTTATATACAGATAAACTACCTAATATCGAATGATAAACTAACAAATATCGAACATACAAACTCTAACACCCTAATTAGCAACTCAATTACAACCTATTAACAAACTATAACAAACTTTTACATGTTAACAATTGATATATGATATGGTGTGATAATATTTATTAATTGTGAATTATTTTAATTAATTTGTGAGCTGTTTTAATTAATTTGTGTATTTTTTTAGGAGTGACACGATTTTTAACCATAAGAAAATTGATGCATTTTCAAGAAGAAAGTTTTCGACAAAGATGAAAATTGATATGGAGCTTTTGAGTCTAAGCAATAGTTTGATTCCTAAAGATATTTACAAAGCATTTGATATGGACAATATATGTGCTATTGTAAACAAATTTTATCCTATGGATTTTAACTATCAACAGAAAATTAATTTGAGATTTCAATTAAAACACTTTATTCTTGATGTTGTTAGTCATCCATATTTGAATAACTTGTCGACTTTGTGTGTGAAGCTCTAAAAAAACAACGAAGACAAATACATATTATTAACTATTCTGGTTTCTACAGCTACTACAGAAAGATCATTTTCAGCAATGAAGATTATCAAGACAAGACTGCGTAACAAGATGGAGGATAAATTTCTTGTTGGCAATATGATATTTTATATTGAAAAAGAAATAGCTGAAAGCTTCAGTTCTAATTCAATTATCAATTATTTCAAGGCTTTAGGAGAACGAATGACACAACTTTAATTCGTTGTAAATGTCTCTTTTCACATATTATATTTTTATTTTGTATTGATGTTATGTTAAATCTTTGATAAAACTATATGACGTTTATGAATTTCAATTATAATAATTTAGTTAATATTTGTTGCTTTCCCCAATATTTTGTGCAAGATCTGCCACTGTTCAGGTGTAACACGAGATCTCCCACTTCAAAGCTTTTGCGAATGACCTTTCGATTGGGCCTGATAGCTATGCATCTTTTCATGGAAGCCTCGTTCAAGGAGGCTAATCATCTTGCTTCATTTAGCAAGTCCAACTCCTCTTAAAGAATTTGAGCATTCTCCTCATGTGGTGCTGACTAAAATCACTACTTCTAACCATATTTTAGGCGAAACGGAGACTCTCCCATTGTGGTGTGGGGCATGGTTCGATAAACCCATAGGATGTGCCACATCACTTCTACTCAGTTTACTTTGGTGTCATCTAATTGTCTTTAGAGTCCCCGAAGTATGATTTCATTGGCCACCTCTACTTTCCCATTAGTTTGAGGGTGCTTGATAGAGGCAAAGTGGTGTTTGACATGCAACTCTTGAAGGAATGTACATAAAGCTTTATCCGTAAACTGTGTGTCATTAGTAGTGACCACATCATAAAGGATGCCAAATCTGGTCAAGATGTCCTTTTTGAAGAATCGGAGGACGTTGCTCGTGGCTATCTTTGCAATGGGTTATGCTTCTATCCACTTGGTGAAATAATCAGCTGCCATTATTAGGAACTTCAATTAATTGGGTGTGAGAGGAAATAGTTTGATAAGTTCCATACCTCACCAAGCAAAGAGCCATAAAGATAATAATGTGGATAGTTCAGTTGTCGAGGCTATGTGCACGATGTCGTGTTTTTGGCACTTTTCACGAGCTTTTCAGCATCTTGCGTCATGGTGGGCCAGTAGTACGTGACACATAATACTTTTTTTTTTTGCTAAGTACAACCTATAAGGTGCTACCTAGAGATACCCTCATGAACTTCTCTCAAAGTGTATTCAGCATCCCTAGGTTCTGAACATTTGAGTATAGGTGTAAAGACCCCCTTCTATACAAGGTTCCTTCAATCCCCAAGTATTTGTATGCTCAATAGTGTATTCCTTCTACATGTCTCAATGTCTACTCCTTCTACATTTTTTAGCATTAGTCCGGCCCCACTGCCCTTATTATTGGATGAGCCATCATCAAAGACCTCATTGATTATATGGGCCCAGGAGTCATTTCGGCTATAAATTTGTTCTCGCTTGAGCTTTAAGGAATTCTTGTGATTCGACAAAAACTTCAAATTCAGACATTTTGACCGCCCACTTTGTCATCCTTCCTGCCAAGTCTGACCAAAAACAGACTTTTCTAATCAACATGTCCATTTAGACAACAATATGATGAGCTAGGAAATATTTTTGCATTCACCTCGCAATTGTGATGAGGGCAAGGGCCATTTTTTTTTCTAACTTTGGGTAACGTACCTCGAGCTCGTTAAGTGATTTACTAACAACGTACATTGGCTTTTGTTCTCCATCTACCTCCCTTATTAATATGGTGCTAACTGCTTCAATGACACATCAAGATAAACAAATATTGGTTCCGCAACTTGGGGTTTGAATAAGACCAATGTGTGACAACATTTCTTTGAGGTGGGTAAGAGCTTTCTCACATTCTTCGATCCATTCAAGTTGCACCTCTTTATAGAGTAATTGGAAGAAAGGCATGGCATGTTGCACCGACTTTGATATAAATCTAGAGAGTGCGATCAACATCACATTCAGCATTTGAATCATCTTTTTGGAGGTTGGAGTTTCCATCTCAGACATTGTCCTGCATTTATTCGGATTGCCTCGACATTGCATTCAGTCAAGTCAAAACCTAGGAAATTCCTCTCTTGGACTCTTAAAGTTCAATTTTCAAGATTTAGTGTCATGTTGTAGCGCCATAGTTGATCAAAGATGGCTTGCAAATGGATTTCATGTTTGCCTCATTCGGTTGATTTGACAATCATGTCATTCGTGTAAACTTCAAGAATGTCAGTGATTTGGTTTTAGAACACCTTATTCATCATCCTCTCGTATGCAGCCCCTGCATTTTTTATCCCAAATGAAATTTCATTACAACAATAATTTTCGTTAGTTGTCATAAATGTTGTTTTTTCCCGTTATGTGGGGTGCATTGGAACCTGATTAAGCATCCAAAATGGAAAGTAGTTTGAAATCGGATGAATTATCTATGAGTTTGCTAGTGTTAAAGAGGGGATAAACTTCCTTAGGACATACCTTGTTAAGATCGGTGTAGTCCACACACATGTGCCACTTATTATTCGACATTTTCACTAATACAACATTTGAGAACCAGGTTGTGTATTTGGCCTCAAAAATGAAATTAGCACTAAGTAAATATGTAACAGTATTTTCTACTGCATTCGCATTCTCTAGAGATTGCACTCTTCAACTTTGAGCTACCCAGCGTTAGGGTCCATGGCCAACTGGTGGCATGGTACCGTAGGGTCGATTCTTGGCATATCAGTTGCACTTCATGCAAACAAATTCGCGTTCTCCTTTTAACACGCTGTCAACTGACATTTCACAAGGTTAGGCAGGTTGATGCTTATCTTGATACAATAGTTATGAAGGTGCAAACACGAGAAGGGGGGTTTAACTGTGTTTGCCAAAGTTGATAACTTTTTGCTCATTTGATAAAGGTTGGTTGGTTCTTATGAATTACTTAGATAAGAAGCAATCAGATTCAGAGGCAGCAAGCAATGAGAGCATAAATAATTTGACACATAGATTTATCTTGATTCACCACTAACTTGGCTATATCCAGTCCATTCATATAGAAGGATTTAATCCACTAATTCAAATACCTTGAATTATAAAGCACCTGATCGTCCAAGCCATTTTTCACAAATAGCCTAACAACCCCAAAGTTTTGAGGAACTAAGCACCTTGACCCTACAAGTCAAGTCTTCTCCTAACAACCTAATAACCCCAGATTGAAGAAGAAACGAAACCACTATTGGGTTAGATACAAAAGATTGGTTTTTTAAGAGTTTGCTTCTAACAAAGCTGATAATAATAATAACTCTCACACTCTAAGAAAAAAACATTTAAAAAATATTTCTAACTTGAACAAGTGTTTCTCTCTTGTTCCTTGATAGAAATAAGAAAATATCTTCGAGCAGCTTCCAAATAAGTCAGGGTTGTGGCAAGCTTGGTAATTTAAATATGGTATTTCATTTTGAGGTGGATCCTGGAGGAGACAATGCATAGTTCAACCAACGTTGGATGAACCTATGATGTAGTTGCACATCAATTTAAATCTCACCACCAAGAACTATGATTTTACTGTCCTATAAGATCTGTCGTCCGCGAAAATCACATACAACTCAACATGCCCCCAAGGTTGGGCGACCTATGATGCAGTTGTACATCAATGGAGGAGACAATGCATAGTTCAACCAACGTTGGGCAACCTATGATGTAGTTGTACATCAATTTAAATCTCACCACCAAGAACTATGATTTTACTGTCCTATAAGATCTGTCGCCTGCGAAAATCACGTACAACTCAACATGCCCCCAATGTCGGCTGGTGGACCCGTTGAATCCTTAGATATTAGGTCCAACGTAGAGGGATAAGTTTTTTCAATTAGCTGAAGAGTCTTGAAAAGATCGACATGCATGATATCGCTAAAACGACTTTGTTCAACTAGGATCTTCTGAACTATAATGTTGGCCATTTGAGCTCAGACTAGTAGTGGAATGTGATGGTTGGGAACATATCCAACCATCTTGTTGTCATAAAAAAATGATGGGGACAAGTTCAATCACCGTATTTACTTAAGGGAGTGTCATGTCCATCTAAATGATCTCAATTAGTTTCTTTTTGATGAAGCTAACACTCCCTTTTTCTATCTTAATTAACCCATCGTACACCGCCATCACAAACGACAAGTTCTCTCTTGGGCTGAGAAATGTGCCTTCTTAGGCCATCATTGGGCTCCCCCAAGGATCAAGCAGCCCATTTTCCAACATCATTGCCACTAGTATTTTAGCCAACTCTTCCTTGTCTCTCTCAAAATCCGATATGGCATCAACTGCATGTATCATCTTCTTTAGACGAGAAGACTTTTGGGACCTCTTGTCCTTGGTGCATGATCGATTGTTGGGGTTGTCTCCTTTAGTGTATTATCTCAGCTTGCCTTTCTGTATCAGTTGTTCTATGGCATCTTTTAGTTGAACGAAATCCTAGGTGTTATGCTCATTTGAGCGGTAAAACTTATAGTATTTGGATTTGTCTACGTTTGATCTGTCTTTGACCAGATGGGGGAAGCGGACTTGATCTTGTTTGAATTTGACATTGGTATATTCACTTAGCATGTTCTCCTTTGTTGTCAGCAAGGGTGTGTAGTTAGAAAATTTTCCATGTCTTGACTGCTTTTATCTTTGTGTTTCTCCCTGCGTCACATGTCCTCTATAGGCTTTTCAAGCTCGCAGTCGCACTAGACTTTGGTAGCTTTTTCTTTCTCCTCAAAGAGAATGAACTCATTGGCTTTCATTAGTAATTCATTCATGTTTTTCGACTCTTTCCAGCTAACTCGTTGCCTCTTTTCAGGCCCTGCTCTAGGTAATACATTTTCATTCTATTGTCACATTTGACATCTGTTGACTATTTAATGAATCTATCAATGTAATCTCACATAGGTTCATCATTCCCCTAATACAACGCCCGCAGGTTAGCGACAGTCTTCGACTTTCTCTTGGTGGCAGTAAAGTGAGCAGTGAACTGGTGGCACAACTCCTTCCATGAATCAATTGAGTTAGGCTAGAGTTTTTTGAACCAAATCATTGCCTTATTATTTAGTGTCAGGACAAACAATTTGCATTTCATCGGACCTCTCGCGTCCCGGTAGGAGAGCACAATATTGATGTTCTCAATGTGATTGTCTGTGTTTGTAGTACTATCATATATGTCCAATTGAAAGGGTTTTTTTTGGATGATCCAAGACCGGATATAAATGAATCTAAGTGGTAAACAATCTGCAGCGGGAAATTATTTCATCCACTTTGCTCGAACTGTCGAAAATGAAGTGTGAACAATGTTTGTTTGCATGGGATATGGACCCAACACGATGCTTGCTCTAGGAGTGAGGGGAACGACTAGGATGTCTTCCACGGCGATGGGCAAACGAATACTCCATGTATTCGTTGCAGTGAGCCTTATTTGGTGGAGACATATTTCCCCGATGACAACGCGATGGCGATCGCGAGGGAGATTTAGAGCGATATCAACGAATTTCATAGTTTCTTCCTTCGACGCTGTGTTATTCCAGTGTGTGTCTAGTTGTGACGCAACGATCGTAGTATCTTTCTTGTTGTTCCTCCATTATGCGAGGCAGAGGTTCTGTTCGTGATTCATTTTGTTATGATTCTAAAGTAAAGCCAACATATTAACGACTAAACTATCGTGGTTTGCCTCGTTGGTGGTGGTAGTAGTAGGAATGTCTTGGCGGTTATTTTGTTGATTTACATGGGAGCACCGGAGAATGACCAGTACCTTTCGGTTGGTGCATATGAGATTTGAGGATATATCGTTCACGCTTCGAATTTGATCCATCCATCTCGATTGTTCTTGGAATTAGAAAAAGTAGAAAAATACTGGGGAAACAGATTCCCACAAACAACGACACTAATCCATACATAACCAATGGAAATTGTTGATGTTTGGAGATGGCAACGGTGGATGGAGATTGACGGTTGTTCAACTCCCATAGGGGGTACTTGCAAGCACTTTGATGCCTAAGTCAGTAGGCGTTGGGGGAGGAAAAGGCAGTGAATAATGTGTACCTCGTTTTACGGGTATATGACTCGCTTTTATAATGATTCTCATTGGCTTGATGATGTGGTGACGATTATTCTGGTGCAGGGAATCCAACGCAAAATGCGGGCAGCCGATTGATTGGTGATCAATGGTCTTGATGGAGAGGGCGCGAATTCGGTGCCTTAAACGTGTTTGGTGATATAACACACCTTAAGTTCGACCTTCACTGGATTGAGCTAAGGCCCAATGGCCGTTGCGTATTGGGTTTGAGTCTGATCAAAAATAGTAACTAGAATTGTTAAGAGTAGTAGAATAGTTTTATAATAGTTAGAATAGTTCTTAGTATAAATCAATAAGGTAACTTAGACTCCTTAGTAAGTAATTGTAGTAGAGTTATACCTAATATAGTTAGGTGTAGTACTTTAATAGGTAAGTAACTTTAGCTTCTTCATTTTCATTTAATTAGTCTTTCTCTTATCCATTTTTTTTCTTATCCTTTTTGTTGAAGACAAAGGTAAAGAAAAAGAAAGAAAAAACAAGGGGGAAAAAGTAATAAAATATCATTGATGCATCATTTTCATTTATCATCTGGTTAACTCATTGCACTTGTTATGTCTCTTCTTCCTCTAGTCTTTATGTTTTATTCTAGGTAAAACATCTTAGTATTGTTATTGAATGTATCAATATGTTGATGTATATTTATAATTCACTCTTGTTTTGAAATACTTAACATCCTCTAAAACACATAGATTTCCATTAGGCAATTGTGAAACCCTGATAGAATTATCGAATTGTTGTGTGATGTTGATCAAATGACAAAGATTTGTCATGGAGTTGTATTTGGCTGAGATGTAAGTCCATAGAGTTGTCATGCATTGTCGCAGTGGATCTATGAGGCTGTGAATTAAGGTCCATTTAGCGCTCTAGTCCAATTATTTTTTGGTAGAGTCCAATCCAACACAAATATTAATCAAACACGATTTCTAAAAAGTACCCAAAAATAAGACTTTCATTCTTATTTTTTTTAAAAAATTATTCTTGTAAGCGAATTTCACATCCACAAAACTAACACTAGCTATCATTTAACTTCACGGTCTCATAATGAGTGATCTATTTTCCATAAGAATTTGGTCCCAAAACAAATGACTATTTTTCATTTTCAATGTCATATTTATTACTTTCTTTCAATTATATTATCTAATTAATATTGCATACATCACTCTCAATTCACGTTTTTCCAATTTACATTAACGGCAATAATAAATCCATCAATAGATAATAAAAATAAATATAATAAAAGTACTATCTCTTTAATTTATTTTTATATTTTTTTAAATGCGTTCATCAATAAAGTTATTTATTGTTGGACATGAAAAATAAATTACAATTTTTATTTCTAAATACTAGTTTATTTTTTATTTATATAAAAATGAAAAATAAGTAAGTAACATGTGGAAACGAACAATTTTATTTTATTTTATAAGTGGAACACACGACCGGAAAATGCAACTCTACGTCCATTGCATTGAATCGAACTATCATATTCAATATTATAACCGTGAAAAATATTGTAGTGATAGCAAG
>JBBPBP010000002.1:20830128-20848701 GCA_037974735.1 Cicer chorassanicum
CTTCCTGTATTTAAGAATGATTATATATATATATATATATAAATAAAAAAATAAGTAACAATACATCTATAATTATTTAAGTTTAATTTAATTTTCGTTTAGAGTTTTTAAATTAATTTAATTTAATTTAAATTATGTTTACAACGTTAGTCTTATATATCAATTTTGACAATAATTATTTCAATTAAAAACTTATCATCATTTAAAATAAATGGTATATATTTTTTTTACAACAATTTAAATTTACGTATAGCCTTAAAAATAAGGCAATAAAGATTTATCCACATAATCAATATTTTTAACTTACTTTACATGCAAAATAGCTTGGACAATCAACTTCTAGTGATGCTTGGATTAGATCTTAATATTTCATGACAATAATTTGAATTTTTTTTTCAAATTTAAAGAAGTGCATGTATAATTTAATATATATTAAAAGTTAATTGTACAAACTAATGTAACTCAATGGACCAAATCGAAAAAATAAACTTAAAAAGACCTAAATAAAAATTGAGTTAAACTTAAATGACTAAAAGTATATTTTTGCCCAAGAAATACAATGATTGAAAGTAGAGCCGAACATTAGTTGGATTAAAGCATCCTTAGATCCAATTTTGTCAAATCATCTAAAATCAAATATGTAATTTACAAGTTCAATTGCAACCAATTTTTACATCAGTTTAGTAGTGACAAATTTGATATAAAAAATAATTAATATGTAAGTGATAAAATGACGAAATAGTTATATCACTAAGTAAAAAGTTTAATTAGTAAAAAAAAAAGCAAAAAGTTGATTACTACAAAAATTGTGATTCATTGTGCCAATTACAATTTAAAAGAGAAAAAAAAAAACCACTTTTAAGATAAAAAAAAATTACGACTTTACGGCTAAAACTATTATTTTTGGGTAAAAATTATAGGTTCAGACCAAAGTTATTATAAATATAATAATTGATAGATCATAAAATTTCATTTTAAAATAAGAAAACTATTTTTGTGAGTGTGATAAAATAGAGAATAAAAAATGCAATTAAATTTATTTTAAAATTGTAATATGACTTTTTCATTTTTAGCACTATCAAATGATTTTTTTTATAAGTAACCAATCACAATTATTAAAAAATTTATCTCTCATATTAGTGTACATCTAGTTCTTCAAAAATAAACTTATTTAATATCTTTTAATGGAGACAATACTTAATTTTTAGTGTTGTGCAAAACAAAATTATTCAATTGTTACCCCAATTAGACACACATGTATTTGTCCTTGCTGTTTAAGTAGGTTTCAATTAGTGCAAATTTCTGTGTCATGTGAGTGAGTTGATTTGGGTGATGAATTATTTATTTTTTATTTAGATGTCATTTTCTTTAATTTTATGTTGATTTTATTTTCAAATTTATTATTTTAAGAAAAAAATATATCAAAGTTTTAATATTTTTTTCAATACTTGTGTAGGATTTTATCAAACAACACACTTATCATACTGGTGATGTGATAAATAAGTGAAACTAAAATGTTCACTTTAAAAATTTTGAGTTTTTATATATAGAGTTTTAAGTGAAGCGGTTGGGTTTAAGTAATCTTGAGTCTATTTTTTCACTCACACCTAACCACTTAAACTCGTGTATACCTACAAGTAAAAATCCATATGATCCATAACCTGCTTTAACTGGTCCGCATATCAAATATCTTTTCTGGAGGATCTTGAATTTAATCTGAGTCAATTGATTTTTTTTCAATCTTAATTAAAAGAAAGACAATAACTACTTTACTAAATTATGTTTATTAATTATTAGTTAATTTTTTACTATGATAAATATAAAGTAAAATTATTATTTTGAAAGTATTATAGATGGTAACAATTTAAAAAAAAATTAAAGTGAGTTTAAAAATTGAAAATAATATTCAATTTGAAATACATGTTGTTTTGTTAGAATGACATTTAGTTCTAAAGTGAGAAGAATTTGACGAGCATAAGAAATAAAAGAAAGGGTGAAGGGCATTTTAGGTAAGAAATCATTTCAAAAGCGACAAAGGCTATATAGAGGGCCTACGAACGAATACCGATCCAAGTAAGTATGTTGTTTGTTGCTGAAGTGTGTAAATATGTGAAATGTCGACCATATTTCATCAAACAAATAATAAAGCAATAATCTCTCTACCTCTTCCACCCACT
Organism: Cicer chorassanicum; assembly: GCA_037974735.1. Taxonomy (NCBI): domain Eukaryota; kingdom Viridiplantae; phylum Streptophyta; class Magnoliopsida; order Fabales; family Fabaceae; genus Cicer; species Cicer chorassanicum. Next base: position 20,832,306 of record JBBPBP010000002.1, read on the forward strand.
CTGTTCCTCTGTTTATCCCTGCAAACCCAAAAACTCTGGGGTAACCGCAAGAAAAAACACAAACAAAAAACCTAAACCACAACAAAAACCTTAATTATCATTCATCACATTCTTAATCACCACAAAAAAAAAAACTCATCATTATGCTAGGCTTCACATCCCACCCTTCTTTTCTCTTCCTTCTTTTCTCTCTTTCCCTTTTCTTTCTCTCCACCACTGCAAAAACCACTCGTTTCCATTCCTTACTTATTCCAGGTAGGCCATTTTCATTTTTTTTTCTTTCTCTCTCTCTCTATTATCCTTGTCTCATTATCAATGTTTTTATTTGGTTTTTAAAATGGGTACGTGTTTTTTGATTGTTTTTTTTTCAGATGGTGTTGAGGTTGATGGTCAGAGAAAGTATAACGAGTTGTTATCATGGGAAACGAGGAGATCCATGGAGGAAGATGCTGTTTTACCAAACGCGTCTTTAATATTGGCTCAGAAACGGACATCAAGAAAGGACCCTCTTGATAATTTCAACCGTTACATCGGTGGTTGGAATATCAGCAATAATCATTACATTGCCGTTAGTTTTCATCTAAAATCTCTTTCATATCTTTTTCTTCCCAAGTTTTTCCCTTTTCATAACCCCTCTTGCATATAACTTGTTATTTGTATTTTTCTTCTTGGGTACTTTTTCTTTACCCCCTTTATTCACTTGGTAGTTCTAAATTGTGGTTCTCAATTGCGGCTACAATATAAAGATTTTAGATGTCTCTGCAATGATATCGCAACTGATATCTTTGTAGCGCCGACAACTCTGATCATAGGCTTTTTTCCGGTGTTCAATGCCAACACACCACTGACGCCTTGAATTTCATTCAATTAAAGTACTTTTTCAAATTATTACTGGTGTCTGATGTGTTAGTGTTGTGTCTGGTGTCTGAGTTTCATAGACCACAATTGCCTGCATCTCGATACCAAAGTTTGCAGCTTAACTACAATTGTGACCGCAGCCACAATTTAGAATCATAGTTCTAGTTTGTGTTGTGTTGTGTTGTTTTTTAGATCCTTTGGAAATATTAATTAATTGTTTGACTAACTTAATGGATTTTTTGTTGGTGCAGTCTGTTGTTTTTACTGCGGTTCCATTCTTCATTGTTGCTGCAGTTTGGTTGGTGCTTTTCGGGCTTTGTTTATCCTTCATATGTTTTTGTTACTGCTGTTGTCCTAGAGAGCCTTATGGATATTCTCGTTTGGCCTATGCTTTGTCCTTGATCTTACTCATTCTCTTCACCCTTGCAGCAATGTATTGTATTCTATCTTATCTGTCCTTTTGTTGTTCTTTACTCGAAGCAAATCTTTCGTTTTTGGGGTTTTCCTAATTGTGTTTAGTTTTGATTTTGTTAGAGTTGGATGTGTTGTACTTTACACTGCTCAAGGGAAGTTTCATGGAAGCACCTCAAACACACTGGAATATGTTGTCAGTCAGGCTGACTTCACTGCCGAAAACCTCAGGAACGTGTCAGATTATCTCGATGCAGCCAAGAATATTGGAGTCGATGCTGTGTTTTTGCCTGGCGATGTTCAGAACAACATTGATAATGTGAAAACTAAGATTAATTCTTCTGCTGTGGAGCTTTCCACCAAGACTCAAGATAATTCAGAGAAAATAAAAGATGGCATTGATGGAATGTGAGTTCTGGTTGAAATATTTTATTTTGATTTTTTTTTTTCTATTATGTTTATACAAACCATCCCCTTTTGTGTGCTGTAGGAGATTGGCTCTTGTTATTCTTGCTGCTGTTATGCTCTTTATTGCATTTCTTGGATTCTGTAAGTATTTTTTTTTCTTGTAAAATATGTTTCAATTTTCTTGCTCCATTATAGAATTTTCCAGTAATTTTTGTTTCTCATTTTCTTGTTTTTGGTGATCAAAATTTCCTGCAGTATTTTCGATATTAGGACTGCAAGGTCTTGTATACTTGTAAGTTAAATGACAAATCTGATTTGTCAATATTCTGTTTTTTAATTCCTTCTGAACTGTTTCATTTTTTATTGGTTTATCACATTCAAATCTCCAGTTTGTTAATGATGTGTTTCCAATTGCTGCAGTTTGGTAATTGTCGGATGGATTCTTGTTGCCTGCACATTTATACTCTGTGGCGTATTTCTTTTTCTTCACAAGTGAGTTCCTGTACAAGAATTTATTTTAACTTTTACCATAATGCTCTTTTGATCTCTCTTACCAACTATGAGTTACTTTGTTTTTAATTTGGGGCATATCTATGGTCTCTTAGTTCAATGTTTGGCAATCTGAGGATTTAATATTTATATTCCTGAGTGCCTGATAGTACTTTTGAGAAGTTTAGGTTGCTTTTAAGCCTAATGTACATAGACATGCCTTTCCTTCTACTTTGTTTTCTTTGTTCATTAGAAAATGAATTTGTTATGATGAATGTGAGATATGTTAACATGCCTTCTAAGAAAACAAAATCATCACTAAATTGTATTGGTATAATAACATGAACTGTTGATAAGATTATTATTGACTTTTGAATTACTTTATTTTCCAAAAGATTATTTAAATGGATTGCTTTGTGGTTTGAAAAACAAATTTTATTCTTGAAGGAAACATGTCTGAAGTGTGACAAAGAATAAGTTGAAACTCCAGCTGTTAAAGTAAATTATCCAAGTTTTTTAATTAACATAGATCTTAAATAGGATGGAATTATTCATCTTTGAAGAATGCATGCTTTGGTTGTGATAGCTGAAATGGTTACAGCATCCTCGTAAAATTTTCAAAATGTTTGCAACATTTATGTCTTGTCAATTCAATCTGTAACTTACGATTATCATAAAAGTAAGAAAATAACAATATCTTCCTACTTGAGATCAAACTAAATTAGATACTTCATGAAGCTTTGCTAAGTTTTTTTATAATTTTGAAAATCTTCTAGTTTATGAAATACTCATTAAGACACTTATGTTAACTGTGTTTCTATATTGTTTGAGGACATTGATTCAATTTATGCAATTATCACTTATTTTCCATTTAAAGAATGCAACATTTACTCTATTGCCATTGCATATTTGCACCAGTGTCGTTGGAGATACATGTGTTGCCATGGATGAGTGGGTTCAGAACCCAACTGCACACACAGCCTTGGATGAAATTCTTCCATGTGTGGATAATGCAACTGCTCAGCAGACTTTGTTAGAAAGCAGGGACGTGACACGCCAACTAGTTATATTGGTCGACAAAATTATTTCCGATGTCACAAATAGAAATTTTCCACCTCAAGCTGGACCTGTGTATTACAATCAATCAGGCCCCCTCATGCCTGTTCTGTGCAATCCGTTTAACCCTGACCTTACGGTTCGGGCTTGTGTGACCGGGGAAGTTCCACTGGACAATGCTACTGAGGTAAGTCCCTTTTTAGTAAATCTCTTTCCATGAAAGTAAAGCATAGTTATTAGTTAAGCAATTTATTTATTTTTTTCACTTTATTAATCCAAAATGATTATTTAAAATTATTTTTTTCTCTCTTAACGTGGCATGTGTGTATATGGGTTTAGATACTCACATCTGTCAAACCGAGGATAAAATAATCCTAGGTTCCATTTGGGGTAAGGAGAGATGTAAACAATGTGATTGTAATCAAATTTTTAGATTGTGGTCACGGATGGGTCGCTAATTCTGCAACATCACAATTTTGGATATTGTGGAAAATTTAAATGGGACTGATGTGACTTCAATTGTAGCAAATTGTAACAAAGTACTATCTCTGGTTCTATATATAGGAGAAAGACAAATTGTAACATTTATTGTAAGATCCTATTCAAAACAGAACTATACTCCCTCCCTAACATAATATAAACAAAATTCGACCATTTTTTATTGTAACAAAGTACTATCTCTGGTTCTATATATAGGAGAAAGACAAAAATGATTGTATTAGGTCTAAAATTTGAACCAAATATGTTGACTTTTGTTGACGAAATTTTCTTTTATATGTAGGATCAATGGTAGTATAAGAAAAATTGACCTTTTGCCTCACATTTAATGATAATATGTAAAAAATGCCCTTAATTTTAATTTAATTTTAATTTTCAATAAAATGATTTATTGTACTAATTGAAACAATTTTCCATGTATAATTAATAATTAATGTCTATTGAGATGTGACCATTAGTTTTCTTTGAAAATTGATGAGTGTTTAATATTACATGCAGTGTGTGGACTGGAAATATAATTGGTCAATTCAAATTTTTAATGTCGAGAACATGAAAAGTTAGAATTTTTAGAACAATACTTTTACAAACACTAATAATACTAAGAAAGAGCATAAAGGCCAATAATTGGAGTTTGTTATGAGGACAGTTTAGGTATTGGAGTTTATTATGAGGGCAGTTTAGGCAACTCATTACGTTGATTGAAACTGCTACATGTTCCTGATATAACTTGTGTAACATTAATGATTTTGTTTCAAGCAGGTTTGGAAGAATTATATATGCAAAGTTTCTCCGGCAGGCCTTTGTAAGACGCCTGGTCGGATGACCCCGTCCATTAATTCCCAAATGGAAGCTGCTGTGAATGTGAGCTACGCCTTATATCATTATGTTCCATTCTTGGTTGAATTACAAGACTGCACTTTTGTCCGGCAAACATTCACAGACATAAGCAACAAATATTGTCCTGGCCTGCGCCACAATAGTCAGTGGATCTATGTTGGATTACTTATTGTATCTGCTGGTGTCATGTTGTCATTGATCCTTTGGGTCGTTTATGCAAGAGAGCGGCGGCATCGTGTTTACACTAAACTCATTGCTGGATAAATATATATTTATATGTTGAGACTCGTAACATCATTAGATACAGTGTGATTCTCTTGTACATTTGAGTTTTAGATTGTTTTGCATGTTGAGTTGGGCATCTTATTTTATTGTGATGTAGAGTTATTTATTTCTTACAATTTATCTATATACTTGAGTAGAGATGTATCAAGAGTGATTCAAGGAATTACAGTTTATCAGTGAAAAAAATTTAGTGCGTTTTGATTTAATTTTGCTATTGACGAAGCCTTTTGGTCGCTCTTCTTGAGATGAGTGTTATAGTGTCAATCTTGTAGTACCTATTTTGAATGTTCGTATTAATTTTTTTTGTAACTAATTATTATTGTATGAATTTTTTATGTATGTATACTAGATCAACTAAGTTTTTACTATGTATTAGAATTCAAAAAATGATTTAAGTAATAGTGTTAATAATTTGTCATTTTTCAAATAACTCTCACCATAGAAAATGAAAAACTTATATAAATTGTCATTTAATTTTATTTAATCTAAATATTCATTTTTTTTCTCTTTAATTTTATCCCTAAATAAATGAATAGTATAAGACCAAAAAAAATAAATAAATGAATAGTATGTATCATTCTCAAACATTGTATATTATACTGGATTATAACAATTACAAATGAGTAAAACAATTCTATAAAATTTTAATGATGAACAAATGATTTCCTATTAAAGGACAAGCTGACAAAACATGACAACAACACATTTGAGTGTTAAAAATTAAATTACAATTCAGATAAGTTTTTTATTTTCTATGGTCATTTGATTTTAAATGGAGAAAGTATTATTCTTCATCGACACATTATTTTAACACTTGAATTGTTTTTGAATTCTAATACATAATGAACAACATCAAACACTATTAATTTATTCTAAATGGAGCTTATAATTCCATATAATTCACATTTCCTCTTTCATGCATCAGATCCAATATCACTGCCTCTAATGAAATAAAATATACAAAATATTATTATTAAGCATAAAAAAGAGAAAAATAGAGATAACTTTTGTATTGATCAAATTAAAAATATGATTACAATAATAGGTATATTGAAGTTTATATAGCCATAGAACAATTAATTTTCTACTTAGAGTTACTAACTTGTAACTAACATCTAACTAGAGCAACTAATTTGTAATTAAATTTTATATTTCAAATATTTCTTGCAAGCTAGAAAATGTTCACAAGAGCTTAATAATATAAATGTTGTCAAAAAATAAAGAAATATAATGAGAAACGATAAAATACATCGACTAAAGAACTTTAAAGTTACAGAAATAAATTAGCTAAAAAACTTTTGAAATGTCTAAAATATATCAGCTAAAAGATTTTTAGATTTTAAAAATATATCGATTAAAATATTTTTGAACACAGAAAATACAATGGCTTAATGATGTTTGAATGTTGGAAATAGATCCGTTTAAAGATTTTTTTTTATTTTAAATAAGAACAATTCTTCCCATTTTTGTAGTAGGTGCCAAATCCAGTCTCTACATTAATGCAAAATCACTTGTTTTTTTTAATTCAAATCACTTCGCAACTCATTAATTATTAGAATCTAATTATCTTTTCTTTTTTGAAACAAATACTTAATTCCATTTTTAACACGAGAATTTAACCCATTGTAATGAGCATAAATCATTCTTTTTTTGTTTTTGTTTTATCTTGATCAAATCAAAAGTACCAAGTGCAGTAAATCTTTTTAAACCTGTTTTTTCAAATTTGATGCTTGTCTTTCATCTCCTTGCTCTTGGGATTTTCGCTACTTCGTGCTCTCCCATCTTTCTCGACAACATTCATTTGTTTTTTGAAGATCAATTATGGGTCGGTTTCGATTTCTCCAATTATCAATTCAAAGGGTATACAAGTGAAGTGTGATGAACAAGGGTGCTGTTGGAAATGAGGAAAAAATTAATGGAAGATTGTTGGAAATAATGGTGACATTAATGAGTTAGTGTGGTTGTAATTTGAAAAAATGAGAAATTCCATATAGGAGGGATATCACACACTAGTAGGGTATATAAGGTGGAGGTATATACCTTGGGTTGCCCCAAGGGGTACCCCAATTTTGTGAAGGAGGCAGAATGCAAGCAAAGTTGACCACCACACACGCGCGCCGCTGCCATCCGGTTGGGCTCGGGCCTTGATCTTGGTCTTGTGGTGTATTATTATTTATTATTTTTTAGTAAATAAAAATTAATAAATTATTTAATTAATTTTAAAATTGAATGCTTGCGTTTTATCTCTGATTGTTGCGTTAATTACGTGACTGCCCTCCACCGAGTCTACCTGATGATCTGATTCAGTCTTCCTTTTTTGCCCGGTCAAAACCCTAACCCTAGGTGCCACATAACTGCTGTTGCCCGATCATTATTCAAAGTCAAAAACCCTAGCGCATGTTCAGGTAGTCAAATGTGCACGTTTTGGGTGGGCAGCAGTTTCAGAGCGCACGTGTTCTGAGGTCAAGGATTGGAGCGCACTACTCAGAGCTAATGGATCACACCATTTTCTCTGATTCAGTTGCGGAATTCCTCTATAAATAAAGGGCTCTCCTCAGTTGAAAAAACACACCAAAAGCACTCTGCATCTGAGGCTTTTCTCTTTTCTCCCCCCGTTCTTACTTCTTCTTCTTCTTCTTCTTCTTCTTGAGTGACCTTAGTGCCATATTACGAGTGCTAGTCGTAAGACTGTAAAATTGAGGGTGTAATTCTAGAACGGTTTTCTACGGTGCAATAGAACTCCAATTGATCTAGGCTATTTTATCCTGGGGACTTCGTGGTTGATAGTCTGCCTTGCACTTTTTGGAAAGTGCCTCGAAACGTCTTAAAGAGAGTGACCTAGTCTGCAACTCAACCTAGTAATACTTTCGGTGGCATAAATTGTTTTTTTTTTCAAACTTTTTCGAAATTCAAAAGTAACAATTTTAAGACATTTTCGAACTGCCATGTCTATCGACGAAATTACTGGGACAGGTTCTTCTGCTTCTGACTACAACAAACCGTTTCGGTTTGAAGGAAGTCACTTCAAATGATGGCAACAAAAGATGTTATTTTTTCTAACCACGAAAAAGGTTGCCAACATTCTGCAGGATGACATTCCTGTTGTTCCAGAAAATGCTAAACAAATAGAACAAAATAAGATCGCTGCTGAATTAACCCAATGGGAACATAATGATTACTTATGTAAGAATTATATTCTGAATGGACTTGCCGATGATCTGTATGATTACTATAGTTCCGACAGCAATACTGCTAGACAGGTTTGGGATGCTATGAAGAAGAAATATGATACTGAGGAAGCTGGAGCCAAAAAGTATGTTGTTAGCCGCTACCTCAACAAGAATGGGAACCCTCCAAAGGCCCCAATTGCAAAGTAGCAACCACCTCCTAGAAATGGTTCTCACCCATTTCTCTGTTTTCACTGTGGGAAAGAGGGTCATATAGCACGCAAGTGTAGGAACAAGCCAGGCCCTGCTAATTAGGCTAACTTGACAGAAGAGCAATTCGTTGCTATGATAACTGAGATCAACCTTGTTGGTGGATCAGATGGATTGTGGATAGACACTGGCGCCTCCCGCCATGTCTGTTATGATCGTGCTATGTTTAAAACATACACTGCTGCTGAAGATAAGAAAGTGTTGTTGGGAGATTCCCACACCACGAATGTTGCTGGTATTGGAGATGTGGAACTAACATTCACCTCTAGAAAGACCTTAATTCTGAAGGATGTCATGCACACTCCAGAAATAAGGAAGAATCTGGTTTTTGGGCTTCTTCTCAATAAGCCAGGGTTTACTCAGACTATAGGGGCAGATTTGTACACTATTTCTAAAAATAGTCTTTTTGTTGGAAAAGGGTACGCTACTGATGGCATGTTTAAATTGAATGTTGAAATCAATAAAATGTTTCCTTCTACTTACATGTTGTGTGATTTTAATATTTGGCATGCTAGACTCTGTCATATGAACAAACGTGTGATTTCAAACTTAAGTAACTTAGGCTTAATTCCAAAATTATCTATAAAAGATTTTGAAAAATGTGATTTTTGCAGTCAAGCTAAAATAACTAAGAGTTCACATAAATCAGTAGAACGAGAATCTAAACCCATAGAATTAATACACTCTGATATATGTGAACTTGATGGGACGTTAACTAGAAATGGAAAGCGTTATTTTATTACTTTTATTAACGATTGTTCTGACTATACTTTTGTATATCTTATGAAAAATAAAAGTGAAGCGCTTGACATGTTTAAGATCTTTGTAACTGAAATTGAAAATCAATTCAGTAAGAAGATTAAAAGATTTCGTAGTGATAGAGGAACAGAGTATGATTCTAGTTTATTTAATCAGTTTTATGAAACCCAAGGAATTATACATGAAACTACTGCACCATATTCACCTGAAATGAATGGTAAAGCTGAAAGAAAGAATAAAACTCTTATTGAACTTGTTGTTGCTATAATGCTTAACTCTGGGGCTGCCTCTCACTAGTGGGGGGGAATTATTTTGACTGTTTGCTATGTTTTGAACAAATTTACTAAATCTAAGAACAAAACATCTCCTTATGAGATAATGAAGAAAAGACAATCCAATTTGTCTTATCTTCGAACTTGGCGTTGTCTGGCTTATGTCAGAATCCCTGATTCCAAGCGAATTAAACTCGCTAGTAGAGCCTATGAATGTGTATTCATTGGGTATGCGATAAACAGTAAAGCTTATAGGTTTTACGACCTAAATGCGAAAGTTATCATAGAATCAAATGATGTCGACTTCTATGAAAATAAATTCCCTTTCAAATCGAGAAATAGTGGGGGCAGCGAACCTAGTCAAGCTCTTGTGACAAGAAGAACTGAAAGCAACACACAAGGTGAAATTTAAACTCCAAGGAGCAAGAGAGTAAGAGTCGCTAAAGATTATGGACCTGAATATATGACATATAATTTAGAAGAGGATCCTGCAAATCTCAAGGAAACCTTGTCGTCTCTGGATGCAGATTTATGGCAAGAAGCTATAAACGATGAAATGGATTCTCTAGAGTCTAACAAGACCTGGCATTTAGTGGACTTGCCTTCTGGTTGCAAACCTATAGGTTGTAAATGGATTTTGAAAAAGAAACTAAAACCCGATGGATCTATTGATAAGTACAAGGCACGCCTTGTAGCCAAAGGTTTTAGACAAAGAGAAAACATAGATTTCTTCGACACTTTTTCACCAGTCACTAGAATAACATCCATCAGGGTGCTCATATCACTTGCGGCTATTCATAACCTGGTGATACACCAGATGGATGTAAAAACAACATGAAGGTTTTGTAATACATGGGCAAGAAGACAAGGTCTGTAAGTTAGATAAGTCTCTGTATGGTCTTAAACAAGCTCCTAAGCAATGGCATGAAATATTTGACAACTTGATTTTGTCGAATGAGTTTAAAGTGAATGAAAGTGACAAATGTATTTATTACAAATTTGAAAATGGCATTTGCACTATCATATGTCTCTATGTAGACGTCTTACTCATATTTGGTTCAAACATTCATGCCGTTAATAATGTGAAATCACTGTTGAGTAACAACTTTGATATGAAAGACCAAGAGAAGCGAGTGTAATTCTTGGAATAAAGATTACTAGGTCAGAAAAGGGAATTTCTTTGGATCAATCTCACTATGTTGAAAAGATCCTAAAGAAATATAATTACTTTGACTGTAAACCTCCTTGCACACCATATGATCCAAGTGTGAAACTTTTCAAGGACACTGGTGAAGGTGTTAGACAAATTGAATATGCGAACATCATTGGCAGCCTCAGGTATGCCACTGATTGTAGTAGACCCGACATTGCCTATTTTGTGGGATTTCTGTGCAGGTTTACTAGTAGACCTAGTATGGAGCATTGACACGCTATTGAAAGAGTCATGAGATACCTTAAAAGGACCATGAGTCTCGGATTACATTATCAAAGATTTCCTACTGTCCTTGAAGGATACAGTGACGCTGATTGGAACACCTTATCAGATGATTCCAAAGCAACTAGTGGCTATATTTTCAGTATAGCCGGTGGTGCTGTATCTTGGAAATCGAAGAAACAGACGATACTGGCTCAGTCCACTATGGAGTCTGAAATGATAGCATAGCTACCGCTAGTGAAGAAGCAAGCTGGTTGAGATGCTTGCTAGCTGAGGTCCCTTTATGGGAAAAACCTTTGCCAGCTGTGTTGATCCATTGCGATAGTACCGCGACTATTGCAAAAATAGAAAACCGTTATTACAATGGTAAGAGATGACAAATACGTCGTAAGCACAACCCAATTAGAGAACTACTTTCTAAAGGAGCTGTTATAGTGGATCATGTACGCACTGATGAAAATTTAGCAGATCCTTTGACGAAAGGATTAGTTAGAGAGAAACTCCAAAATACATCCAAAAGGATGGGACTAATGCCTATGGATCGATGAGTCACTTATGATGGTAACCCGACCTAAAAGACTGGAGATCCCAAGAATTAGGTTCAATGGGTAATAACAAGTCATGGTGATATGAGATGAACATGCTATATTATATATGAGAGAAGCATGATTCCTGAAGCGATATAAGGATGAGATAATAAAAACTCTTAATGAGATCTATACTCTATGTGGAGTGGAGTACCTAGCTACAAGAGTACTCTTGATAGACTCGCCTATGTGAATGTGGAAGTGGGGGCCGCTTCCTATGGAATTTTGAGGTAGAATTCCTAGAGCGTTCATTATACTGGGATACACGTGCATGGCCTTAAATGCACAGGCTTTTGAGAATACACTCAATGAAAAGGTTGTGTGTGGGTTTGATGTCAGATATAGAGTTCAAGCCTACGAGTCACTCTTGTTGAATCTGAATCTTACTTGCTATGCAAAGGTTCAAGTCAAGAGACACCTTTGTTTATGCACAATCTTATAGAAGCGTTTGACGCTATTTCAGAAACCTCTTTTTTTAAAATTCAAGTGGGGGATTGTTGGAAATGATGAAAAAATTAATGGAAGATTGTTGGAAATAATGGTGACATTAATGAGCTAGTATGGTTGTGAATTGAAAAAAAGAGAAGTCCCACATAGGAGGGATATCACACACTAGTAGGGTATATAAGGTGGAGGTATGTATCTTGGGGTGTGCCCCAAGGGGTACCCCAATTTTGTGAAGGAAGAAGAACGCAAGCAAAGTTGACCACCACACACGCGCGTGCCGCCGCCGTCTGTCCGGCCGGCTCGGCTCGAGCCTAGGCCTTGGCTTTGGTCTTGGTCCCTTGGCTTTGGTCTTGGTCTTCATCTTGTGGTGTATTATTATTTTTTAGTAAATAAAAATTAATAAATTATTTAATTAATTTTAAAATTGAATGCTTGCGTTTTATCTCTGATTGTTTCATTAATTACGTGACTGCCCTCCACCGAGTCTACCTGATGATCTGATCCAGTCTTCCCTTTTTGCCCGGTCAAAACCCTAACTCTAGGTGCCACGTAACTGTTGTTTCCCGGTCATTATTCAAAGTCAAAAACCCTAGCGCATGTTCAGGTAGTCAAATGCGCACGTTTTGGGTGGGCAGCAGTTTCAGAGCGCACGTTTTATGAGGTCAAGGATTGGAGCGGTCAACTGGAGCGCACTACTCAGAGCTAATGGATCGCACCATTTTCTCTGATTCAGTTGCGGAATTCCTCTATAAATAGAGGGCTCTTCTTAGTTGAAAAAACACACCAAAAACTCTCTGCATCTGAGGCTTTTATCTTTTCTCCCCCGTTCTTACTTCTTCTTCTTCTTTTTCTTGAGTGCCCTTAGTGCCATATTACGAGTGGTAGTCGTAAGACTGCCATATTGAGGGTGTAATTCTAGAACAGTTTTCTACGGTGCAGTAGAACTCCGATATAGTGATCTTGGCTGTTTTATCTTGGGGACTTCGTGGTTGATAGTCTGCCTTGCACTTTTTGGACAGTGCCTCGAAACGTCTTAAAGAGAGCGACCTAGTCCGCAACTCAACCCATTAATATTTTCGGTGGCATAAATTGTTTCTTTCAAACTTTTTCGAAATTCAAAAATAACAGGTGCTATCACCTATGATGTAGAAGCTCGCTCTTGTCTTATTCGATTTGGAAAAAGAAAATAAAATTAACATTGATATAGTGCGATTTAAGAATAAAGCGAGAGACAAGACAACAATAAAAGATTCAAGGATGATATATGTACATCCCGAATATCCGCATTTATTCAATATACTATTTTTTTTCTTTCTATTTCACTCTTTGTATCATATCACAACATAATCCATCTATCATATTATCCTCTATTTCTTTCTTATTCAAGGTATTAAAGAGGTGGTTGAGTGTCCACAAATAATTTTTCAAAAAAATTAAAGGGGCAACTGGTTCTGAGCATTGTTGAAGATGCTCGTAGACCACCCACACACATATGAAAGGATAATATATTTTAGGCTAAGTAGCACTTGTGGTCCCTTAACTTAATTTCAGTTAACATTTTAGTCATTTATCTCTTTTTTTTTTATTCCCAATTTGGTCATTTATTTTAATTTTAAGTGACAATTTGATCTTTTATGTTTTAGAATGTCAACAATGTTATCCTTTTTTTTTTGCAAAAATTCAAAAAATTCATCAAAACTTTTAAACAAGACCCATAAAATTAATTATCATCCTCAATATAATGCAAATTTCATCAAATTCATAACTTAAATCTTTAAATAAATTCATATTTTCATCTTTAATAACATCAAATAAAGAATGAAAATATGAGTTTATTTGAAGATTTGAGTTACGAATTTGATGAAATTTCTATTATATTGAAGAATATAATTAATTTTATGGGTTTTTTTTTTAAAATTTTGATGAATTTTTTGTAAAAAAAAAGAATAACATTGTTGACATTTTAAAACATAAAAGATCAAATTGTCACTTAAAATTAAATAATAGACCAAAATCGAGAAAACAAAAAAAGATAAAGGACCAAAACGTTAACTAAAATTAAATTAAGGGACCACGGGTGCAATTTAACCTACATTTTAATATCATACCTTTTAAAACATATAACAATATTCTAATAAAATTATAAAATTTTTATCAAATTTTATAGAGACTTTAAAATATAAAATAATTTATTAAATTAATATAATTAATTTTGTATAAATATTTCATTTTTAATTGATAATAAAATCAATTAATTTTTTGCTAAAGAAAGTCAATTGTTTTAATAATAATTTAATATTTATTAAGATAATATTATTTTTAAATAAAATTTTATTAGTTTTGATTTTAAAAATATTAGTTTTTTTATTAAATATTTTTTTTTAAAATACTAAAACAATTGTCATTATGACCTTACTTTTAGGATAACCTTGAAGATGAGAATGGGGGAAAGTTGAAACTAACTAGAAGGGCATTTTAGTCTTCTTGTAAATTGGACAATATGACATGGTAGCCTTAATGACCCAATGGGGAACAGGGACAATATTGGAAAGGGGATGATGCCTTTATGTGTCGTGTTTCTCTGTTCTGAATTTGTAAGGATTATGAGGTTTTATTTTATTTTATCTTTTTAGTGTTTTTTATTTTTTATTTTAAGCTTTAGAGATTATAAGAGTGCTTGCTTTAATTTAGATTTTAGTTTTGCCATGTCTATAGAGTACTTGTTAAAGAAAAAAAAATAGTAATTTTTTTATTAAAAGAACAATTTTTAATCTTTTGAAATTCAAGGACACTTTTTCTATATTTAGTTCTATATTATACGTCTTTATATGTTTGTTAATATTTTCTATTTAGATTTAGCTATTGTTTTTCTTTATAGAACAATAAATTTTATTTATATTAAAATAAAAATAGTACAATTAGATCTGATCATCAAAAAGATAACAAACACGTTAAGAATATATGCTCACAACCAAATCAATGTCTTCAATTGACTATGGTTAAGAATAATGTTAGATTCACAATCTTTAATGCCATTCATATTCGTAAAAAAATATATGTTGATATTCGTTCATATTGACTATAAGTGGTCTCTAACATGATCAATCGAACCATGTGTTGTAAATCATTAGTATGGCTGAGAGTGTGTTAAATTTGGTTGTAGCCTCCATAAGTCTCTTTTTCAAAATATGGAATCGACAAAATGAGTCGTCTATCTTTATGAACATTGTACCAAAATGGGAAACAAAAAATGCTACACCACAATGGGGAGTAAAATAACATCTACTCATACAACGAAATCATAGATAAAACACAAAATAAAAAACTAAATCTTTGTGAAAATCAATTTATTTAAATAAAATGAGATAATAAAATAATTTAATAGAATAATTCTAAAATAGCCCTAAACCGTCTCTATATGGGATGAAGATGAGAGATAACCTAAGTTTTTGTAAGAGAGGTGGTGACGGATTTCCTATGGGAGTTTTGGACTTAAGGACTTGGTTGATTTGCCTTTCCAAGCGAAATTTTATGTTTATAATAAGAAGAATGTTGTTTATCTTCAAATACACTATTGAAAACTAAAATCTAATTGTATATCGTACCTGAGATTATGATCTATTAAAAAGTTAAATGAATATGAGACCTGAATGAGAATGAACAATCACCTTATAAGAAACAATTATATAATTCCCTTTTAGATTTAATCCTTATCATAGCCGCATGTCCTAAATTGTATTGGGGATTTGTAGGAGGCACAGCACAGCACATGTTTTTGTCGAAGAGCCAACGGACAGCGGCTTTTGGCTTTGATCCGATGTTGATGGCTTTTCCCTTTATCTTTACAATATAAAAAAGGACAATAGAATTGTCTGAATTATTAGGTTCATTTACTTTATGAGTATTCCTTTTTTACTTAAAATTGTGTTACTTTTTTTGTTACTACTTTATTTTTTGGTTACGTGTTAATTTTATATTTAAATAGGAAATTAGTTTATGCAATATATAAAATATTTAATTTTAGTATTATAATTTTTTTGATTTAAATGTCGCAAAATATAAACATTTTTGTTTTATTCTCAAACACTTAACACTATTAATTTTTTAATAGTTGAATAATTGATGAATTTAAACTTATGTATACAATTAATCTTTGCATCATAAAAATTGTAATGTGTACGATTTTTATAATAAATTATAGGTTTAAATATGTTTTTGGTCCCTGTAGATATAACTTTTTTTTATTTTGGTCCTCGTAATATTTTTTTTTTTGGTTTACATCCCTGTAATATAAAAAAAATAAATTATTTTTGGTTCTTAACATTAAGTGGACGTTACAAAAACGTTAACTGACAAAGGCAAACAGTTTTTGGTCCTTATAAATATAACATTTTTCAGTTTTAGTCCCTAAAAAATATTTTTTTGAATTTCATCCCTACAATATTTAAAAATATCCTTAAATATAAAATAACATACAAATTGATCTTTATTAATAATAAACTTATGTCAAGTAATATTTAAAATATTTTCACTTCAATAATTTAAAATTTATTAATCTTCTATTTTATTTAATTATTATTATTATTATTATTATTAAATTAATTATATTATATGTTT
>JBBPBP010000002.1:20849106-20881309 GCA_037974735.1 Cicer chorassanicum
ACATAAATAATATAATATAATTAATATTATTATAATATAATTAAATTAAACATATAATATAATATTATAATTAAAATAAAATTAATATAATATTAACTACAATTATATTAGTATAAAATAATGATTAAAATAAATCTTTTCTCATTTCCAAAAAAACAACGTGAAAAGTTATTGTTAGTGTATTATAACTTTTCTTATTTTTATGTTAATGATGAAGTAGCAATGTCAAGTTACAAGAAAGGGGGTTTGAATTGTAATCTTGCCTATTTAAAATTTCTGTTAAAATAAACTTAAGAAAACAACTCAAGAATGATCTTGGTTATAAAAACAGAAATGGAGAACGCTCTTGGTTTTAAAACAGAAAACGCAGAACGTTCTTGATTAGTTAAAATCACAGTTTTTAGTTTCTCTATTTAATTTTGATAATAACAATAACTGAATGTAAATAGAGATAAGGAAGAAATACCACACAAGAATATATCCTGGTTCAACCAACGTGGGCTACGTCCAGTCCTCACAACTGTGAGATTTTCACTAAGTGTTCAAAGAGAAAGGGAGAACAATCACAGTTAGAGATCAACCTTGATCTGTAACTACACTTCCTTTCCACCCAGAAAGGATTAATCAGGTCACCTAACTAATATGTTAGGATTTCGAAGTTAACTCTTTTAATCACACTCAAACTATAAACAATCCTTATAGTTATGAGTTTATACAATAATAATTTGAAAGGTTTGTTTGAATCTAAATTTGCTCAACTCTTGTTTGAGAAAAGGATTCAGAACAGAGAAAGAACTCAGTAGAATAAAAACTGGATGTATGTATTTGGTTCAGCCTGATTTCTTTTGTGAATGAGATGACTTCAAGAATGCAAGTGAATATGATTTAATGAGTATACTTGGCACTTGAAGATCTGGTTGATGCTTGCGAATTTGCCTTCCTTTTATAGATGTTTTGAGCAATTAATTCTGGTCAGAAAGAGCTGTTGGGAGTGCTCTGTTTTCCTTCTGACAGAAGCAAGGAATCTGTTGACAAATAGAGCTCCATGTGTTTGACAGTTTTGGGCTTTCTGTTTTGGGCCTTTTGCTTGATCTAAAACAGACTTGTTGCGTGCTTTAATGACCCATTAAGCTTTGATAATATTTGATAGTGACTGGGCTTCGATTTGGATGTTTAATTTGATCCAAAACTGTTTGGAAAGGAGTGAATATTTTTCTGCAGAAATGAGATGTCTTCTTCTGCAGAAACAGAGATTGTTCTTCTCAAAAACGGAGAACGTTGATTATAGGTGGAGAAAGATAATCAATCTGGTCTGATAGACTTTTGAATAATCTGAGGACTTTTATTCAATCTTGAAGTTTAGTTTTGTACAACTTTCTTGACAGTTCCAGACTGGAGAAAGTTGCAGTCCGTTTTTTGATATGCTTAGATTCGTGATGAATTTTCTTAATGATCCGAGAATCGTTTTGAGTAAAAATGATTCCTATCTGTTCCTTGCCATGTACTGATGAAATTGGTATAAAGATTTCAGGCATAATCAATGTAGAAGTGTTGGAGAAAGATTGGTGAAGTGGCTGTAACGATCTTTCTTGATTCTGCTGATCTTTCTCTGTTTTGTATAGTTTATGATCATGACTTATTTCTTTGCTTTGCTTGGTTCCTATCTTTAATAAAAACACTCAAGAGCACAAATTAAATTAACATAACATTTAGAATCATAATTAATATCTTTAATTAATCTTTTGTTTATTTTCATCAAAACTTAATTTGAGAGTTTGTCTTAATAATCTCCCCCTTTTTGATGATGACAAACATGTTAATTTAGATTTTAATTCTGATTCTAATTTTAATTTTGAAGAGGTTAGAAACTCCCCCTCAATTGATGCAACAAATGTTTTTATTGATATAACAAATGCAATCAGTTTAATTTCAGCAATAAAGGATATTTCATTAATAAAGCGTTTTGCTGAATTACAATAAGTGAGATCCTGAATCAGATCATAAACAGAATAAAAAACTAAACTTAATTCTCCCCCTTTGTCATACAAAAAGGAAGGAGAAAAAGATCCCTACTTTGCTAAAGAAGGAGAAAATCCTTCTGACGATTGAGACTTGGATGGTACAGGGACAGGCTCGGGAGCTGGAGCAGCGTGAAAAGGAGGAGGAGGAGGTACACCGAGCTTGGGGGCAAGTGTATCCGTGAGCTAGGATTGTAGCTGAGTCTGTTGTGCCAAAAGGACTTGTAGAGTGGCTATTATTTCAAAGTTGGTTGGTTCCCTTGGAGGATTCATAATTGGTGGAGGAATAGGAGTAGTGCTGGTTGATGGAGTAGAGACAGCTGGGAGAGAAGCAGGTATTGGCTGAGGGTTGGATTGATTGGATGAAGTAGCGTTGTTGGAAGGTTCAGAGGAAGCCAAAAATTGACTAATGCCAAAAATAGATGACGTGGTGGTTTGAGGAGAAATGTACGCTGGTGACATGGCAGAGACATTTTGGTGAGAAAGCAATGTTGTCATGGGGTCTAGTGGAGAACGAAGAAGCTGTGATACAGAGATGAAATCTGTGGATGAAATGGTGGATTGCTGGGGAAAAACAGAGAATGTTGGATTGTTAGGAGGTGGGGTAAGAGAACGTTCTCTGTTTGGAGGGGAACTTTCTTGAGCAGGATTAGAACATTCTGGGTTTGGTGGTGATTGTTCTGGGTGTTGTGGAGAAAGTTCTGGATTTTGTGAGGAACGTTCTGGGGTATGAGGAGAACGTTCTGGGGTTTTATCAGTAGCTCTAGCTGGTGAAGGAGATGGGGATGTGGGGACTGTGACAGGAGCTTCCCGTCTGGTAGAACGTTTTCTTTTTAGGGTGGAAGGAAATGAATGAATGAGTGGGGCAGACTGTCGGGTTCTGGGTCTGTTGGTTTGTGGATATCGTGGCTGTGATTCAGATGGGGGAGAAGGCTGTCTAGTGACGTTGATTTTCATATGGGACATGTTTTTGGTGGAAAATTTGGAGATTTTGATAAGAGATTTTTCATTTGTCAAGGGGATATGAAAATGATTAAAGACTTTTGTAAGAATCATACCATAAGGAACATTATTCTTCTTGTAGTCTTTGTTGGCAGCAGCAATCATGTGATGAAGTATCAGATGAGGAAGATTGAGACGCTTGCAGTTGAGCAGGTGATATATGACCAATGCGTCGTTTTCAGAGACATACTCATGACTTCCACAGTGAGGAAGAAGAGTATGTTGACTCATGTTGTTGAAGATTTTAGGGAGAGGGCGCAGGAATGTTGACAGATACCTGGTGGAATTCTCTTGAAATAATTCTGAGAGAACTGCAATCTCTTTAAGATTGAGAGCTGCATACCAGGATTTTCCAAAAACAGCAGGACCTTCAGTAGGGAGATCCAAGATTGAGGCCAAAATGTCAGGAGTTAATCTGATTTCAATTCCCTTGATAGTGGAAATGAACAGAGATTTTTCAGGAAATGTTTTGGCCTGACAGTAGAAGGCACGAACAGCATCTGGATAGTGTGGTTCAGAAATTTGCAGAAATGCAGTCCAGCCTAGGGCATCAGTAAAATGTTTGACAGAGTTGCCATCGACTATGAGTTTGTCGAAAATGAAAACTTTACCAACACCAATGGGTCTTTGAGCCCATTTGTCTTTGAAAAGTTTGGTGGCAGTGGGAGGAATCAGAGGAGTGGTATTTGGCTTGATCTTTTTGGAGGGTGGAGATGGTGGCATAGGAGAATCAGGGTCAGAGGAAGGTTCAGATGAAGGAGAGGAAAGAGTGTGAGGTGAGAGTGGTCGTTTGGTGGTTTTTGAAGGATTGTAAGACGGAGAACGTTCTTCGAGAGGTGAACGTTCTTGATTTGGAGAGGGAGAATGTTGATGTTCATGAGAACATTCTCGAATGGGAGAGCGTTTTTGAGTGTGGGAAGGAGAAGTAGTCGGAGAACGTTCGGAGTGAGGAGAACGTTCTTGAGAAGGAGAAGAAAAATGGTGAGGGATAGGAGAACGTTCTTGAATTGGAGAACGTTCGGGAGTAGGGGTAAGATTTTTGTGAACAGTTGTAGCGGAAGGAGTGGGAGAACGTTCTTGCATTGGGGTGGGAGAAGGTTTTGGGGTTGGGGAACGTTCTTGAGATGAGGAACGGGAAAGACGAAATTTGTTTTTAGGTACAGTTGTTTTGAATCTCTGGCGAATGGGTAAGTTTTTTCTTGCCAGAAATTTTGAGATTGAAATAGTGGTTTTGGTTTTTAGAGTACGGGTTTTAGATGGAGGAGATTTGGGGGAGGAGAAAAAAATCAGTCATTGGTCTTTGTTTCTGGTTTGGAGGAATAGATTGAGAGGCTTCAGAAAATGATGATTTAGAGGAGGTTGGTATTGAGGTTTTTGATGTAGGAATAGGTTTTGTTGAAGGAGCAGGAGTATCAGATGATTCATCTGAGTCAGTGTCTGAGATGATGAAGTAGGTAGGTTTAGTGATTGGTGTCTTTGAGGTCCCAATTCCTGCCAGAATTCTCATTGAGCGCCTTTTAGGTGCTGGAGGATTAACAAATTTATGTGGTGGTGGTGTGGGTTTAGAAAAGGATGTTCTTAAATGAGGAGGAACTTGAGTAAAATTTGGTGTTTGACAGGAATAGAGAGGAGGAAGAACAGAGGATACAGGTTCAGGAATGGAGGTGTTAGGGTTGGATTCAGGAGACGAAGATAGATAATCAGAAAAAGAGGAATCTAATGAGTGTTTTGGAGGAGTTGGCCTGGGTGGAGGTGAAGGGGAACGATTGTACACTGGTGAGAAGGATGATGATGGTGATGGAGTTTCAGTGCTTGCATTTTTGCGAGCAGATTGCTTGGTTCGAGCCATTTTTGATACTGAGAAAACGAGATTGGAAATTACTTTGGAGGAAGACGATAGTTGAGAGAATGAAAACTGTTTCAAAAGAGATGAACAGTTGTGATAACTGCCATTTACCTTTGCAGTTTCAAGGGAGAGAGAGTAATGATGATGAACCTAGGGAAGTGACAAGTGTTTGGGGAAAGGGATGATTTTGACGGCTGAGCAGTGCCTTTTGAAAGGCTTGATGCACGCGCATTTAATGCTGAGACATGCCTTGCCTGCACATGAGGAAGATGACGTCTGGGAAGAGGATTTGAAAAACGGAGAAAGATGTTTAAGAAACGGAGATTGATAAACGTTCTCCGTTTTCTGCAGAAGCAGTTTTAACTAGATTTTTCAGAATTTTTCAAAATTCTCAAATTTTCTTTGATTGAATTAAAACTTTCCTCGACTAAGGGCTTTGTAAAAATATCAGCAAGCTGATTTTGAGTATCAACAAAAATTAATTCAATGTCCTTTTTATTAACGTGATCGCGAATAAAATGATGTTTTATTTCAATATGTTTTGAACGAGAATGCTGAATTGGATTTTTTGACAGATTGATTGCACTAGTATTATCACAGTAAATTGGAATACTAGAGTAACTTACAGAAAAGTCTTCAAGTTGATTTTTAATCCAAAGGACTTGCGAGCAACAATTTGCGGCTGATACGTATTCAGCTTCAGTGGTTGATAAGGCTATAGTATTTTGTTTTCTGCAAGACCAACTTATCAAAGCATCACCCAGAAATTGACATGCTCCACTGGTGCTTTTTCTTTCAGTTTTATCTCCAGCATAATCAGCGTCACAATATGCTACAAGATCAAAATGAGAACCTTTTCTATACCAAAGGCCAAGATCAGTAGTTCCAACAAGATATCTAAAAATTCGTTTTACAGCAGTTAAATGAGATTATTTTGGCGCGGATTAAAATCTAGCGCATAATCCTACTGCAAACACAATATCTGGCCTGCTAGCAGTTAAATATAACAAGGAACCGATCATGCCTCTATATTCTTTCTCAGAAACAGATTTTCCATGTTCATCTTTGTCTAATGAAGAGGATGGATGCATAGGAGTAGACATAATTTTTGCTTCATTCATTTTGTACTTGGTTAACAAATCCTTAATGTATTTTTCTTGACAAATAAAAATACCATTTTCATGTTGTTTAATTTGTAATCCAAGAAAATATCTTAATTCTCCCATCATGCTCATTTCGAATTCACTTTGCATGAGTTTTGAGAAACCATCACACATTTTTTCATTAGTAGATCCAAAGATAATATCATCAACATACACTTGTACAATGAGTAAATCATTTTTATCAATTTTCTTAAAAAGTGTAGTGTCAATTTTTCCTCTGGAAAAACCATTATTGATTAAGAATGAACTTAACCTATCATACCAAGCTCTTGGTGCTTGTTTTAAGCCATACAGAGCTTTTGTGAGTTTAAAAACATGATTTGGTTTTGATTGATCTTCAAAACCAGGAGGTTGTTTCACAAAAACTTGCTCATTTAAAAAACTGTTTAAAAAAGCACTTTTAACATCCATTTGAAATAATTTAATAAGTCTGTGAGATGCATATGCAAGAAGTATACGAATAGCTTCTAACCTTGCAACAGGAGCAAAAGTTTCATCATGGTCTATACCTTCTTGTTGATTGTAACCTTGAGCAACCAATCTTGCTTTGTTTCTTACAACCTTACCTTCTTCATCTAATTTGTTTCTGAAAACCCAGCGTGTACCAATAATTGTTTGATCTTGAGGATTTGGTACCAAGGTCCAGACTTCATTTTTATCGAACTGCTACAGTTCTTCCTTCATGGCTTTAATCCATGATTGATCAACTATGGCTTCTTTAATTGATTTTGGTTCAACTTGAGAAATCATTGCCATGTTGTTTTCATCATTCTTGAATGATTTCCTAGTTCGAATTCCATCTGCTGTATCCCCAATGATTTGAGTTTGAGGATGATCTCCTATTGTTCTCCAGCTTTTAAGTGGAGAATGATACGGAGATTGTTTATCGATCTCCGTTTCCTGTATATCAGTTTTCTGTTGTGTGTCTGGCAATTCTTCATCCTCATTTGACTTTTCAAGTATTAAATCATCAAATTCATCAAATAAAATATGCATGCTGATTTCAACAATCTTAGTTCTTAGATTAAAAACTCTATAACCTTTAGAGTCGGTTGAATAACCCAAAAAGATAGCTTTATCTGATTTAGAATCAAATTTTCCAAGAACATCTTTGTTGTTTAGAATATAACAGTAGCACCCAAAAATATGGAAGTATGAAATGTTTGGTTTTATGTTTTTCCAGATTTCATATGGAGTTTTGTTTATGATTTTTCTAATGGATACACGATTTAGAATATAGCATGATGTATTGACGGCTTCAGCCCAAAAATATTTTTCAACGTTTGATTCTTCCAGGATTGTTCTTGCCATTTCTTGTAAGGTTCTATTTTTTCTTTCAACAACTCCATTTTGTTGTGGAGTTCTTGCACAAGACAAATTATGAGAAATGCCAAGTTCATCAAGAAAGTTTTTGAAGGAGGCATTTATGAATTCTCCTCCATGATCACTTCTTATAGAGATGATGCTGGATTCTTTTTCATTTTGTACCTTTTTACAAAAGATTTTAAAAGCTTCAAAGGCATCATCTTTTTGTTTTAAAAAGTGTATGTATCGAGAAAAATCATCAACAATAACAAAACCATATTTCATTCCTCCTAAACTGGTTGTTTTGACAGGACCAAATAAGTCTATGTGAAGTAATTCAAGAATTCTGTTTGTGGAAATAAAATCTTTTGAATGAAAGCTGCTTTTAACTTGCTTTCCTTTTACACAAGCTTCACATATTCTGTCTTTTTCAAAATTCAGTTTTGGTAAACCTCTGACAAGTTCTAATTTTGAAATTTTCGAAATGGTTTTCATGTTGACATGCCCTGCCCTTTTATGCCAGATCCATTTATCTTTATCAATAGATATGAAGCAGGATTCATCAGGCAATTCTTCAAGATATAATACATAGAGATTTTTCTTTCTGGTTCCAGAAAACAGTTTTTCACCTGATGATGTTTTTATGATTTCACATATGTTGGGTTTGAAAATAACTTCACAGCCATTGTCACAGAGTTGACTTATGCTTAAGAGATTATGTTTTAGACCTTCAACATATTGAACATCAGTTATTTGAGCAGAGTTTTTCTTACCAATTGTCTCTTTACCTTTGATTCGAGCTTGATTGTCGTTTCCAAAAGTAACAGACCCTCCATCTTTCTTGACAAAGGACATGAAACAATTTTTATCACCCGTCATGTGTCTTGAACAGCCATTGTCCAAAAACCATGGCTTTTTCTTGACACCTTGAGAACCAACTTGCAGTTTTGGTTTTATTAACTTTTGGTACCCATTCTGTCTTGGGTCCTTGTGGATTAGTTCTGAATTTTGTTTTTCTGATATTATAACATGAAGAACATTTAATTATTTGTTTATGAAAAGATTTTCTAACTGGTTTTGACAGATTTTCAGAACTTTCTCCGTTTTCTGCTGGAGAACGTTCTTGGTTTTTTTGAAAAACTGTTTTTCTTTCAGATTGTTCTTTTTTCTGTTTGCTCTTGATTTTCTCATATCTTTTCTTAAAATAACACGCAAATTCAAGGTGTCTAGTTTTACTGCAATATGAACATTTGATTTTGCATGATTGTTCTCTTCTTTCTGGAATAAATTTTTTTTCATACATTTTGGTTTTCTGAGTTTGATCAAAACCAAGACCAGCTTTATCAAATATTCCAACTTGAGATCCCATGATTTTCTGAAATGTTCCAGTAGTTTTAATAAAGTTTAACATATCATTTTTCAAAAGTTGAACTTCAGATTTAAGGAGAACATTCTCCTTTTGAAGTGCAGAACGTTCTGGACTTTCTTGATTTTCAGTGTGAAAGTTTTTGGTTTGAGATTCTTTTAGATTTTGAATGATTTCCTTCAGCTTATTATTCAGAACCTGAGTTTTTTCTTTTTCTTCCTTTTCTTTATACAATTTTTCTTTTAAGGAACTACATTTTTGTATGAGTAAGTTTAAATCATTTAATAAGTTGTCAAATTCTTTTTCCATTTGTTCACACAAAATGCAGGATTCAGAATTTGTTACCTCATTTTCTTCAGTGTTTGCCATTAAGCATATGTTGGCTTCTTCATCTTCTTCCTCATCGGATTCATCTGAGTTATCCCATGTAGCCATCATTGATTTCTTTTTGAAAGGAAATCTGTTTGGTGTTCTTTTGTTTAGAGGACACTCAGATTTGTAATGTCCCAGCTTATTACATCCAAAGCATGTAATTTGACTTTTATCTTGTTCTGTCTTAGGATTTTCTTTTCTGTTTGGGAATCCCTTCTTCATTTGATCTCTTTTTCTCATTATTCTTTGAATTCTTTTAGTGAGAAAAGCTATTTCTTCATCAGCCTCTTCTTGAGTTTCTTCTGGTTCTTCCTCTGTTTGGTCAGACGTGTTTTCTTGAGATGCTTTCAAAGCTATTGTTTTTCCTTTTTTGACAGGTTTATCTTCTTGTAATAATACCTCATGTGCTTTTAAGGTTCCAATTAGTTCTTCTAGTGCCAGTACTTCAAGGTTCTTGGCTTGGCTTATGGCTGTTACCATTGGTCTCCATATGACTGGAAGACATCTCATGATCTTTCTTACTCTATCTTGTACTGAGTAAGCCTTTCCTAAGGAACGCAATTCATTTACTATAGTTGTGAACCTTGAATACATTTCATCAATGGTTTCTCCTTCATTCATTTCGAACAGTTCAAATTTTCTTATGCCGATGTCTATTCTTGTTTCTTTGACATGGTTCGTTCCTTCATGATGAATTTGTAGTGTATCCCAGATTTCTTTAGCTGTTGTGCATTCATCAACTCTTTCGCTTTCTTCCCTGCTCAAAGCGCACGATAAGAATAATTGAGCTTTAGAGTTTAAGAGTACCTTAGTTTTGTCTTCAGATGTCCAGTCGACTTCTTCCTTCTTGGCAGAGTTTGAATCATTTTGATCAGCTCTTGGAATGAAATCTCCATCTGTAATGATGCGCCACATGCCTGTGTCTTGAGACTTTAGAAACAACTGCATCTTGTTTTTCCAAAAGTAGTAATCAGTTCCATCAAAGTATGGTGGCCTGTTTGAGGATCCTCCTTCAACAATGTATTTTGCTTTTGACATTTTTTCTTCTAGATCTTTTTCTCTAGCACTTGGTTAAAGTGTTTTTTCTAGAGACCTTGCTCTGATGCCAATTGAAGTAGCAATTTCAAGTTACAAGGAAGGGGGTTTGAATTGTAATCTTGCCTATTTAAAATTTCCTGTTAAAATAAACTTAAGAAAACAACTCAAGAATGATCTTGGTTATAAAAACAGAAACGGAGAACGTTCTTGGTTTTAAAACAGAAAACGCAGAACGTTCTTGATTAGTTAAAATCACAGTTTTTAGTTTCTCTATATAATTTTGATAATAACAATAACTGAATGTAAATAGAGATAAGGAAGAAATACCACACAATAATATATCCTGGTTCACTCAACGTGGGCTACGTCCAGTCCTCACAACTGTGAGATTTTCACTAAGTGTTCAAAGAGAAAGGGAGAACAATCACAGTTAGAGATCAACCTTGATCTGTAACTACACTTCCTTTCCACCCAGAAAGGATTAATCAGGTCACCTAACTAATATGTTAGGATTTCGAAGTTAACTCTTTTAATCACACTCAAACTATAAACAATCCTTATAGTTATGAGTTTATACAATAATAATTTGAAAGGTTTGTTTGAATCTAATTTTGCTCAACTCTTGTTTGAGAAAAAGATTCAGAACAGAGAAAGAACTCAGTAGAATAAAAACTGGATGTATGTATTTGGTTCAGCCTGATTTCTTTTGTGAATGAGATGACTTCAAGAATGCAAGTGAATATGATTTAATGAGTATACTTGGCACTTGAAGATCTGGTTGATGCTTGCGAATTTGCCTTCCTTTTATAGATGTTTTGAGCAATTAATTCTGGTCAGAAAGAGCTGTTGGGAGTGCTCTGTTTTCCTTCTGACAGAAGCAAGGAATCTGTTGACAAATAGAGCTCCATATATTTGACTGTTTTGGGCCTTTTGCTTGATCTAAAACAGACTTGTTGCGTGCTTTAATGACCCATTAAGCTTTGATAATATTTGATAGTGATTGGGCTTCGATTTGGATGTTTAATTTGATCCAAAACTGTTTGGAAAGGAGTGAATATTTTTCTGCAGAAATGAGATGTCTTCTTCTGCAGAAACAGAGATTGTTCTTCTAAAAAACGGAGAACGTTGATTATAGGTGGAGAAAGATAATCAATCTGGTCTGATAGACTTTTGAATAATCTGATGACTTTTATTCAATCTTGAAGTTCAGTTTTGTACAACTTTCTTGACAGTTCCAGACTGGAGAAAGTTGCAGTCCGTTTTTTGATATGCTTAGATTCGTGATGAATTTTCTTAATGATCCGAGAATCGTTTTGAGTAAAAATGATTCCTATCTGTTCCTTGCCATGTACTGATGAAATTGGTATAAAGATTTCAGGCATAATCAATGTAGAAGTGTTGGAGAAAGATTGGTGAAGTGGCTGTAACGATCTTTCTTGATTCTGCTGATCTTTCTATGTTTTGTATAGTTTATGATCATGACTTATTTCTTTGCTTTGCTTGGTTCCTATCTTTAATAAAAACACTCAAGAGCACAAATTAAATTAACATAACATTTAGAATCATAATTAATATCTTTAATTAATCTTTTGTTTATTTTCATCAAAACTTAATTTGAGAGTTTGTCTTAACAAATGATACTAAATAAAAACTAATTTTAACATTTTATATTACATTTGTAATTAATATATTATAATTATTTTCATTGTTATTTAGAAGATATAAAAAAACTAAATTTAAGTAATTGATTAGACAAAAATACTTGTTTCGTGTATAAATTGTATGCTAAAAGAATCTCTTTAACGACTCATTTTCCAAAAAAAACATGTTTAGTTAGTGTATTATAACTGTATGATTTTTATGTTGATGATATTAATAAAACATTAGTTTTAACTAATTCTTTAAAGATAAATATTTGTCTCGTATATTATTTGTATAATAAAAATGAAAATAAAAATAGTGCATAGTCAAAATTTTCATAAAAAATTTGCTATGTATTGGTGCAATATTTTAGTGTCACTTTTTGGCTTGATTAAATGCAAGAATATGGTTTATATTTTCTAATAATGCAACTTTTTTGTGCTACTTTTGATTTGTAATGAAACTTATTTCAACTAGTTAATGTATGGTGCAAAACATGTATTTTCTTTGATTAGTTTGGTCCCACTATTAGTTGATTTATTTAAAGAAAAATAAGGGACCATATGAACTTTTTGCAAAGACTATAATTAAATTTATTGGATTTTGCAGTGAATAAAACAATTTTCTTACTATGCAAGGACTAAAATAAAATTTCGTGCATTTTGCAAGGACTGAAATAATTTTTTTTTACAAGGACTAAAATCAAATTTCTTAATTTTTGTAGGGAATAATTGTATATTTAAGTTTAAATTCATTAACTACTCTATTAAAAAACTAACCGTGTTAGACGTTAGAAAATAAAACCTAAACATTTGCAATTTATAGACTTAAACAAAAAATTTACTTTGCATAGACCAAAATTAATTTTTTTGCATTTTGCAGTGACCAATTGCATATTTAAATATATATTTTTACTTGTTAAAAAGAAGTTAAGACACTTGGTAATTTTTTTTAAAGATTTTTTAGAAATAGAGAAAAAAGAATAAGGTCATCACAATTGTTTATATTTCTCAAAACAATGCAAATGAAAAAATACTCTATTTTTATTGTTTTTAGAGATATTTATTCATTAAATAGTTTTTTTTAATATGATAATATCCCATTTTAAAAGTTTTTTATCAATGTAAAAAAAAGACACATCTTATAATAAAAAACACATTATTATTACAATTAAACGATTACTTTTCTACTCTAATGGGTTTCATGTTCCAACCAAAGTGAATCCTGATTAATGGTCCAGTCCAGTCCAGGCGTGACATAGAAAAATACAAAATATATTCCTTAGGTGGGCCTGTCATGTGGGATTTTTACTTTATGACGAGGACAACCATAAACAACTACTAGTGTTTTCTACTTAAACTCACATTAGCCCAAGGTTACACCCCTAATAGGGAAAATAGCTTACCAACTGTGGGGTGGGGTAAATGCATGAGAAAGCGTCCTACAGTAATAATAATAAGATGTTGTGCAGTTTTTTTTTGGGTTAGACCAAACATTGTTTTAATGAGATTAAAGTCCCTAAATTAGTAGAGTATCGTCAATTTATATGAAATTAAACATTTTAGAATATTTTTAAATTTTGAATTTCTCAACCATATTAATTTTTATTAAAACAATTTCTTTAATCTTCATTGGTGAAATCAAATTTTATCCATTATTTATGACGCAAATTCCATCTCATGTCTAACATTCAAGGATACAACAAAAATTGAGTATCGATAACCTATAAAATAATATTGATTACAGATATGTTTGTCAGTATAAAAGAAAAGTAGATATTTAAAACATTGAAAAGGTGACTCATCAATTTTAATGAGTATTTAAATGTTTGGTCACCTAAATAATTTATTATGAAGGAAAATACCAATTTGCATTGATTTATTAGTCATTGGTTGAGGTCTTTGTAAAAATCGTATGTCTCAGTTGTTTAAAATTTGTTATGTAAGCAATCTCAACTTGTTTTTTATTGTCTCAAGTTATCTTCTTACATGAAATAAGTGCTTTAAGACTATCTTTGGGAGTTTATAGGTGAAGAGAGGAGAGAACTTTAGAGGAAGGGGAGTAGAGAAAAAAATAGAGAATTTTTCACCTTTTTTGATATGGTGTTTTTGTAGAAAATGAAAATTAAATGTTTATAATTAATATATTTTTAATATTGATAGTATTATAACAACATAAATTGAATTTGAAAAATTTATCGAAGCATTTCAAAATCCTCCTCAAATGCAATTTTTGAGTTTTCCAAATTTGGGGAATTTTGTATTATAAAGAAAAATAAATCCCCAAAACTCTTCTCTTCCAAAACTCTCTATTCCTTCCACTTTGTCTTTCTTTTTGTCAAAGTCCTCCCCTCCCCTCCTAAACTATAACGCCTTGTTATGTGAGATTGATAATTGAAATGATGACAAAATTTTTCATATTTATATAAGAGAATAAGATACTAATAATAAATAATTAATTGTCTGAAATAAATAATATTGTAAAATCTTTAAATAAATCTTTACTACCTAAATTTTTTTAATAATCAAAATATTCAAAATTGGACATTTACTAACTAATATCGAAATATAATACGATGTAGACGTCCTCAAACGTCCTCAAGAGTCTCGGTATCTGAAAACAACATTTTTTTAAGATGCTAAATCCTAGTGAATAATGCACACAGTTTTAAAACAAGTATTGTCTTCAAAC
Source organism: Cicer chorassanicum (assembly GCA_037974735.1). Taxonomy (NCBI): domain Eukaryota; kingdom Viridiplantae; phylum Streptophyta; class Magnoliopsida; order Fabales; family Fabaceae; genus Cicer; species Cicer chorassanicum. Next base: position 20,863,549 of record JBBPBP010000002.1, read on the forward strand.
GGTGCGGTACCCAGAAAAATAGACCACTAAAGAATGTGATTACTCACTTGTTGAGTCGAAATTGAATTAAAATTGATCAATACTTCTTTAATTAATTTATTGGTCACTGCCTAAAAGTACAATTCTTTTTTGTGTTCTATTTTTTTTTATATGTGGTTCATAGTGTAGCCTAGTGTTAATATCCAATGAAAATTACCCACATATCCTAGTTCGTGAGTAACTTATTTGGTATATACGAAAAAATCGTGTGTATATTTTTTATAAAATAAATTGATTTTTTTTAATTAGATTCCACGATTATTCCTTGGATAAAATTAAAAAATCTGTGGGTAAAGTTAAAAACGATGCAACTCACACTTAAGTTGTGCGAAATTTCTTCGTATTTTGCTTACCACAACATCTCTGTAAGTAAATCAAGAGAATAATTTCAATTAGTCCACGAAACATTATTGTGTGCCAGATTTTAATTCTTCGATTTTTGTTTTTGTGAAATACAAGTTTATTGATAAATTGTACATAAAATTCGTTGTCATTTTCATCCATGCATCACATTTCAAGTTAAAAAATAAAAAATAAAGAAATCATCTTCGTATGTGCAAAAGTACCTTATTTTTAATTTCATATTGAACGAAATGATCATTTCACATAATACACTTAAAATTAGTCTCACATGAAGCTCTAAGTGACATTAGCATAAAGCTCACATTGCATATGTCATTACACCATCATATAATTCTAACAATCCTAATAGTACATTGAAAGCTCATTGTAAATAGCCAAAATTCAAAAAAATTAGGATGCACTGCTTATTAAAAATTGAAGAAAAATCAATGGTCCATCCTTTTGGTGGCTAAATCTACATTTCACGTTGCATTTGCACATGCATAAACAAAAACAATGTAGTTTGTATTTGTTCACTTCCCTTTTTATTCATTTAGCATGGTAACATATTATTTTCATTTACATTTGATTTTGAAATAATGTTAATCATCTAAAAAAAAAGTTAAATATTTAAACAGCTAGTCTCATACTTATGAAACATTGTTACACATTTGCATCATAGTCTTACATCATTATATTTTCATTCATGCAAGTCCTTTTTTTCTCTCTCTAATTTGGAGCAAAAAATAAAAAAAATTAGAAACAATGTTGCATTCATGTAAAGGTTTTTTTGTTTCACGAGTGGTGTGTGTTCTTGAAATGATGCTTATTTGCAAAAAATGTTGAATTGGTCACTTTTCTTTGAAAAATAAGATTTTCCAAATCATAAATGAACTCAAAAACAATTTAGAGTGTTGACTTTTCTAGGTGTTGAGCAGATGATACACACATTTGTCGTCTTCAAAGCATTGATTAATTTTGTTATTATCAAAATAAGTAAGGGTCATAGTTCTTTAAACCAACTTGGTTCTAACAGCTGCTTCTTTAATATCTTTGAAAGCATTATGCCAGGACCTCCTTCTTTAATTGGGGTACAAAACTTGTGTCAACCTAAAGTAATAAGCTTCATATGATATGGATTTCCAGCCCAAATAAAGATTCGTATCTATCTATCTATCTATCTATCTATCTATCTATCTATCTATCTATCTATCTATCTATCTATCTATCTATCTATCTATCTATCTATCTATCTATCTATCTATCTATCTATCTATCTATCTATCTATCTATCTATCTATCAATGTCTTTGATAAGGGATACTGACCAAAAGTATATATGAAAGTTATAAATCAACCAGAAGTATGAACACAATCAATCAGAAGAATTTACAAATTCAATCTGAACAAAATACAAATAGAATCAATCTGAAGAATTTACAAACTCAAATATGAACGAAATACAAAAATAATCGATCTGAAGAATTTACAAACTCAATCTGAAAAAAATACGAACTTAATCTATCTAGAAGATTTGCTTATATTGGATTTAGAAATAAAGAATTGGCTAAAGAACATATTATCAAAAACCATTTTGTTTAGAATTATTGTTGAATAAGATCATTGATGCCCAAACTAGGAATGAAGATACAATTCAGAATTAAACAAGGGCTAAATTGAAGCCACAATTTTAACTATAAATAGATGCTCAAGGCTGAAGAAGAAGATCATCGAAAATAAGAAAATAGTTGAAGAACTCATAAGCTCAAAATTTCAAATTTGTCTTAGAGTTTAAAGAGAGAAACACTTGTTCAAGTCAGAATATTTTCTAAGTGTTTTTTTCTTAGAGTGTGAGGGTTATTATTATTATCAGCTTTGTTAAAAGCAAACACTTTTTTTCTCTTCACATTACCAAACATCTTTCTCCCCTTTTTGTCATCAGACAAAAAGACTTGAAAGTGAAATTAATATAAACATAAAACATAAAATCTATTCTAAGTATGAAACTAAACTACTCTAAGGTTGACACATCATCAATTAGGTAAAAGAATGAGGTTTAGGTTTTTCTTGATGAAGTCAAACCTATCTTCAACTAGTGGTTTAGTGAATATGTCAACCAATTGATGTTCGATGTTTACAAACTGGATATTAAGCACACCTTTTTGAACAAAGTCCTTATTGAAATGGTGTTTTATTTCTATGTACTTAGCTCTTGAATGAAGTATAGGGTTTTTGGTTAGGCAAATGGCAGAAGTGTTGTCACAATAAATGGGAATGCTCGTTTCTAGGATTTTGTAGTCTTCAAGTTGATGTTTCATCCAAAGTAGTTGAGAGCTACAACCTGTTGCTGAAATGTACTCAACTTCTATTGTTGACATGGAAATTGTTCTTTGTCTCTTACTTGACCAAGATATTAAGTTGTCACATAGAAATGTACAGTTTTCACTTGTGCTTTTTCTCTTAAGTTTATCTCCAACATAATTAGAATCACATACCGAGTTAGTTTGTACTCAGAAGAATTCTTGCAGTGCCTTTTAGGTATTTAAGGATTCTCTTAATAGTAGTTAAATGTTGATTCCATAGGGTTAGCTTGAAATCTTACACAAAACATGATGTAATGTCTGGAAGCGGTAAGATAAAGTAGAGATCCTATCATTCCTCTATACGTTTTCTGGTCAACTATTTGGCTTGAATCATCTTTTTCAAGATAACAAGTAGGGTGCATTGGTGTAGCCATAGGTTTGCAATCACTTATCTTAAACTTCTTGAGAAGCTCTTTTGTATATTTAGTTTGATGAGTGTATATACCTTCTTCACTTTGTTGAATTTGCATTCCTAGGAAGAACATATGTTCTTCCATCATACTCTTTTGAAATTCAAGCTACATCAATTTAGAAAATTCTTGGCAAAGAGTTTCATTAGTAGATCCAAAAATAATGTCATCAACATAAATTTAAATAATAAGAATGTCATCTCATATTGATTTTCTAAGAAGTGTATTCTTTACTTGTCCTTTTTTTTAAAAAAATTTAAGCAAGAAGTTACTAAGTCTATCATACCATGCCCTAGGTGCTTGTTTTAGACCATACAAAGATTTCCAAAGTTTAAAAACATGATTTGGTAATTCAAAACTTTCAAAACCTGGGGGTTGTTTAACATAGACTTCTTCACTTATATTACCATTTAGAATATAACTTTTAACATCCATTTGAAATAATATAATGTTATTCTTTGCAGCAAAAGAAAGTAGGATACGAATAGCTTATAACCTAGCCACTAGAGCAAATGTCTTAGTGTAATCAATCACTACTAGAAATTTCGCATTTAGTGACCGATTTAGAGATTGAATATTTTCAGTCACACTAGCGACCTAAATATTTGTTTGTCACTAAATCTGTCGCTAACGAAATTTAGAGACTAAAATAGCAACTGAATTTTAGCGACCAAAATCTCAATTGCTAAATATTTTTAATTACATAGTTCTATTTTTCTCAAAACCACACACAATCAGTTACTCTTTCTTTCTTTCTCAACCCACCTGAAACCCTAAATCCTTTCTATCTCGACCCACATGAAACACTAAAACCTTTCTTTCTCAACCCACGATCAGTTCCCCTTCTCACCATCATTTCATCACGATTCACAATCGCGAAACCAACTAGTTCAGATTTCATCTATTGCTAACCATCCTCTCACCACCATTTCATCACGAAACCATCCTTCGTTGCTAATCCCCTCTCACTGCCATTTCATTACGAAACTATCCTCTGTTGCTAACCGGCCTAACTGGTTCAGATTTCTTCTATAACCGTGAAACCAACGGGTTCTCTTAAACCCTTAAACTGCAACTGCGGTGTGAAACCCTCATTCTTTGTCGTCTCATCGGCTATCGTGAACCATAAGGTAAGGAATTTATTTTCTAACTTTTTGATTATGCTTCATTCTTTGTGTTTATTGTTGTGACCTAATTATTTTGATCTTACTTAACTAAAGGGGGGTAAACAAACTCTGAAAATGATTCAATTGAGAATATTTTTGTTGGTTGATTTCAGGACTTGAGATATTGGCTTTTCCATGTAATCAATTTTGAAGCAAGAGCTTGGGAATAGCAAGGAGGTTGAGCACATGTACAAGATATAAGGCTGAGTATTCGATTTTTGAAAAGGTAATTTTTTGATTATGCTTCATTCTGTAATTCTATCTATGAAAACACTAATTTTTCTAATTTTCATAAAGTGCTTTTTGATTGAATCATTGTGAATAATTGAATGGGATTTTTTTTTGTTGGAATGAAATGCGTGAATTTACAACTAGAGATGGTTGGCATTTAGCTACTCTGTGATGTTATGTTGATAGTGGGTTTAAAGGTGAAAGAACCTTTGAGTTAATCTCTCTGTGTGTGTATTATGGCTAAGAATCTATTCATAAACTATGTAGCTTTTTGGAACCGGTCTTCATTTTCTAAGGCTGAATATATATAAGCTATAATGTTGGAATTTATGTTAATTTTACTTCAATGAATCTCTATTACTTTTCCATTTATTGTATGTAATTAATGTTATCATCATGGTTTAGATTGTCATTTTCGCCCTCCTCTCATGTTATCATCTCTGTTGCTTTTTTTTTTTCTTTTAGTAGCATGCTTTATACTAATAATCACTAATACCTGCAAACACTTGAATACTCACATTTAGATAATTTCGTGTACTAATCGACAAAAAAAAAATGTTTCCACACGTCATTGCTAATTCATTTTAGCATGTAATGCTTCATTTTTTTAATTTTCTAATTTTTTGATTATGCTTCATTCTGTATAGGAATTCTGTAATTCTGGAATAGCAAGGAGGTTGAGCAATTTTCCTATACAAGATATAAGGCTGAGTATTCGGTTTTTGGAAATGTAATTTTTTGATTATGCTTCATTTTGTATAGGCATTATGCAACAAATCATTAATTATCTAAGATAAAAGGTTTCTTTTAGATCAATTATAACAAATGCCTAACAGCATGTTAAACTTCATACTATCTATGAAAATACAAGTGTATACATGTGCTTAGGAAGTATGATGGTTACCAAGTTAGAAGAAAAGTTAGTCAACAATACTTGTTTGATCCAATTCATCAACAACAATGACAAGTACAAAAACCAGAAATTGAAAAACCAAACATGTCTAATTAAATTGTTGTATAAATATTATACTACTTAACTATGTATAATTAAGTGGTGTATGAATGTAATTATGTCTAATTAAATTGTTGTATAAATCTAATTGTTCTAATTAAATACCATACACAACCTATAGCCTAAAAATAATTTATTTGTTCATCTATTTAATTTAAGTCTTTGGTTTCTTGCTAAAATGGTTTATTTTATTTTTCTTGTTGGTAGATTTTAATTTTAAAAATTGTCAATTATAATGTATAGGCTTTGCTTAATGATATTACAGAATATGGATATCCGCCAATGTTGTAGTTGGATGTATAATAGGCTAAATCCTAGTCGAAAGGGGTTTACTAATGCATTTCTAAAAGGGTTAAATGAATTTGTGTCCTTTGCAATCTAACAACCAGACATATCAAATAGAGAAATTAGATGTCCTTGTTCTGTTTGCAAAAACATTGATTTCTTAGACTTTGAAATTGTTAAGGTTCATATTTTAAGGAAGAGGTTTAAACCTGATTATAGGTATTAGACATCTCAAGGAGAAAGTGATCCGGAGTTGCATGTAGAAATTAAAAGGAAAAAATCTGCACAAGAGCGACATAACAATCATTTTAATATATTTGAGAGCATGGTTTATGATGCTATTGGACCATAGTATCAAATGCTTTGCGATGAAGAATTAGAGGAGTCCCCAAATATAGATGATCAAAAGTTTTATGATTTACTAAATGCAGCTCAAAAGCAATTGTGGTCGGGATTCAATGATTACACTTAATTGTCTTTTGTTGTTAGATTGTTGGCAATTAAATCAGAGGGAAATATTTCTCAACGATCTTTTAATCAAACAGTGGCACTTATGAAGGAGACACATCCTCCAAATAATCTGGTTCCTAAAGATTTTTATAGGACCAAGAAAATAGTTTCAAAACTTGGTTTCATTGTAGAAAAAATAAATTGTTGTCTAAATGGCTGATGAATGTAAATAGGACCAAGAAAATTGTTGTATAAATTGTTATTCTACATTGATGAATGTAAATAATTAAAAGAATGCAAGTTTTGTAATGCACCTCGTTATGAGAAGAAAAAAAGATTGGTAGGGATAAATTCAAAGAGGTGCATATGAAGAGAATGCATTATTTACCACTAATTCCCAAACTTAAGAGATTATATGCTTCGATGAGCTCAGCTCCAAATATGAGATGGCATTATGAAAACAGACGAGAACCAGGAGTGATGTGTCATCCATCAGATGGAGAGGCTTGGAAACACATTGATCTAATTTATCCTGACTTTGCTGTTGAATCGAGGAATGTAAGGTTGGTATTGTGTACTGATGGTTTTACATCATTTAATCATACTACCTCACCTTATTCATGTTGGCCGGTAATTGTCACTCCTTACAATATTCCTCTAGAACTATGCATGACAACTCCCTACATGTTTCGCACTTTGATTATTCCTGGACCACATAATCCAAAGAGCAAGACATATGTGTATTTGCAACCTTTGATCTATGTATATGTGATGGATTTGGTGTGTTTATAATTGGAAAAAAATAAAGTATCTTTTGGGAGTTACCTTATTGGAAAACTAACTTAATAAGGCATAATCTGGATGTAATGGATATTGACAATAATGTGTTTGATAATATTTTCAATACAGTGATGAACATCAAAGATAAGACCAAAGATAATGTTAAGGAAAGAATGAATTTAAAGGAGTATTTTTGAAGAAAGGAGTTAGAGCTAAACTGATGACTCTTCACCATATGCATATTTTTCATTGTTTTTAGTCTTGTTTATCTTTTATTCATTAGTTAATTAAAGGAGTTATTTGATATATTTTGTTGATTTTAGTTCTTGGATTTAATGAAATATTTATGTTCTTATTTGCTTGATTAAGTAAAGATTTTTCGTAGTTTTGCGTTATTTCTTTGTTTTAGTGCAGTGCTGAATTTTGGTGAGAAATCAACATGACCTATGTGGAGTATTTCAGCCATATCTGGAGTTGTAGATTTCCAATTGGAGTCTAACCAAGTGCAAATTAAAGCTACAATCCATAGCTACAACTTTCATGAAGACACTTGAACCCGATTCAGACCCAAAAGAGAATGCAAAATGTAGAAAACGCCAAACAAAAGAAGTTGTGCGCCTGAAGCAGGCGCATTTCCACGCTGAAGACCCTGTCATTCGCGCTTGAAGCGCAACAACTGCGCCTGGAACGCGTGGCACGCGACAACATTCATTAAAATGCCTTTTTTGTTTTTTACTTTCTAGGCATCTTTTTGACTATTTGGAAGTTAGGAGACTTGTGCCGTTAAAGAGAAACTCAAAGACGGCCGTTGCTAACACCATTGGAGCAGTTTTATCAAGATTCATTCATGAATCTTTCTTGTAATTCTTATCTAATCTCTATCTTTTCTATCTTTGTCATAAGTAACTAAAACCTATTTGTTAGGGATGAGTGTAAGAAGATGAAACCCTTATTTTTCTGATTTGATTTTTAGTTATATGAATGAGTTTATTGAATTATTTTTCTTATCTCTGTGCTTAATGCTTTTTATTACCTGATAACCTTTAAAATGTTCTACGATTCGTATTTTGAAATGGAAGTGGACTTTATGAATGGTTGAGATGAAAAATTCATGAATTTGTAGTCTAGGGATAGATGCAGATCATGAAACCAATTAAATTAGTTGCAAAGGAAATATTTTAACAAGAGAATTCATTTACGGTAAGGCTTAATTCTAATCCTATATCCACTAAGGAATTAAGGGTTACTTTGGAATTAAAGGTTATGTCACTAAGACACTAGGGTAAGAATAATAAAGAGAATTCGGTAATAATTCAATAAAGGATTCAGTAACAAGGATCAAATTAGACACCAAGGTTGAATTCGAGGTGAGACTCATCCCTGACATTTTTCTTATTATAAAGGATCAATTTTATTACCGTTGTTAGTTTTAAATATTATTTCAATCAATTCGGAAACTTTTTGTTCAATTTTAGTAATCAAATATAATTCAATAGTAAAACGCAATCCTTAAGTTCGACACTCGGTACTACCGTTTTAATTATTACTTGCAACGATTCAGTACACTTGCTGAAACACTATCAAGTCTTTGGCGCTGTTGCCGAGGATTGCCATATCACTATTGAGTATAATTTATTTACTTAATTGAATTTTTTTGCTCTGCAATAAAATTTTTGTTTTTATTTTAATTATTTATTTTACTTTATTTTAAAACCGTTTATTACTCACTATTTGTCTAACCTTGTATGCGAGGCTAGTCCTCAGCTGAGCTTCTCTTTGATCCAGAAATCGAAAAAGCTGCGATAACAAAAGGAATGTGGTTCTGGTTGAGGCTTTCTTTCCTTTATTAGTCTTGGGGGCGCGGGACGTTCGCGGAGTACGTGTCTTCCGTACCACCACAGGACTGGTCGTTCTTGGGCGGATCCCGCTCCTAAACATAAGGGATAGGGGGGCCTATCATATCAAAAGGGTTGTAAAAAGAGAACCCGTCAAATTAGTTATTGAAATTGTAAGTCTATATCAATCTAATCCTTCACATTGTCAATATTTTAAAATGATCCATGAAATTGCATATCTTTAGTCAAATTCGCCTCTTCGATGATATTTGTATGGATTCTTAAGACTTTAAGTTGATAATATTGAGGATGAATTTGAAATTAAATGAATAATATTAGAGATGAATTTGATAACAAATCCAAATATAAGGACGAACTTAATTAACATTTTACAATTTGAAATAATATTTTGTTGGGAGCATACTAGACCAAATCCTAAACATTCAACTCCTAGATAATCATTTATATATGTAGGGCCACAAGTCATGGTGTGTGGCATATATTATATGATGTGATAGAAGATATTGAATGTTTCTCTACGCTAAAACATGACCTAAGTACATTTGTTCTATCTCAAAGGAAAATGCATTATATAATATAATCATATTTCTAAGAAAGCTCTGCCTTACTACATTTCCTTACTTAAATCTACTCTCTCTACCTTTAAGCTGCAAACACACTCACATTACATATCTATATTGAACATCATATATAAATATTGTGGCCAATTTATAAGCAGAGAAAATGGAATGTGAATGGTTGTTGCTGCTCCTTATCCAAAATCTTTTTCATCTTTGGAATCAAATCAAAACAATATATAGTTGACTTATATCACAACCTATATATATGCAAGCATGTCTTTCCAAACATTGATGTTCATTCATTCATATATTGTTGTTATGGGAATAGAATAATAATAATAATAAATAAAAAACAATAAAAAACCTTAATGGAAGAAAAAACAGGCAAAAAAAAATCATTACTTGTAAAAAGAAGTTAATTGAATAACAAATAAAAAAAACACATAATACACTTAAATACAAAATCGTGTCCACAAATAAATTAAATTTTGAGATGATTTCTTATGAGAAACTTATGAGAGAAAACAAAATCAAAGACATGTTCAATTAAAACAAAATAAAATAAACATGATGTAGCAAAATTGTTTTGACTTGAAAAGAAAGAACAAAGAAGAAACATTTCCTACCGATGAACTTCTGATTCATGTGTTTGAGGGTCCAGAACCTTTACCGTTAAAATCATCCCTCCTGGCAAGGTTTTTTTTTTTTTTTTTTATAGAAAGTTGTCGAATCAAACTCGGAGTCGGCATATCACGAACAATTGATTGAAAAGACCTTTCGGCACTAGAATCTTTTCGAAAGATGGACGTTTTATGAGTGGCAGGGAGACGAAAAATGGGCTCCTTACTTGGAGCATCAACTGAGTCGATCGATTATGGGTGGTTGCTATGGTTTTCTGTTTCACCGAAGCAAAGCGTGAAATAATGGATTTTGTGAGGGAAGTGAGAAACAGTAAGGAAAGAAGCGATTCGAAACTGAGAAGCAGTAATGAAATGGAGAATCAATATTGAAACGGTGATGAAACAAATTTTGCTTGTTTCACAGATTAGAGATTTTAGGGTTTGTGGTTGGTTGAGAAAAGAACAGAGTTTGTTTCTTAAGGAAAATTGAGAGGTAAGTTTAATTCTTAATTGAAGATGGAATTTTATTTTACTGAAAAACTGAAGAGGGAATTATAAAATTTTCAATAACAAAAATGCGGCAAGTGAAAAATGTGCCATAATAAAAATAGACATTGACAAAAGTTTTGTCAACCTATTTTAATTAAAAGTGAAATATAAATAATAGAAGTCGATTTTTCAGTCACTAAAACTTAAGTCGCTAAATCAGTCTCTAAATATCATTTGCGACCAATTTAGTAACGTAAAATTGGTTCTTTATACAATTTTGTATTTTGATCTCTAGTTCAGTCTCTAAAGTGACCGAAATAATTTAGTCACTAAATCGGTCACTAAAAGTAAATTTTTTAGTAGTGTTAGATTAACAATACTATTAATAGAAACTTAATTATATAATTGCTATTTTAATGATTGGCGCATGGCATACTTGCCATAAAATGATGTATGATATATTATTATTTATAGATTTATAGATAAATTATATGAATAGATACAAAATATCATACATTAATGCACCAATCTATCTATAGATGATAATAAAACAAAATTAATTTTAGGGCAAGTGTGATATTTATCATTTAATTAGAGTGTGTAATTTATGCTAATTTTTTTATTAGTAGAAATCATATATTATTCTTTATTTATATTATTTTGAATTTATTAATAGTATATTTAATTTTTTGTGATTAATTAATATTTTTTTAATTTCTTTTTGGGAAGTTGCACTGCTATCATATAGAATCATCACCGTAAAAAAAAGTTGAGTTCATTACCCAAAAAAATAACTCAAGTGAATCAATTGAAAGTTCAATTCACGGGACAAACTCGAACCTATACCATCTTTCTGTTATGGTTGTGTTTTATGGCTTGCAGAGAATTCTATATGGAGAATGAAACTTAGAGAGAAACAATCTCAGTTGAGATTCATAGTTGAGGTTGTCAATATAACATGAAAGATTTGATAAATTTAGGTGGGAGCACAAATTGGTAATTGAGATGTTATACACAATTCAAAGCATGTGGATGTGATTGATATCCTAAACCTCTAATTTCAATTTATTAGTTCATAGTTTTGTTAATCTTAGGATTCATTAGGCTATATCTAAGAGGTTGTAATTATGCACAATGATTTAACGTGTCGATATTTTAACATAAAAAACTCTTCAATGCAATGATAAAAACTACGAGTCGTTCACACTAAAAAAATAACTCTACTATAATCTAACAAGAATACAAGAGAATATATATGTATAAATTATGCCTACAACCGGTCAAAATAGCAAAATACTAAAAGTTACAAATGAAAAGTAAAAACAAGAACATTAACATTTACACTTATTACAATCAATGTGCCATATAAGCTCTTAAATAAAATTGGTATGCTCCTCTAAAAATAAATAAATGAAACATTATATGGAATGTCAATCCTCTAATATTGTTGAAGTAAAAAATCAAAGAATTTAAAGATTACTGATAATATAAAACAACTTTACATTATTATCTAATTATAATTATTCAATATACAATCTAATTATTTGATATCACGAGAAATGATACTTAAGTGAAAGTTGTTTTACATTGCACAACCTTATTCTCAAAATAATAAAAAAGTTGAAATAACCTGAAAAGCGCAACGGGAAACCATTGGACCGACCTTTTTGACACAAAATAAAAAGCAGTAATGTAAGAAATCCCCATGTTTTTGACTCAAAAAGCTATCCATGGATACATAGTAGATTCATTTCCTTTAATATTAGACCATCCACCACCATTTCAAATTCTACGTCTGAATTTGGATTAACTGCTTTGTGGTTAGACCATGCACCAATCACTTCCACGTCTTGAATTCAATTTTGGGTTTTTACTCATGGAAATAAAATAGATTCTTCTGATAGTATGTGTAGAAAAAAATAATAAAATGATTGGACCCATGATAATTACTCAATTACCCTTTTAAAAATTGTTATTGTAAGGAAAAATTTGTAAACTCATTATAGGACAAATAACGTTTCTAAATTAATTAAGCACCCATTACCTTACAAGGACCAATCAAACCCAAGGTCATCAATTTAATGTGTTTACATCATCAATAAATCACAATTATTTATGTGTACGAATTTAAAAATAATTTTGATAAAAGTAAAATATCTTTAAGGATCTTACAATTGTGATTTATTGTTGATCTAAAAATTCTTTACTCTGAATTATATATGAATTAAATCTATATATATAACTAAAATATCTCCCCTAACGTAGTAAACAAAATATCTACACAAACTCAGAGTAAGTTTAGTGATAAAAAAACATATTTTAGATATGTATATTGCTCAGTCTTTAAGTCATAGCTCAACTGGTATAATTGTTATTGTTAAGTTAAGTGTCTTGTCTTGGGTTCGAACCCGAGACGTCTCCGTTGTGTGAGTTCATTATATTTCATTAATTGTCAATGTAAAATAAATTTACACCAACTTTACAAACGCATTAAACTCAAATTTATTTATAAAATAAATCTAAAAAAATATTTCCACTATTTCTTTTTGGACAAAAGAAATTATCTCAACTATTAAATCCCTTTGAAGGCTACAACTACAACCTCCCACAAGAAAACAACATTCACACAAGAGAATCCTACGCCTCATACTTACCATTAGCCCTTTTTAATTCGAACTATTCTTATGGCCTCAAAAAATGGTATTTCAATGTCAAAGTCTCATTCTCTAACAAACAAACCACAATCTCGTACGTGCTTGTGCTCACCCACCACACATCCTGGTTCCTTTAGATGCAGCATGCACAAGAAGCCCCATCGAAGTGTCTATCGACAAATTCCTAAGAATCCCTTTCATTGCTCTCATAGTTGCAATGAAATCTCACCTACGGTTGCTAAAGTTAATTCTTTTCATTGCTCTCTATAGTTGCAATGAAATAGTGGAAATATTTTTTCTCTTTGATCCTTATTTTACAAGGGAGTATATTTTCCTTATCACCTTAATTTTTCCTCTTTTAATGCCCTTGTCTAGAGTAAGAAATAGTGTAATTGAGGATATATGTAACTATAATGTTGTATAACTCAAACGATAGGAAATATAATTTTGATTTGAAATTTTCTTATGGAAGAAACAAAGAAGTAGATTGTGAAGAGGATATGTACATTCTAATGACATCTTCCATTTTTTATTTGCATGGACTGATATTATTCATTACAATTCTTATTTAATTGGTTTGATATATTAAATTGTGCCTGTGTGACTTGTTCAGATATCCCCAAATATTGAAATATTCATAAATCTCTCCATACTTGATATTTGTTTATTGTGTCTGTTGCTTTAATTCATTGGAATTCTATGTGGCAAATTATTTTTCAATTTTGTTTCTATTGTTTTTCAATAAAAACGTACTATTTTTGAATTCTTGGCTATTTGTTTTGAATTGTTAAGGTTTTTGGACATCAAGATAATGAATAGGTTGAGCTGTTAATTTGAATACGGATGACTCATTATCCCTTAGTCTTAGACGACCCTATTAATTAATGGGAACAACTATTTAGATTTTGTGTTAATTGATGTTTGGGAGACCGTCTCATATGGTATTTCCTCTAAATTTTTAGATTAATCAATAAAGTGAGTAGTTAAACTCAAGAAATAGTATAAGTGTTGATATGTTGTGAAATTGATTGTAATAACCAATTAAATATTAGATAATAGATTAGCTTAAGTTATGGTCATAATAGTTAATTTAATGATCAACAAATGATACATGATAATTAGTAGGTGATCAATATCCATTAAAAGTCTTAAATTAGAAAAATATGTGACAAAACTTTTTTTTTTTTTATCATGTATCACATTAGATGTATCTTAGAATCATTTATGAAAGTCATGAAAATGCATTGAAACCCTTTTTAATCCAATTTTTCATCATTGGATCGATTTATAGTACTCCTAAATCTATTCACACGTGCTTTGTATGTGACACTATGAATCCCAAATAGTATTAAACTTGATTTTTTTTTTATGTAAATACATTAATAAAATCATTTTAGAGCGTAAGACATTACACCAAAATAATTATCACAACGTAAATGCAGATATAAGGTCCATTATAAAATATGTGGTGTTCATAATTAGTTAAACACAAGATTTTTAAAAAATAATTATAAAAAAATAACTCAAGTTCGATGTCACCTATTAGAGTTGTATTCTCGTAAGTCTTGACGTCCTTATACGTCAACAAGATACATGAAAAATCACTACAACAAGTATCATCAATGTCGCTTGTCATGTAGTGCTCACTTTTGCTTGTGGGTCGTTTGTGTCATCATAGAGCCAAGAAAAAAATTATTGTAGGGTGAGTATATAGAAGTCATTACATGGCATCATAGGAATAAAATGAATACTATGTAATCACAAGTAGCACATAAATACAAAATATCAATAACCATTATACTTAAGTGCATGAGTATGGAAATGTGATCAAATGTTATGTTATGTTACGTGGTGCCAAACTTTTTCGAAGTACTTGATGAGGAGATAAACTAGTATGCCACCAAAAATTGGATGGACAGCACAAATATAATCACATCCTCACAAACCTACTCGACTCATATTCAGACTAATATAAGTGACTAGTCATTATTAAACAAAGGTTTTATGGTAGTTCTTGACATTGAGGAATTTTCCGAAGTCAATTAAAAATTCCCCTATAAGACACCCAATGTTTAATCTCTCCCAAAGGTTTGATCTTGACCTCCACTATCAAGTTTTTTTTAGTTTTATATTTCAATAATGAATCATAGATTCTCACATTGCTATATCATGCATTCAAAATTGGCTACAAGACCTTCACATTCACCATCCTTCTTTCGTCGTCCAAAGTCACTTCTTATATAAAAATGGGGCCATCATGGGTATGGTTTGTAAGAACCATATTGGTTTGAATACAAACACCAACTAATGTTTTGATGTAAACAAAACAAGAGAACAATTATTTGCTAACTAATTACTTTAAGTGTTAGAATTCTTTAAGATATAGTGTGGATCTATGTTATTGATTGTCTGACATAAGTAACATAAATAGTTGTAACTTAGTGTAAATGTTTATGTGCGAAACACATAAAACATACTATCAACTAATGAGCAAATAACTATGTTCAGTAATGAAAGAGTCAGTCATAACTTAAAACAAAGTTATATTTATCAAAACTCTGGTCTAAGACATTAGTTCAAGTTACTATGTAAAATTATCCTCTAAATAATAATATAAATCACATATTCAATGTTAGAACAAATGGCTTTGGTACAAGCCTCTAATGAGTAATCATCAGAAGTAACGAGTAGAAAAATCAGAATTGATCAAGCGTTCAAAGATAAATCAAATTATCAATCATCTGATGAAATGCCAACGAGCAAGACATGTCTCGTATCAACATTCGTTTGACTTAGAAGATCAACAAAAATCAAGGAAGCTCAATATTCCTCTACTACAATGATCAACATTGCATGATTTCCTCAAGAACTATATTCCTCTATAACAACACAAAGATCATCCAAGGAGAATATGCTAGGCATTAATGAATAAAGAATATTCCTCAAATGGAGTATTGCCACTTCCTCCGAGTCTAACTAATGTGACTTTACAACACAAATATCGAAGCAAGATGTCAAATCCTATGGAAAGTATAATGATGCCTAAAACTTATGTAGTAAAAAGGTCCATAGTCAAACAACTACGTGTATAAATGCCACATGATCTACTCATTTCAACAACTCATTTTCTCAACTAACGTATTTTCATGAACTATAAAAAGAATCTCCTTCAAACTTAAGATGGTGGCGATGTTGTCCAAACAAAAAAAGGCTTTTCAAAAATCCACATTGTTCATATTTACAATTAATCGAAAAAAATGTGTCCTCTGTAATGTCAACATAGAAATGATCTAAGACGTTGTTCATAACTTGAATATCTTTTGACAAGTCTGAAAGATCAATATAAAAAATAAAAAACATGTTCATAGATGAAAAAAAATTTCAAGAAAAAACCTTGAACATGAGATTTAATTTGTAATATCCTCTCTCATGAGAGTCATTAGAAATCTCTATTAATCAATCAAGTACAGTCACAATAGTTGAGAATGAACTTTGATACTTGATGATATAAGATATAAATTGGAATATGCACTCAATGAGAATTAGAATCTCATAACAAACTTTGTGTCATATTAAACACAAACTTATAACATTGAATGTAAACCTGGCGGTAGTGACAAACTCCTTTGATGTTTGAGTCTCCACATTATCAAAAGTCATTTGTAGGATGCAATTACCTCAAATATTTTTGGATGTTTTTTTATATAAACATGATTGAATTTCTTAAATATAGATTTTGTTGATGTTTATTGTCTTTTAATATGCTATTTTTTCTTTAGCCATGATTTTACTCCTTTAAATTTTCTTGGTAATGTTTTAATGAGGTTGTAATTTGTATCTATATTGCTCATTCTCTTGAATTTTGATTTAATCTTCCAAACCTTTTGTTTTTATTTTTCTTTCTAATAATAATTTTAGAGCGTTTCAAAAGATTCATGACTGATTATTAAGTGTTAACATAATTAGATGTCTTGATATTCATGTCTCACCAAAAAAGTTTTAGGAAAGTTGTTCCAAATTCAAAACCAGAAAAATTAATCTAATTTCTAATTTCCAAATATTTACTTTTAAAAAACAATTCATCTAATCAATTTGTTCTATATTTATATTTAATTAAAAAAGTCCACATTCACACGACACGGTGACTTGGAAAATGTAATTGCTGAATCAGACTCGAGCAGGGTTCCTGAATGCGATAGCGTATTAACATGCAATTAATTTATATCATAAATTAAAATTTAATATATGTCATAAAAAATTAATATATATGTTCACCGCCTTTGTATTCTATTTCTTGAAAAAATAGTTCATTATTTTTTAGTGCCAACGCTACATTTACATGTTTGAATTTTAAAATTTTATTTTTAGTCTTACAAAAATAACATTTTTTAGGTTTTACAAATTAATTTTTTTTTTTTGATAAAACGAAACAATTTTTAAATTTTTAAATAATATTTTTAAAATATTTTTAGAGTATTATTGAATATTTATCTCCACAAATATAT
>JBBPBP010000002.1:20881440-20906048 GCA_037974735.1 Cicer chorassanicum
TTTTTTATTTAAAATAAATTAAATATTAATTTTTTAAAGGTTATTTAAATAAAAATTCTTAAAATATAAAATTAAAAATTGAATTTTAATTCATCTATCGTAGGAATTTTTTTTTATAGTGATCTAAATAGAAAAACAAAAAGAAATTCAAAATATATTTTGATATTCTATGAGATACTTGAATAATAATTTTATAAAGACTGAAAAATTATGATTTTTTTATAAGAATTAAATTGAAATTTCAAAATATTATAAAGACAAAAAGCTTATTTATCTCAATATATTTTTATAGCTAAAGATCCATTCAAAACACGTGTCTAATTCTTAAAACGGGAGGTACACACTTTTATGTTTGACTTATACCGATGAAACTAGTGAAAATAGTTTTACTTAGCATATATTCGGATTGGATTGGCGTGGATTTTATTGAAAGCCTAGCCACCTAAATTAATTTAACGTCTAGGTAGTCATCAACTTTTACATTCAGAACACAGTCACATTTGCATGGGCACTACGTGTAGTTCTTGTTTTGTAGCACTTTTTCCCATTGAGAATCTGTACAATTTGATAAAATGGTGGACACTTTTGTTTGACTAAGAAAGAAACTTTCGAGGTCAAAGCATGAAGATGCCAGATTGTTTGGCTTTAAGTGAGTCCAGAATGATTTCCTTAATTGATTCTTTTTGAATTGGGCAAGCTGTTAAGAATAGATATTTAATTATTAGTTTAGGAAATCGGTATGTTCTGAATTGGGCAAGGTATTAAGATTAGATATCTTAATTATTGGTCTTGACAAATTGGTAAGTTGATTAAATTTAGTTTGTTAATTAGTTGGCTAGACTTAATTAAATACATTGTTAAGTTTGAAATGTCTTGTATAAAAAGAGTTTTTATATTCATTGATTTGATATTTTTTTTAATCATTAATATGAAATATTTTTAAAAAAATTTCTTTTGTATCAAGCTCTAAATTAGTTTATATTTAATACGAAATAAATCTTCAACTTTTTAATATAGTGGTTTCTAACAAGATATTATCGTCTTGGCTGCGATTTGAGCGATATTGTTGTACTGCAATTCACAACCATTATGAAGATAAAGATTTTCATTCTAAATGCAATGAAGTAAATTTCACTAAAAAAGATAAAGAATATTCTTCACAATCTTTACAGTAAGTGTTGTCAATTCAAAATAAACAGTTGCGTAAAAGATGAATCAAGAATAAGCTCTATCAATTTTATTTTCTTTTCACCGGATCTAAGTCGTCTTCCATGTTTTGAGCACGAGAAGTTGGTTTTGACAATGTATTAACATCGAAGATGATGATTGGGTGTATTGATCTTATATACGCTATAGCTTCCCGATACTCAAATATGGCCTGTTTGATCCTAGTGGATCAAATACATTATTGTTGTCTCAGTTTCTCTTGATAGTTGTTTGATCTCCTCTTATGTTTCCACTAAGTAGTTTACAACGACGATTTCTATCTTGTTCTTTACAACGACGCCATCACTAAGTCACCATAATTTTCTTTCATCGTTCATTGTATTAGATCCAGGAGACCATGTATTTTCACATTGTAGTCCAAGCTCAAGCCAAGAATTTTTTAAGTTGAGTTTGTGGGGGCACTATAATATTTTTGCTCTCCTGCAACACATAAAAACCGTTGCTTAACATTAAAAAACCGTTGTCGTAATCTACGAGAATGGTTTTATGTCCGTGAGCAACCAAGGTGTTGCCTTTGTCATATGCAACAGTTTTCTTTTGAAACAACAACGCTTTGTGAAAACCGTACTTGTAGCTACCCTTTACAAAACGGTTTTTCAAATTTACAACGACAACGGTTTTACGCTGTTGTCAAGTTATAACCATTCTGGTAGACATTTTTTTAATTAAGGTACAACAACGCTTAATAACCGTTGCAAAAAATAATTTTTTTAATTTTTTTTTTGTAATATACTATAATAAATTTAAAATATAGCAATTGCGATAGAACAAAATTATTGTAATATATATATATATATATGTATGTATATGTATATATATAGTTAAAGTTCATTGTCCTATAATGGTCAAACACAACATCTATGATATGTCTATGTTAGCAATGTGTCAAGCAAACAAACAAAATAGGTGACACATTGTAACTATTGATCATTCATACGACGTAACTACTTATTCAATTTCTCTAATTTATATTCTAGAGAAAAAGAGATAATCAAAATAACAAAAATAAAAATCCTTATCTAAAAAAAAAACAAAGAAAGAAAACTTAAGTATCGACATCTATCTCTTCATCTTGTGCTTCCAAATGTTGAAATTTTTCATTGATATCACCATCATTCATCTACAAAATAAAAATAATATATTCAATAAGTAAAATAAAGAATAATTGACAAAATGCTAAAGTCTATAAATGTGATTGTAAAGTAAAATTATGAAAGATGTTTGTGAGAGCAATACATAACTATTTCCAGATGAATCAATTTAAATGCAAAGTAGACTTCAAGACAAATAGAGCAGTTTCAACACAATACAAGCAGAATCAATATTACTATTTTTATTCATTGATAAAGTAACAACTATTTCTAATAGTACCGATTCAAACATAAGTCAGTAGTAATCAACATATAAAAGAGGAATGAAAAATATTTAAATATAACAATACCAATTTATAAAAGTAATATAGTTCTAACAGTATTAACATTATAAGCTTAGGACTTCAAAATTAGAACATCATATATATTGATCTTAAGTGAATAAAATGATTAATTAGCTATTTACACAAAAAAAATGCAAATTAATCACATATTTGCTGTTATTTTTCTAAACTATAGGTTTACTTTTAGAGTAATGGAAAAACAATAACTAAACTAATGCACAAAAATAACTAAACTTACTGGAAAAAATGACAAATATAATTAAAAAATAATCATGAAAGATAAGAGCACCGTTCCATGTCAAAAGTTAGAAAAATTCAGCATACTAAGTGATGCTCTACACCTAATAAATTGTCAATAGAGTTTTCTTTAATTCTTTAATTAGATTCTATTAGGACATGCATAATCTACATTGAATAATAAAAAGAAAGCAATGCAAAATCGTTGTGACTCAAAACACAAGTAAAAAGGAAGCAATGCAAAATCTAATACGAGGCTCCCATTCTTAATTATCAAGTTTGTCTCATCACTCATCATTTTCCATTTCTTTCCAAGTACAATAAGACATCCCATTTATCTAAGTGATACTCTACACCTAATAGACTGTCGATAGAGTTTTTAAATGATTCTTTCACACTCTTTTCATTTATCGCAATAAAAAAAACTCACGTTGGTCTAAAAGCTAATTAAAAATAATAATATTATATAATTTAAAAGTAGTTAATTTTTTGTTTAATCTAGTACAAATGTTTTTTTATAGTAGTTGCTAGATGAGTACCTCAATTGCATATACTACTATCACATCCATTCTTTTACAACAAGTACACCACCCTAAACATTACTCCGTTAGGACTACTATCACTTTATAAAATCCTTCTCTTTCCCCATTCTATCTATCTCATTCCATTCTCTCTCTTTCTCTCCAAAATTTATCTCTCAGTTTTGATTACTATTTTGTAGTCAGAAATTATTTCAGAAATTGTAATTGATGCAGAGGTTGAGCAATAACAAAGCAAGGATGAAAATACATACAAAAAATCACCAAGTCACGAAGAGGTAGAAGTTTTGCAAATCTCGCAAAGGTTGAGCAAACCGTAATCGATGCTGTAAAGTTGTGAGAAAATGGGAGAAGTCTCACAAGTCACAAAAAAAACCCTAATCGATGTTCATTCACAAGCTTCCTTCACTAACACTTGCTTTTTCCCTTTATTTAGAAAAAAAGGTCAAGCGAGAGAGAGAGAGAGAGGGGGTTATTGTTTTGGGCGAGAAAGAGAGAGAAGAGAGGGTTACACGAGAGATAAGAGGAACAGAGGTTGCGAGGGAGTAGAAAGGAATACAACTTGCGAGAGAGTGTACGTTTGCTGAGAAGAGAGGAACATACAAGTTTGAGAGAGTAGAAAGGAATGGATTTTGCTGAAAGTGTTTGCACGACAACGAAATATTTGAGAATTTTTTTTATTTTGGCCACGAGAACGGTTTTATTCAAACCTAAACCAGAACGATTATTAGACGTTGCATAAATATATCAGTAAACAACAGGAACGGTTCTGAATAGTTGTTATAGAAATTATAAAATTTATTGTTCTACTACAATGAAATATAAAAACCGCTCTTTATTGCACTCTACGGGAACAGTTTTTTTACCATAAAAAATTAGACTTTGCCGTAGCACCAAAATGTTGTAGTGGGGATTGTTATAATTAAATATTTTAATTACTAGTTTAAGAGATTAGTTAGTTGGTTAAATTTGGTTTGTTAGTTAGTTAGACTTAGTTAGTTGGTTAGACAAAATATTTTTCACTAATAGTACCTACTCTATTTACCAAATCTACGTATATTTGAGGCCTTCAAAGTCATTCATATCTTTGTTCGTCCTTACTCTAACGGTCATTTAACTCCTCAATTTTCTAAATTCAATATATTATCATTATTATTAGTTTATTCACGATTCTTAAACTAGCTTTCAAAATATGTGTTATATTAACCCCTAAAGATGACATACAACCATAAACTATGAGTAGATAGATTATTAAAGAATTGAATATGAGACCTTTACTACTATGATTTATCTTATTTGGAGTAGAATTAGAAAATTAATTAAACCCAACACTATTTAAAGTGGCTCAAGATAGAAGATAGGATATATGGGAGTTTACCACAGGTGATAGGGACGATGGAGTAAACACACATATGAGCTCAATACCCACTATCCATTCACACGTTATACACACACACACTCCCCTTCCAATTCCATTTAATCATATCAATAATAATGTTATTTTAACACAGTTTTGTTGGACACCGTATATACTTAATGACACCTTCACCTACTATTAAAATACATTCACCCATTTTTTTTCCCAATCACTACACATGCAATAGTGTAAATATATTTACACCGTTAGTTAACCACGACTATTGAATCAATAGAAAGAGCCCTTATTGATCATAGAAGTTGAACTAATGTTCTATACTACGACGACTTTTGAAAGATTTCACCTTTCAAATGAACAACTTCAACCTTTTCGGGCCCTTCTTTGAATGCTTTAGGTGTAGTACTTTCCACCCTGCATCACACTCTCAAGTTCCCTATAGAGTCACGACGAATTGACACACTCAAAGCATACATTAATAACATTTAATTTAAGTCAAAGTAAAATATTTAATTGTAAAATTCTTTTTCAAAAATGACAATTAGAATCATTGTTACATTATATAAATTGATTTCGATACAACTGACTTACTTACAGCCGAACAATTTACATTGACAAAAAAAAGTCACATCTGTTTCAAATACATAATTTTCATTGTAACAATAACATTGCAATAAGGAAGGGAAAATAAATAAAACCCTTAAATAAAATCCTAATCTGATCTTTAACTCTAACTGGGGATGACTGGGTACAAAGAACTCACGGGCGACATTAAGCCTCACTACTTTCGGTCGTCAATCCAAATCATCGTTTTGCCTTGTCTTTGACGACATTGCAATTCACGCACAACTCAAAACTCTAAGAACCTAAGGCGTAAGCTCAATGCATAATAATAGTAGAGGGTCATGATCTAAAAACATCATATATACGAAAATACAAAACATAAAAGCATAACATGGCATGATATCAAGTGATAAACAAGTATGCATATAAATATCTCGTCATATAAAAATCAGGACTCGTGTGGAAAAACACCCTAATGTAATGTTTATATGTTAGTGCACATGATTCTAAAAATTCAAAACCCTCCTCGAGGAGCGTCAATCATAAATATATAGTCTATCACAAACCAGTAAAATTTACCGAGGTGCAGTCTCTCACAGACTAGCACAATTTACAAAGATGCAGTATCTCACAGACTAGCACAACTCAATAATCCTCGTAAGGACAAGGTTGACCATCAAAACCTAGAACAACCCTATGACCCATCACGATAACCACTAACTATGACATGCATGAGCATACTCTGACTCTTTCACATCAATTATTATATAAATGCAACTATTAAAAGACTCTACTTTTAATACTCATTAACCACTAATAATTTTTCAACCATTTTTCCACAGAGCATACTAATGGCAGTTTATAATCAACAAAATTCATAACACATATGTTATCAATAATGAATATATAATCACATCAAATACACAAACAATCTTGTGCACATTTATTCACCACTAGCACAAAGAACATGTATACAGATACAATCTGCATTCAAGCATATATAATATTGTTAGAAAGTGCTCTTGCCTCGACGAGGCTTTATTTCACAAGTAATTTACACTTTGCCAACATAACCTATAAGACAATTCCAACAACACATGTCAATATCCTTGTACCTTAAACCAATCAATTGACTTAATCAATACAAGTTTCTCAAACAACTCCCCAATGAACCCTAGGTTCGGCCACTATCTAAATCAATTAGGGTTTTCCTTTCTCTTAAATTCAATTATGAAAATATGTGCATTTAGAATAGAATAATTCTGGAACCCGTTAGATACTTTGTTTTCATTGTGTTAGTGTGTAAAGCAACATCACTCTTCAAGATAAGTATTTCATCCGTCTCATTTTAAATATCTCATTTGAAGTGTGTACAATTCTTTAGAAAATGATTAGTTGATTTCATTTCAATGTTAAAATGTTTCATTTACTCAAATGTTTTTATTAATTGCAATTAGCGGAAAAATTTGATGAGTTGAAATATAATAAATAAAAGTATTAGTGAAAAAAAATAATTAATGTTGTATTGGTTTTGTAAAATGACAAATAATTTGAGACAAAAAGAAATGGAAACGAGATATTTAAAATTTGATTGAAGAAATAATTGTTTCCTCGTAAACTTGACTTGTCAGAATGGAATAACAATTTATAAATTTGTGACAAATCTCAAATATTTGTAGCCTCCATCTGTTCATTGCTAGCTCACATGTCTCTTGTGTCGGGTCTTTTTTGTTAAGTTATATGAGCCAAAAACAACAAATATAATGTCACTCATGATTCAATTATAATGCAAAAGGAAATATTGAAATTTGATTTGGAGAACTAAAGTTAAAAATATGGATTAAAGGTTTCAAATTATGTTGTAGACAAATGTGTTGTAATTATTGTTCCTTATTTACTGTGGGAACTTTAATTTTCCATGAATTGTGTTAATTCCAAAATATACGGTTTGTTGAATGGAACATCAATAATTGACATCGACATAAATTAAATAAATTAGATTTGTTTTTATTATTGATATTGTAAATGAAAGATAACATAAAAATTATGTAACTAAATATTATGCATAAAATGGAATACGCATTTCCAGTGGCTAGTAACCCCTTTAGAAGAAGAAGATGGTCATGAAGGAGAAAAATATACCAAAGTCAGTTACTCAAATGAATATAAACATCAGTTGCATTTCATCAAACATTACAAAAACAATATTGTTATACTCAAATAGGAGAGGAAGTTAGCGTAAACAACGGTTCATGTCTCGAAGTTGTGGTACCGTGTCTTCTTAAATTTTGGTTCAACCAAAATATATATATATATATATATATATATATATATATATATATATATAATAAAGGAAATACCTTTTTATTTGCCGTAACATACTTTAATTCTAAAGGTTAAAAGTTTTTCACTTAATACAATGCTTGCTTAAATATATATACCACGCCCTACTACATTATTAGTAAGTATAACAAATATATAAATTACATAAATACTTTATTAATTGTAATAAAAATAAAAATAAAATATGTATATATACCGGCATAATAAAAAAAATGGCTAAATTGCATCCGTGGTTCCTTAACTTAATTTCAGTTAATGTTTTTGTCATTTATCTTTTTTTTCCCGATTTTGTCCTTTATTCTTTATTTGATGTTGTTAGAGATGAAAATATGAGTTTATTTAAAGATTTAAGTTATGAATTTGATGAAATTTTCATTATATTGAGGATGATAATTAATTTTATGGGTTTTGTTTGAAATTTTTGATGAATTTTTGCAAAAAATAATAATAACATTGTTGACATTTTAAAACATAAAAGATCAAATTGTCAATTAAAATTAAAATAAAAGGACCAAATCGAAAAAAAAAAAAAAAGCGATGTTGTATAATATTTTAAAATTAACGGAGGATACAACAGCGCTTGTAGGGTCATATAGGATCACATAGCGCTTGCACATGATGTTTACAGCGTTTTTTATAAAGCGCTGTAAAATACAAGCGCTTTCACATAATTACAGAGTCTTTTAGAGCGTTGTAAAATGGTGCGTATTTCATAAAAATCATTAACTTTAAATAAATAAAATAAAATTTAAAATAAATTTAATACGTTATCCTAACCCTACGAACCCTCATCTCCTCTACTATGCGAAACCTCATCTCCTCTATTGTCCGCCCATCCACTGCTCCTTTAAAACAAATTTAATACGTTGTCTCAGGTACGGAGATAAATATTTATTAATTTGTTTGTTGTCACTAAAACTGATAAATTGTTACCTAATAAATCATATAAAATCTGTTCTTTTTTTAAATTTGTTCGATCTGTTCTATTTTGAAATCACACTTAGACCTTGGTTTCCATTTTCCAATATTAGACTATATATACTATATATTGGTATAATGTTATTAGTAGCTTATTATTTGTGTAACACTACATTCATATAGGTCATATAAAATGGATCGGAAATGGATGTCTGTCAATCGATTGTCAAAAGAGTATGAAACTAGAGTGAAGGAGTTTGTTGAGTTTGCAGTGAAGAATGCAAAAGATCCAAATCAAATCATTTGTCATTGTTTAAAATGTTGTTTTGGAAAATGCATTAGAGCAGATCAATTGGAAGGACATTTAGTATGGCATGGAATTGATCAAAGTTATACATGTTGGATAAGACATGGTGAGAAAAAAAAAAGGGAACACTAATTTTGAGAATGGTTTGGCATATGCTTCAACTGATTTCAACACAGATACATATGAGCGGGACCGAGTTGAGGAGATTGCAAAAGCAGTTGAAGAAGATCTTCGGGATTGTCCTAAAATGTTTGAGAGTTAATTGAGTGATGCAAAGAAACCATTATATAATGGTTATACTAAATTCACAAGACTGTCGGCGATATTAAAGCTGTACAACTTAAAAGCAACTAATGGATGGTCTGATATAAGCTTCACATAATCATTAACACTCCTTAAAGATATGTTGCCAAATGATAATGAACTTCCCAGTCGAACCTATGAGGGTAAACGAATTTTGGCTCTATTGGCATGAGTTACGAAAGGATTCATGTGTGTCCTAACGATTGCATTTTATTTTGAAACGAATATGAATTACTAATGGTGCGTCCGAAATGCAATGTCTTTCGATATAAGAAGAAAGAATCTACTCCAGCAAAAGTCGTGTGGTATTTTCCTATAATACCAAGATTTAGGCGCATCTATCGCAGTGAAGAAGATTCAAAACACTTGACATGGCATGCAGACAAATGAATTAGAGATGGAAAGTTTCGAAACCCTACAGATTCTCCACAATGGGCAAAAATTGATCACGAGTATCCTAAATTCGGGAGAGATTCAAGAAATCTACCACTTGCACTTTCTACTGATGGAATGAATCCACATTGTCTTCAAAGCATCTCATCCAATTAATGATTTTCCAACATATGGTAATTTATCAGGATATATCATTAAAGGTCAGTTTGCATGTCCTATATGTGAAGAGAGTACAAATTGGATGCGGTTGAAACATTGTAAGAAGAACGTATTTCTTGGACATCGTAGATTTTTACCTTATAGGCATCAGTATCGTGGGTGGAGAAATGCATTCAATAGAAAATTAGAGGAAGATACTGCTCATTTAGCACCGACTGGATATCAAATATTTGAAAAATTACAAGGTTTGACCAATAAATTTGGCAAACCTTTTGCGGGAAAGCTTGTCAAAACTGGGTGGAAGAAAAAGTAAATTTTCTTTGAATTGCCATATTGGAAGTCATTGTATATAAGACATTTCCTCGATGTGATGCATATTGAAAAAAATGCATTTTATAGTGTTATTGGTACGTTACTCAATGTTCCAAGAAAGTCTAAGGATGGTATCAATGCAAGATTGGACTTGGTCGATATGGGAATAAGAAATGAATTAGGTCCCGTAAAGAAAGGTATCACACATGTCTACCTCCAGCCGCTCATACTCTATCTAGAAAGGAAAAAATTGTTTTATGTAAATTTCTACATGAAGTTAAAGTTCTATAAGGATACTCTTCAAACATTAAAAATTTAGTTTGTATGAAAGACCTCAAGTTAAAAGATTTGAAGACCAATGATTGTCATGTTCTAATGGAGCATTTGCTACTAATAGGTATACGTTATTTTACCTGAAAAATTTCGACGAGCCATAACTAAATTATGTTTCTTCTTCAGGGAAATTTGTATTAAAGTGATCGATCCTCAGAAATTACTGACATTGCAGAGGGAAATTGTTGTTACTTTGTGTGAGCTTGAAATGTATTTCCCACCCTCGTTTTTTGATATAATGGTTCACCTTACTGTTCATCTTGTTAAGGAGACACAACTTTGTGGGTCAGCTTATATGAGATGGATGTACCTGATAAAACGATATATGAAAATATTAAAAGGGTACGTAAAAAGTAGAAGTCGACTAGAAGGTTGTATTGCTGAACGGTACATTGTCGAAGAAGCTGCTGAATTTTGTACTGAATATCTGTCCAATGATGAATCCATAGGGCTTCCCATGTCTTGTCATTCCTGAAGATTATTAGGAGAAGGGATAGTTGGAAAAATACTAATGACTATATCAAGGACATAATAGGAGCAGACACAATTGTATGTTCTGCACAATGATGATGAGGTTCAACCGTATGTTACAATACACATGGATCAATTATCTAGTTTTAACATGAATAGGAATCAAAATTGGATAACTCGAGAGCACAATCGAAGTTTCATAACATGGTTAAAAAATCACATAAAGTCAAAGTTTCATGTAGACCCCGGATCCATTTCACAGAGATTGAGGTGGCTAGCAAATGGTCCGAGTTTACATGTCTTTTCTTACACATGTTATGTAATTAACGGCTACACATTTTATACCAAAGAACAAGATGATCAAACCACTATGCAAAATAGCGGAGTCACTCTCGTAGCTGAAGCAATGCATATCTCAAGTGCAAAAGACAAGAACCCAATATATGCAAATCTATCATATTTTGTCGATTTTAATAAGGTGGGATACAAAGATGAGCCTTTTATTTTAGCGTCGCAAGCTCAACAAGTGTTTTATGTCACTGATCCTGTTGATGATAAATGGTCCGTTGTCCTATTGACCAATAAAATAAGTGATGATAACAATAATGATGAAGATGTTGGTAATGATCTTTTCTTTGCAACATCACAACCACACGAAATTGATTCAACTGATGATGGTTTATATCTTAGAGATGATCATGATGAGGGAATTTAGATTAATCCATCTTTTCGTATCATTAATGGACAAACAAATGTGAATCCCACCAAGAAAAGAAGAAGGGCATCTTAATGTGTTTAATTGTATTTAAGCCATGTAATATGAACTGAGTTCATGTAATTTAATTGTTTGATCTGCTAGAATTGAGCATTTCGGTATTTAGCTTGAACTGTATGTAATTTTCTGCTTATATTGTATGTAATTGTATACTGATTTTCTGCTTATATTGAGAATTTTTCTTGAACTTGAACTGATCATCCCAATATGAGCTGATCATGTAATTTAGCATTGATATATATATAGGTATTATTTGGAAGAAAAAAATTATTATTTTGTATGAAAAAATTATTATTTGGATGAAAAAAATAATTAAACACAATTTGGAAGAAAAAATAATTTAACTAATTTGGAAGAAAAAATAAATTAACTATTTGGAAGAAAACAAAATTATTTGGAATTTTTCTTGAACTTAACTTATCATCCCAAAATAATGAAGTCACACAACCTTTGGACATAATAAAACAAATAGGAATTTTATATATAAAACCCTATTACAACGCTCTTTTGAAAACGTGCTGTAATAGGGTTTTAAAAAAATAAAATAAGGAGGTCTTTTATAGCACTTTCTACATAAGCGCTGTAAAAGGGTCAGACGATGGCTAGTTTTTTGAAATCTGATTTGGAACCTGAAATACAGTTATTTATTTATGAGAAGAAAGCAACAAAGGTCTCTCAGTCATCGATTTCATCCAGACTTTTCGGGGGATTTTCGTACCATCCGACAAAATGGACCGAAATCCGTATTTTTGGACCATACGATAGCTAGTTTTTGAAATCTTATCCGGAACCCAAAACAAAGTTAGTAATTTACGAGAAGAATGTTACAAGGGTCTCCCAGTCGTCCATTTCATCCGGACTTTTTATGCGATTTTTGTACCATCCGACAAAATGAACCGAAATTCGTATTTTCGGACTAGACGATGGCTAGTTTTTCAAATATGATCTAGTACCTGAAACATGGTTATTAATTTAGGAAAAGTATGCTACAACAATCTCCCTGTCGTCGATTTCATCCGGACTTTTCAAGCGTTTTCCGTACCATCCAAAAAATGGACCGAAATCCGTACTTTCATACCAGACGATGGCTAGTTTTTGAAATCTGATCTGGAACCTCAAACAGAGTTATTAAGTTACGAGAAGAAAGCTAAAAGGGTCTGTTAGTCGTCGATTTCAACCATAATTTTCTTTGAATTGCCATATTGGAAGTCATTGTATATAAGACATTTCCTCGATGTGATGCATATTGAAAAAAATGCATTTTATAGTGTTATTGGTACGTTACTCAATGTTCCAAGAAAGTCTAAGGATGGTATCAATGCAAGATTGGACTTGGTCGATATGGGAATAAGAAATGAATTAGGTCCCGTAAAGAAAGGTATCACACATGTCTACCTCCAGCCGCTCATACTCTATCTAGAAAGGAAAAAATTGTTTTATGTAAATTTCTACATGAAGTTAAAGTTCTATAAGGATACTCTTCAAACATTAAAAATTTAGTTTGTATGAAAGACCTCAAGTTAAAAGATTTGAAGACCCATGATTGTCATGTTCTAATGGAGCATTTGCTACTAATAGGTATACGTTATTTTACCTGAAAAATTTCGACGAGCCATAACTAAATTATGTTTCTTCTTCAGGGAAATTTGTAGTAAAGTGATCGACCTCAGAAATTACCGACATTGTACATGGAAATTGTTGTTACTTTGTGTGAGCTTGAAATGTATTTCCCACCCTCGTTTTTTGATATAATGGTTCACATTACTGTTCATCTTGTTAAGGAGACACAACTTTTGTGGGCCAGCTTATATGAGATGGATGTATCCATAGAAAGATATATGAAAATATTAATATTAAAAGGGTACGTAAAAAGTAGAAGTCGACCAAAAGGTTGTATTGCTGAACGGTACATTGTTGAAGAAGCTGCTGAATTTTGTACTGAATATCTGTCCAATGTTGAATCCATAGGGCTTCCCATGTCTCGTCATTCGGGAAGAATATCAGGAGAAGGGATAATTGGAATGAAATTAATGACTATATTAATGACAGAATGGGAGCATGCACAATTGTATGTTCTGCACAATAATGTTGAGGTTCAACCGTATGTTACAATACACATGGATCAGATATCTAGTTTGAACATGAATAGGAATCAAAATTGGATAACACGAGAGCACAATCGAAGTTTTATAACATGGCTAAAAAATCACATTAACTCAAAGTTTGATGTAGACCCAAATTCAATTTCATAGAGATTGAGGTGACTAGCAAATGGTTTGAGTTTACATGTATTTTCTTACACCGGTTATGTAATTAACGGCTACACATTTTATACCAAAGAAAAATGATGATCAAACCACTATGCAAAATAGCCGAGTCACTCTCGTAGCTGAAGTGATGGATATCTCAATTGCAAAAGACAAAAATCCAATATATGCAAATCTATCATATTTTGGGGTTATCGAGCACATATGGGAGTTAGATTACACAATGTTTCGTGTTCTCATATTTGGTTGCAAGTGGGTTGATAGTAATAATGGTTTTCGAATTGATGAGTCAGGCTTCTTGCTTGTCAATTTTACTAGGGTGGGATACAAAGATGAGCCTTTTATTTTAGCGTGCAAGCTCAACAAGTGTTTTATGTCACTGATCCTGCTGATTATAAATGGTTTGTTGTCCTATCGACCAATAAAATAAGTGATGATAACAATAACGATGAAGATGTTGGTAATGATCTTTCCTTTGCGACATCACAACCACATGAAATTGATTCAACTGATGATGGTTCATATCTTAGAGATAATCATGATGAGGGAATTGGGATTAATCCATTGTTTCATATCGTTAAGGGACAAACAAATGTGAATCCCACCAGGAAAAGAAGAAGGGCATTGTAACGCCCCGGATTTTGATCCAAGAAATTACTTAAAAATATTTGTTTTCTTTCAAAAACGACATAATTTTTTTTTACAGAAAGTAATTCATCATGTGATCAATAAAATTTCACTAGTAAATAAATTGATTTCATTTTTATGAAATAGCACAACGCAATTTTACTGGATGTTATTATTCTTGTAAAGATAATTTGCTAATTGTAGAAAATGTTCACTTACCGTCCTAAAATAGAATAAATTGTCCTTAAGTGAAATAAAAACAACTGATGCATAGTTTTCCTAGCGGAAGGACCTCACCTCCGCATTTCTATTTAAAATCGACGATGAAAAGTAAATAAACTTTAAAAATGTACCACATCGGGCTTAACACTACAAACTTTATTTTTTAATTAAAGTACCACTTTTTCCCACACCCGTGCGCCAAGCAAACGTCATTCATGCAACTGTTCGAGATCAATAAAATTTCACTAGTAAATAAATTGATTTCATTTTTATGAAATAGCACAACGCAATTTTACTGGATGTTATTATTCTTGTAAAGATAATTTGCTAATTGTAGAAAATGTTCACTTACCGTCCTAAAATAGAATAAATTGTCCTTAAGTGAAATAAAAACAACTGATGCATAGTTTTCCTAGCGGAAGGACCTCACCTCCGCATTTCTATTTAAAATCGACGATGAAAAGTAAATAAACTTTAAAAATGTACCACATCGGGCTTAACACTACAAACATTATTTTTTAATTAAAGTACCACTTTTTCCCACACCTGTGTGCCAAGCAAACGTCATTCATGCAACTCTTCGAGATCCTTAGTACCTAAATGTTGGTGTAAGGGGTCAGTTCATTCCACGGCAAAAATTAAACCAAATAATAAGTTAATAATCATAAAAT
This sequence comes from Cicer chorassanicum, assembly GCA_037974735.1. NCBI lineage: Eukaryota > Viridiplantae > Streptophyta > Magnoliopsida > Fabales > Fabaceae > Cicer > Cicer chorassanicum. The sequence continues at coordinate 20,896,919 of JBBPBP010000002.1, forward strand.
ATAAATATAAAATCTTTTTGTAATAAAATATTTAGAGAAATTGATTTTTTTTTATCATTCACAGAGATGTATCAAAAGTCATAAAAAGACATCTAAATAAATCGAGTAGCAACTCACCTTAGAGAAAATAATTAGATCAAAATAAAAATAACAATAAAATGAATTGCAAGTTGTGCATGCTCCTAAACATATATGATCCGGATATAACCAGCCACACAGGCGTCCACACAGAAGACACCCATACCAATGGGGAAAATTGAACCAACCACACAGGCGTCCACAAAGATGCATATGATATGTCATGAAATGATAATGATGCTCGAAATTTACAAATCACTAGCCACTTAGGCAACCACAAAGAAAAGGTCATAACACGAATAACCAGCCACTTAGGCAACCACAAAGAGAGAACTATTTAAACCATAAATCACCATCCACTTAGGGAGCCACAAAGATAATAATATTTAAAACACAAATAACCAGTCACTTTATAAACTATAAAATTGGATTAGCCACGTGTTATTGATAGACATCAAAACTCAAATAACGAAAAACACATACAAATATAAACTTTATCTCTTCTACTATAAAATTTCTCCCAATTATTAGTCATTTAGACATTCAACTCAAGGTTTACCAGTAAACACGTCACAAAAAATCAACTTAATCATGTTATCACAATTAAAAATTAGAACTTTTCATCAATTCTCTCAAGACTCATATAGTATTCATAAAAATCAAAACTTTGAAATGAAATAGCACAAAAATCGAAACATTAAATTAAAAACATCCTAACAAACATATTACTCATGAGATCATAATAAAAATCATAACTTTATAATTAAATATACCTAGACAACAGAAAAATTGTAACTTTACATCAAATATATGACAACAAGCATATTACTCATGTTATAATAATAAAAATCAAAATTTTATAATTAATTTTATCAAGGTAAACATATTACTCATAAAAACAAAACATTATAGTTAAATTATCTAAGGCAAACATAGAATCAACATTTTTCTTTTAACACATCAAGACACCATATAAATATTTTACAAATTATTAATTTAATATTCAGCCTAACCTTGCAATGCGAAAAGCCCTTACCTTGAGTGGTTTCCTTCCAGGTGACACTATATAGCCCTCGAAAATCTCACCAAGATGAAGGAACGAAAGTTTAGAACTTCGACCGAAATGCGAGGGAATGTGAGGATGGTTGTTTGAGTGGCTTAGAAAATATTTGAGATAAATGAAACATTGGTAATGGCGTGTGGGTGATTATGACTTCTTTTTCTCTACTGCAAGTTTAATCGTGTCCTACGAATGAAAGGTGTATGTGACTAATAAAGGAGGCGTGGAGCTGATCCGAGAGAAGGAATAATTCTCTTCATTGAGTTTAATTGCACACAAGAATAAGGAATTCAATTGAAATAATACCATTCAATGACCAACCGTTAAGAATTAATTGACATTCATGTATTTATTCTTGCTAGTTACACATTTGAATGGACACAAGGGAAAGTGCACGGTCCTATAAACTAAATACTATTAAAAATAAAATATAGTTATCAAAGGTAGTAAGTAGTGTGGGTGATTCAATTTTGACTTAGTCAAAATTGACTTGGTCATTGTTCACTCTAAGACAGAAATTTCTACGAGTTTTAATTAGTGAATAATAAAAATCTCAATAATTAATTAATTAATATAAAAATAATTCATCAAATAATTGAACATCCAATAAATAATTATCTTACTATCATCTTACTAAATTAATAAAACAGAATAAACAAAACTAAGGGTTTTAAGTTAATTAATTAAAATAAAGGGTGTTACAGGCATCTTAAAGTGTTTAAGTGTTTTATATAAGCCATGTAATCTAAACCGAGTTCATGTAATTTAAGTGTTTGACCTTCCAGAACTGAGCATTTTAGTATTTAGCTTGAACTGTATTTGATTTTCTATTTATACTGATTTTTTGCTTATATTTAACTTGAACTTAGTGTTTTATACTAAGTTCATGTAATTTAAGTGTTTTACCTGCCAGAACTGATTTTGTACTTATATTGAACTTGAACTTGAAAAAGCTTTGTTTGAATGGGGATTTTCCTTGAACTTGAACTGATCCCAATATGAGCTGATCATGTAATTTAGCATTGATATATAGGTATTTAACTTATTATTTGGAAGAAAAAAAAATCCAAATGTAGGTATTTGAACTGAACTGAACATAAACCTGTAATTTTACAGCGCTTTTGTCCATAAGCGCTGTAAAAGGCTTTTAAAAAATAATATAAGGAGGTCTTTTAGAGCGCTTGTTATATAAGCGCTGTAAAAGGCTTTTAAAAAATAAATTAAGAAGGTCTTTTAAAGCGCTTTTTGGACAAGCGCTGTAAAAGGCTTTTAAAAAATAAAATAAAGAGGTCTTGTACAACAGTCTTTTTGGACAAGCGCTGTAAAAGGCTTTTAAAAAATAAAATAAGGAGGCTTTTTACAACGCTTTTTAAAAAAAACGCTGTAATAGGGTTTTATAACTAACCTGATAATAAGAAACCGCTTCAGTTTCCTCTTCATTACGTATTCTTTCCTACGAACTTTTGGCATTGCGAAACCTCATCCTCTTCATTTTCCTCCTAATTACGTACTCCATACGAACCCTACTGTCCCTACGAACCCTATTGCGAACCATCTCCATCTGCGTTACTATCCCTCGAACCCTCATTACGTACTCCATACGAACCCTACTGTCCCTACGAACCCTCTCCATATACGAACCTTCTCCATATGTATTTCGGAGCACTCTTCTCGCTGTTCCTACTCTAGCGAAGTCGTAAACCTACGAACCCTACGTATTTATGCGCACTCTTCAGGTATTGTATTGACAACTGGAGAGATAAAGCTTTGAAGGATGCTAAAGATATATTGTGGAATGATATAGAAGTAACTTTTTTACTCCACTTTTTTGTTACTTATAATTTTTTCCATTGAAATACTTCTACTCAAACTCTATCTATCTTTATTTGGTTTGTAGTCAGCTTTTAATGTTGAGGAGGTGAGAAAAAATTATGTGCTTAGAGTTGCCGGAAAAATACACAGGGGATTTAGATCTCATTTGTCAAATTGCTACTTAAGAGATCGCGATGGAAATGTGAATGTTAAACGTGTAGACCCCGCTTTTGTGGTAATATTAATTTATATATTAGCATTTGTGTTTTATTATTCATATTCATAGCGTATTTGTTTACATGATCGTTATTTTTTTAATATAGAGTATAAGTACGACAAATCGCGAGAGGCCAAAAAATCCAATGCATCCATACAAAAAATCAGGTATGGGTTATGCACGTTTAAAACAAAAAATTGTAAGTAGACATCACTTTTATATAATGTGGTACATTATAAACTATAGTTTCTAGCTAATATTTTTTTTATGATCTTAACAAATAGCTTTTGTTTATGTCTTAACGAATAGCTTCAAGAGACACAATCCGATCAACCATTAGGTCGTCATATTTTGTGGAAGGAGGCTCGTTTGAATAAAGAAGGAATAGTTGATAATGAAAATGTTCATTAAGTGATAGAACAATGTGTAAGTATATTATCACTTTAATACTTTTTAATATTGTATTTTAAAAATGATATTGAACTTATCTTTTTAATCCTACATGTATTTTAGGAGAATCTAGAACAATGTTCGGAAAATCAAGAGGAGAATAAACAAGTTAGTTGCAGGGACATACTTGGTAAAGTATTTAATGTTCCTGAATATTCTGGCCGTGTGAGGGGTAAAGGATTTGGCGTAACTCCAAAAAGCTATTTTTCACATGAGAAGCGCACTAATCCATCTAATGAGGAAGTACTAGATAAGCTTAAAATCCTAACAAAGCAAGTGTATTTTTTGGTAAAAACGAATAAGGAAAAGCAACTTCCGAAGTGTCAACGTGAAATACAAATAGAGAGTGAAAACGCTAGTTGCAACATTGGTCGTAAAAGTCTTCAAAGGTAATTAATTACTTAATAAAATAAGAAATTCATTCAACCTAATTGTTTCACATACTTATGTATTAACCATTGATATAGGGTGTCTCATCTTGCGTGCTGTATTTATCCTCCCCTACTCATCGCGTGGATGGAAAAGGAACATTGTACAATACGTTGGGAGAAGTATTACACAACACTCCGATCCCTGCTGGCCATGTTAACGTTTCACCCGTGATTGCTTTTGAACCAAATGCACCATTGCCTATACCCAACAACGATGGAGATATGAAGTTTTTGGGAGAAGCAATAGGTAGTCACGTGGCATGGCCCAAAAATCTTGTTGGCCTAGATAAAGTATGTTTAATTGATATGTACATTTAATTGTATGATATATGATTATAATTGATTATATTTAATTGTTGATTTTTTTCGCTATTAACTTTAATTTCACATTTATTTAGATTCTTACAAAGTCTAAAGGGAATGATAAGAAAATTCCTCGCAACGAGTCTGTCCCTTCACCAGAAAAGGTTTGACATATACATCAATGTGAATACATCAATGATTAGCTTACTATAATAACTAACAAACTGATTAACCTCATTTTTTCATATTCAATCAAAACCTGCTGCACCGCAAAACCTGCCAGAAATCAGCCGCACCACAAATGCATGTTCGTGGTAAAAATAAACCTGGCAAAATTCAAAAAATGGATCGTGGAAAAACTGGCAAAATTCAAAAACTAGATCATGGAAAATTTGGCAAAATTCAAAAACTGGATCAAGGAAAATCAGTTGCTGCTCCTAAAATAAGTCATCCACGCCTTTCTCGATTTGGGTCGTGTCTTGACATACAAGAAAAAAATGAATGTGGACAGCAATGATTCACGTATCATACACATGGAGAAAGGTATTTTCAGAGATGAGTATGAAGAATTACTTGATAAAGAGCACATATATGAACTTCTCAGTCATAATGAGCTGAGTGCTAGTGTCATGAGCATATACATTAGGTAATGTAAAATACTTTATTTATGATAAAAATTACTTTTAATTGCATCACTGCCACATTTATTGGTAATTAATTTAATTTGACATTTTCATTGAAGGTTTTTGTATGAGAAGTTGGTGTGCATCCGTAAATTGTCAGATAGATTTTCATTCTTATCTCCCCATAAGCTGTCCATGTTTAAACACGATCCAGTTAACATAAAGAAATATGTCGTTGATATACTTTTGGGAAATAATGAGAAGAATAAGTTGTTTCTTGCGCCATATAATTCAGGATAATTATATATTCTTTATCTATATCTTTTTTAATTTATGATACTTTATTTATCAGTTGTGTAAACAAAGTTTCCAACCAAATTTTTGTTGTTGTAGGCAACATTAGGTGTTGTTTGCCATCAATGCCACCTCTGAAATTATATACTATTTAGATCCACTGCACGGTCATTATAACAACCACTCGGATATAAAGAATATCTTCGATACATAAATAATATTCATTTATTTCTTACATATGTAAATAATGTGTTTGGTAATTGAATAATAATCAAATTTATTTGATAGTGCTTTACAAGTTTTCCGCGCTCAAATGGGTGCTACAGTTTCGAAGCATAAGTCAAACAACATTACATGGATTCCAATAATTTGAAATTTTTGTTATAGAATTTAATTATATGCATTTAAAATTTCATTTACAATCAATGCACAAATATTTATTGGCGTATATGTTTTATTTTATAGTTCCCTAGTCAAACTAACAACATAGACTACAGATACTATATATTGCAATTCATGAAGGAGATTGTTGATATGAATCAAAATATAATTCCAGAAATGGTACGCTATTTTCATTATATTTTGATTTTCATATATAAACTATGTATATATTTGATTCTAACTTATTTATGTTCAAATATTATATCGCACAATACTTTGACAATTCCAATTCAACATACTTTAAAAGTGATCTAACTGAAATACAGGAAGACTGGCGTCAGTATGTGATCGAACGGAAAGTTATATAATTTGTTGGGAAATTGGCATGCTCCAGGTTGTGAAATTGGCATTATTGCTGAGAAATTGGCATTATTGTAAAGCTGACATATAATTCATAGTTAATTCAAAATGTGTGAGGTTGAAAAAAGAAACTATTATATATTGTACATTGGGTGTTGTGAACTGATTGTTGACATGCATATGTAATTGATATTGTGAATATATATATATATATATATATATATATATATATATATATATATATATATATAATTGTTGTGAATATGTAAAAATTATAGTACTTGATGTGAATATGAAATTGTTGTACAAGTTTAAATGAAATTATTGTTGCTATGAAATATATATAATTGGGTGTTGTGAACTGATTGTTGTTGTTGCAGTTTAAATGAAGTTGTTGTTGCTATGAAAAATATAGTAATTGTGTCAATATGTGCTTGATGAATATGATTTTGGAAAAAAAAAATTAAAAGACAACGCTTTCTTAAAAAAATGCCATTAAAGACCTGTTTACACAAACAAGCTGATGGGGACAAAGAAGGAATTGATGACATGTCTAGTGGGACACATAGTGCACCTAAGGTATGGAGAGTGTATGCTAGAAAATCCAAGAAAGGTGAGGTGGCCCGATCACATATATAGGAGAGAGGTTAGTAAGGAAAAGGGCAACCCATTTTGTTAAGTGTTAGTGGAGGAAAGATTCTCTCTTATTGGAGTGAGCATAGCTCCCAGGAGTAAAAGGAAGGCTTGTTTCCTTTGCTCAATTTCCCTTTATCGTCAATAAAATACATTATCATGTGTTCATTACTCTCTCATTAATTCTAACTGTCGCATTTATAAATTGAGGATCTATCACAAGCTTTATTTTAAAAATTCCATTAAAAAATGTTAATCCGGTTTATAGCGCTTTTTATAAAAACTCGTATAAAAATGAACCTATTACAGCGCTTTTTTCAAAAAAGCGTTGTAAAACTAGTATAATAATGCACCTATTACAACGCTTTTTTGAAAAAGCGCTGTCAAACTAGTACAACAAACAACACTTTTTTGAATAGAAAATTAGTATAAGAATGCACCTATTACAACGCTTGTTTGAAAAAGCACTGTAAAACTAGTACAATAAGCAGCGCTGTTTAGAATATATTTACAACGCTTTTGAAAACAGCGCTGTAAAACTAGTACAACATGCAACACTTTTTAGAATAGATTTACAGCGCTTTTTTTTAAAAAAAAAACGCTGTAAAACGAGTATAACAAGCGCGCTATATGTACACCTATTATATTGTTTTTTTTTTTTATGAAAAGCGCTGTAAAACTACTCTACGAGAAGTGTTGAGCACTATATATTACAGTGCTTTTTTATTTTAAATAGCACTGTTGTATCTTTTAACAACGCTAGATACTACAACGCTTAAAAGCGCTTTATAAGACTTAAAAAAAGCGCTGTAAAATACTATTTTTGGCGTAGTGAAACATACACTGATGTCTATTTTGATAGGTCTATTTTCACTCTAGTAAAGGCACGCTACTAGTTATTTTGTTCCAAGTAGTCAGTGACCTATTTTGGTACCTTATATAGACACATAGCTAATAGATAGGCTTTAATTTGTTTTGTTCTATTTCTTTCTTTCTTGCATTGCTACAAAATACAAATCATGTTATGCTCAACTAAGTCCAGATAAAGTTTTTTGTACATCAATTATCAGTATATGCAGGCTCATACTTGTGTCACCATCTTTGTGCTACATTTTGCTTTCTATATCTGTCCGACTAAAAAGTTGCAAACGGGATACCCGAAAACAGATAAACAAATCCTCAACTTCGGGTTGATTCGTTTCAAGAATCCATATCTATATATAAATAAAAAACTCAAGATTTTGTGTATTTTTTAGGCTAAATTGCATATGTGGTCCCTTAACTTAATTTCAATTAACGTTTTAGTTTTTTATCTTTTATCTTTTTTTTTTCTTTCTGATTTGGTCCTTTATTTTAATTTTAAGTGACAATTTGATCTTTTATGTTTTAAAATGTCAACAACGTTATTCTTTTTTTTTTTTTGCAAAAATTCATCAAAAAATTCAAACAAAACCCATAAAATTAATTATCATCCTCAATATAATGCAAATTTCATCAAATTCATAACTTAAATCTTTAAATAAACTCATATTTTCATCTCTAACAACATCAAATAAAGAATAAAAGACCAAACCGGAAAAAAAAGGTAAATGACTAAAATGTTAACTCAAATTAAGGTGATGGACCACATATGCAATTTAGTCTATTTTTCATTATTAAAAAAAGTTTAGATGAGTTGGATTCCAATAACTCATCAGGGTCAGGACAGACCTCAAGGTTCAATGAATTTTGATAGAAATACTTACAAATCACCTACTAAAGAGATCCTCAAATTCTAGACTTTGTGAATTCTAATGTGTGAGGCATAATAAAGAGCCATTTATTTGAAATTCCAAGTATTTTGTGACTTTTACAGATGTTTTTTTGCACGTAAGGTTTGGATAGGACCGTCTTAAATATTTTGGAGGTCCTAATTAATTTTAAAAATTGGGCCCCTAATAAAAAAATACAATTTTATTAATTAAAAAAATGAGATAAAATAAATATTAGTCTCTATAAAATTTCAAAATTTTATTTTAGTTCCTAATTTTGAATTAATTTTAGTTCCTAATCTCAACTGTTTAGTCTCTAATTTTTTTTTTAATTCTCTTTTAGTCCTTATTTTGAATTTTGGTTTGTAAAAAAATAATATTTTTAGCCCCTATAAAATCATAATAGAGATTAGAAGTAAATAAAGTTTTTTTGGGGACTAAACTTAAAATGTTATAATATTGTAGTAATTAAAAATATATTTAATTCAAAATCACTCTCATTTTATTATGTTATAATATTCGTCATGACTTTGAAATACTATAAAATTCATATCATTAATAATAATAATTCTTGAATATTCAAGGTTGGTAGAATTTTAAAGTTAGACTTTTTAGAAAACAAATAGTGAATGAGTTAATGTTGATTTATTTTGAAAAGAAAACAAAATTTTGTGTTTGAATTGTTCTTGATTTGTTATAAAGAGTTAGATTGTTTTGGAGTTGTGTAAAATAATTTT
>JBBPBP010000002.1:20906413-20924445 GCA_037974735.1 Cicer chorassanicum
TGATTATTCAAAAATGTATTTTTAATGCGAGTGGAATTTTAAGAATTTCATAGATTTTTAAAATACACATGATTTATTTTATTTTTATTATATTTAGAAAAGTGGTTAATTTTATCTGTTCTTATTTAGACATGTGATTTACTAAAAAGTAATTTAAGGAAAAATTATGAAGCTTCATTATATTTTTTATGATGTTAAATGGTCAGTGACATTTTTTATAGTAATTTAAGTCTAGAAATCAATTCTGATAATGTTTGTAACCTTGGAAGTTGCTTATGAACTAGCTTATTCAATTGGGTTTGGTATCGTGTTGTATCTTCAAGTAAACAATTATTCATTTTATCTTCTACTTGAAAAATATCTATATTAGCTTGCTTTCACTTTTAAGTGATGAGTATAAACTCAAAACGAAACAAAAATTATCATAAATTTGTAATGGTTAGATTGCTATAAGAATATGTTACGAGTTTAGAATTAGTGTTTGATTTGCTAAATAAATGTCGTTATGCCAAATAGTTGGTTTAGTTATTTGGATGTGTATTTGATTATATGAATCTGAAAGTGTTTGTGTTTCAAATGTATTAAGTGTTTGGAATTTGTGTATAGTGTTTAGAGTAGTTGGAAGTGTTTAAAAGTGAGAGAATTCTATATATATATTTTTCTTATTTTGATTGTTGATTTATATTAATGTAAGTGTCATTTCTTTTGTTGTAAATTACAAATAAATGATTGCTAATGTGTAATTAAGTGAATTTTTAACTTGAAACATGTTAAAAAGTCTTTTAATTAGCTGTGTTTGAGTTTAAATGACTATAGTTATGGTTACCTTAATAATTGACTCCATGAGTAGAAAGAATTAGCTACCCTGTTGACTCATCGTCGATACAAGAGACGAAAATATCTCGTTATTATTATCGTTATTTGCACTTGTTGATTTTATTTTGATTGACTAAAAACATGGTTGTCTCTTATATCATTTTAAGCGACTTAATCAAATTAGATTAATCTCTTACATTAGTATTTTTTGTCATAATGCTTGTTTGTTTCTAGTAGCAGCCTAGAACTATTTTGAAAGTCTTACTAAGAATGAATCGTATGTGTAGAAGTTTTAAAGCTAGACTATTTTTCCTATTTCAATATTCGATATGATTTTGTATATTTTATTGGATGCAACGTGAAATACCAATTTAACTCTGATATGTTATGTAAAAATGTTTCCTTTCTATGATTATGTTTGTTGATTATCTTTTTTGTACAAGTTCGTGTCATACGGATTTTTTTTCTTTTTTATATTCCTTAGATGTAATCCTTTATAAAGGAGAATCAATACCTCAAGTTTAGACTAGATAGAAAAAGTACGACAGCCGTTTTGTTGGGATATTTTAGAAACATGGTTCTATGGAATTCAACCCAAGGTAGAATAACTAGAGATTGTGAGAATTGGGAATTTGTATAAATCAAACATAGATTTGATATTTGTACCGCGTGCCGATTGAACTTGGTAAAGATAAACATTAGAAATTGGGTGAATGTTAAAGGAGTTGATAGTCAAATAATAGAGAACATTACTTGTGTCTACGGAAAGAAATTAGATTGATTGTAACCTCTGACGTAAACATGACTTATACTTCAAGTAAAATAATAATAAGTCCTAGAATGTTAGAATTTTGTAGTTATACTACTTGATCTTAATTAGAGCCACAAGAAGAGTAAATTAAGCAAGCGTACTAGGGGTCAAACTAGGATTTGAGTCATGTAATTCTTTTAGAAGATTAAGTGTGAAGTAAAATCATAATGTTTAGTAGCTTGAATCTCGAGGACGAAATGCTTTCAAGGTGGGTAGAATTATAATACCCCAAATTTTATAATAAACTATTTTATTAATTAAATATTATTTTTCATAAATAATTTGGTGTCAAACTTATTTTAGATATATGTTGATTAGTTTTATGATTAATTTTCTTTATATGTGTGTTTTCTATTATGTGTTAATCTGTACATATTTGATTAATTGAGTGATATAAATAATAAGTATTATAATTTTTTTTCTAAAAATAATATTATTTTATGGTACATATTTAAAAAAATACGATTTTATGAGATTTTACGTGTACACGTGTTTTTCGTAATTAATGTGATATTTTCTTAGATGTTCGATTGATGATAAGTGTGCACGTAGTTATAATTTGACTATTTATAACTGTTTTCTATTTTTAGTTATTTATTTTGTGAATAGTTATCTTGAGATAGTAATAATATTGTGTTTAATTTCCTTTATTTTTATATACTTGTTATGATATTGTGTGTGTGTATATATATATATATATATATATATATATTATGATTTAGTAACTAATATAAAGTGTTGATGTTATATTTATTTATTTTATAATTTCAAATATTCTCTAATGATGGTAGTATATTAATGTGAGTATTTGGGAAAAATAAGTATAATTATAGTGATTATTTTGAATATGAGAATATTAATTGTTAATGTATTTTAAAAGATTAATTACTTTATTTTATAAAATATTTGTTTTGAATATTAGTAATATTTTAGTAATTAAATCGTGTTTAAAAAATTAATTTGGTAATTGTTGGTTTTAATTAAATTGTGTTTGACTAAGTTGATAACTTTTTCATTATTTGATTTAAATGGTTTAGACATTATGATTTACTTGGAGTAGAAGCAATAACAAAACTAAGGAGTGCGAAAATAAAAGTGACACAAGTATTTTATCCTAGTTAACCACTAACTTGGCTACATCCAGTCCCTTCACTCAGAAGGATTTAATCCACTAATTCAACAACTTGAATTATAAAGCACCTGACCCTCCAAACAAGTCTTCTCAAACAACCGGACAACCCCAAACTTTTAAGGAACACACACACCTTGACTATACCAGCAATGTCTTCTCAACACAATCTAAAAACCCCAGATTGTTGAAGGAACACTAACACCTCTATCGGGTTTAAATACAAAGGTTTGGAACTTGAGTAGTTGCTCAATAACTATCACACTCTAAGAAGATCACTTTTTTTTTTCATTCGAACAAGTGTTTCTCTCTTTGAACTCTAAGATAAATTTGGAATTTTCAACTTGAGTTCTTCTACTCTTTTCTGATTTTTTGATGAACTTCTTCTTCAGCCTTGAGTATCTATTTATAGATAAAATTCGGACTTCAGTTTAGTCCTTGTTTAATTCTGAATTGTATATTCATTCCTAACTTGATCAACAATGATCTTATAAAAAATAATTTTGAACAAGATGCTTTTTGATAATATGTTCTTCAGCCAATTCCTTATTTTTGAATCCAAGCTGAGCAGTTCTTTTAGATTGATTCTATTCGTATTTTATTCATATTGAGTTTGTAAATTCTTAAGATTGATACAATACATATTTTGTTAAGATTGAGTTTGTAAATTCCAATTATTGATACTATTCATGTTTGTTAAGATTAAATTTGTAAATTCTTCAGATTATTATTGTTCGTATTTTGTTAAGATTGCTTTCGCAAATTCTTTAGAAGAAATTTCCTCCCTATTGCTTGCTTTGATTTGGGCGTGAACATAGTGTTGGACTGGTTCTTGAACTTTCACAAATAGGAATATGACTAAGTACAATTTAGTATTTTGTCCTATGTTAAAATCTGAACATATCTTTGCAAATAATAAATGTAATAGCTGCATTTACATAATGATTGATGTGAAAGAGTGAGAGTATGCTCATGCATTTCATAGTTAGTGGTGACCGTGATTGGCAAAGGTGTTATTGGTGACCTGATGGGCCATGGGGTGGTTCCATGAGTTTATTGGTCCACCTTATACTTACAGGGATTTTTTAGTTGTGTAGGTCTGTGATAGATTACACTATAGTAAATCGTGCTGATATGTGATAGATAGCACCTTGATAATTAGTATTTGTCTGTGAGAGGCGGTACACTTATGATTTATGCCCAGTGAGGAGGGTGTGAAAATTTTGGAATCATGTGCACTGACATATAACCATTCCATTAGGGTGCTTTGTCACATGAATCATGTTTGTTATACGATATATGCATGCTTGCTTATGTGGACCGGGATTACGCCCCGAGTTCTTAGAGTTTTGAGTCATGCTGGAATTGCAACGACATCGAATATGTGATAGAGCGATGATTTGGATTGGTGATCGGAAGCATTGAGACTTGATGCCACCCGTGGGTCCTCAGTACCTAGTTTTAATTTATACCACAATTAAAAATCACAAGAGAACTTTTTACTAACTTCTTTAAAGTTCATAAAATTTGTACCACTCAAATAGTTTTGAATTAAAAGAAACCACAACAATTCATTTACCACTTTATTTCAAAACTTATTCCAAAAATTTTGCCATGACCTTTTTGTTTCTTTTGTTTCTATCTTGTTTCCTTAAAAATTTCAACACAACAAACATAAAATATTCAGAGTTCTCCCCACCGCTAACTCGGTGTCAATAATCTTTATTCATTTTCGAGACTAAAGGAACTAACTACATAAACATAGGGAATTATAAAATTTACTTTAAGGTTACATTACTCAGGAAAACTAATCAATTTCTTTTTATCAACTTTGAGTTTTTTTTATAAATAAAATACATCACTTTGGTCCTCAAACACATTAACATATAGCAGTCATTTTAATTAGAAAAAACATAACCAAGTACACTTGCAAAAGTCTTCTCAACATTACCAAGTTAAACCACTCTAATAGAATTTCTATTGTCAATTCAATCTCATTTTTGTTGAAAACAACTCATTGTGTTACTCAAACACATACAAAAATCAAATTTTTACATTATGACAAATCACATTTGGTCTTACTAAAATTTTTGGGGGTTTGGTTTAATTTTTTGTTGTTCAAGTTATCAACTCCTCTAATTTCAATATTAATAAAGAACCAAAGTAAAGATACACACTTTTATTTTACTCCCTTAAATGAGATCATCTCTAAAGGTATGTCCTTAAATAAAAAATTTCAAATTGTTGTGTTCGTTGACAATGTGCCCCTTGCTTGGAAAGATTTAAAAAATTCTCTCAAGCATAAAACAAAAGAGTTCTCTCTGGAAAGTATGATATCTGCCTTATAATTGAGGAAGAATCCCGTAAGCAAGACTAGAAAAATGAAGTTCTTCTTGTTACAAATAACAAGAAGAAAAAATTCATCAAAGCACTTCTGAAGCCAAACAACAAACAACTTAAGAATAAGAATCGCACTATAAAGAACAATAACAAGAATGGGAACCCTCAAATGGTCCTAATTATAAGGAAGTAACCACCTCTTAGAAACGACTCTATCCCACCATTTCTCTGCTTTAGATGTGGGAAAAAAGGTCATATGACATGCAAGTGTAGGAACAAGCCAAGACCTACTAAATAGACTAATTTGACAGAAGAGCAATTCATTGCTATGATAACTGAAATCAACATTATTGGTGGATCAGATGGATGGTGGATAGGCATTGGCTCCTCACGCCATGTTTGTTATGATTGTCATATGTTTAAAACATACACTACTACTAAAGATAAGAAAGTGTTGTTGGGAGATCCTTACACCACTAAGGTTGCTGGTATTGGAGATGTGGAATTAATATTCGCCTATAAAAAGACTTTAATTCTGAAGAATGTGATGCACACTCCAGAAATAAGGAAGAATTTGGTTTTTGGTTTTCTTCTTAATAAGGTAAGGTTTACCCAATCTATAGGGGCAGATTTGTACACCATTTCTAAAAATGGTATTTTTGTTGGGAAAGGGTACACCACTGATGACATGTTTAAATTTAATGTTGAAATCAATAAAATGTCTTCTTCTGCTTACATGTGTGATTTTAATATTTGGCATGCTAAACTCTGTCATGTGAACAAACGTGTGATTTTAAACTTAAGTAACTTAGGTTTAATTCCAAAGTTGTCTTTAAATGATTTTGAAAAATGTAATTTTTGTAATCAAGTTAAAACAACAAGAAATGGAAAATGTTATCTTTTTAACTTTTATTGACGATTGCTCTGACTATACTTTTGTATATCTAATGAAAAATAAAAGTGAAGCATTTAACATGTTTAAGATCTTTATAACTGAAATTGAAAATCAATTTAGTTGAAAGATTCAGAGGTTTTGTAGTGATAAAGGAACATAATATGATTCTAGTTTAATTAAGGAGTTTTATAAATTGCAAGGAAATATACATGAAACTATTGCACCGTATTTTCCAAAAATGAATGGAAAAGTTAAAAGAAAGAATAGAACTCTGGTGGTGTATCTCATTGGTGGAGGGAAATTATATTGACTATTTGCTATGTGTTGAATAGAGTTCCTAAATCTAAAAACAAAACATCTCCTTATGAGATATTGAAGAAAATATAGCCGAACTTGTCTTATTTTCTAACTTAGGGCTTTTTGGCTTATTTCAGAATCTCCGATCTCAAGCGAATTAAACTCACTAGTAGAGCATCTGAATGTGTATTCAATGGGTATGCAGTAAACAACAAAGCTTATATGTTTTATAACCTAAATGCAAAAGTGATCATAGAATCAAATGATGTTGACTTCTATGAAAATAAATTCTCTTTCAAATCGAGAAATAGTGGAGGCAGCGAACCAAGTCACGTTCCTATGAAGAGGGGCACTGAAAGCAACAAACAAGGCGAAATACAAACTCGATGAAGTAAGAGAGTCAGAGTTGCTAAAGATTACGGACCCGATTATACGGCCTTGTCATCTTTGCATGTAGATTTATGGCAAGAAGCTATAAATGATGAGATGAGTTCTCTAGAGTCTAACAGGACTTGACATTTAGTAGACTTGCCTCTTGGTTGCAAACTGATAGGTTGTAAATGGATTTTGAAAAAGAATCTATAGCCCAATTGAACTGATAAGTACAAGGTTTTCCTTGTAACCAAAGGTTTTAGACAAAGAGAAAATGTAGATTTATTTGACACTTTTTCCCGGTCACTAGAATTACATCCATTAGGGTACTTATTTCACTAGCAGTTATTCATAATTTGGTGATACACCAAGTAGATGTCAAAACAACTTTTTTAAATGGTGACTTGGAAGAAAAAATCTGTATGGAACAACCTGAAGGTTTTGTGATTCATGGACAAGAAAACAAGGTATGTATGATAGATAAATCTCTATATGATCTTAAACTGATAATGTAGATTTTGAAAAAGAAACTATAGCCTAATTGAACTGATATCTACAAGGTTTGCCTTGTAGCCAAAGGTTTTAGACAAAGAGAAAATATAGATTTATTTGACATTTTTTCCACGGTCACTAGAATTACATCCATTAGGGTACTCATTTCACTAGCAGCTATTCATAATTTGGTGATACACCAAATAGATGTGACAACAACTTTTTTAAATGGTGACTTGGAAGAAAAAATCTGTATGGAACAACCTGAAGGTTTTGTGATTCATGGACAAGAAAGCAAGGTCTGTAAGATAGATAAATCTCTATATGGTCTTAAACAAGCACCTAAGCAGTGGCATGAAAAGTTTGATAACTTGATTATATTGAATGAGTTTAAAGTGAACGAAAGTGACAATGTATTTATTAGAAATCTGAAAATGACATTTGCACTATCATATGTGTAAGAACTCACCTAATAAAAATATTTTTTTAAGTCTAGAGTTTAATTTAATTAGTGAAACTATTAAATTCAAAATAAATAAGTGGTTTAAATCTTGATTAATTAAGGAAGAGAAAATAGTGTAATATTTGGATAAATAAAGGGCGAGGAAGGGAATTCCCAGCATACTTCCCCTAAATACCATTCCTGTACAAAAAATTCTCCATTTTTTTCAAAACATTTTTCTTCACTACGCGTAGTATAACCATCCCTCCATTTTCCTTCTTTTCTCAAATCACCAAGATTGAAAGATTCCTAGACTCCCTAAAACTATTCCCCATCCTTGCATGTCCAAACCGACCTTGCATGACTAAATCAAAGAAACAGGGGAGAAGAACCAACAACGGGAGGATTTGGGTCAATGTAGTAGTTCGACCTAAGAGAGAAGCTCGAAGCTGCCCTCAAACTCTAACATTCTCCCCTAAAACCCCAATTGTGAGTTCCTTACATTAAAGCTTTTTATCATGTGAGATTGGGGGATTAAATTTTATTACAAATTCTGAAATTGTTTGGGAAAAAGGGGAATGAAAGAAATGAACTAAAATAGTGAGGAAAAAGGAAATTTAGCACATAGGGATTTCATTGAAAATTTCAGCATATCACTATTAATTTAGAATGCTTATGCAACTTATATCTTGTTGTGTGATGTTTGTGAATCAACTATATGTTAGGAAAATTTAATCAGATGCGCAGACCTTAGTTTAAGGTCAGTATGCTTGTCGAACATGATTTATACTCGTTAATGCTATTGCCTTTGATGCGTATCTGAAACTTTGAGTTCTCTTACGTTAACTACTTCTATCATGAGGGTTCGGGGCACTTAAATTCTTTAAAGAAACTGTTTTGGGGTTATTACAGATTAGGAGAACGTAGAGTGTGAGGAAATGGAATTTTCGCATATAGGTGTTTAAAAGCTGCATCCAAATGATTCTTCATGACTCTGATGTTGTTACCATTTTCATGACTCTGATGTTGTTATTAATTTCATGACTCTGATATTGTTACCATTTTCATGACTTTGATGTTGTTACTATTTTCATAACTCCAATGTTGTTTCTATTTTTCTGCCTATGGTTCCAGATTTGAATTAGGGACTTAAGATTAAATTATTATGGATTTAGTATATCTCTAAGTTATTTATAATTGTTGTGGATGGCTAATGCATTGCATACATGACATAATAAAGACATTTCATACAAAACATCTCCAATTCAGTATAGTCTCATTAATCAGATCATGCATAGCCTTATTCACGGTGGGACATTCAGGTTGTTCCAGGCATGGAATAATAGGTAAAGGTGAACAATCAAGACGCTGATTGGGGTTTGGCCAGATAACCTTTACCAACCAGGACTCAATTATCTTTGTGACCCACATCAAGATATTGGGCATCTTTTCCTTATTCCAAAGGAAAAGATTTGAGGTCATGCATATGTTTTTCAAAATTAAAAAATGAAAAAAAGATTATTATAAGTAAAACTTTTATAATAATTAAAAGTGAAGTTTTAACTTGAGATGCATAATTGTTTTCATGCTTTATACATATTTATGAAAGAAATTATTTGGAATTGTCCCTCCCTTTATTTTTATTTTTATAGCTCACTATGATATTTTTATCTCACCCCATTTATTCATTTTTTTTATTTAGTTGCTAGGAGAACATGAGATATGAATTTAGCATCAGAAGATCAGTTCCTGACTTGTGGAATTAAAATTTGATGTTTTATTTTATTTTATGATGTAATTAAACAATCATAGTTTATTTTCAAGATGTAATATTTTATGAATCTACTGAACAAGTTGTAAACTATATTTATGATGTAATATTTTATGAATCTACTGAACCTCTGTTTTAGTAAGGTGTATGGGTCCAATTGCCATATTCTAGACAACTGGCAATGAGTCTTACATTTTGGTATCAGAGCCATGTCGATTCAGAAGGACTACACTGTTGGAACAAAGTTCAAAGAGTATGAAATAGGATATGGTCAAGATTTGTAGAAGATTTGCTCAAGATTTATCTACAACAAAATATGAAAACAATCAATTTGAAGAATTTACAACGCAATCTGAACAAAATACGAACAAAATCAATCTGAATAATTTATAATCTCAATCTAAACTCGAAAGGAACATAATCCATTTGAAGAATTTACAAATGCAATATGAACAAAATAAAAATCAGAATTAAACAAGGACTAAATTGAAGCCCAAAATTTAAGTATAAATAGATAATCAAGCTTGAAGAAGAAAATCATCAAAAAGCAGAAAAAAGTTGTCTTAGAGTTCAAAGAGAGAAACAATTGTTCATGTAAGAAATATTTTCTGAGTGTTCTTTTCTTAGAGTGTGAGAGTTATTATTATTATCAGCTTTGTTAGAAGCAACTACTCAAGTTCTTATCTTTTGTATCCAACCCGATAGTGGTTTAGTTCCATCTTAAATCTAGGGTTGTTAGGTTGTTAGGAGAAGACTTGACTTGTAGGGTCAAGTTGGTTTGTTCCTTCTTCAATATAGGGTTGTCAGGTTGTTAGGAGAAGACTTGGCTTATAGGGTCAAGGTGGTTAGTTCCTCAAAAGTCTGGGGTTGTCAGGTTGTTTCGAAAGACTGGCTTGGAGAGTCAGGTGCTTTGTAATTTAATGTAATTGAATTAATGAATTAAAGCCTTCTGAATGAGGGGACTGGATGTGGCCAAGTTAGTGGTGAACATGGATAAATCTATGTGTCCAATTATTTATGCTTTCAATATTTGCTACCTCTAAACCTGATTGCATCTTATCCAAGTAATTCATAAAAACCAACCAGTCTTCATTAAATTAGCAAAAAGTTATCAACTTTGTCAAACACAATTCACCCTCCCCTTCTCGTGTTTGCACATTCATATGCTTTAGTCCAATTTTGTGGTTTGATAGAAACTGAGGATATATCTATAGGCCTAATGAGTAGCTAGTGTGAGGGGAGACTGTTATTTTGTGGATTTGTGAATTAGTGTAATTCATTATCATAACCATAACCAAGTATGCCTTATGCTTTGTTTATTGTATTTAGAAATGTGATTTATTTTTATTTAGACGTGATTTATTGAAAAGTATTTTAAGAAAAGGTTTTGAATTCTCATGATTTTTTTTTGCGCTAAATGATTATTGATACTTTTTATAATAATTTAAGTCTAGAGATCAATTTTTTTGAATGATGTGTAACCTTTATGTGTAACCTTTAAAGTGGTTTATGCACTATCTGATTCAATTAGTTTTGGTAACAGATTGTATCTTCAAGTAAATAATTATTTTTCTTATCTGCTACTTGAAAAATGTTGGTTTTAGTTTATTTTATTTTTTAAAATGATGAGGATTAACTCAAAAAGAAAAATATATCATAAATTTGGAATGATTGGACTGTAGTAAGAATATTTTATGAGTTTAGAATTAGTGTTTGATTTGTTAAATAAATGTAGAATAATTGCGCCAAATAGTTTGTTTAGTTATTTGGATGTGTATATGATTATGTGAATATGAAAGTGTTTGTCTTTTAGATGTTCTAAGTGTTGGGAATTTGTGTATAATGTTTAGAGTAGTTGCAAGTGTTTAAAAGTGATTTATTTCTATATTTCTTTATTTTGATTGTTGATTCATATTAATGTAAGTGTCATATCTTTTGTTGTTGTAACTAGTTATAAATTACAAATAAATTATTGTGAATGTGTAAGTGAATATTTAACTTGAAGTAAGGAGTAGGAGTTGTGGCGCCACCTTTGCTTTCCCAAACCACGTTAAAGATACTTTTAATTACCACGTTTGAATTTGAATTAGTGCAGTTATAGTTATCTTAAATAGTTGACTACATGAGTAGGAGAGAATAGCTACCCCGATGACCCATCATCAATAAAAGAGGCAATAATAATCCGTTGTTATTATTGTTAGAAATCTTGTTAATTTTATTTTTGAAATAGTTAAAAACTATGTTCATCTCTTAAACAATTTTGAGTGATTGTGAGTCTAATGTGACATTAATGTTCAATGCTGATAATTGTTTATGTGTCGTGAATATTAGGTTGAAGGTGTGTACTTAAATTAAACATTTAATTAAGTATATTTGATCTTCTAAGTAACATGCTTAAAATAAATAAGTGCATTGTGTTAATATCTTATGTTTGCTATATTGTTTTTTTTTAAGGACCTAAAACTATTGTAGAAATTCTATAAATGAATTTTGTCTATAGGACTTTGAAATTAATCTAGACTTTAAGTGTTTTTGAAACTATATGTGAAAATATTGGTCTTATTTCACTATGATTATACACATCAATTTTTTTTAAAGAAAGAAATAAGTGATTGGATATCATTGAGTTGTTATCTTTGTAATTCTTGGAGGTGTGGAATACATTAAATGTTTCCATATATGCCTAGTAGAATATTGTTTGAAAAGTTAGTTGAACTCGAAAGCAGATTTGATATATCTATTATTTGATCCAACTGAATGTAGTAAGTTGTTGTTGAATAAAGTCACATGGTTAGTTTTATCTATAAATGATAGTGATTAATCATGATATTCGCTTCATAATTGAGTTGGTTAATATGATGTGTTTAATTGATTTATTGTGTCATGTTAGCCTAACATGCTAAGCTAATTGATTCTTGACATATTGTGCTTAAATGAGTAGTGAAAGC
Organism: Cicer chorassanicum; assembly: GCA_037974735.1. Classification (NCBI taxonomy): domain Eukaryota; kingdom Viridiplantae; phylum Streptophyta; class Magnoliopsida; order Fabales; family Fabaceae; genus Cicer; species Cicer chorassanicum. The sequence continues at coordinate 20,918,727 of JBBPBP010000002.1, forward strand.
CTTAAAAATGTTTATAGACAAAATTTGAATCTTGAGGGTGGTTCGTAAGATATTAGTTCGCGTATTGTTCACTATGAATTTCGAGGGACAAAATTTCTTTAACGAGAGGAGAATTGTAACACCCCAAATTTTATAATAAACTATTTTATTAATTAAATAGGCTTTTAAATAATTAATTTGATGTTAAAATTATTTTCGAATTTATGTTGACAAATTTTGTGACTAACTTACGTCATATGGGTGCTTTCTATGATGCGCTAATCTTGTACATATTTGACTAAATAAGTGATATAAATTACAAATATTATATTTTATTATTTTATATATTTTTCTATAAATAATAGTATTTTAGTGTACATATGTTATAGTATAAGACTTTAGGCGATTATACGTGTGTATGTGCATTCGTAGCTAATGTGATATTTTCTTGTATGTTTGACTAATGTTAAGCATACACATAATTAGATTTAATTATTTCTAAATATAACTTATTTTAATTCTTTATTTTACAAATAATTATCTGGAGATATTAATAATATTGATATTGATTTTCTTTATTTTTATATAGTTGTTATGGTATGATAATTTTATACATATTTGTTTTGATTTAGTAGTTAATATAAATTGTTGATGTTATATTTATTTATTTTATCATTTTTACTATTTTGACTATTTTATAAAGATGAAGTATTTTTATGTGATTATTTTGAAAAATGCTATAGTAATAATTTTAGTTATTATTTTGAATACGAGAGTTTTGGTTAAAATTAGATTTATCTATGTTAAGGAAAAATAATATTATGTTAAAATGAGTATTTTGGAGAAAACGTTTAGAGTGTGGATCAATAAAATAAATAATTTATTTATTAAGAACTTTTAGAAATACTAGAAAATAAATTTTGGACAAGACGACTGTTTACACCTCTATTTTCTACTTCTGCATATTAATTTAGGCTACACCTGCGAGTTGCTCATTACACTCCCATTTCTGCCTTAGACTTGACTATATTGTGTTGGGCCTTACATAGTGTTTTACTCTTGTACATGTACATCTGTTATCTACACCCCTCAACCAGCAATTAAAACAACAAAAAACAGACTAACACGCAACCAAATCGCAGCAAACCTTTTTTCTCTCAAATTCACTCTCACCAATTCTTTGCCATTTGAATTGATTCCAACCTCTATCCCACACAAAATTTGCCACTGAATCCATTTTTTGGATCAATTTTATGTTCCCTTTTATTAGAAACAATTGCGTTTCTTTCCTTGGGCGATCTATTTTTGGCCAATTCCAATCACCATGTTTTTCGTCTAAACAAACTAGCATCGTTTTTGGATTCCTTACTTCGAAAACTTCAAGAAGTACTACTCATTTGCATTTTTCGATGAAAATGACGTAGGACCATTCCCACGCTCCAACGAGCCATTTAGACCTTTTATGTAGTTTTTTTTTTCTCGTCATTTTGAATCCATTTTTGCTCCTAAAATTATTACTAATTATTTAACATTGATTTTTATGCTCCGCATAATTTATCAGTCGCGTCTCTGCAGTTTTGTGAACTTGTCATTTATTCGGATTTGTTCGTTGTATGTTGTCGATCTGCAGTTACTGTTGTAAACTTCCATTGATTTATGTGGTTGAGAAAGCATCTAAATAAGGTAAGCGGTGAGAAAGCGTTTGAATTCATGAGTATAATATATTGTGAGATGAACGGGAAAACTGTATTTCCCAACAATTCATCTGGGACTCACTACATACGGCAGTAGCCCTTTGAGAGATAAATTAATTTATATGCAAATATGGAAATTGTGAGATTAAAATGTGGAATAGAAATATGTATAAGGTTTTGATTGATTTAATTTCGTTAAATGTGAGGTATTTGATATTATTGTGATATTGGGTGTTGAATGAATTTTATGTATATGTTTGATTAGACGAATTTATGTGATGTGATAATAAAAGATGGATGCATTGTGATAAGTATATGTGATGATGATGTTTGATTAATAATAGTGATGTTATAAATTTGTGATAAATTTATGTGATGATGTGTGATTGATGATAGTGATGCTATAAATTTTTGATGAGTTTATATGATGATGTATGATTAATGATCGTGATGTTACAAATTTGTGATGAGAATATTGAAGTAACCCCATAGTTGATGAATTATTGGTGATTCCAATTTTTGCTTGAGATGACGATCTTAATGGAGTATCATAGGCCAATGAGGGAAAAAAATAGTTATTGAGAGTTTTTAAAGTGGAGATTACTTTGTCATTATATAGGTAGAGCTTGACAATCCTAGTGATTTTGGGGAGGTACAATTGAATGAGCCCGATCGTGGCAGTCTGCTATTGAGCTTTAAGGCAAGATTGTCAGACTGTGGAGGTATACGAGCGGGGAGTTCTTAGGTGACTTGGAGGTAGCACTCCAAATGTCGGGAGCTACCATGCAACACAATTTTACCTCGACTGTCGCGTATATGTGTCTCGGGTTGAGTTGAGGGGATCTATGAGGACAAGACGAATTTGAATTGTCCGTCCACTTGGGTGGTGGCATAGTATCAAGCCTCCTAACCAAGTACTTCAGAGTTGGAACGATACCACATTGTGAAGTAGAGTCTAAGCTCATGCATATCATTGCATTTTCTTGTGATGGTTTTGTTGTGATTAATATGTATCGCATGCGATAATAATTTCTCTTAGACGATTTGATGTTATAGTGAAATATATTGATTTTCCTTGAATGATTTTGACTTTTTAATGTGATATTTTTCTTGAGGAATGTTTATGTAACGATACGGTTCTATTATGATTGTTTGCGTGTTCTCCTTACTCGTATTATATAACATGATTTGGAAACTCACCTGCTTCGTTGTTTGTGTTTGACTGGCTTGACCTTGCATTTGCGAAATCGCAGTTATTATAGGTTAATGAGTCTTAAAGGTCAAGTTTAGGAGAAACCATGCTCTAATAGGTGATACCGGGAATAAGAGTTGTAATTTGTATTTTACTTTTACTTATTTAATTAGAAACAACATTTTGTATCAAAACCTTTTAAGTACTAATATGTTTTTGGAATTAAATTAACAAATTCTAGTTAAATCAAGTTTATGGAGATTTCCCTGTTTTTTTAGGAGGAAAAAAGTTTAAAGTGTTACTTGATTTTTACTTGAAAAAAGTTTTTTTTAGGTGTTACTTGAAAAAAAGTTTAAATCAGTGTCCTTCTTTTAAGTTTCAAATCATGTTTGGATCATTTCTTCTTGTACTTGATTTTTACTAACAAACTTCATTGTTTCCTTTATCTCTTCCCTCTGGTTTTTTTTTTTCAACTCCTTAGAAGTAAGATCGAATTGAACCTCCTCAAGAGACAAGGTATCTTTTCCATAGACTAGTGTATCACGTAAGTGCTTATATGAATTTGACATAATGTATGATTACCCCTACCTCTCACTACCCTAGTAGATTAAGATAGTAATTAGATCATTAAAATGAATTATTAAAATTAGATTAGTAAAATAGATTATTAAAATAGAATAATTACAAGATTGAGAAATAATTAGATTATTAGAATCTTATTATTTATTAATATTGTAATTTTAGTATTATTAATTTAGGATCAAGGGTAGAATATGAAAGTGGTTGTATCAACAAGTCCAAGTGTCAAAAGAAGGACACACCACATTTCTTTCTCTCCTTCTTCCTCACTCACGGGTACTAACTCCTCTTGAGTTCATTTCTTTCATTTTCCAGTTGCAATCCTTTGTCAAAAGACTCCAACAAACAACCACCCAGTTATTGTTCATCATATTCCGCATTTCTCATTTTTCCCTTTCCTTTGAAATTTCTTCTAAGACAACAACCTCAAAAGTTTTCTGTCTTCACTTCAACTCTTTGCATGTCCATTTCATCCTCTCAAAAATTAAGAAATCATCCAAAATAACACTAAAGGAAGATATGTGACACCCTAAACTCCAAAATAATATATATAATAATTTATATCATATTTTTATAAAATTTGCAACAGATAAATAAAGATCTGTTTCCAAAAAAAATAAAAAAAATTATTCTTAATTAAGGATATCACGTTTCTCAAAAATCAAAAGGAACACTTTAAACTTCTTTACTCCTATAAAATAGTGCAATCTCAATAAGCTTGATTTAAGTATAATTACTTGATTTAATTCTAAAAACTTACTAGTACATATAAGGTTTTCATACAAAAAGTCATTTCAAATTAAATAAGTAAAATACAATTTACAACCCTTATTCCTGGTATCACCTATCAGAGCGAGGTTCCTCCCAACTTGAACTTAAAGATTCATTAACCTGTAACAACTGCGATTTCGCAAACGCAGGGCCAAGTCAGTCAAACACAAACAACAAAGGAGGTGAGTTTTGAAATCATGTTAATAGTATAATATAAGTAAGAAGAACACGCATTTGATCATAAATAAACCGTATCATTAAACAAACATTATTCAAGGAATAACATTACATAATAAAGACAAAGTCAAAATCAAGGAAAATCAATACATTTCACTATAACATCAAATTGTCTAAGAGAAATTATAATCGCATGTGATAGACATTAATCACAACAAAACAATCACAATAAAATGTAATGCTATGCATGAGCTTAGACTCTACTTCACAATGTGGTACCATTCTAACTCTGAAGTACTTGGTTAGGAGGCTTGATACTATGCCATCATCCCGGTGGACAGACAATTCAAATTGGCCCTGTCCTCATAGATCCCCTTAACTCAACCCGAAACACATATACACGACAATCGAGGTAAACGTGTGTTGCATGGCAGCTCCCGACATTTGGAGTGCTACCTCCAAGTCACCTAGGAATTTCCCACCCGAATACCTCCAAGGACTAACAATCTTGCCTTAAGGCTCAATAGTAGACCGCCACGATCAGACTCAATTCAGTTGTACTTCCCTAGAATCGCTAGGCTTGTCAGGCCCTACCTATATGATGACAAAATAATCTACACTTCACAAATTCTCAATATTTATTTTCTCCCCTCGTTGGCCTATGATACTCCATTAAGACCGTCATCTCAAACACAAATTGGAATCACAATTATTTTATCAGGGGTTACTTCAATATTTTCATCACCAATTCATAACATCACTATTATAAATCACACATCATCATCATTACATAACTCATCACAAATTTAGAGCATCATTATCATCAATCGTACCTCATCACATAAACTTAACTCAAAGTTATAAAATCACAATTATTATTCATACATCATCATCATCACATGAAATTATCACAACACATCTGTTGGAACCAAGTTGGTTTTACATATAGAGTTTTGATGTTAACAAAAGTATTTTGTGAAAACAATATATTTGACTTCAAAGAGTATGAAAGAAGATTCATGTTTTTGAAGAAAATCTAAAATAAGATTTGATTCAAATTTATAATTGAAGAAAAATCTTAAATAAGATTTGATTCAAAATTATAATTGATGAAAATCTAAAATAAGATTTGATTCATATTTATAATTGAAGAAAATCTTAAATAAGATTTAATTCAAAATTATAATTGATGAAAATCTAAAATAAGATTTGATTCAAATTTATAATTGATAAAAATCTAAAATAAGATTTGATTCATATTTATAATTGAAGAAAATCTTTGACCAAGTTGAAAAGAAGATATGGTCAAGATTTGAAGAATATTTGA